>CAMTDV010000026.1:4924841-5625466 GCA_947069175.1 Scalesia atractyloides | reverse complement strand
ATCCATAAATGGTTTATTATCCACAATCTTTTTTATTAGTTATTTCAAAGGAAAACAATGAACCTAATTTTAAAACTACCAACCAAAAGTCTAGGAAAAAAATCTAAAAACAAAAACCGAACATGATAAGAGAAAAGAAAGTCAAATCGTCGATCTACTTTGCAACAAGAATAATCAAATCAAATTTGACAAAATAAAATAAAAAACATGACCAAACCCTAATATAAAAAAAAAAAACATGACCAAACCCTAATATAGATTTGGCGCCAAATGATTACCAATGCAGATCCTTCTGCACTTCATAGAACCGTGGTTGAATCCAAACAGCCTTAGACATTCGTGTTTTGGTCGGAGAAACATCAATAGCTTCATTTAAATACATACTTGGATAAGATGAGTCTTGTGGTTCAAATGTTAATCCACAAACATCAACATATTCATCTTCTTCAAGATTTAACCCATGTGTCTTCTTAAACTTATCAAACATGTTTTCAAAGTACATATAAGGCAGCTCTTCGGAACAGTCTTTTCGCTCAGACACGATGTTGTACGGCTTCCATTTCTTATTCATAACCGAAAATGTCAAAACCTTATTCTCACCATACATGTAGTAGAACATCTTGCTCTTGTGATCGAATATCGCTCCAGAAACGTTGGCGATATTATACGGAGTAATCTTGTGTTGAGTCCACTTGTCTTCCCCCTTTGAAATCATGTTTATTTCGAAATACGAGTTTTTGATAGGGTTGATGATGGAGACAATGCAGTTAGGGGAGGTGGGGGGTTCGGAAAACGAGGCAACATGGCCCACGAAGCCATCGGTTTGTTTTCGGGGAAAATCCGGGAGGGGGATTTTGGAGAGAGAGAATGGGGAAAAGAAGAATATTGATTCGTGTTTGTGTAGAAGTAGCCACCCTTGATATGACGCGAGACAAATCGTGTCACTGAGGTCAGGAATGTGGCGGTTGTAGGTTTTTGAGCCGTCTTCGTTGTAGATTACGCATTTGGAATCCCCCGGTTTTTGGAATAGTAGCCATGGGTCTTTTAAAGATTCGATTTTTGCGGTCGCAGTGGCTGAAGCTGATCGAAAATCTTTGCATGTCCCTCGAAAACTCAAGAGTTCGAGTAGTCTTAGTCGAGTGGCAATGAATGATAAAATCTCCATGGGAAGATCGGTCCATGCTCTTTGTCTTCGCAAATTCGAATCTGCACCCATTGCTTGCTTTTGCCATGCATTTGTAACAAATAATTCAAGTCAATCCACAAGTAAATGTAACATACCATCTAATAATACGTCAAACTTCTTTAGCAAAACATGCAACTTATGATATTAAAGTTGAATAAGTTTAAGCCACAAGCTCAAAATATTAAGAATCATATTGATAAATATAACTCAAAGATGAAACCTAATTCTTATGGTGGAAAACACTAAAATACATGTTAAAAAGTTTTAAACATCATGACTAAAGTTTCATGTATAGGTTTTTTAACGGCTTCATGTATAGGTATCACATGCAATTGATATGTCAATATCAAGACCTTTAATAGGGTGTGCGAGAGTAGGATATGGGTAAACCTTTTCTCCATCTCAGAAGAAACCAGTTCGGTTAAAAAAACCCTTTTTCTCTTGAAGCATGAAAGAATAACTAACAAAATAGAACTTATGAGAATAATTAGATGGGAGTGAAGGAGTACCTTTGATGGTTTGGAGTAGAAGAGGTGAGAGCATACGGTAACGGCGAGGAAGATGGAACAAATACATATATAGATAGTGACGAGAGAGATTGTATAGGGTTTGTTAGCCCCCCTCCATTCAAAACTCAGATATTATATTATCTTATAAATTTTGAGTAGATAATCATATATTTTATTAATATGTGATACAAATATACAATCTCTAAAATCTTCTTGAGTGGGCGATAAAACTACCTTATAATTTTAGAGATTCTATGGAAAAAAATCATGACCTACGATGTGTTATAATTTTTAGGGATTCTATGGAAACTACCTTATATATTAGTTATGATGTGTTATAATTATCTTAATATAAATAGAAGGCAAATTGTGTCTAAAACTAGAAAAATTAATAAAAAAAATATAGATGTGTGTTTTCTGATTTGGCAATTAATTAAGCATGTATTTAGGTATTTTTGGTTTCCGTATTTTTTATGCTCTAAGAGATCTTTAAAAAGAGAAGAATGCATGCATCCCTAACTAATTCAACACAAGTTTGGCAGCAAAAATGCAAATGCGTGGTTTTTAAAACCAGTTAGATCAGAAATCGGATACATAAACGATACCACTGAATCTCTTTGAACCACCTACAATTACATAACCGATACATAGAGGGTCATTGGGTCAAAGACTTATGCTAAATTTGGAACAAAGCTTGTATGTACAGAACCTGGCGTAGCTTACGCCAAGGTTGACATAGGCTAGGCCAGTTGAGAACTCTAAACCCTACACCAATGCCCAATTCGATTTGTTGTTACACCACATGTCATAGTAGCTTACCTTTGGTCTGGTTATTTCTACGTCGACCCCTCTTTGGTCTGGTTATTTCATGTTACTTACCTTTGGGTTTAATTTACATAGTCGCATGATTATACTGACGCTTATAATGTATAATCTTGTATAGGTAAAGTTTCGTGGTAAGGATGCGCACGTTCAAAGTCTCATATGGAATTAAATGAAAGACAATTTTGTGAATGCTAGTTAAATACTTAAAAACATAGATTTGATAAAATTACAAAGATAAAAAAAAGTTTGTATTTGTTTGTGTATCATCAAACAAGTAATGATTGGTAGTTGTTTTGGAACGAGGTCCAACATTTTATATTTGAGTTAATCTAAGGCACTTTTAGAAAATAAATGAAAACGTTGGGACCAAATTTTCATGTAGCAAATTTGTCTATTAAAAGAAACTTATGGTGTAATATATAGGTCCCGAATTATAGGGATGGTTTTCATGGTTTTAAGAATCGAACTACACCAATTTGGTTCCATCAACTAGACCATTTTGTCAAACCGATCAGTTATGGTTCGTTTAACTACGTAAAAAGTACGAACCAAGTAATTAGGGGTGCTAAACGGGTCGTGTTCGTGGGTTTATATGTTCAACCCGACCCAAATCCAAAAATTTTACATGAACCCGAACCTGACCTGAACCCGTAAATCGTATCAACATGTGGGTTGACCAAACATGACCTGTTCAACCCGATTTTTTTAATTTTTTTCTCAAGTTAATATATTAAAATTAAAAGAGTTAAGTATCATTTACGTCCCTATGGTTTGTTCACTATTACCATTTCAAGCCAAATTTCAAAACTGCATCGTTATCATCCCTAACATTTTTGGAAACGTGTTATTTCAGTCAAAAAAAATAACCATGGTTACAAAATCCAGTTAGCTTAGTGTAACGCCTCGCGTTACAGTTTTTCTTTAAATAATAATAATAATATCTACGTTTCAAGATGTTTCATTAGTAGACGGGTTTCAGAACCGTAATGGGCATCAGATTACAAATGGGCCACTTTCGGGGTTTAAGCCAAATCTATTCAATCCTAAACGTACCCTATATAATCATCCTAATATTCATTTCCTTCAAACCCTAGCCCCCACACCTCTCATCTCTCCATCTTTGAACTCCGACGGCCGGAGATTCCTCCGGTCAGTTTTCCGGCGAGCAACCACCCCCACTCCCCTTCTTCCTCTCCCACACCAACCCAAACACCTCGTAGTTCTCTCTCCCTCTCCCCGTTTCCGCTGCCGGCGAAGCCGGTGGAAACCGGCGAGACCCTCTCCTCCATCTCGCGACGGCAACCCGCACACCACCACCTCACTCTCGCTCTCCTCTCTCCCTCTCTGCAGTGGTGTCGCTGGCCACCATTCGGTGGCGGCGCAGCAGGGGCGGCATAGCAGCGGCGGCAGTGGTGGTTCAGCAACGGCGGTGTAGCGGCGACGGCGGTGGCTTAGCGACAGTGGTTTGACGGTGGTGGTTTAACAGCGCCGGTGGTCTCAGACCTGGTTCAGGCTCGGTTTCAGCTGGTTCGGGTCTCGAGTTTCCATGCAGTCAGCATCGGTCAACTCAATGAGTCAACTCAGCTTGTTGGGCTCAGTTAACTTCAGTCTTGGTTCGGGTCCTGGTTCCGTTCAAGCCGGCTCAGGTTCAACCTCGATTCGGTTCAGGTACGAGTCGCGTTTTAATCGTCTCAGTTTCACGTTTAATTTTAGTTGGTTTATTGGGCTCCCTTTTGGTTCCATCTCGGTTCAGCAGGCTCGGGTCAAATCTGGTCAAAGCTTAGGTCACGGTCAACCTTCCGGTTTTAGTCAACACAAGTCAACAGCAGTCAACCTGGTCCATGAAAGTCAACCGGTCAACGGCTGGACAACCGCCGATCCGAGACTTGGTAAAGAAATCTTAAGCGACGCAAATTTTTACTATTAGTTTTATTGTTTGTATATAATTTACATATTGTTCAAAACTTCGCCACTTAACAAAAGCATTCTTATATCGTTCATATTGTATCGTTCAACGTTGTGTTTTGAAAACATTTAATCGACACGTTGGTATTGTCGGGATTGTCCTAAAATAGGGGAAACTCTGCCCGTTTTTCGTCAAAACGTACCAATATTTATTTATTAAATCTTTCGACAAGTGTATATTTATTTATTAAACCTTTCGACAAAGTGTATATTTATTTATTAAACCTTTCGACAAAGTGTATATTTATTAATTAATCCTTTCGACAAAGTGTATATTTATTTACTAAACTTTTCGACCAAATATACTCAACAATTATACCTTTTCACCAAAAATACACAAATATCTATTGTACTTTCGACAAATATGCATAACTGTTATACTTTTCCGTCAGAATATATATATATATATATATATATATATATATATATATATATATATATGTATGTATGTATCTATTGTGTTTTGTGTCAAAATAAATATATATCAATTATACCATTCGACAATATGTATAGATCTCCCATACTTTCGTTAGAATATAAAAATATATATCTCATATGCTTTTCATCAAATACATATAAAACCTTATAGTCGAAAACTTAAGATGACCTATCGAATTCGGATAATTTTCATAACGATCAATGTAAAGGTATATATATATTCATTTATTATTTTAAAAACATTTCTATAACACTTTTGACGAATTTAAATTTAGAATCGTTACGCAAACTATGATGAACATATACGTACATCCTAACCCCGATTCTAATCTTCCGTCTTAATTTCGACTACTCATGCACATTCGTTTGCCATTTTTTAAGGTGACCTCGGTGTCCCCTTTCTCCCACTCATCAACTCGTCGTGGAATTTCCAAAGAAGACTTAGCAATTATGTGAGTACACTCGACCCACTTTTGTTTATAACACTTTTTGGTGTAACATGTTTTACATATACAAAAATCATGAACACTTAAACTTTATGAAACGCACAAACAATCTTATACACATGAATACTTGAATCTTATACTTGATGCTTGTCTTGGATATTCGTTATGCTATGCTTTAGTCATTAACTATTTTCAGCCTTCGTTTGACATGCTTAGCGCTATAGGAATTCACGCATCCACCTCCATCGTGTTATTCGTGAGGTAATGTTAAAACATCGTGATTGCGTTAAAGGTTTGATTATTAGTATTGCATGCCTTGATATTGCTCTTGTATAGGTTTGGTTGCCATGAGGATTGTTAAAACTTTATTCGTATACGTATACTATGCTTAAACTTGTGTACTCGCCTTTGCTTTTGCATTGACTTTATTTTAAAACATGTTACAGGTTGAAGGAGATGATGCTATGAAATCAAAATAGCAAGGACTTAGATACACACATTTTAGACGTTAGATTTATAAATGTTGTACCAAATTTTGTTATGTTTTATGAACTTATTGTATTGCTTCATGTTGTATTTGATAATGTTGTGAAATGAAATTTGGATTTAATTAAATATTGTCATTTATTAGCGTTGTGAGCAATGAGCAATCTCGTTTTCGTCTCATCCCGATGTTTCCCCCATCGGTTGGGGTGTGACACTTAGGGATAACCACAATCAAAATTGCAGTTGGACGGGATCAAACCCGTGACCAGCTGCTTAGAAACAAACGAATTTTGCCCCTAAGCTAACTGGATTTTCTAACGTGATTATTTTTTTAGACTGAAATGGCGCGTTTCCAAAATGTCAAGGAGGAAAACGGTGCACTTTTGAAATTTGGTCTGAAATGGTAAAAGTGAACAAACCACAGGGACGTAAATGACACTTAACTCAAATTAAAATTTACTTAAAAACACAAATGTATATAATAATATTATATTTAAATTATAAAATGTTATGTTAATTTCTCTTTTTAAGTTATAATTAAGGCATAAAATACACACCCTATTTAATCTATGACATAATATGTATTGTAAAAAAATATAATATAATATAAATGCGTTAAACGGGTCAACCCAATCAGGTTGACTTGAACCCGACCCGTTAACCTAAAAGGGTTCGCGGGTTCAACCTGAAAGTGACCTAACACCGTTTAGACTAAACCTAAACCTGCGAATTTCGTGTTAGGTTCGTATCGTGTTATAAATTCACACCCCTTTATGTGAGAAGCCATCAACTAGACCATTTTGTCAAACCGGTCAGTTATAGTTACGTAAAACCTGCGAACCAAATAGTTGAACCAAATCATTTATCTGAGAACACTAGCTGCAAAATCTGAACATGAGCAGCAGCCAAATCTGAACAAGAGTTGATCTATGTCTACTTCAATTTTCTTGTGCTTATTTCTTTACTTGTTAGTTTTGTTATTTGGTTATTGTAATTTTATGCTTCTGTCAAACTTTTTATATTTTTAAATCAGCCAATCTACTATTAAAACTTTAGAAATAGCTATTTATATTTGAATATTGTATTATTTTTCGACTAAATGGTTGACTTACTATTATACATTTGCATCTTAATTAAACCCTTTATTAGCCCTTCAAAGAAAAATAAATAAATAAAAAACTCATTATTTGGACCTTTGGATCAAGTTCAAGCTGGACCAGTTAGTGGGCTTGCTACGACTTTTTAAAAGTCAACGACCGAATAATTTTAGTCTTCGTAGGTCCCACGTCCGTAGTCCACGCGCCATCGCTTAAAGTTTGTTACGTGTTACGTCGTATTATTCGTGTCAATTTTTTATTCGTGGGATCTTAACGGCTATAAATATTTCGATTCATTCCACTAAATTAAAATTATACAGATTACTTTATTATTTATTTTTTATTAAAATTAAGGGATTTCTCATTTATTTTATAGGTAACTAAATTTTAAAAAACAATTTTAAAAACAATTAATAACATGGTTAGTTCATGTGATTTGTAGAATGTAACAAGAGTGGGATCTATGAGTTTAAAATAACAATCTAGGTTATTAACTTTTGATTTTGTAACACCCTAAGATATTAAGGTTAACATTAGTTATAAACTAACTGAAAATTGAGATTAGTTTCGTCATTTCACGTTTTAGTATCCAACATTGTTACTTTTGAGAAACCACATGGACTTATTGCGTAATTCACTCTTATCATTTACAACACAATTTTTTTTCTTTTATTATTTAACTACATTGTTCTTAATTATTCAACTAAATAATTTTTAAAATGATAAGCTCGGCTCAATTTCACACAATGAAATGTAGATAAAGAAATACATTGTGAGTTCGACTTAGTTTTACATAAAGAAACGTAGATAAAAAAATATGTTGTGGCATAGATAAAATCTTCTAAAATACATAACTTTTCACACAACAAAATGTAGATAAAATATACGCTGTGAGTTCAGCTCGGTTTCACACAACGAAACGTAGATAAAAAATATGTCGTGACACAGATAAAATCTTTTAGAATATATAACTTTCCACTCAACAAAACATAGATAAATCATATGTTATGAGTTCGACTCGGTTTCACACAACGAAACGCAAATATTAAAAGCGTTGTGGCGTGGATAAAATCTTTTAAAGTATATAGCTTTTCACATAACGAAACATAGTAGATGAAAAATATATCGTGACGTAGATAAAATTTTTTAAAATATATAACTTTCCACTCAACGATACGTAGATAAATAATGCGTCATGAGTTCGGCTCAGTTTCACACAACGAAATGCAAATGTTAAAATCATCGTGGCATGGATAAAATCTATTTGAATATATAACTTTTCACACAACAATATATATATAAAAATTCATGGTGACGTAGATAATTTTTTTTAGAATATAACTTTTCACACATCAAAATACAGATAAAAAATACACGGTGAGTTTGGCTCAATTTCACACAATGAAACGTATATAAAAAATACGTCATGAGTTCGGTTCGATTTCACACAACGAAAAGTAAATAAAAATACATCCTGAGTTTGGATATGTTTCACACAATAAAACGTAGATAAAAAATACGTCGTTACGTGGAATAAATCTTTTAGAATATATACTTTTTTCATCATTTCAGAATTTATTTAGTTAAATAGTTAAAAAAAATAGTTAGATAATAAAAGAAAAGGAAATTTTTTTAATGATAAGAGTAAATTATGATGTAAGTCCATGTGGTTTCTAAAAAATAAAAAGGTTGAGTAGTAAAATGTGAAATGATAAAAATACTATTAGTTCTCAGTTAATTCTTAATTGGAATTAGTCTTAGTAGTCTAGAATGTTACAAAATGAAAAGTTAATCTCCTAGATTGTTACTTTAAACTTTTAGCATCCAATCTTATTATTTTCTACAAATCACAAGACCAACCGTGTAATTAACTTTATTAAAAATAAATTTACAATTTACATGTATTCGTAAATAAAAAAATACACAAAATGTAAGGTTACCATTTATATATGTGTTAACATGTGTAAAATTTGTTTATTTATACATGTGTAAAAAATTATTAAGAGTAAATTTGAGATGAGAGATTAATTAATTGGAAAGTAATTCCTTTTTTCATGTTGTTTTTTAACAACAACAATAATAACAATAACGGTTGTATAGAAAAAGAAATTTTTATTGATTTTTCATGATTTCTTACGCTTCTCATAATATGTCACACCCTTAAATTCCACATGCGGGGTTTTACCGCGAGGCATGTGACCGACCAGGATCTAGCCACTAATCATGTTGAACCAACCATTTAAAATAATAAAAGCATCAATATCAACATGATTGGCGATAAGGTTTTAATTTGTTTAAAAGACAGTTTGTGCTGCAGCAGAAAATAAAGTTAAAACCAACAGGAACTTAAAACTACAAGCTAGATAAATGTTCAAAACAATATGTTTAAATGGACCACCCACTCCGGCCGATTGCAATGCCCATCCAAAGCTGTACCTACTTACCTGCAACGTATGCAACTACGTGTCAACAAGAAAGTTGGTGAATTCACAAAATTTGAGTTTAGTAAAAGTAAAGTTCACAAGTTTTGATTTAAGTATGACTCGGGTAGCTAACCCTCATCATAATGACTAAACTGTGTACCGAATGCTGACGTTTCGTTTGTGCCCTCAATAATGTCTATCAACATTAAAGCAAGAGTGACGTTTCGTTTGTGTCCAGCACGGTGTGAGGTTTGTCAAACCTAATAGCGCGATCAACTAATACCCCGCGTATGCCCACCCGGCAATCTAATCGGTAAAATGTAGGGACTTTCATGATAGAGTTTTCGTTTAGTCTAAGTGTACTATCCACCTCCAGTGGATAGCATGTTTCAGTGGTCCACACAAGGGACGCGAGCGTAGCCCAAACCAGGGATACCGTAAAAAAGTGTTGTCCCAAACCAGGGACGCATGCTTTTAGAAAAAGAGTTGTGAACTCACCTTAGTTTGCTCGGTAGTAAACTTGAAAGGTAATCAAGAAAGTCAATCTCCTCCTGATATGTTTACCGTTTCAATTAGTTTAATTTATGAATCCTACACGTAGTCTAACACATAGTCACAGAATCACGTTGTCATACAATTACTCATTTAGGTAAGTTTGGGCATATGATCGTCTAATTCCATATAACGCATTCATAGACACCCGTTAAAGTTTCTAATAACATATAACACTTTGGTGCAACATATAAGCATATTTACAACGTTCACAACTACTTTCAGCTCATTGCAGTTTCATGTCAGTTTCTAGGCAGTTTTCCAGAATTTATTTAAAATACTAAACGAACTCATAAAATTATGATATTTTAACATAACGTGTCATTTGGTCCTCAAATACTCGTGTATTTTTATCATAACCTGAATCTTTACAAAAAAATCAATAAAAATCATTCTCTATACCTAGGTCTGATCTACAACTTTCTGATAACAGTTTACGCCAAAAATCATTTAAAAATCCTCGTTTATTCTTTTTACAAAATTCTAGTTGGAAATTTTCATGACCTCCTGGAACTTCCTACAATAAAAATTTGAGATAATAAATCAATTCCTATATTGAGTTATAATATTCATAATGGGCTGCAAATTCTGCCAGAAAACACAGCCTGAACCTTCAATGCGGAAAAATTCATAAAACATTCATTTTTCGTCGAAAAAAATGCCATTCCAATGGGGTTTGAAAGGTTTTTCCTGAAAGTTCTTCTTAGACTCAAGAAACATACATTTTTGTTCAGTTTGCCCACATTACAGCCAATACAAATCGGCTGTAAATTCTGATCAGGTTCTGTTTGGATTCAGCTTTCAATTTTACCATGTTTATGACATGATAAACCCTATTTTTAGCAATCAAAACCCCAACAACACCACATACACGAATCTAGCATCAAGTTTCATCATCAACATCAAACATAATCAAAACCCTAGCATGCATACCTGATCATAGAATTACTAACTAACAAGTATCATCATCAACACATTAAAATATACGATTCTGGCAAACCCTAACACATAAAATCCATGTTATCATACATCAAGATTCACAAGAAATCAATCAAAATGCAGCCATGAATAACAATTTATGAGTGTGTTTTAGAAGGATTACCTAGAGTGATAGAGATGAAGATTAAGAACCCGAAAAGAATGAGTTTTCCTTGCTTCTTCTTGAGTTTTCTAGAGAGTAGTTAGAGAGGGATAGAGGTTGATGTCTGGGGAATGGGGGTGATCTAGGGTTGGGTTTGGTTTTATTATATATATATTTTTAAACAAAACTTTAGCAAATGCACA
Source organism: Scalesia atractyloides (assembly GCA_947069175.1). Taxonomy (NCBI): domain Eukaryota; kingdom Viridiplantae; phylum Streptophyta; class Magnoliopsida; order Asterales; family Asteraceae; genus Scalesia; species Scalesia atractyloides. Next base: position 5,614,255 of record CAMTDV010000026.1, on the reverse strand, counting down.
AAAGGTCCTCCAAGTTTTCCAATTCTCAAACTTGGACAAGAAGTTATCAACATAACTTTATAAAATGACACACAGGTCCTTCGTTTTGCAAAGTTAATCAAATTAACTCCATATGTTTGTTCGTGTGCTACTAACGCGATTATAAATTGTAATTAACATAAATGGGTTAACAGCGTTAACCTGGAAGTATGGGATGTCACATAATATTTATAATTTTTAAGATAACTCTTATATATATATATATATATATATATATATATATATAAAGACTTGTACTTTTAATACGTTTTAGTTTTTTTAACATCAACTAGGGTTAAGCCTCGTCACAATACGGCGTGTGAGAAAAATGTTTCGTATCCAATTAAGTACATTCAACGTTTTAAAGTACAAATATACAAGTAGTTTTTATTTCTTCATGGTAACAACATTAGGCATAGCGAAACGTGCAACAAAGCGCGTCAACTTCGACTTGCAACTCGGCCTGTTTAGCACGAACGAGTGTAGCAGGTCACAAAAGCAAATCTGGCAAGAAATACACGGGATGGCATAAATTATGCCCGGTCTCCACACCTTGGCGTATTTGACCAACGTTTGCAGTCTTGTTGGAGTAAATTAGACTACACACCAAGCGTAAATTACGCCCCACATTGTAATTTACACCCATATAGTTGTTTCAGGCGGTTTTGGTTGGTTTTGGATGAATTCTTAAGCGCTTCTTGAAGTATTTTTCAACATCCATTCACTACCAGATGCAAGAGGGATCAAGGGAGAAAGCGAGCTTAGTGACAAAGCACTCCAACGCCAAAATCTTTCCTATTGCTACTAGAATCACAACATATCTTCATTAAGCATGACAATGTGTGGCTAAAATCCTTGTGATCACAACCAAGGCTAGGGTTTGTGTATCATTTAGTTCAATTTGAGTTAGGGTGTGTGTATCATTTAGTTCAATTTGATCACAACCCAGGTTAAAATCCTTGTGATCACGACATATACGGGAATTTTATTAAAGAAAACTTTGAATTCTTAAAGGCTTTAAACTACCACCACAAATTGATTAAGAAGCTAATGCACTCAATTATCATGTGATCATGGTGGTTCATTTGGAAGGTGCGCAACGACAAGGCTTACCACAAGTACAACAATCACCTATACAAGGTAGTGAGTGGAGGAGATCAAATCACTCGCTTTTTTAACAACGTTTGGAACTAGCCCGATACCCGATTGAGGCTTCCTGAGAAGGGATGTCAACCGTCCATACTAGTTTTGACACTTCAGGCCTGACTCACCAAGGAACACCATCATGGAGGAAACCCACCACTATAGGAAAACCCCTTTGAGTCAACTTTTAAACTTGAGACCTCTAGAGATCCCAAGCTTTAACCATCACCCTTATGCCATTAACCAGAAGGCCCTTGGCTCACTCACTTTATTTATGGATAAAAGATCGAGCAAAGGCACAAATCTTAGATTGGACCATATGGTGTGTCAATGCGTTGTGTTTACACAATGCCCTAATAGTATTCGTGTATTGTACTTTCATTATGAGCACCTTGCTAATTTTGTTTCGTTTATAATATTTCCGTTGTTCAAACAACAAGAAAATATAGTGTTAAAACTGTTGTTAATAGTAGTTCATAAATCTATCGTGAAATAGCACAAAGAAATGTTATGATGAGGTTAGCAATGGTGTGAAAATTGTCAATGGCGCAATGTGGCCAGAATGACATCAGTATGGTGGTAAGAGGTGACAATTGTAATGGCATCAATGTCTTAACAATGAAGAAGAATAAAAGGAGAAGAAAGTGATCTCCTTGGGTGGGACATTTAGGAGACGACCACAAGACACAAGGCTACAACACATGGTTTGGGGTTTAAAATCAAACAAACATTATAAAGTTATACATTAAGTTTTTGTTACTACCTAAAAAAGAATAAATCATGTTTCCAAAAAAAACTTCCACCAAACAAAATAAAATGAGAAATTTGACTAATTAATTTAGAACAACAAATTAGTTTTAGGTAAAATTAAAATAATAAGGTTCACACTTATATTTTTAGTACATACTTTTAATATGGTAACTTGAACACATGGGAGGTTTGTCTCATGCTAATGGCACATTGGTTTGTCACACAAATTTACCCTTAATAAAGTATTTTAAAAATATTCTAATAAGTTAAACTTAGTTGACCATGACACTATTCAATAAGTGTTATTTCGTGGACATTATAATATAATGCAGGTTAGTGGAAATCAAATTAAACATATACCACTAAAGCTTAAGGTTTTAAAAGTAGGATATTTGTAATTGTTCAGATTGCAAGCTCTTTTATATAAATAAAATTTATTTTTTTGTATATAATTAGTAATATATATATATATATATATATATATATATATATATATATATGTGTGTGTGTGTGGAAATGTTAATAGGTTTGAAAATAAATCACAAATAATATATTATATTGGTTTTAAATATCTAATTTAAACTTATATATGTGGAAATGTTAATAGGTTTGAAAATAAATCACAATTAATTAATATACTATATTGGTTTTATATATCCAATTTAAACTTAAAATTATATTTTTCAATCATAAAATTTAATCTTATTTATGTAGAGTTCTAATATTTCTGAAATGTTTTACAAGAAAATAACAAACTTTACAATGAATTAGTGATTGTTAAGGTGTGTTATTGCGGAGATATTGACGTGATTAAAAAAAACCAGTGCATTATTCTAAACACAACTCGGTTTGTTACAATACTATCACCCGATACAAGTATTTGTTTTTGTAGTTTTCAATCGATGTAAAACAGATGTCGATTGTTATGCCGAGTATCGGTATCATACTAACACTGCAATAAACCAAACTGATATTAACCAAAAGCCTGCGATAACGCACGGAAAAATCCCACTAGTTAATTTTTAAGTTGAAAAGATGATACGATACTTTAGTATATGCGTCCTAAAGATAGGAAATCATTCATCGTAATTTGTCGGATAAAAGTTCTGATAATTATAGCAATCTGGTCAAAGTATCCTTTAAGAATGTATCTTTCGCATTCAAATTTAACATATAAAATATTTCTTTTTAACCATTTTAATTTCTTATACTTAAAATAATATATAACTTTTATTTTCATTTAATTTTAACTTTTTATAAATAGCTACCTCCGTTAGCTTTTTTTAAATGAATATGCAAGTGTGTTTACATTTTTTTCTCAACATTCTGACATATGTTTTATTGAATATGAATTTGTATTCAAATTTGATCCCTTTAACCCATTTAGTTTTTATTAAATTTGATTTTTTTTTCTTTAAGCAATTGTTGTTCGTAAACTATTTAAAATAAGTTGAATATGCAAGTGTGTTTTATTTTTTACCAAAATTCCGATATATATATATATATATATATATATATATATATATATATATATATATATAATATATATATATATATATATATATATGTTGTTGAAAACAAAATCGTATTTAAATTTGGTATCGTGACTTTATCGAGTATTTGTATTGTACCATTGTCATAATGAAATGAATCGATAACCAAATCCATGTCGCAACACTTAGGGAATCCCATTACTTAATATTTGACATACAAATTTACAAAGATTGCATCTTAATCATCATAAAACTTAATTACAAAATTATCAATCCATTTTAAAGTAAAAAAGTAATCACTTTAGTAATTATTTATCATTTTTAACGACAAAGATTAATTTTATATTACTTTACATGAGTTATTTAGGTAAATCTGCTTGTCTAAGTATAAACCTTGGCTTTCATCTCTAAAAGTCATATGCCTTTATTAAGGGGGGAATGGTTACTTGCTCTTCATACCCTAACGTCCTCTGATTGTTACCCGTCACGTCACTCAGTTCATCAACTACCCTAAAAGATGCACTTCACCATTTTACACCACACTTTCCCTCCATACGCACAACTCCTTATATATGTCACCTACCCTCATACGTACACTCATCGACAAACACAAGACCCAAGCCCTACCCGCCGACGGTGTAACCCGAGCGAGTATAGGGTACCCACTACAAAAGTTTAAATGGGGAAATTTACAAAAATAGCAGTTTGACCAAGTGCATTTTCAAAAATGTCAAGCTCACGCGCCCTTGGAACGGCGCATCAAGCACTTGATGCGTCCATATGCAGACACCGACTAAAATGGACACGTGTCCTTTCAAATGTTGAAGGTGGGCCCAGACGCATCCCATGCCCTCAAGACACATCCCATGCCTCACCGACACATCCCTGCCTCCTCGACACATCCCATGCACTCCCAGACGCATCCCGTGTTTGATGCACCGCTCTAAGGACACGTGAGCTTGACATGGAATACGTTCGAGCCCACCTGCAACATTTGAAAGTACACATGTCCATTTTTATTGGGTGTCTACATATGGTGCTTGTTGCACCAATCCATAGACACATAAGCTTAACTTTTTTAAAAAAACATTGGATCAACTGTCAATTTTTATAATTTTCCGTTTAAATGGCCTGCCCCTGAGTGGTTAAAAATTGTTCATGATTGAAAAACCACTTTATTTATTTAATATATGTTTAAGTGTAATGATGATACTACTTTTAATTACGAATAACATAGGAAACTTAATTAATGACTTATATTCCTTTATTATTATAGGAACATGATATTCATACATTTATCTTTATTTTCACATCCTTTAAAGCGCCGTGCTTTGGTCAAAGTGTGACATTTAGGGTTATTTCAGATAAAAGGTGATGTGAGGCGATTTAACTGTGATACGAGGTTTGATTCGGTACAATGTTGTCAGCTGGTTACGAGGAACCCTAAACACCGCGCTTTGGCCAAAGTGTGACGCATCGACCTCAAATTTTTTGTTTTAAGCAGGCAGACGTTGCATGATACGTTTTATTCAAATTTCAAAAGCTTTAAAGTGTTTATCAAAAAGACCCTTGTTTTGTGTTTTAGTGGCATTTCTTCAAAATACGATGTCGTGGTTTAGCAACTACATTTTCGGTGAATACTCTAACGAGTCTATTCTTCCAGATTCTTACGAGGGGACCGTTATTTTTGACTCGTATGAGAAACTTGTCCCGTCCAACATGAGGGAGGAGGAGGTTGTCTCTAGCATTCGTTATCGTGATAATACGGTGCAGCTGAACTTAAATATCCCTGTCGAAGACTCGTACGGGGTGCAGTTGGACTTAAATGTCACTGTGAAATACTCGTACGCACAACACGACTACTTAAATTTCGGCTACGGAGGTGAACCATATCCTCAGTCTGAATGTCTGTACGGGCAGCCAAACTATCCCGACCACGGCTACGGTGGTGAGCAGAGCTTTGTCAAGCAAGACTATCCGGACCAAGGAGATGGTGGTGAACTGAACTTCGCAACGCAAAACTATCCGGACCAGGGAGACGGTGGTGAGCAGGAAGATTTGTTAGTCGATGAGGATGGCTTTTACCCAATTATATTGAGGTTCGATACAAACCTTACTTTTTCATCACGTGATGAGTTGGAGGATTGGGTACAGAAGACGGGAAAGGAAAATGGTTACGTCGTTGTGATTAAAAGATAGAATAAAAGAGGAGTAATTTCAAGGTTTGGTTTCAATGCAGTCTTGGTGGGGAGTATAAGAGTGTACCTACAGTGAGGAAAACAGGTAGCAAGAAAATAGGCTGCCCGTTTGAGTTGTTAGGGTTTACGGAATCAAAGGGAAATGTTTGGAAGATAGAGGTAACGAACCCGAGGCACAACCACACTCCTATTGAAAACTTAGAGAGTCACGTGTATGTGAGAAGGCTTTCTTCGGAGAATTAGATGGATTTGATGATAAATAGGCTTCTTTACAACTGGGAGGCATGAATCCGACCCAAGCAGGTTGTTTCCGGAGCCCCAAAATTGCCCAAAAGCTTGAAAAAATATCCAATATTTAGTGGCTGATTTGGCAGAAAAGTGTGCGCATGGTCGTGCACATGAGGTGCATGGTAATGCATGTCCGAGAAAATGGATGCACGGATGGTCGCACGGGGTGTGCTTCCGAGGATTAGAGGGCGCACGGGGGGTGCAACCGAGACGTACGACCGTGCATGTCCGAGAAATCAGTTGGACTGCACTGGTCGCGAGTCTGCACGGTCGTGCACAAGGAAGGCATGGCCATGCATGACCTGTGTCTTCAGTAGATTGTGAAGTTTTCATCCAAAATGCCCGGAAACTCCTCGTTTTCTCCAAATTTGGCCGTAAAATGTCGTTTAAGACCTAATAACCCAAAAGTACACGATTAAGAACCTAAACATCGAATTTGTAGTAAAAAACGCGTAAAACATGAGTAAAATAAGGGACTAAAACATGTATAATTTAATGTATATCAAACATCCTCACACTTGAACTTTGTTTGCCCTTAAGCAAACTTAAGTAAACTAAATAAACGAAAGCTCCCAATGGCATCAATTATTTAGCAGATTAAATTGCTAATATATATGCAACGGTTAATCGGTTTCCAAAATACATCATCAATGTTTTCAAACCAAATTAAGCACATGATAATATATGTAAAGATAACCAAAAAGCAATGGTTCCACTTCCAATTGACTTAGCATGTAAATCTTCACACTGCTCACAATGCTCACACACACTCGGCTATATTTGTGAATCATACATATAATGTGTATGTGGAAAACACTCGACGCCAAGGCAATAAATCATGCAATGTCATAAGCTTGTCAAAAGATCGAATCTCCATCAACTAACATGCGAAAAAGACATAAATCAAGAGGTCTTTGAGGGGGTGTAATGATAGGCAATAGTTGTCACACCCCGACCCGCAGCGGAAAAGGTGATCGGGGCATGATTGGGTTATCATCAAAGCTCATGACATTTATTTTAACGTTTCATATTCATTAATACAATTTAATGGAAAATTACAATCAATATTACAACATGTCCTAAATATCAATCTAAGCTTCTTTGTTTTCTTCTAAGGCATTTCCTATGTTTTCCTTGCTTCATCATGTTCACCTGTATCATGTGTAAAAAGGGTTTTTGGATCAACAAAAAGTTGGCGAGTGAATCCTATGGAAAACATTTGAACAAGTTTATTTAATTGATTATGAAATAAAGTGCACAACCACACATGAGTAAAAATAGATGTAAACTTATTCATAAATCAATTTAATATTAAACAATACACACATGAACAATAATGGATCGTTTAGAGGCACGCGTTGCTCAACTCGTCTCTCACGAGGAACTGATGGGCCTAATGAATAAATTTGCATAAACATGATAATGTGAAATACATAACTACAAACAATAAAAACTCAATAATACACGCATGAACAATAATGGATTTGTTTTGAGGCACGCGTTGCTCAACTCGTCTACCACGAGGAACTGATGGGCTTAATGAATGAATTTCATATAAGTTGACAAAATGAAATACATAATTACAACAATATAAACAATCTAAGTTTAGATCACGATATGGTATGGCACAAGTTTAAATAAACGAGTTAATTATTTTTTGACAAAAGACACACCCCAAAACGTGTAATTAAAAAGGGGAAGTTGTAAGATTCACTCACAGTGGGTGCGTTCGGTTGATGATGTTGAATGCACGCGAAGTGGTTTTAACCACGAGTGAAATTAACCTAGATAAATAGCATTATGGTTTGGTAAGTAAACGGATTTTATTAATCCATTTTAGTAGGATTGTTGGGTGTATTTTTGTGAGTTTAAGGCTATTTTCTAACCTTAAAAATGTTATTTTTAAGTATTTTTAATTGATTTTTAATTAAAATAAATAAATAAAAATAATAAAAAAGTTGACTTTTTTGACCGTTGACCGTTGACCGTTGACCTTGAATGTTTGACCTGTTCGTTTGCGTGTAAGTGTGCGCTGAGTGAGGCTCGAACCCGAGACCTCCCGTACGCGTGCACGCAGCTCTACCAACTAAGCTACGTGTCTAACCCGAAATATTTCTGTTTTTAATTATATTTATATATTAATTAGATTAATCCGAAAATCAGCTTATTTCTAAAAAGATTTTAATCCGTGACTCGGTGCGCTCCACAGGTCTCGAACCCGGGACCTGTGGGTTGAGTTAACACACAGTCCACCGCTGGACTGTGTGTTTAACTTGTTATATAAACCGATTTTTATTATACTTATATACAAACTGAACATTTCCATTTCTGTCTTAAATAAAAAGTTTAATAATTATCCGGGCCGGTGCGGTAGCCCGGACTCGAACTCGTGTCCTGTGATTTAAACATACACACAGTCCACCGCTGGACTGTGTGTCTATCTTGGTTATTATTCCGGTTATTATTATACTTAACATATACAGCGGTGACTCCGGTTCGGTTAATAAAAAGACATTTTTATTAAGGCAAGCATGCGTGGGACAAGATTCGAACTCGAGACGTTTACGTGTTTAATGTGCACACAGTCCACCGCTGGACTGTGTGTCTAACCCGAGTAATAACTTGATTTTAATTATACTTATACACTACAGAAACTTCGTCTTCTTCGTTGATTTTAACCAGAATCGGAAGTCCGACTGGTTCGATGATTAAATCATGTTCGTTAGTGTCTGATGGTTAATTACATGTGAGATTAAATAAAAAGAAAGAAAAATTAGGCGTAAGGTATACCGACTGGACTCCTCTGTTTCTCCGGCGGAACTCCGGTGACAGCAAAAGATTCCGACGTCGTGTGTCTTGCGGCAGAGAGTCTTCAGCAAGCTTGAAAAGGATGTGGGTGACTTCGGTATAAGCTCAGGGGGTTCAGTAAGGCTCAGAAGTGAAGGGTTCGGTTTTCCGGCGATGTGCAGAAGTTTTCCGGCGAGTGAAATTACGTCGGGTAAAGGTGCGGTTTTGAGCGAAAAAGCTTGCAGAGGTTTGAGGGAGTATTTATAAGGCAGGTCATCAATGAATTTGGTCCGATTTCTGACTTGATTCGTCGGTTAGAATTTCTCAGGCGGTTATAACTTGTGTCGCGGACTCAGACATCGGTTATAACCGATGTAGTGTTTAAGGTTTACGTTATAACTGAAGTAACCGTCGATTCTTGGCGAGTTAGTCGAGATTTCCGACGACTGCAATTTGGGCGCGCCGATTTTGAATTCGAGGATTATGATATGTATTATTTGTTTCCATTAATTAACAAGAAGCATGAGTGGCGCAGTGGTTAAAGGGTTGAGTGTTAAGTTGTGTTGACCCGGCTTACTGACCCGGGTTCGAAACCCGGCAGAAAACATATTATTTTTATTTTCTTATTTTTAACAGTTTTTCAAAAACAATTTATATATTCCAATATAATAATTAATTATGTATCGTTTAAAATTATTTTGGGCATTAAATTCGCAACGAAATTTTTAACTGATTGTTCGGTTAATAAACGGAGCGGGTTTGGTAAAATCCGTTTTTTACGGATGTTACAGTATCCCCTGCTTTTTAGAAATTTCGTCCCGAAATTTATGTAGTGATATATTTTGTAACATTTGTAAAAATCGGGTCTTCAAAACCCGCTCCGTTTTGTAATCAAGTACCAAATTATAAAAGTTACATTAAATATTTATGATTATTTTGAGTTAAAACGATACATAATTAATAAATAAACTAAATTATAAAAATTATATTTGATAAAAAGTTAAAATAAAATAAATAAAAAAAATATGTAGCTGCCGGGACTCGAACCCGGGTCAGCCATGAAACACTTCAACAAGTTAACACTCACTCCCAAGACCACTCCGCCACTTGTTTGTTTTCTGTCATGTTTAGGAAACAAATAATTTTTATGGACTAAGGTAAATCAATCGATTTTACACATTGTAACTGAAACCGGTTATCAATCACCCAAATCGATTTGGATACTCTCGATTCAGCGAGTATAACCGATAAACGGACAATTTCAATCAATGTTGCCATTAATGGAACTTGAATTCGGAAGTAGATCGGTTTAATAACCGAAAGTCTTCAATTCTCGGACTACTTCAATCATAGACTTTTCCTGCGACTCAAAACACTCTGCAAGATTCCCAATTGCATTTCCGCAACCTTACAATCCACCGGAGAAGCTTGAATTAGACCGTCGGAAAAATTCTGCAAGTCACCGGAAAACCGGGACTCACATCCACACGGTATTTCCTCTGACTCTTTCTGTTTCAATCATGTGATTAATCAGTCTCTAACACAACTCCACCATCAGAATCAATCCTAGTCAGCGATTATCGAAAAATCTTACCTTCGCCGGAAAACTCCTGAAACTGCCGAAATCACACTGTGAACGGGTATGATCTCCAAACTTCTGTTAAACCTTGTTTAAGTGACTCAACTTCTTAAATAATCGAACAAAGCTGTTAATTGGTTTCAACAGCCGGAGTTCACTTTCAGTACCGACGCACCTCCGCCGGAATTCTGTGAACAACATCAATCGGTATATCTTTTTTCCTTAAACTCTCTCCATTCTCTACTTTTAATTTACTGATAATGTCTGAAAAGCGTATAAGTCATAAATCAGTCATAACAGTCGGAATATGTTTGTCTGTGTAAATCAACGAAGAAGATGAAGACACAACATAACATAAGATTAATTAAAATCGGTATTTTAAACGGGTTAGACACACAGTCCAGCGGTGGACTGTGTGCAAAATACACACACACGTCCCGAGTTCGATCCCTGCTACACGCACACCTTATATAATAACGCGCCTTTTTGTTTAAAAACTAAACCGGGATAACCCAGTTAGTTGTTAAGTATAATAAAAACCGAGATATTAACCAGGTTAGACACACAGTCCAGCGGTGGACTGTGTGCAACATGAACCACACGTCGCGCGTTCGAAACCCGTCACGAGCACCGGTCCGATTGAATTAAAATGTTTTTGCAAATAAAGGAAATTCGGTTAAATTGAATAAGTTTATAAATATAATTAAAAACAAGATTATTTCGGGTTAGACACGTAGCTCAGTTGGTAGAGCTGCGTGCACGCGAACGGGAGGTCTCGGGTTCGAGCCTCACCCGGCGCAGATTAATTTGCTGACCGAACCGGTCAACGGTCAACGCTAAAATAATAATATTTTTTTATATTTTTATTTATTTAATTTAATTTAAAAATCAATTAAAAATACTTAAAAATAACATTTTTAAAGATGGAAAATAGCCATAAACTCACAAAAATATATCTAAAAATTTCATTAAAATCCTTAATAAAATCCATCCATTTAATATATTTTTCCATTATTATTTAGGTTAGTATTCCTCGTTGATCCGCTCATCTAATTCGTGCGCATCTCACCATCTCCAATCCAACGCACCCAATGTGAGTGAATCTTACAAATTCCCCGTTTAATCACGTTTTGGGGTGTATCATGTGTCTATGTATATATATATTATTACTAAACCATTGTGCATACATCATATCATGAACTTGTGTATTCAGTTTGTTGCTGTTAAGTAGTTATCATTGGATGCAATTTATTATTCAGTACATGCAAATTTCATAGGCCGCCGCTCCCCATTACATTATGAGCGTTGAGCATGTTCCCCATTTTATTATGCGGTTGAACCTGGCGTGCCCACATACGATCGGCTCCGTTTGATTGAGCCTTGATCGCACAGACATTTTCATTTTCAGTACATGCAATACGATCGGCTCCGTTTGATTGAGCCTTGATCGCACAGTTTTATTTATGTTATTTACAGTATGATGTTGGTATGTTCATGTATGCGGCCATGTGTTATTGTACGTTATAGTTGTGACTGCTATTTGCCATTACTTGATTATTTACATTTGCTCATCTATGATTATGCACAAATTTTCATTGATAAACTAACAATTAATTTATTAATAAATTTTTATCTAATAAGGTTCACTCGCCAACTTATGTTGACCCAAAAACCCCCATTTTACACATGATACAGGTGAAGCAGCTGCAGCTAGGAACACATAGGACTTGGACTAGAAGAATAAAACGATTTAGTGTTGGGATTGTTATGCTTGGCTTATTTTCTTTGTATTGAATGAACATGTTTGGATTTTTGAAATGTAACTTTGACTTTATTAAATATGAAACATAATAGTAAATGTCATGAGCTTTGGTGATAACCCAATTATGCCCCGACTCTTATTCCGCTGCGGGTCGGGGTGTTACATATTTGACTAAAAGAATGATGGTGTTTAGTTTGACAGTTACATGCTTAGAAAAAGTAAGGGTTTAAATTTTTGTTTGAGCGGTAACGTCCCTTGTAAAGGTTAAGTACCCTATTACAGGAATCGTTTTTTGTTGCCTACTGTAAAAGTATTGATAAGCATAATTGATTCGCTAACTATGATATCATGCATAAGAGTTTGGATATGTTTGGAAGGATATGGTTATATCCTAAGGCAAAACTTCTAATACTACAACCTACATGGAACTTCTCATAACCATCTAACAATACCTCTGATCCTTTGACAAGAATACTTATATATAGGAAGTACCAGCGGCGTATCCACCATATTCTTGTCAAATTTTCATTGGTTTTATCAGTAAGTTATGATTGGTTCTATGACTATAGAACATAAATAAATACAACAGCTAATATTTGAATCAACATTCTGATGGCATATATGTTTGAATGGTGACAGTTCCTCTCTCGTTTGTTATGATGAAGAGGTTAGTTTATGTAGAAATAGAACACAGTCCAATTTCTTTAAATGGCGAGATGATATGAATGTAACACAAATTTCAACCAAGGCAATACTAAATCCTACATGGAACTTCTCATAATCGCCTGATAATGCCTCTGATCCTTTGGCAAGAATACTTATATATAGGAAGTACCAGCGGCGTATCCATCATATTCTTGCCAAATTTTCATTGGTTTTATCCACAAGTTATGATTAGTTACCAAGAAACTACTAAATCCTACATAGAACTTCTCATAACCGTCTGACAATGCCTCTGATCCTTTGACAAGAATACTTATATATAGGAAGTACCAGCGGCGTATCCACCATATTCTCGTCAAATTTTCATTGGTTTTATCAGTGAATTATGATTAGTCCTATGTGACTCTACAACCAATACAACAAACTCATAAATACTTGAAAATGAAAAATGTCTGTGCGATCAAGGCTCAATCAAACGGAGCCGATCGTATTGCATGTACTGAAAATGAAAATGTCTGTGCGATCAAGGCTCAATCAAGCGGAGCCGATCGTATTGCATGTACTGAAAATAATAAATTTAATCTAAACAACAATCACACATACAGCCTATACATGGAACCTCTCATAACCGCCTGATAATGCCTCCGATCCTTTAACAAGAATACTTATATATAGGAAGTACCAGCGGCGTATCCACCATATTCTTGTCAAATTTTCATTGACTTTATCCACAAGTTATGATTAGTTCTATGCGACTCTACAACAAACACAACAACCACAAGATACTGATAATGAAAATGTCTGTGCGATCAATGCTCAATCAAACGGAGCCGATCGTATTGCTTGTACTGAAAATGAAAATGTCTGTGCGATCAAGGCTCAATCAAACGGAGCCGATCGTATTGCATGTACTGAAAATAATAAATTTAATCTAAACAATAATCACACAAACAACCTATACATGGAACCTCTCATAACCGCATGATAATGCCTCCGATCCTTTGACAAGAATACTTATATATAGGAAATACCAGCGGCGTATCCACCATATTCTTGTCAAATTCTCATTGACTTTATCCGCAGGTTATGATTAGTTCTATGCGACTCTACAACAACCACAACAACCACAAGATACTGATAATGAAAATGTCTGTGCGATCAAGGCTCAATCAAACGGAGCCGATCGTATTGCATGTACTGAAAATGAAAAATGTCTGTGCGATCAAGGCTCAATCAAACGGAGCCGATCGTATGTGGGCACGCCAGGTTCAACCTCATAATAAAATGGGGAACATGCTCAAAGCTCATAATGTAATGGGGAGCGGCGGCCTATGAAATTGCATGTACTGAAAATAATAAACAATAATTACTCAAACAGTTTACACATGAAACCTCTCATAACCGCCAGATAATGCTTCTGATCCTTTGACAAGAATACTTATATATAGGAAGTACCAGCGGCGTATCCACCATATTCTTGTCAAAGTTTCATTGCCTTTATCCTTAAGTTATGATTGATTCTATGTGATTCTAAAATATAAAGAAAAACATAAAACTAAACGATTGAAGTTGAATCTGGATTTTAGGTGAAGAGGACTAGTTGGGTATCTTCGTTTGGGCTGTCATTATCTTCGACAGGATTGGCGTTGATGTTGAAGACTCTTCCTCTTGCTGGTGGCCTAGCGGTTGGGTTTTCTTGGTTTACTTGGTTAACTGGGTTTGATTGAGCTTGAGTGTTGATGACGTTAACCAATTGAGGGCATGTGTTTCTAAAGTGGGTAGGGTCGCCACAATTGAAACAAGCTCGAACATATGGGAACATGGGGTATTGGGGTTGTTGATAGGTTTGGTTCATGGTTTGAGTAGGGGGAGAGATTTGGTTTTGAAAGGTGCGGCAAACCTTGCTCAAATGACCATAGCGTCCACAAGTTGCACATAGTCGACAAGGTAAGGTAAGGGGATGGTGATAAAAACAGTTGTTGCATCGAGGGTGAGGTCCAAGATATGGTTTCTTATTTGGGTAAGTTGAGTTGGGTGCTACTTGAGTGATTGGGATAGCTTGGATGGGTATGGCGTGTGAAATTGGTTGATTTCGTTGGATAGTAGCGAAAAGTTGCCCGTCTCTTTTTCTCTTAGAGTTGGGTTAAGAAGGGGATTCGGTTTGGGTGTAGTCGGAGGTTTCAGTCGATGCTTTATCCTTCTTCTTCTCCTCCTTGAAGTCTTTGTTCCGGATTCGGTTCTCGGTGAGCTCTGTTGCTAGCTCCATTGCTGCTTCCAAAGTTGCAGGCGTGGTACTTATTACAGAGTCTTGAATCTTTGACGGAAGACCACGAATGTAGTGCTCGATCAAACGGTAGAGGGGAGTGAACATGTTGGGAACCATTTGATGTAACTCGAGGAATCTTTTGTTGTACGTGGTGTGGTCTCCTTCCTTTTGCTTCAACGAATAAAATTCATCTTCTAATTTCTTGATTTCGCTCCTTGGGCAAAATCGTCTGGTCATGATTTCCTTCAATTCATTCCAAGTTAAAGTCATAACGTCTTCAACACCTCGTTTGGCCTTTTCTGTATTCCACCAAGTAAGTGCTATCCCATATAATCGACCGGTAGCATATCGCACTTTGCGATCATCGGGACAATCGCAATTTAGAAAAGTGTTCTCCATTTCTTCAAACCAATGGAGGAGAGCGGTGACGCCTTCAGTCCCTTTGTATTTTGGAGGGTCGCATGATTTGAAATGCTTGTAGGTGCATTTAGTGGTATTTGGGGGAGAGTTGATAACGTTTTGATTTTCTTGATTGACAGGATTAGCGGTAAGTGCTTGTTGTACTTGGATTACAATGTTGGGTATTACGGCAGCCATTTGTTGAGCGATTAGGGCAGCCATGCGCTCGCGGGCTTTTCCTGCTCTCATCTTCCTACGGGTGAGGTTAGAAGACATCTACAAGGAATACATGTCAAGAGTATGAGTTGAATGTTTTTGGGATCATGGGTCGCACTAGGAATGAACATTCATAAAATAATTATAGAAAAATAAATCTACTACATCCATAGGATGTCTTGGGCTTTGCTCGCCATTAGGCCCTACATGCCGCCATACTTCACCTTCGTAATCATGTGGGCCCCCATGAATACCGGGTTTTTCATATGGTTCGCATGGGTTTGCCTGGTTGCGTACACTAAAACCCGGAGAAAATCGAGAAATATGTATACAACGTATGGTATTCGGAATGTGTCCAGGTGTAGACACGGTGACACCTCAAAGTGGGGTTAGTTCGAACGACGTTTGGTGTGGCATGCTTTGGCCTAATAGGTCCTTCGTACTCTTATCGTTGGTCCCCAGGTAGGCAAACTGGTCCGTTATATTGGATTTATACGAATGCCAACCTAGACAGGACGTTCCGACTACCGGTACTTGTACCCTTCCAGTTACTACATGCCCGTCGCAGAACTTACTTTGATGAGATTTGAAAATTGCAACAAAATCTTTGAATAATGAGAGTACGAAAATGAATTGAATATATGAACATTGATATATGTATAATGAATATGTATATAAGTATGTATGTTTGACTGTAAGTATAAACAAATATGAAACAAATAAATATCACAAGTTTGTATGTAACCACCTAATCAATTAAAATTTAGGCAGACTATAGTATAGACTCTAAGGGTCTAATAACCTATCCTATATCCCTATAGTCATGGCTCTGATACCAATCTGTCACACCCCGACCCGCAGCGGAAAAGGTGATCGGGGCATGATTGGGTTATCATCAAAGCTCATGACATTTATTTTAACGTTTCATATTCATTAATACAATTTAATGGAAAATTACAATCAATATTACAACATGTCCTAAATATCAATCTAAGCTTCTTTGTTTTCTTCTAAGGCATTTCCTATGTTTTCCTTGCTTCATCATGTTCACCTGTATCATGTGTAAAAAGGGTTTTTGGATCAACAAAAAGTTGGCGAGTGAATCCTATGGAAAACATTTGAACAAGTTTATTTAATTGATTATGAAATAAAGTGCACAACCACACATGAGTAAAAATAGATGTAAACTTATTCATAAATCAATTTAATATTAAACAATACACACATGAACAATAATGGATCGTTTAGAGGCACGCGTTGCTCAACTCGTCTCTCACGAGGAACTGATGGGCCTAATGAATGAATTTGCATAAACATGATAATGTGAAAGACATAACTACAAACAATAAAAACTCAATAATACACGCATGAACAATAATGGATTTGTTTTGAGGCACGCGTTGCTCAACTCGTCTACCACGAGGAACTGATGGGCTTAATGAATGAATTTCATATAAGTTGACAAAATGAAATACATAATTACAACAATATAAACAATCTAAGTTTAGATCACGATATGGTATGGCACAAGTTTAAATAAACGAGTTAATTATTTTTTGACACATGACACACCCCAAAACGTGTAATTAAAAAGGGGAAGTTGTAAGATTCACTCACAGTGGGTGCGTTCGGTTGATGATGTTGAATGCACGCAAAGTGGTTTTAACCACGAGTGAAATTAACCTAGATAAATAGCATTATGGTTTGGTAAGTAAACGGATTTTATTAATCCATTTTAGTAGGATTGTTGGGTGTATTTTTGTGAGTTTAAGGCTATTTTCTAACCTTAAAAATGTTATTTTTAAGTATTTTTAATTGATTTTTAATTAAAATAAATAAATAAAAATAATAAAAAAAGTTGACTTTTTTGACCGTTGACCGTTGACCGTTGACCGTTGACCTTGACTGTTTGACCGGTTCGTTTGCGTGTAAGTGTGCGCTGAGTGAGGCTCGAACCCGAGAC
This sequence comes from Scalesia atractyloides, assembly GCA_947069175.1. NCBI lineage: Eukaryota > Viridiplantae > Streptophyta > Magnoliopsida > Asterales > Asteraceae > Scalesia > Scalesia atractyloides. The sequence continues at coordinate 5,596,730 of CAMTDV010000026.1, read as the reverse complement.
CTCCCGTACGCGTGCACGCAGCTCTACCAACTGAGCTACGTGTCTAACCCGAAATATTTCTGTTTTTAATTATATTTATATATTAATTAGATTAATCCGAAAATCAGCTTATTTCTAAAAAGATTTTAATCCGTGACTCGGTGCGCTCCACAGGTCTCGAACCCGGGACCTGTGGGTTGAGTTAACACACAGTCCACCGCTGGACTGTGTGTTTAACTTGTTATATAAACCGATTTTTATTATACTTATATACAAACTGAACATTTCCATTTCTGTCTTAAATAAAAAGTTTAATAATTATCCGGGCCGGTGCGGTAGCCCGGACTCGAACTCGTGTCCTGTGATTTAAACATACACACAGTCCACCGCTGGACTGTGTGTCTATCTTGGTTATTATTCCGGTTATTATTATACTTAACATATACAGCGGTGACTCCGGTTCGGTTAATAAAAAGACATTTTTATTAAGGCAAGCATGCGTGGGACAAGATTCGAACTCGAGACGTTTACGTGTTTAATGTGCACACAGTCCACCGCTGGACTGTGTGTCTAACCCGAGTAATAACTTGATTTTAATTATACTTATACACTACAGAAACTTCGTCTTCTTCGTTGATTTTAACCAGAATCGGAAGTCCGACTGGTTCGATGATTAAATCATGTTCGTTAGTGTCTGATGGTTAATTACATGTGAGATTAAATAAAAAGAAAGAAAAATTAGACGTAAGGTATACCGACTGGACTCCTCTGTTTCTCCGGCGGAACTCCGGTGACAGCAAAAGATTCCGGCGTCGTGTGTCTTGCGGCAGAGAGTCTTCAGCAAGCTTGAAAAGGATGTGGGTGACTTCGGTATAAGCTCAGGGGGTTCAGTAAGGCTCAGAAGTGAAGGGTTCGGTTTTCCGGCGATGTGCAGAAGTTTTCCGGCGAGTGAAATTACGTCGGGTAAAGGTGCGGTTTTGAGCGAAAAAGCTTGCAGAGGTTTGAGGGAGTATTTATAAGGCAGGTCATCGATGAATTTGGTCCGATTTCCGACTTGATTCGTCGGTTAGAATTTCTCCGGCGGTTATAACTTGTGTCGCGGACTTAGACATCGGTTATAACCGATGTAGTGTTTAAGGTTTACGTTATAACTGAAGTAACCGTCGATTCTTGGCGAGTTAGTCTGGATTTCCGACGACTGCAATTTGGGCGCGCCGATTTTGAATTCGAGGATTATGATATGTATTATTTGTTTCCATTAATTAACAAGAAGCATGAGTGGCGCAGTGGTTAAAGGGTTGAGTGTTAAGTTGTGTTGACCCGGCTTACTGACCTGGGTTCGAAACCCGGCAGAAACATATTATTTTTATTTTCTTATTTTTAACAGTTTTTCAAAAACAATTTATATATTCCAATATAATAATTAATTATGTATCGTTTAAAATTATTTTGGGCATTAAATTCGCAACGAAATTTTTAACTGATTGTTCGGTTAATAAACGGAGCGGGTTTGGTAAAATCCGTTTTTGACGGATGTTACAATAGTTAAGGGTGTGGAATAGACATTTAAAAGTGGCTAAATGGTTAAAACTCGGCAGTTATTTTTAATGAGTGTAAATAAAAAAGAACTATACATAACTAACGTGAACGACGATTTTAACCTACTCGGGCTAACAACAAGATTATAACCATTAGCACTTAAAATTGCTCTAATTTGGACATCTTCACCCTATTTAGAGTATTCTATTTTCAGGATTCTTTTTTTCTTTTTTTTTATTTTTTTAGAACAGATATATAAACTATAAACAAGAACTTTAATGCTTTTACACAAAAACACTAGTCAAACGATAATTTTAACCGAGTTTTAACATAAATGTTTAAAAAAATAAAAAGGCTAAATTTGGCTAAGTAGGTTAATTGGTTGGGTAAAATTGGGAAATAGGTTAAACAAGTTTACTAATGGATAATGTTGGGTGCGGGAAACAAATAAAAGAAAAATGCTGACACAAAAGGGTATCCTATATACCTCTATCATATTCATGCAATTTCACACATTTATGATCTTGAAAAGTATGCTAATGACAAGTTCTAAATTACATAAAACATCTGGCTCACTCATGTTCCGCAAAAAACAACAAGCATGTCAAAAAAGCAATAAAAGGCTAAAAAATATGCTCACGTAAACGGAAGGAATGGGTGCAAGTGTAAAAATTAGCATGCTAGTTATTCTTTTGTTTGTCGCGCTTATAGTTATCTTTTTCAAAATTAATGTGACTTGTCAGTTTTGATCGTAACTGATACTTTCTAAAAACAACTAAACGTTTATTTTTTTGCAATATATAAATGCCACAAAAATTAAAATATGAGTTTTGCAAAAAAACTTTAAGGTCAAACAAAGTTAACAGCGTTAATACCATTCCCCACACTTGAACTTGACATTATCCTCAATGTGAAACAAATAATAAGCCGAGCGTCAGTATCAAGCATGGGTTTGACCCACACGTTTGATGTTGGCCTACGGTTTCGGACGCTCGAGTACCAGATTTTGTGCAAGAGGCGTTGCCAGAGGTGATCCCAGTTGTTATTGAGCTTAGGGACGGAGTACTAGCGCTTGTGGCTGTTAAGGTTGCGGCTCGGCAGGCTCAGCTTGAGTCTTTGCGTCTGGCTCAGCCTTAGGATCAGGCTCGGGCTCAGCCTCCGCCTCCGCCGCCTTGGCGTCCGACTGATCACGTCATTGACGACGAGATCCCGCCACCTCCGCACCCGCCGCCTTCAGGGCATTATTTGTTTTTTAAATGACTTTTTAAATTATAAATTTATTTTTAAAATTATAATATATGTTTTTGAAATTATAATATATGTTTTATAAAATAAACTCAAATCTATATAATTTTCAACAAATAAACTCAACCAAATACGATCCACCAAAACCCTCCACATTTTCCACCAAAACTACCTCTTTTCCAACAATAACAACCTGAAACAACGAAATGTTGCGTTTTGGCCAAAACTCAACGTTTAGGCCCAAAGTCAACAGACATGTTTAAACCTTGTTTGCTAACTTTAGACTTAATGTTACGCTTTGATTAAAACACGGCATTTAAGTGTGGTACAAAAAAGACAAGATGTGTGTGTGAATTGACAAAACCTTATTATAATAAGATGCACTAAAACACAAGAAACAAAAAATAAAATAAAAGTGGAAAATGTGTAACCAAGTTCAACCGGTGGGTCCTACCTTTGAAATCTGGGGCAGAGACGGCAGTTTTTTCTTCTGACCACTTCTGCTTTTTGTTTACTAAAAAATAGTACAATCTCCCCTCTTTTGACTCTACTCTATTTCTCTCTCTCTCTCTCTCTCCTCTTCGCAATGTTTCTCTCTACAAATTTACCCAAATTTTATTTTAATTTAATAACACAACATTGTGATTGTGAATTGTCTGCGTGAATCAACAGAAAGTCTTCTCTTTCACACACCACATGAAGATTTAAAGAATCTTGAAATAAAGTTTCTTGAAAACCCATGAACAAAGGTATGATCTTTCTTGAATCATCATATGTTTTTGTAATCAAGTTTGGTATTTTTGTCATCTTTTTCATCTGGGGTTTGTCTGTTTTTGGTTATTTTGCTTTTAATTTCTATAGATTTTGTTAAATTTAGAAACTTTATAGTTTCCTTTAGTTATTTAGATAAAGACATGAAATTTCCACCTGGGTATCTATCTTTGGGTGTTTTTAACTTTTTATGAGATTATAACATGATAAATTTGTAGAATTTTGTCGGGTTTTTAATAGTTTAGTAATTGATTGTTTCTTTTTTGGGGTTTTGTGATTAGGGTTTTTTTAGGGGATTGAATTTGGGGATTTATGGAGGAGATTGAAGCAGCTAATAAAGCAGCTGTTGAAAGCTGCCATAGGATTCTTAATCTATTGGCTCAACCTAAAGATCATGTGCAATCAAAACACCTTATGGTACAAACAGAAGAAGCTGTTGTTAGGTTCAAGAAAGTTGTATCTCTTCTTGATGATAATTTAAGTCATTGCAGAGTAAGAAAATTCAAAAAAGTTCAAAACTTGATTCCCCAAAACATACTTCTAGATAGTTCAACAATTCAAGAAACACCAAAAGCCCTCCAGTTGCAACTTACACCTCCAAATCAGACTCACCCGGTTCACGAAAATGTTCCGAACGGTGTCAAGAACGTGTTTTCGTTATCGAACCATAAACCGTCGCTCCAACTGAACTCAATTGGGAAGAACTCGGTTCAAATTGGGAGTTCCAAACCAACTGCTAACCCTAATGCTAGCTACCAGTTTCTGCAACACAATCATCAGCATCGTTCGGCACAGTTACAGCTCAAACAGCAGACGGAGATGATGTATCGGCGTAGCAATAGTGGGATAAATTTGAATTTTGATAGTGCGGTTTGTACCCCTACTATTTCGCCGAATAGGTCGTTTATGTCGTCGTTGAGTATGGAAGGAAGTGTGACTACTTTAGACGGGAGTTCTTTCCATTTAGTTGGGTCAACTCGGTCAAGCGATCAAGCTACACACCAACACAAACCGAGGTGTACAGGTAGGGGGGATGACGGGAGCGTGAATTGTGGGAGTTCGGGTAGATGTCACTGCAAAAAGAGGTTATTACTCATTATCTTTGCTTTATTACACATGATCGATTTTTTAATATTTTGTATAATAATGATATGGGAGTGTTTGGATGTTTGTTTTGAAAGTGATTATTAGATTATTGCGACTTGAAGTCATAGCAATCAGTTTTAGTGTTTGGATTAACATATTCTGCTTTGACCGTACAATTACTAAATGGTCAAATAACAAATTGGATACAAGTTGCAACAAAATTGATTGCGAAAGGTCATTTTATCTATTATTATGTCTATAAATAATCGCATATTGCCAATAGTGACAATTACAACGTGAAGCATCACAAAGACATCCAAAGACTTTTGGAAAAGGTGATAGTTTTGATTAGTCAATATCAAACGTTCACTTTCAAAATTTACATCCAAACACCTCAAAATTATCATAATTTTTTGGTGTTTTCCCCTTTATAATAAGCGTTATCTACTCTCTATATCTTATTTAAAAAATAATTAAAATTTGCCAAACACTCAATAGTCAATGTCTTCAAAGATGACTCTTACAAATAATTAAATATGTTTTTCTTTTCTGTCTTGTTAATCAGGAAACACAGGGTTAAGAGGCAGATCAAAGTACCCGCTGTTAGTAACAAGCTTGCGGATATACCCCCTGACGAGTATTCTTGGAGGAAATATGGCCAGAAACCTATCAAGGGTTCTCCTCATCCCAGGTACCTTTTAACGACCCAGGATATCTGGGGTTTAACCGAACTCGCTTTTGGACTTTTGAGAAATAATACGATGTTAATACTTATACGATGGTTAGAAATAATCAATGGTATGTGCAATATGACTGACTGATCGTACACTAGCATTCATCTACAATATTTATCTTGCATGATTTCATGTGCATAATATACTTGATTATGTACAAGTCTATGATCAAACAAATAAGAAAAAAATACATTTACAAAAAGGGGTCTTCTTGAAAAACATGTTCCTTATTAGTTATTACCGCATATACAACATCTTGAAAAGCATGTTCCTTATTAGTTATTGATTTTGATTTTCGAGCCGGGGTCTCACTCGAAACAGCCTCTCTATTCATACGGGGTAGAGGTAAGGCTGTCTACATCTTACCCTCCTCAGACCCTACCTTAGCTTTGCTATTGGTGGGATATACCGAGTATGATGATGATGATTCGACTAGCAGATAGAAAGTGAAGAATGGAGGGAAATATTATTTACGAATCTAACGAAAATATATTTAGAAATTCAATTGTTTGAAACAAAATCACGAATTTTGATAGTGCTTGCTTACATAATAATGCACCCCATGTAGTGTTGACTTTGCCTCAGTTGTTGACCATAAGTAACAGGGATGCATAATTAGGGATACAAGACAATCAATATAGGTAAAATTATTATTTTTAATAAAAAGGATTTGCAATGACAAATTAATCGTATTTAAAGTGAGTGTATGCAAACTAAGAGAACGTAGAAGCAAATACACATTATGACATGAACTCGTGTATCGTGTCAGTTATATATCAATACAATCAAAGGTGGCAAAATGAACGAGCTGAAAGATTGGTAGCGAACTTGGGTTAAAACGGGTCATTTTCAATGAAGGTTGAATACTTGTACAAATGATTATTCGTTAATGTGCTAATCATGATTAAATAAACAATATCATTATAACAGTTCTAATAATTAACTAAAAAGAAGTTAGGTGATTGTATCCGTGAAATACAGTCTTTGCGCAACTTTCAGCCCGTTTGACCCATCTGACTCCTTCGCCTTACATTTGACCTGTTTGAGATAAACTTGCAAGTCAAATCGACCTATTTACAAGTAAATGGGTCGAAGATGCCACCATTTCACTAGCATACCTGTGACAAAGTGATGACTCAACGTTTAAATTTCTACGTGTATTTAACTTAAATCAAACGTGATATATTTAATTTGATACAAGTGCAAAATTTTTGTTATAGTTGTGATTAGAAAATACATTATTACTAAAACAATAATCGGAATCTTTGAAGAAATACAGTTTAGGAGGTTGTATGTGTGTTTGACCGGTTCTTTTAGCTTTTTTTTGCTTAACCCATAGAAAGTTTGAAACCTAAAACTCAAATCAATACCTTTACACGGTGAATTCTCAGTGTTTGATTTTTGCATGTATTTGCATTAGTAAACCTACATATTCTTCATTTGGTCCAACTCAAGAGTGTTAATTTAGATTAGAGAAGCAATATATTTACATTATCAAATCTCTAAAAAACAGTTTACTTAAGGGGGTTATATGCAGTAACAATATGACCCAATTGACCTGTCCCGTTTATTTAATTTTTTTGTTCAACCCATTTGAGATATAAACCAACCCACACCTCAAATTGACCTATTTTTAAGTAAGTAGCTTAAAAGTGTCACATTAAACTAGTAAACTTCCGATACGATGACGACTCGATGTTTGAATTTTAAATATACCTTATCGTTAATAGATTTAGCTTCATTCATCTAAATAATAATATTTTTTGGTTGATGATGAACAGGGGTTACTATAAATGCAGCAGTATGAGAGGTTGTCCTGCAAGGAAGCATGTGGAGAGGTGTTTGGATGACTCAACAATGCTTATCGTCACATATGAAGGCGACCACAACCATACAAGGGTACCTTCTCAATCAGCAAACACATGAAAAAACCGTCTTTCGATACAAGAAAGCTCAAGATCAATGTTGTTTGTTGTCTGTTATAACTCTTTTCTTGATCGCATTTGGGTTGGTCCCGTACATGTTTTTAGTGCGATTTCAGGGAAATATATGGTGGTTTAGATCAACTTTTCATATGGGACGGTTGGTTTTTGTTCAAAATTTGAACTTAGGGTAGACTTTTTCGGGTTTTTTGATGTTTTTCTGGTACATTGCGTTTTGGCGAAAATGAACCTCTTTTGTCAGGCTAAAAGCCTGAAATGATGGTTAATTTAAGGGAAACACATGTGCCTTTGAAATCTTGCTGCTTAAAACGATAGGGCCGATGATGCACTAAAGCTTTTATGTAGTATTTGGTATGTCGTTGGTTCTGTTTGGATGTAATTCGGGTTCGGTAAGACATGACTGATGACTGGACGAACTAAAAATCAGCTGAGATAAAAGGGATGCAAGAAAGTTTTCACAACTAACCTCAATACCTCACTATCGTGACAAACAAAAATCTTTACGCTATTGATGGTAACGTAGAGCATTCACATCAACGTCATCATTTTCTACCTTATAATTCAACTAAAAATCATATTTTTCAAAATTTATTTCTTATTTTTAATAATCGCATTCACCATTTTTTTTTATTTTTATTTTACTAACACACATATTTTGTTATATATTTGTTTTCTTACACTCGTAATAATTTTGTGGATGATAAATGATAGCCTTTTATATATATAAAAAGTTATTGTTGTGATTTTTTAAATTATAAAAATGTGGAGTGAAAAATGATGATTTTCATATATCTATTTTAAATTTTAAAAATGGAGGAGATACGGGGGAGTTTGGCAATGTGTTATGGTTTGATTTAAAGGGGTGAAACAAAATAAAATGGCCAATTTCGTTTAGTAATTATTTTTCAAGAATTTTGAGTGTGGTTAAGAAATTTTCGAACCATATCGATTTGTTTAGAAATATGGACCTTTTATTCTAGTTTGTGTTGTGAAATTTTTCGTGCCCTGTTGCTCTGAAGTAGGTTTTCATTATTTAATTTTATGATACAAAGTATCGCCTAAAACTGTGTTTTTATGATTATTGGAAAAAAATCTTTTGAAACTTGGTATCACTTGCGCATATTTTTGGATTCCTATTGGTTACTAGTGGTGATGAATGAACAACATAAGATCCACAAATACATAGTGATTTATGTACGACTAGTTTGTAATAAGTCATTGTGCCTTGATAACTTTTGCTTGGTAACTGCATAGAAGAAAAGTTTAAAACCATTTAATATACCTACCTACCAATGGTTGGGAAAATGAAATATATATATATATATATATATATATAGGTATAGGTTCATGTGAGAAAATTTAAAAGTGTGAGAAGGGTAAGAATGAATATGGTTGTGCCATGTGTCCTGTTTTTTTTTTTTTTTTTTGGAGATTTAGGGTATAATGGTAATTTCCCTAATAAAATCTATTCTTGGTAATTATTCTCTATAACCGAAAACCGGTTATTTTCGGAGATAATCAATTCGATTTTGCGCAAGATGTTGATAAAATCGCAGGGTTCATATCTGTTTTAAAATTCATCAATATTCGATTTGAATTCATACGTGATTGTCGATCCATCTTCGATAACATATACCCGGATAGATCGATTGTTACGATTTCTATTGAAAACGCTGCATTCATATGGAGAATCATGGATCAGGTATGTTTTTGTAGGGTGATTGTCTGTATTAGATCGCGGGTTGTTACATACTTATTTTTTTATTGTCATCTGAATGAATATAACTGTTCTAAATGGCGTATCTATAGGAATGGAGTGCAGGGTGTTATTTGTTCATGTATCGTATTTTGTTTTGTTATTTAGTTTATCCATTATCTGCATAAACACTCTTTTGAAACCGTGTGTGTATGTGCTTACAATATGTGGTGTTATTTCTTTATAGGAATTCATGGTGTATTTTTTATATCATGTGGTGTTTTTTATGTTATAACCAATTTTTCCTTCACGGTGTTTATTAACGGGGTAAATGTGTTGATACGCTTATGTTCATTCATGGTGTTTTTTAATACAGTTGTGTTCATTCAGTGTGTTTTTTACAGCCCCTAGTAATACAGTTCTGTTCTGTTCATGGTGTTTTTTAATACAGTCCTGGTCTTGCATGGTGTTTTTTAAAATACAGTTGTGTTCCTTCATGTTGTTTCTTTATAGGAATTCATGGTGTATTTTTTTATATCATGTGGTGTTATTTATGTTATAACCAATTTTTCCTTCACGGTGTTTATTAACGGGCTAAATGTGCTGATACAGTTGTGTTCATTCATGGTGTTTTTTTAATACAGTTGTGTTCATTCAGTGTGTTTTTTACAGCCCCTAGTAATACAGTTCTGTTCTGTTCATGGTGTTTTTGAATACAGTCCTGGTCCTGCATGGTGTTTTTTAAAATATAGTTGTGTTCAAGATGGTGTTTTTTACCTATTATACGTGGTGTTTTTACGGTTTTATCTAATACAGTTGTGTTCCTTCATGTTGTTCAATACATACAGTTTGTATTCCTTCATGGTGTTTAATACAGTTGTGGTCCTTCATGGTGTTTATTAACGGGATATTTGTGCTAATTTTTAATACATACAGCTGTGGTGTTATTTATGTTAGATATGGTGTTATTTTGTAGGGTCTCATAATTACCAGCCTGTTGGGCGTCCACGTTTGTCTCCTAATTCTGGTAAGAGGAGTTTTTTACCTGAGGTGGAAGATCCGCTTAGGCCGAGAGAGAAGATGACTTTCGACACACTGAATAATGCATTCCTCTTTTATCAAAAGTACGCGATGGCTGCAGGCTTTACCGCCAGAAAGTCTTCCCAATATAACCTGCAGGATGTTGTTAAATCCAAATACTTTGTTTGCTCAAAGGAAGGGACCAAACCTTTTAAGGTGATCGATTCTTCTAAAGTGGTCGACACCTTAAATATAGGCTCAAAAAGGAAATCTACTCGTCGGGTCCCTTCTATTAGGACTGGTTGCGAGGCACGTATGTGCCTAAAGCTTAACGAGAAGAATTTATATGAGGTATACTATTTCAAGGAGGACCACAACCACTCTTTTGTTGCTGATGAGGATAGGTATTTACTCCCCGTTAACCGAGGATTGAATTATACTCAAGAACAAGCGGTTAATGCTTTGAGTGCGATAAATATTGGACCTGTGAAAGCATTTAATATCATGAGGACATTGTATGGTGGTTTTGACAAGGTTGGGGCAACCAAATCCGATTTCAAGAATTTTAAGCGAGATATAAACATGTACATATATGAGTTTGATGCTGATATGATGATTAAACGGTTGTTGAGAAAGAAAGAGTATATGCCAAACTTTTCAATGGAGTATACAACCTCTGAAGATGGTATACTAAGGGCTATGTTCTGGGTAGACGAGGAGGCCAAGCGGAATTATTCAGTTTTTAGTGACGTTGTGTTATTTGATGCAACATATCGGCGTAACAAGTTTGTTTACTAATCAATTTTGTTGATTGTTTTTTTTATAAAATCGTTTTTAGCTTTATATAAAAGATATTTATATGGTGTTTTTTTGTGTTAGGTACAAGATGATGTTCGTACCATTTACCGGTATTGACAACCATAATCGTAATGTTACACTTGGAGCCACTATAACAGGGAACGAAACCGCTGAAACGTATAGTTGGTTCTTAGGGTTTTTCATGAATCTTTTGGTCGTGCTCCTCCGGTGGTTGTGACCGACCAAGACCCAGCCATGAAGAAGGCTATTGAAGATACATGGCCTGAGAGTAGGCATAGGTTATGCATGTGGCATATAATGGACAAGCTTACTGTTAAGGTGTTTTTGCTTATTCAATCTATTAATTTTGCTTCATTTTTGTTGTGTTGTATTTTTTTTTTCAATTTTTTTTCAATTGTGTTTTAAGTTGGCCCTACGATTTGCAATAGTACAGATTTCAAGAAGAGGTTGTGTTCCATTGTGTGGACCGATTCTATACTGCTCGAGAAGTTTGAAAGCGAATGGGGTAACATAATGAATGATTTTAATCTTTCTGAGCATGAATGGTTACAGTCTATTTATCAGATAAGGGGTAGTTGGATACTGGCGTATTATCGTGATCAGTACATGTCTGGGCTCATGCATACATCATCTCGTTCAGAGAGCGAGAACCATTTTTTTGGACAGTTTTGCAACCCGGAGTGCACCCTTGTCGAATTTTTGGGCCATTTTGATTCTGCAATTGAAGCTCAAAGACATGAGCATAGGAAGAACGACCATGACACTAGAAACACGGTTGCTGATATATGGACTGTAGACTTTGCTTTGGAGGAGGAAGCCGCGAGGTTATACACACGCACTATTTTTTTTATGTCAAATTGGAGATACAAAACGGTATTCATAGATGTGCTATTGGAAAGTGGGAAACTATCGATGACTTCGTTAAATTTTTTGTGAAGGATTGGGAACAACCATGCACCACTTTCTTCGAGGTATACAATAGACTTTATTTTTCTTTGTTTTGTTTACATTTTTCTTTAAATATACTTGGATCCGACACATGAATTAGTATGGTGTCATTTGCTTAATCGATTTTTTTTGTAACAATTTATATGTTTTTTGTTGTGACTTATAGGTAATGGTGCGGGAGGCCGACATGACTATATACTGTACATGCAAAAGATTCGAACAGTTTGGGTTGTTGTGCTCACACATATTCTGCGTGCTTAGGATGCTTGACGTGACGGAATTCCTTCAACGATATAAACTTAGACGTTGGACGAGGGAGGCTGTTACCAATAGTTCTTCTGGTGTTATTGTCATACCCCGAAATCCATACACCGATGGGCTCGGGTGGGGAGTATCGGGACGTCAGTTGATAATCATCATAGTCAATTAAACACGGCACAGCGGAAGTCTTGGAGTAAAATTACTATTACAAACCGAATGTTCGAAAATACAAAATATTATACATGCTTGTAATAGAAGATCCACAGGCGGATCATTAAATTGTACATGGAAAGAATACAAAATAGACTTTGGGCAGATTTAGGATTTGCAAGATCCTCTATCACTACCGAGCAATTCCGGCCTATTTTCGTATTGTACCTGCAGATTAGTCTTTTGAAAATACATCAGCTTTCGCTGGTAAATACACCCAACTGACTCATTTTTCGAAAATGTTTAGGTGCGTATCAGCACAAAATCTTTTTTATAACTTGGGTTAATTGACCGTCCAACCTTGTTAACATATGTACATGTTTGTCTTACATGCGGGGCTTGGCACAAAAACCGAGACACAATTAACGTACACACCACTTTGGACTCACGAAGGAGTCAATTCCTCCCAACCTTGTGGGAATGCATAATTGAGCGTCTATCGGGTGTATGCCTACATCCGCGCTAAGGTCGTGGCCATTTCGATTGTAATGAGCCGAGGATATTCAGGACACAGTAGTTAACCCCCGATGTTTAAATTATCAAACAAAACTGATTAAAACAAAATATGCGGATTTCTATCCCGAAACGGCGTTCGATTAATCCATTTCCGACCAAACTGTTAATCATTATATTCAGTCGAGAAGTCACAAATCGGAGCCGACGAATTTCGCCGGAAAATCTGAAGAAGACACTCTGTGATTGGTACATCTTATTCCTAAATTCCTTTCTTTTACTTCAATTCAATCAATCATAAGCGTAGTTGGTCAATTAAACAAACAGTCAATTCACTGTTGGCGAACATGATAAACGAAGAAGATGAAGTCGAACATGTGTATAAGTTTAATTAAAACTGAATATTTAACCGGGTTAGACACACAGTCCAGCGGTGGACTGTGTGCAACATAACACGCACGTCACGAGTTCGAATCGCACACGTTACCGAATTTCGGAATTAAAACCAACATTTCTAAAACTTAATCAGATTAAGTCATAGAATGTTTATAAGAATAATATAAATCATAAGTTAAACAGATATGACACACAGCCCAACTGGTTGGGCTGTGCCACTCGAACCGAACGTCCCGAGTTTGACTCCGGGTCGCTAAAGTCGGTTCGGCCATATTAAATCCGTTTTGAAATAAACCAAATAAAATAACAGTTAATTAGTATATATATATATAATTAAAACAGAGAATATTTCGGGTTAGACACGTAGCTCAGTTGGTAGAGCTGCGTGCACGTATACGAGAGGTCCCGAGTTCGAACCTCACTCAGCGCATATAATTAACACAATCCGACCGGTCAACGGCCAACGGTCAGAGTCAAAAAGTCAACATTTTTATTTATTTATTTTTATTTATTTAATCAGAAAATTATTTAAAAATACTTAAAAATAATATTTTTAAAGTTAGAAAATGTCCTTAAACTCACGAAAATAAATCTAAAAATCCTATTAAGATTATGAATTAAAAAATATTAATCTTAAATAAAATCCATTTATTTACCGAACCATTTCGTTATTATTTTAGGTTAGTTTTCCTCGTAGATCAAATCCCAAAACTCGTGCGCATCCAACGTCATCAAAGAACGCACCAAAGGTGAGTGAATCTCTACTAATTCCCCGTTTTAATCACATTTTGGGGTGTATCATGTGTCGTTTAATTCCTTATTATATTTAAACACTTGTGCATCCATCATATCCGTGATCAAATGTGTATCAAATATGTATCAATTGTTTGTGTGAATTATGTTTAGATTGAAGTTATCATTTTCAGTACATGCATTTCATTAGGCCCATCAGCTCCCCGTGGGATACGGGTTGAGTATCAGGTGCCTCATTCGATCGGCTCCGTTTGATTGAGCCTTGATCTCACATACATCATGTCATTCGATCGGCTCCGTTTGATTGAGCCTTGATCTCATATACATCATCATTCATGTCATTTACTCATCCAATGTGGTTTGTGTTTTTGTTATATATATATGTTTGCTCACATGTGATTATTGCACAAATTTTCAATATTAAATACAACAAGAAATTAATAACAATGTTTTATCAAGGTTCACTCGCCAACTTTTGTTGACCCAAAATATTCCCCGTTTTACACATGATACAGGTGATCCAGTTGAGGCAAGAAACACATAGGAAGGCTTAGTAGAATAAATCAGTTTAATCTTTGGATTGTTTTACTTAGTTTCATTTCTTTGTAATTGTATGGATTTGATTTGAATATTTAAGTTGTAATTTGAATTTAATAAATATGAAACATTTTAGTAAACATCATGAGCTTTGGTGATAACCCAATTATGCCCCGACTCTTATTCCGCTGCGGGTCGGGGTGTGACAGATTGGTATCAGAGCCATGACTATAGGGATATAGGATATGTTATTAGACCCTTAGAGCCTATACTATAGTTGACTAAAATTATAAATTGTTTATGCGTTACATACAAAATTCATAATGTTTATATGCTTTATGTTTATTGTTACACTCAATGTTATGCAAGCATGTTCATACGTACATATTCTTATACAATGCTCATCATGAATCATATCCTCATAACATATCATATCCATGAGAGCACACACCTCACAATTCCCATGATTTTTGCAACGATTTTTGTATTTTTCAAATCACATCAAAGTGAGTTCTCATGACGGGTATGTAGTAACTGGAAGGGTACGAGTACCGGTAGTCGGAACGTCCTGTCTAGGCTTGGCATTCGTATAATCCAAAATAAAGGACCAGTTTGCCTACCTGGGGACTAACGATGAGAGTACGAAGGACCTATTAGGCCAAAGCATGCTATACCAAACGTCGTGTGAGCTAACCCCACTTTGAGCTGTCATTGTGTCTACACCTGGACACCCTCCTACCATACATCTCGCAATCATATTTCATGGTTTTCATTCGGGTGATGCGAGTGTTAATCCGCCAACACCAATGTGAATCCTACTAAGCCAATAGTCATGGGGGCCCACATGACTATACAGGCGATGGTATGGGGGACATTGGAAGCCCAAACATGAGCAAACCCAAGACATCCTATGGATGTAGTTGCATTATTGATGATTATGTTATTTTTTTTATTCTTTTAACGACACATGACACCTAAAAACTTCTTAAACTCACCATATTCCTATGTATGTTCCTGTAGATGTCGGCTAGGCAACTACGTGGAGGTAGAAAGTCAGGAAGATCCAATGAACGCTTTGTCACACCCCGACCCGCAGCGGAAAAAGGTGATCGGGGCATGATTGGGTTTTCATCAAAGCTCATGACATTTACTATAAAGTTTCATATTTATTATTTCTTTTTAAAGAACATTACAATAAACATACAAGTACAACATGTTCAAATACATATTTCATGACTTCATTATTTTTCTTCTAAGGCAATTTCCTATGTGTTCCTTGCTTCAACCTGTCCACCTGTATCATGTGTAAAAATAGGGTTTGGGTCAACAAAAAGTTGGCAAGTGAATCTTATTTAAATATTTGAAAAGGGTTAGTTATGTTGGTTATTTGACTAAATTTGTGCATAACCAAATATGAATAAACGTAAATGTAAATTTAATCACAAAACACATAATATCAATAAATGCACAAGCATACACACCAAATGAACAATGAGATCAAGGCTCAATCAAACGGAGCCGATCGAATGAGGCACGCGATGTTCAACTCGTCTCCCACGAGGAACTGATGGGCCTAATGAATGTTTTGCACGCAACTTGACAAGAATGTAACACGTATCACAACAAACAATGTTTACATCATAAGTTTAGGTCATATAATGGTAATAGCACAAGTTTGAATAAATGTAATAATTATAGCGACACATGATACACCCCAAAACATGAATAAAAAGGGGAATTTGTAAGGATTCACTCACATTGGGTACGTTCTTTTGATGACGTTGGATGCGCACGAGTTTTGGGATTTGATCGACGAGGAAAACAAACCTAACATAATAACGAAATGGTTCGGTAAATAAATGGATTTTATTTGAGATTAATTCTTTTAATTCATAATCTTAATAGGATTTTTAGATTTATTTTTGTGAGTTTAAGGACATTTTCTAACTTTAAAAATATTATTTTAAGTATTTTTAATTGATTTTTAAATGAAATAAATAAATAAAAAGAAAATAAAAATTTTGACTTTTTGACCCTTGACCGGCCGTTGACCGTTGACCGGACCGTTGACCGGTTGGACTGTGGAAATGTTGTGCGCTGAGTGAGGTTCGAACTCGGGACCTCTCGTATACGTGCACGTAGCTCTACCAACTGAGCTATGTGTCTAACCTGAAATATTCTATGTTTTAATTATATATATATACTGATTAGCTTGTTATTTTATTTGGTTTATATTAAAAAGGATTTATATGTCGAACCGGTTGCAGGGACCCGGAGTCGAACTCGGGTCCTTCGGTTCGTAAGCGCACAGCCCAACCAGTTGGGCTGTGTGTCTAATCTGTTTAACTTATGGTTTATATTACTCTTATAAACATACTGTGACTTGTTCTGATTCAGTTTTAAAAAGGTTGGTTTTAACTCTGAAAATCGGTGCGTTGTGAGGTTCGAACTCGTGACGTGCGCTGTGTGATTGCACACAGTCTACCGCTGGACTGTGTGTCTAACCTGGTTAAATATTCTGTTTTAATTAAACTTATACACAATGTTCGACTTCATCTTCTTCATTCATAAAGACATAGACAAAGATGTCCAACTGTTCTTGTTTAAATCGTTCGTCTAACATATAATTGATTGAAATGTAATGGATAAAGAGAGTTACGGAATCGAATGTACCGAACAGGATGTTTTTCTCAGATTTCCGGCAAGGGTCGTCGGCTCTGATTTGTGAATTCCGTCTGAGTGGATCAATTAACAGTTTTGATCAACGAATTGTGAAATTAAGTTATTAAACAAGGGTTATCAGGGGGTTTAGATGATTGCAGTGTGACTTCGGAATTTCCAGTGATTTTCCGGCGAGTGCAGGAATTTCCGGCAACGTCGTCTGAGACCGATTCTGGTTGAAGGAATGAAGTTAATATATGTCTAACAATGGATTGAAAACGGAAGAGTCGAGAAAATAACCGATTTGGTGTAAGTCTCGGTTTTCCGGTGAAAGTCCAGCGAATGCAGAATATCTCCGGCGAGTGCTAAGACTTCGAGAAATTGTGCGATTTTGAGCGAAAAGATTACCAGAGACTTGGGTGAGTATTTATAAGGAAGAAACAGAATGAATCGAGTCCGAATTTGATCTTGATTCGTGGTCAATGTTTCTCCGGCGGTTACGACTTGGATTGGGGGATTAGACATCGGTTATAACCGATACCGAAGTTAATTCACGCGTTCAGTCAAAGGAAACGGTCGAAATTTAGCGAAATCATCGGTATTTCCGGCGACTGCGGATTGGGCGTGCTGATTTCCGGATTTTGATTTCGAGTTTTAATTTAAGTATTATTTGTTTCAGTATATTAACAAAGAAGGCAAGTGGCGAAGCGGTGAGTTGTGCGTTTGTTGAAGCGGGTGACCCGGGTTCGAAACCCGGCGTCTCCTTTTATTTTTTTATTCCTTATTTATTATTAATTTTCAATTATAGATTTTAAATTCTAATTTATTTATTAATTATGTATCATTTAAAATTAATTTGAGCATTAAATGAGCAACGAAAATTTTTAACTGGATATTCGATTAATAAACGAAGCGGATTTTGGAAACCCGTTTTTTTACGGATGTTACAGTATCCCCTACTTTTAGAAATTTCGTCCAGAAATTTAAGTAGTAGTGGTATATTTGACTTGAAGGGAGGATGTTTTAATTTGAAAATTACATAATTAGTAGAGGGTGAGAGTTTAAATCTTATTTGAGGCGGTAACGTTCCTAGTAAGGGTTGAATACCCGGCTACAGGAATCGGCTTTTTGATGCCTAAAGTATAAGAATACGGAACATGGATAAACAGAGTTGATTGACTAAGCATGATTTTATGCATATGAGTTTTGAGAGATTTGATACGTTTGGAAAGATAAGGTTATATCATATAATAAAACTTCAACCATGACGATACTAAAACCTACATGGAACCTCTCATAACCGCCTGACAATGCTTCTGATCTTTTGACAAGAATACTTATATATAGGAAGTACCAGCGGCGTATCCACCATACCCTTGTCAAATTTTCATTGACTTTGTCAGTAAGTTATGATTAGTTCTATGTGACTCTAAAACATAAACAAACACAACAGCCAAAGCTTGAGTCTCAAATCTGAAAGGATACATGATTGCATGATGACAGTACCTCTATCGTTTGGTATGATGAAGGGGTTAGTCTATGTAAAAGTGAGACACAACCCAACTACTTTGAATGATGAGATTGAGATACGTCGAGATGTATGATGATATGAGTGTTAAATCAGTGAGTATAAAATAAAACTTGAAATAGTAATTCGCATTAAGATTCTTGGATACATAAATTTCAAATTTATAATTGAGATACGTAGAGATTAAGATAACATAAAGAAAACATAAAAACTAGACGGTTGGAGTTGAGTCTTGATTCTTGGTGAGGGAAGACTAGTTGGGTGGTTCGTTTGGGCCGTTATTATCTTCAACAGGATTGGCGTTGATGTTGTAAGCTCTTCCTCTTGCTGGTGGTGGAGCTGGGTTTGCTTGATTTACTTGGTTAACTGGATTCGCTTGAGCTTGGGCTTTTATGATGTTAACCAATCGAGGGCACGTGTTTCTAAAATGGGTAGGGTCGCCACAATTAAAACAAGCTCGAACATATGGAAACATGGGGTATTGGGGTTGTTGATATGTTTGGATCATGTTTTGAGTAGGGGGTGAGGTTTGGTTTTGAGAGGCGCGACAAGCCTTGCTCAAATGACCATATCGTCCACAATTCGCACATAGTCGACAAGGTAAGGTAGATGGATAGTGATAAAAACAGGTGTTGCATTGAGGGTGAGGTCCAATGTAAGGTTTCTTATTTGGGTAAGTTGAGTTGGGTGCTACTTGAGTGATAGGGATAGCTTGGAGGGGTACGGCTTGTGAAGCTGGTTGATTGTGTTGAGTGACAGCGAAAATTTGCCCATCTCGTTTTCTCTTAGAAGTGGGTTGAGAAGGGGATTCGGTTTGGGTGGAGTTTGAGGTTTCGGTTGATGCTTTATCCTTCTTCTTCTCCTCCGTGAAGTCTTTATTCCGTATGCGGTTTTCGGTGAGCTCTGTGGCTAACTCCATTGCTGCTTCCAAAGTTGTAGGTGTGGTACTTATTACAGGGTCTTGAATTTTTGAAGGAAGACCTCGAATGTAGTGTTCGATCAAACGGTAGAGGGGAGTGAACAAGTTGGGGACCATCTGATTTAACTCAAGGAATCTCTTGTTGTATGTGGTGTGGTCGCCCTCTTTTTGTTTCAAAGAATAGAACTCATCTTCCAATTTCTTGATTTCGCTTCGACAGAAACGTCTTGTCATGATTTCCTTCAACTCTTCCAAAGTCAAAGTCATAACATTTTCAGCACCCCGCTTGGCCTTCTCTGTATTCCACCATGTAAGTGCTACTCCGAACAAACGACCGGTAGCATATCGCACCTTGCGATCATCGGGGCAGTCGCAATTGAGAAAAGTGTTTTCCATCTCCTCGAACCAATGGAGGAGAGCGGTGACACCTTCAGTACCTTCGTATTTTGGAGGATCGCAGGATTTGAAATGCTTGAAGGTGCATTTAGTGGCTTTGGGGGGAGGATTGACAATGTTTTGATCTTCTTGGTGGATTGGGTTGACGGGATTAGCGGTAAGGGCCTGTTGAACTTGAACTACGATGTTGGGTATTATAGCAGCCATTTGTTGAGCGATTTGGGCGGCCATGCGCTCGTGGGATTTTCCTGATCTCATTTTCCTACGAGCGAGACTAGAAGACATCTACAAGGAATACGTATCAAGAGTATGAGTTGGACGTTTTAGGGGTCATGTGTCGTATTTAGGAATGAACATTCATAAAATAAATGAAGAATAATAAATTTACTACATCCATAGGATGTCTTGGGCTT
Organism: Scalesia atractyloides; assembly: GCA_947069175.1. Taxonomy (NCBI): domain Eukaryota; kingdom Viridiplantae; phylum Streptophyta; class Magnoliopsida; order Asterales; family Asteraceae; genus Scalesia; species Scalesia atractyloides. The sequence goes on along the minus strand of CAMTDV010000026.1, from coordinate 5,576,423 downwards.
TGCTCGTAATTGGGCCTTGCATGCCGCCATACTTCACCTTCGTAATCATGTGGGCCCCCATGATTACCGGGTCTTTCATATGGTTCGCATGTTTTAGCCTGGTAACGTACACTAAAACCCGGAGAAAATCGAGAAATATGTATGTAACGTATGAAATTCGGAGTGCATCCAGGTGTGGACACGGTGACACCTCAAAGTGGGGTTAGTTCGAACGACGTTTGGTGTGGCATGCTTTGGCCTAATAGGTCCTTCATACTCTCATCGTTAGTCCCCAGGTAGGCAAACTGGTCCGTTATATTGGATTTATACGAATGCCAACCTAGACAGGATGTTCCGACTACCGGTACTTGTACCCTTACAGTTACTACATGCCCGTCGTAGAACTCACTTTAATGAGTTATACTTATTGTCAAACATAACAAGCTTACATATACATTCATCACGCCTATTTCAATGTTCACATATTCAAGTCATCCTCATATTCCTTTATTCAAGATTTTGTCGATGTCGGCTAGGCAACTACGTGGAGGTAGAAAGTCAGGAAGATCCAATGAACGCTTGGCCATTCAAATTGCTAAACAAATGGCCACGGTACTTCCTGACATCATGATTCAAGTTCAACAAGCTCTCACCGGAAATCCTATCAACCCTCCCAATCAAGAAGACCAGAGCGTCGCCAACCCTCACTCCAAAAAGTGCTCCTACAAACACTTCAAATCTTGCGATCCCCCAAAGTATGAAGGGACCGAAGGTGTTACAGCCCTCCTCCACTGGTTTGAAGAAATGGAGAACACCTTCCTCAATTGCGATTGTCCCGAGGATCGCAAGGTACGTTATGCAACAGGGAGACTGTTTGGAGTAGCCCTTACCTGGTGGAACACAGAAAAGGGTAAGCGAGGAGTCGAAGATGCTATGGCCTTATCATGGGAAGAGTTAAGGGAACTCATGACAAGGCGCTTCTGTCCAAGAAGCGAAATCAAAAAGTTGGAAGATGAATTCCACTCGTTGAAACAAAAGGAAGGAGATCACACTTCCTACAACAAAAGATTTCTCGAACTGAACCAAATGGTCCCTAATCTGTTCACCCCCGTGTACCGCTTGGTTGAACACTACATTCGAGGCCTCCCCTCGAAAATTCAAGACTCGGTTCTAAGCACTTCGCCTGCAACACTTGAAGCCGCAATGGAACTAGCTACCGAACTTACCGAGAATCGCATCCGAAACGGCAAATTCAAGGATGAGAAAAAGAAAGCCCCCATTGAGGCCCAAACTCCAAACCATTCCATCTCCTCTTCAAAGTTTGCTGGTAAGAGGAAACGAAACAGGCGAAATTTTGCCGTCACACAAACGAACCATCCTATCACTGCTGCACCAATTACCCAAATTGCTCCCTCAGCTGCACCATTTAAAAAGCCATACACCGGCCCATACCCAAAATGCAACCGTTGTCAATACCATCACCTCCCCGAAACTCCTTGCCAACATTGCAGCAGTTGTGGCCGTGCGGGTCACACCATTCAAACTTGTCGCACACTTCAACGAATGAACCGTAATCAACCCTCAACCCAAACCCACCATCAGATAGTGGGTCAAACCCAACAACCTTTACTTTTACCACCTGCACAACATATAGCCCAATCCTACTACCAACCCAACTACCCCATGATGCAACCCATGCGAGCATGTTACAACTGTGGAGACCCAAACCACTTCAGGAACACATGTCCACGCTTGGTGAACATCATCCATGCCCAAGCTCAAGCAAATCCGGTAAACCAAGCTAACCAAGCTCCTCCACCTGCTAGAGGAAGAGCTTTCAACATCAATGCCAACCAAGCTAGAGCTGACAACAACGTGGTTAACGGTACGTTTCTCATCAATGGTAGTTATGCATCCATGTTATTCGTACTGGCGCGGATAAGAGTTTTGTGTCCTTAGAATTTGAACCTATCCTCAACCAAACTCGTGATAACCTCATGGAATCTCTAATGGTGGAAGTTGCTGATGGAAAGCCCGTTTCATTAAATTCTATTATAAGAAATTGTACACTCACTCTAAACGATCACTATTTTCCAGTCGACCGCATTCCTATGAAGTTGGGAAGTTTCGATATTATAATCGGTATGGACTGGCTCAGCCAGCATCACGCTGAAGTAGTATGCCACGAAAAGTTCATTCGCATTCCTCTTGCAGACGGTCAGACCCTACGTATCTTTGGAGAAACCCCTTCGAAAGGACTCAAATTAATGTCCTGCCTTCAAGCCCGAAAATATCTCCGCAAGAACTATGTCGCATTCCTAACTCACGTCGTCAAAAAGGGAAACAAGGAGAAGAAACTCGAAGATATACCAGTGGTGAAAGAATTCCCACAAGTCTTTCCCGACGACATCTCAGGACTCCCTCCTATGAGAGAAGTCGAATTCCGCATCGATCTTGTACCTGGCGCTACACCAGTCGCAAAATCTCCTTATAGGTTAGCCCCATCCGAAATGCAAGAGCTGGCCAGTCAACTGCAAGAGTTGACTGACAAAGGATTCACACGTCCTAGCTCCTCGCCTTGGGGTGCACCTGTTCTTTTTGTGAAGAAGAAAGATGGAACGTTTCGCATGTGTATCGACTACAGAGAACTCAACAAGTTAACGGTTAAGAATCGCTACCCACTACCTCGCATCGATGGCCTCCTAGATCAACTTCAAGGCGCCACCTGCTTTTCAAAATTGACCTTCGTTCTGGTTATCATCAACTCAGAGTACATGAAGAAGACGTCCCAAAGACCGCCTTCCGGACTCGTTATGGTCATTACGAATTCATGGTCATGCCATTCGGTTTAACCAACGCCCCAGCTGTCTTCATGGATCTAATGAATAGAGTATGCAAACCCTACCTAGACCGCTTTGTCATAGTCTTCATCGACGACATCCTCATCTACTCCAAGTCTAAATCCGATCATGAACGACACCTTCGACTCATCCTTACACTCTTAAGGACTGAAAAGCTCTACGCTAAGTTCTCAAAATGCGAATTCTGGTTAAGAGAAGTACAATTCCTTGGATATGTCATTAATGACAAGGGAATACATGTCGATCCTTCGAAAATCAAGGCAGTACAGGAATGGCAAGCGCCACGTACCCCTACCGAAGTAAGGTCATTTCTTGGTTTGGCTGGTTACTATCGCCGCTTCATTGCCAATTTTTCCCGTATTGCTGTACCACTCACGGCCTTGACTCATAAAGGAAAACCCTTCATATGGGGACCTAAGCAAGAAGAGGCCTTCCAAACTCTAAAGCAAAAACTTTGTGACGCACCTATCCTCACACTTCCTGAAGGTTGCGATGACTTTGTAGTGTATTGCGACGTATCAGGGCAAGGGCTAGGCTGTGTATTAATGCAAAGAGGAAAAGTGATAGCCTATGCTTCTAGGCAACTCAAAGTTCATGAGAAGAATTACACCACCCACGACCTGGAACTTGGAGCCGTTGTGTTCGCTCTCAAGATATGGAGACACTACCTCTACGGTACCAAGTGTGAAATATACACTGACCACAAAAGTCTCCAACATATCTTCAACCAAAAGGAGTTGAATATGAGGCAACGAAGATGGGTCGAACTTCTTAACGACTACGACTGTGAAATTCGGTATCATCCTGGCAAGGCAAACGTAGTGGCTGATGCGCTCAGTCGAAAAGGTTATGCGAACTCCATTCGTCTTCTATGATTCGCAAATCATAACCGACATCAAAGATCGAATCCGAGCAGCTCAACACATTTCTGTAACCGAAAATGACGTACGCGATGAGCTGTCATGTGGAGCTGAACTCAAAATCGAAACCAAATCCGACGGTATTCTATACTATCTAAATCGCATATAGATTCCCGATCGCGATAACCTTCATGATTTCCTTATGAATGAGGCGCACAAAACACGATACTCTATCAAGACCTACGCTACACCTACTGGTGGCCTGGCATGAAAAAAGATATCGCTGTTTTTGTTTCCAAGTGCCTTACCTGTTCCAAAGTAAAAGCTGAACATCAAAGACCTTTAGGACTCCTAATCCAACCTGAAATACCTGTATGGAAGTGGGAAAACATAACCATTGACTTCATTACCGGGTTACCTCGCACCTCCAGTGGGTATGACACCATATGGGTAATCATTGATCGTCTTACAAAATCAGCTCACTTCATTCCGATTCGCGAGGACTTCAAGAACGAGAAGTTAGCTCGTATCTACATCAGCGAGATCGTAAGCCGTCATGGTGTACCTTTAAGCATCATTTCAGACCGTGATGGTCGTTTCACTTCACGAACATGGCGAGCCGTACAAACCGCCTTGGGTACACGATTAGACCTCAGTACCGCTTTTCATCCTCAAACTGATGGACAATCTGAACGCACCATCCAAACTCTTGAAGACATGCTTCGAGCATGTGTCATAGACTTCAAAGGGAATTGGAACGCTCATCTACCATTAGTTGAATTTTCGTACAACAATAGCTACCATTCAAGTATCGGCATGGCTCCTTTCGAAGCTTTATATGGTCGTAAGTGCCGATCTCCAGTATGTTGGCACGAAATTGGGGAATCACAAATCACCGGTCCAGAGTTAATTCAAGAAACAACCGACAAGGTCATTCAAATTTGAAACAATCTTCTAGCGGCTCAAAGTCGTCAAAAGAGTTATGCAGACAAACGACGAAAGCCCTTGGAGTTTGGCATTGGTGATCAAGTACTTTTAAAAGTATCACCGTGGAAGGGAGTGATTCGTTTTGGCCAGAAGGGCAAGCTAGCACCACGCTACGTTGGACCTTTCAAGATACTCCAAAGAGTAGGTCCTGTAGCGTACAAGCTTAACCTACCAGAAGAGCTCAACAGAATTCATCCCACATTCCACGTATCAAACTTGAAGAAGTGCCTCGCCGATGAAAACCTCCATATTCCGCTAGAAGACATTCAGATCGATGAATCGATGCACTTCATTGAAAGACCAGTAGAAATCATGGACTTCGGAGAGAAGCATTTAAGACGAAGTCGAATTCCAATTGTCAGGGTACGTTGGGAGTCGAAACGAGGACCTGAGTTTACTTGGAAACGTGAAGACTCAATGCGCGAGAAATACCCGCATCTTTTTCCTGTTACCACTACTACTTAAATTTCGGGACGAAATTTCTAAAAGTAGGGGATATTGTAACATCCGTCGAAAAACGGGTTTCCAAAACCCGCTTCGTTTATTAATCGAATATCCAGTTATAATTTTTCGTTGCGCATTTATTGCTCAAATTAATTTTAAACGATACATAATTAATAACTATATTAGAATTTAAAAACCATATTTGATAAATAATCGTAAATTGTGAGAAAAAAATAAAATGGGGACGCCGGGTTTCGAACCCGGGTCGCCCACAAACTCAATCACACAACACACCGCTCCGCCACATGACTCCTTTGTGAAATTACTGAAACAAATAATACTTAAGTTAAAACTCGAAATCAAAATCCGGACCTCAGCGCGGCAGAACTCGCAAGCACCGGAAAATCCGGCAATCCGCGAGTTTAGCCATTTTCCTTTTGACCAAAACACTATAACCGACTTCGACATCGGTTATAACCGACGTCTAACAGTCAATTGCGGACATAACCGCCGGAGAAATTTTGACCGTGAATGAAGACCCAAAATCGGACCCAATTCACTCAGTTCTTTCCTATAAATACCCCCTCAACCTTCCGGGAATCCTTTCGCTCAGAACCACACACTTTTCGTAGTTGAAATTTCCCAGAAGCTCGTCGCCGGAGATTTCCAATTTCGCCGGAACCTCACCGGAAACGATCATCAGAAAACCGTATTCATTCCTCGACCGGTATATCTGTCTAAACTTCTCTGCTATCTCTTAGTTCATACTTAAATTGTTCAAACAAAGGTTCTAAACTGTTAATCATTATATTCAGTCGAGAAGTCACAAATCGGAGCCGACGAATTTCGCCGGAAAATCTGAAGAAGACACTCTGTGATTGGTACATCTTATTCCTAAATTCCTTTCTTTTACTTCAATTCAATCAATCATAAGCGTAGTTGGTCAATTAAACAAACAGTCAATTCACTGTTCGGTAATTTGATAAACGAAGAAGATGAAGTCGAACATGTGTATAAGTTTAATTAAAACTGAATATTTAACCGGGTTAGACACACAGTCCAGCGGTGGACTGTGTGCAACATAACACGCACGTCACGAGTTCGAATCGCACACGTTACCGAATTTCGGAATTAAAACCAACATTTGTAAAACTTAATCAGATTAAGTCACAGAATGTTTATAAGAATAATATAAATCATAAGTTAAACAGATATGACACACAGCCCAACTGGTTGGGCTGTGCGCACATCGAACCGAACGTCCCGAGTTTGACTTCGGGTCGCTAAAGTCGGTTCGGCCATATTAAATCCGTTTTGAAATAAACCAAATAAAATAACAGTTAATTAGTATATATATATATAATTAAAACAGAGAATATTTCGGGTTAGACACGTAGCTCAGTTGGTAGAGCTGCGTGCACGTATACGAGAGGTCCCGAGTTCGAACCTCACTCAGCGCATATAATTAACACAATCCGACCGGTCAACGGCCAACGGTCAGAGTCAAAAAGTCAACATTTTTTATTTATTTTTTTTATTTAATCAGAAAATTATTTAAAAATACTTAAAAATAATATTTTTAAAGTTAGAAAATGTCCTTAAACTCACAAAAATAAATCTAAAAATCCTATTAAGATTATGAATTAAAAAGTATTAATCTCAAATAAAATCCATTTATTTACCGAACCATTTCGTTATTATTTTAGGTTAGTTTTCCTCGTCGATCAAATCCCAAAACTCGTGCGCATCCAACGTCATCAAAGAACGCACCAAAGGTGAGTGAATCTCTACTAATTCCCCGTTTTAATCACATTTTTGGGTGTATCATGTGTCGTTTAATTCCTTATTATATTTAAACACTTGTGCATCCATCATATCCGTGATCAAATGTGTATCAAATATGTATCAATTGTTTGTGTGAATTATGTTTTGATTGAAGTTATCATTTTCAGTACATGCATTTCATTAGGCCCATCAGCTCCCCGTGGGATACGGGTTGAGTATCAGGTGCCTCATTCGATCGCTCCGTTTGATTGAGCCTTGATCTCACATACATCATGTCATTCGATCGGCTCCGTTTGATTGAGCCTTGATCTCATATACATCATCATTCATGTCATTTACTCATCCAATGTGGTTTGTGTTTTTGTTATATATATATGTTTGCTCACATGTGATTATTGCACAAATTTTCAATATTAAATACAAAAAGAAATTAATAACAATGTTTTATCAAGGTTCACTCGCCAACTTTTGTTGACCCAAAATATTCCCCGTTTTACACATGATACAGGTGATCCAGTTGAGGCAAGAAACACATAGGAAGGCTTAGAAGAATAAATCAGTTTAATCTTTAGATTGTTTTACTTAGTTTCATTTCTTTGTAATTGTATGGATTTGATTTGAATATTTAAGTTGTAATTTGAATTTAATAAATATGAAACATTTTAGTAAACATCATGAGCTTTGGTGATAACCCAATTATGCCCCGACTCTTATTCCGCTGCGGGTCGGGGTGTGACACTTATAATATTACATCAGTAGGAAACTCATTTTTAAGTTTATTATCATTAAAACCTTGATTTATGTAAAAAGGACATTTTAGTCAAAAGTGGCATAATTATGGAACTTGCACATAAACTTGGATTCTGATTATGATCATGTAATATAACCTCAGAGGGTTATGCTACATTATATTATGATCATAATGCAACTTTAGATCAGTAGGTAACTAATCTAATTCGGGTCAGAATCGAAAGTCAAAGCAAAAGTCAAACTTTGCGACTTTCGGTTGCGAACCGACCCTAGAACTGAAATTGACGAGCCGAACATGTTCTTACATGTTGTAATAATTATTTCCAACTTGTTTAAGTGTCAAAACAGGTTTCATAACATATATAACATCATTTTATGATTATTCCGAAAAATGGCCTGTTTGACTTTTTATTTTCATAACTTTGACCCGTCAATTGGTCTAGCAAACGTGATCTTCAGGAGGTGCCCTTTATAGGGACTAACACCTACCTTATTACGATCACTTAGCCATGTTCATTTCAAACAAAGGCTGGACCATAATGGTCTTAACCGAAAGTCAAAGCGTTTTACGAAAACGCTTGACTTTTAGCTACAAAAGCCTATAAACGAAAATGCAAGAGCAAGGAACACTTACAAGAGGTTCCTACAATGCAAGAGAACTAAGTTGGATGTTCCTTTCAGGTAGGAACTTCCAGAGGAGGGAGAAGAGTTATGATTTAGAAATGTGCAAGTTGGAATGAAGCACTTGAACACCTATTTATAGTGGAGAACTCAAAGGAGGTGAAGCCAGGTGTTTAGGGGTGTAAGAAGAAGCTTACAAGTGTCCCAAAACGTGGCATAGAAGTTTAGAGAAGCCATGGTTTCGAATTAATGGTTTTGGAGTTTTGCTTGGAGACCAAACAAAACTTTCTGCAGCAGATACCCTCTGGCGGGCTGCGAGAGGCACAGGCCTTGCCTCTCGCGCCTCACGAGCGCCCCAAAGACAGTTTCCAATTTTGAACTTTTAGCCCCTTAACTTTTAAAACCCATTAAACCTCTTTAAAACACCTTTTTGGCACTTTTAGCCATCCGTAGCCAATATTTGGCATACCCGGGATTATGCCCGGACATTGTCGAGCTCTCGGTTCGTTAAAAGGTCACTCATAGGTATAAATTAACATGTTGACACTTTTAATCCCTCCGTTATCCAACTTTCACATATTTACAAAATTGAACTCTCTCGTCCAACAATTGGCACGTATGAGAGTTTCGGACTTCACAAAGGATCACTCAGAGGCTTATGATAAGCATGTTGATTCCGATGTCACTCAGAGGCTGGCATGTTGACATATCAGTCACTCAGAGGCCAATTTTCAAGCATGTTGACGTATCAGTCACTCAGAGGCTAATGATTTAAGCATGTTGACATATCAGTCACTCAGATGCTGTTATTTATGCATGTTGACATCGGACCGTCACTCAGAGGCTCGATTTGAGCATGTTGACGCCTTTAGTCCTTATTGGTGTTTTATAGACTATATTTAAAATACAATACGTGTCACTATTCTATTGGACACGATTTTACAGGGTGTTACCGTTATTTTAGGTATGAATAAGGACGAAGATCAGTATAACGAAGTAAACCGGGTTGTACGTGAGATAACACAATATACAGAGTCAGTTATTAACAACTTGTTACCAATTTCGATGCATTGTGCTCATTTAGGGATCATGTGGTCGAATCTGACGAGGATGAAGCAAACGAGGATGAAGCAGACGAGGACGAAGCTCACGATTAGGGAGTATCAGATAAGTCATTTTTATTTTTGTGTTTGTTCATAGTGGTTTTCGGTTGAATGGTTATACTTCAATTTTTAAGTTGAAACGTTATACACTTGTTTTTTGTTCTGCAGTGATGATTTTTTTATTACGGCCGAATATTTAAAAGGGTACATATTGCATATTGGTATAACAATTTTTTTTTGTTAATTTATATAAATGTTTTGTGTTTTTTTTATATATCGTATGGTGTTTTGTCAACTGGTTATTATGTTGTTCCTTTTTTTTAAAGTGAGGTTTAGCCAACTGAATAAGTTTATGACATGAGTTATAACAATTTATATGGTTTTATTATCTTTGTCTTATTTGTAACAGTGTTAAGCATATATTTTCGTGACATTCGCTAATTCTGTCTGACATGAACGATATAAAACTAGCTTATTGTAGCAAATTATTAGAGAAAGTAATCAAAAAGAAAAATAACAACAAACCACAAAAGAAATGATCAAATTTCATACCATTTTTCTAGCCCGAAAAAACCCCATAAAATGTTCATACTTCACACAATTGTTTAGAGCAACCAAATTGAAAATGGACCAATTGGATTAACTTGTTTGAAACCTACATTATACCATCCAACTTGCGACAAATTCTTTATATTGCATTTTCCTCGAGCTTCACTCTTTCGTCCTCGTCCAAACAAGCAAACTCTCTAACTTCTGTCTCTACAACCCCTCGTACTGAGTTCACCTCACTAAGAAGCATTTTTGATACATACTTCCTCCGTAGATGGTGATTTCCCTTCTTTGATTATCTAATACTTCCCCTTTTGCGTTCCTCTCTGACGATAGTCCATATTTCCAATCTTTCACGCTTGTTCCTATATAAGTCAAAAGACATGTGTTCTCGTAAGCAGATACAATAATGCGCATATACAGGTATGTTTTCTAAATTTTACCGGGGAACCGTCTAGCTTACCGTCGTAGGTCTCCATATGCCGCATTAAGAAAATTCCGCAGTCGGTACCGTTAAACAAGGTCTGCCATGGGGATTCCATTCTTACGGGTTTGGTAACTCTTAGTTTATCAGCTACCACTGGCTGTATACGGCTTAGGAACCCACAAAAGGCACTTATTTGAAATAATACATCCGGTAATACATTATTGTTCTTTTTTTATATAAATATAGTTTTGTATATTTTTTAGCTGTACGTACCATTTTTTCGACCGTCCCACCGTACCTTTCTTCTAAACCAGCGTCACCATCTATGTTGTCAATGATTATTATTTGGGTTGTTGACAAGTTTAAAAAAAGCAGAAAGTAGTGCTCCCCATTCAAGATAGGGATGTACACCCTCTGGAAACCTTTAAATGTCTTTAGTTCCGTACCGTCGAGTACATACTTCATGTTCTCTGCAAACTTTGTTATTCGGTCTTTTTCTGGTAAGTCGAACTCCTTCTCAAGTTGCATATGTTTATTTTTATAAAAGAAAAAAAATAAAGTTAGAAGATATGGTGTTATTTCAGATCCAATAACCGAGTTTTCATACCGTTATAACAGAATAACACCATTAGTTCATTTAGGCTTTATCTATAGGGATTCATATAATTTATACAACATGCAGGCCTACGAATGTCTTACTAATGATTTAACTATTTCATGTTAATTATCCAATAAAACTGATAACTTGTAAACTGAGTAAATGCAAACATTTTTTCACTTGTCAAATCCATTTAATGATATGGTGTTATTTCAGCTCCAAAACAAAATGTTATTTTAGTTTACAATAACCGAGTTTAGATACTTTTATAACTGAACAACACCATTAGTTCATTTAGGCTTTATCTAAAGGGTATCACATAATTTAAACAATATGCAGGCCTAGGTCTGTCTCACTAATGATTTAACTATTTCATGTTCAAGATAATTCTTTCGGACTTTCATTACAGCGTACAATAATCAACAAGAACACATACGAACATTCAAGCGTTGCAGAACAACTTTGGGGCCGTTCCCACCTCAGTCTCTCGTCGTATTTCAATACCACAGCCCATGCATTGATGACATCAATATGTACCATGACGCTCGGTACCATCGATTCGAACGGTGACCTCATCACCGAAACTTGACCATTAATGCTGAAAATCATATCCCTACAACACGAGATAATTATTTTAAATAAATAATGTTTAATGAAAAAGTATAACGGTACGATGAATACGTACCATGCGTTATGCACTCCGCAGAAAATACATCGTGGTACGACTTCTTCTGACTTCTCTCGTCCGGCCCGCAACGAAACTATGCGGCTGACATATGGTAACCGTAGCATTGGTGGCAAAATTATTGTCCTTTTTGGGCATGGTGTTTTTTCGTGCATCGCAGATCGACCCCCCTCAACACCTTTTCATGATCCCAAACACTGTCAAGTTTTTTTGACAGGTTCACTGCCTCAAGACCTGATACATTGAACCGTGGTTGGGGTGTCTTTGTTGTATCCACCGCGTCTATAGCTGCCTCTACCTCTGCCACAAATGATGACGTCATTGGTGAAAAGGGATATTTTTTTGTGACATAGTTTCATGTTTTCTCGTATTTGGAGTAGTGTTATTACTGGTTAATGTTACACTACCTTCATGACGATTGGCATCTTGCGTGCTCGCCTCATCCGCTTGTAGATATTTCAACTTCATTCTATTCCATGTCAATGCTTTTTCCTTCAACTTCTCACTATTGGGATACAATGTACACGATTCTGTAATCGTCTCATTTATGCTACGAAAGCATTCTTCAAAATCACGGAACAACTTATCCAAAATATTGCATTTATCCTGTTTCAAAATCCGGTTAAACAACATATTTTTGTAAAACAATATATACTGTATCAATCTATTATTCAACCTATTGTTTATTTACCTCATCAGATTCTTTTGCAGATGCGGATGGGGGCGATTGTGTGTCTCCGTACTGCGACACCATCGGCACACGAAACGCTCCATCTGGACCTACAAGCATGGCACACGTTTGGGCGTCATTTTGCGTCAGAAAGTAGTCCTCACAATGCTTGTATATACCAAGGTGTTCGTCATCATCTTCAATAGGTATAGTACCTTTAACCACCTTTTTCTTTTCCCTTCCACTGATCTCGTCCGATCCACGTTTCCTTTTCTCCCCCTTTATTGCTGAATCAACATCCTCGATTGATATCTCAGTACGTTCCATCTCTGAAGCCAACTCCTCAAACAAGTCATCAGTTGCTAATCCAATCAGAGCCGAACCATGTGTTGCAGGTATCCTTTTTTCTCTATTGCATAGGCCATCTGTCAAGTTTCATTGAAAGATGTTTAGTACAGAATCTACAATTATTAAATGCATGATTTTCTGTTATTTATGTTTTATTTAGTATTAACTTACCATCAGCAAAAGCATTGGGCCCCTAAATGATCCTCGTCTCCGTGCCACAATCTCTTCATACGGTTAAGGCATGCAACCATGTAAGCACACCAATCAAAACTTGATATTTCAACTTCAGGTTTTAGGCACGGAAGATACCGGACACTAACTGAGTTGTTGTTTGTCGTTTCTCACAGAAATGAAAAGTATAGAACTATGAAATTCAGAACAAATAACCATTTGTAGTCGTCTATGCTCAATATATGCATCATCAGCTGCAATGGAGACAATCTTTTTCCTTGTACATCTTTAAATTGACCCCTAAATTCCTTCATAGCTTCACCACTCCTCTTGTTTGTCTTCATTTGTTCAACCAGCACATTTTCCCCACGAGGCAGCTTGAATATGCGGTATACAAGGTCTGCAGTAATGGGTATCAGACTGTTGTTTCCTATATTCAAGACGCACGCATCTGGGTCGTAATTTGTGACCAACCAGTGTGCGATGGCGTTAGGGACACCAGTAAATTGATGGCTGAAAATTGATCCAAATCCGATCTTGTAAAACTTTTCTTGTTGTTTCGCACTCAAACCACCTGTTAGATTCAACAAATTGTCGATCGAAACTTTTGGCCTGATTTTTGTTCCCGTATAGGGCTTGTGAGGTTGTGAGTGTATTTGCCATTTTGTATGAATCGGCGATTTTTTGGCTAGCGACTTCCTTCGTTTTCCTGGTGGGGTGTCAACAAAGTCATCGTCCGGGTCGGACGATGACTTTGAAATCACCTTCTCTGACTTCTTTATTGTTAACTTTGATTCTACATTAAACAAACAAAGTATTAGTAATACCGCATAGTATAGACATTTAGCTCATTATAATGTTCAAGGATAAAATGCATACCATTTGTGGTAGTTCCTGTAACCAGCCATCTCGCAGTCGATTTGAACTGCTTCCCTGGCGGTGGAACTATTTTCGTTGTGTTTTGTTCTGGCTGTCGTGGCATTTCCCTGGCGGGGGCTCCTTGTTTATCATTTCTGTCACACCTCGACCCGCAGCGGAAAAGGTGATCGGGGCATGATTGGGTTATCATCAAAGCTCATGACATTTATTAAGCGTTTCATATTCATTAATACAAATTAAATGGAATTTTACAATAAATGTTACAACATGATCTGACTAACAATCTAAACTTCTTTGTTCTCTTCTAAGGCATATCCTATGTTTTCCTTGCTTCAACCTGTTCACCTGTATCATGTGTAAAAGGTTTTTGGATCAACATAATGTTGGCGAGTGAATCCTATGGAAAACATTTGAACAAATTTATTTAAATTGATTATGAAATATGTGCACAACCAAACATGAGTAAAATTAGATGTAACTTGATCAACAATCATAAGATATTAAATGAAACACTCATGAACAATAATGGAACAATTTAGAGGCACGCGATGTTCAACTCGTCTCTCACGAGGAACTGAGGGGCCTGATGAATGAATTGCATAAACATGATAATATGAATGACACAACTACAAACAATATAAACTCAATGATACACACATGAACAATAATGAATTTGATGTGAAGCACGCGATGTTCTACTCGTCTCCCACGAGGAACTGATGGGCTTAATGTATGAGTTTCATATAATTTGATAAAAGGAAATAAGTACATCACAACAATAAAAACAATCTAAGTTTAGATCATGATGTGGTATGGCACAAGTTTAAATAAATAAATTAATTAATTTCATAACACATGACACACCCCAAAACGTGTAATTTAAAAGGGGGAGTTGTAAGATTCACTCACAGTGGGTGCGTTCGGTTGATGACGTTGAATGCACGCAAAGTGGTTTTAACCACGAGTGAGATTTAACCTAGATAAATCGCATTATGGTTTGGTAAGTAAACGGATTTTATTAAACTATTTTAGTAGGATTGTTGGGTGTATTTTTGTGAGTTTGAGGCTATTTTCTAATCTTAAAAATGTTATTTTTAAGTATTTTTAATTGATTTTTAATTAAAATAATTAAATAAAAATAATAAAAAAAATTATTTTTTTTTCTGACCGTTTGACCTGACCGTTGACCGGTTAATTCGGAATACAAGTGCGCTGAGTGAGGCTCGAACCCGAGACCTCCCGTACGCGTGCACGCAGCTCTACCAACTGAGCTACGTGTCTAACCCGTTATATATCTTATTTTAATTATATATATATATATTAATTAGATTAAACCGAAATTCATTTTATTTTAAAAACATTTTAAATCAATTCGGCGGTGCGCTCCACAGGTCTCGAACCCGGGACCTGTGGTTTAATCTAACACACAGTCCACCGCTGGACTGTGTGTTCAACATGTTATATAATTTGATTTTTATTATACTTAAATACTAATTAGTTATTTCCTTTTCTGCCTTATTTAAAAAGAAGAGATAATTGTCCGAGTCGGTGCTGAAGACCGGACTCGAACTCGTGACCTGTGATATAAACAAACACACAGTCCACCACTGGACTGTGTGTCTAACTTGGTTATTATTCCGGTTATTAATATACTTAACATATAACTGTGACGACTCCGGTTCAGTTTAACAAAAAAAAAGATTTTTATTAAGGCAGCGTGTGTGAGACGGGAATCGAACTCGAGACCTTTGCATGTTTAACGTGCACACAGTCCACCGCTGGACTGTGTGTCTAACCCGAGTAAAATCCTGATTTATATTATACTTATATGATACATAAAAACATCGTCTTCCTCGTCAAGTTTGAACCAGAAATCGGAAATCGACTGGTTCAAGATTTTTATCAGTTTATTAGCGTTTTACAGTCCATTAAGGTAAGATAAAGGTGAAAAGATAAAGAAAATAAGCGAAAGAGGTATACCGACTGGATCCT
Source organism: Scalesia atractyloides (assembly GCA_947069175.1). NCBI lineage: Eukaryota > Viridiplantae > Streptophyta > Magnoliopsida > Asterales > Asteraceae > Scalesia > Scalesia atractyloides. The sequence continues at coordinate 5,560,714 of CAMTDV010000026.1, read as the reverse complement.
CTGTTTTCCGGCAGAACTCCGGCGACAGAATTCAACTCCGGCGTCAGGTGTCTTGCAGCAGCGAATCTTCCGAAAGCTTAAAAAGGGTGTGGGTGACTTCGGTAAAGGTTTAGGGGATTCAGTAAAGCTCAGAGATTAAAACTCGGTTTTCCGGCGAAAAACAGAAAAGTTCCGGCGAGGGAGTTTTCGCCGAGAAAGAGTGTGGTTCTGAGCGAAAAGGTTTTCAATGGTTTGAGGGTGAATTTATAGGGGAAAATCGAAATGCACTTGGTCTGATTTCCGACTGTATTCGTTGTTTTAAAATTTCCGGCGGTTATAGAAAAGTGTCGCGGACTTCAAACATCGGTTATAACCGATGTATTGTTAATGGTTTACGTTATAACGTAAATTGTAGTTAAGACTCGCGAGATTTCCGGGATTCCGACGACTGAACTGTTTGGGCGCCGGTTTTGAATTCGTAAAGTCACTTTATGAATTAAATGATTCTATTATTTAACAAACGGAACAAGTGGCGCAGTGGTTTGTGTTATGTGAGTTAAATACGTTTGCTGATTCGGTACAGACCCGGGTTCGAAACCCGGCAGAGGCAATTCATTTTTATTTTGCGATTTTTGACAGTTTTTCAAAAACTAAATATATATTCCCGTATAATAATTGATTACGGATCGTTTAAAAATATTTTGGGCATTTAATTCGCAACGAAATTTTTGACTGACTGTTCGGTTGCTAAACGGAGCGGGTTTGGTAAATCCGTTTTTGACGGATGTTACAATTTCCCTCTCCATCTGAATCCGAACACACGATAGCAGTCTTGGGTGTTCTTATATTTAGAGTGGTACATTTTTGTTCGCAGCCAATTGCTTTTCCTAACTGCGTAGTACACACGTGCAACAAAATGTATTATAACCATAGTTATTAAAACGAATGTTTTTACCAAATGTCATATAACACCAGGTAAGAGACAATGGTCAATAAAAAAATCTTTGAAGACACCCCACCGTACTGTTGTATGAATGACTGCAAATCACTAACAAACACCCCTATCTGGTAAAGAAATACAGACCAAATCACTAACACCCCTTCAATTCCTATAAAGAAATACAGACCAAATCACGTTTAAAAACAAAAAATTTCTATAAAGAAATAACACCACATATTGTAGATAATGGACAAATAACACCTTGCACTCCTATAAAAGACAACTTCAACTCCTAAAAACAAATAACAACATAAATGCAGTTAATGGACAAATAACACCCTGCACAAGGATAAAAGACCCCTTCAATTCCTATAAAGAAATAACAACACAAATGCAGATAATGGACAAATAACACCCTGCACTCCTTTTTCAATCTTCATATGTTTTAACCCAAATGTCATTGAACACACCCCAGAAGTGTTGTTGAACAAATACAGCTCATCAAAGATCACCACAGAAGTATTAGAATGCAGCAAACTCATTGAAGATGAGGCAGCTGAGGCACGAGGTGTTTTGTAGCCGTGCCTGTCAATTGGTTTTTATGGTTTTATGAATGACTGCAAATCACTAACTAACACCCCTATCTGGTAAGCTATGACAGGAACGGGTGCAGAACCCAAACCCAACCAAACAGACAAACACCAATTACTGGAATGCAGAACCCAAAACCAACCAATCAGACAAATCCTAAGTTTTTATGATGCATTTTCTTTTTTTAGTTAATACAACTTATTACAAACCCTATAGAATGCATACATATTATTAACAAAGTCCCTCATAGTAATATATATCAAACAAACACCATACATAAATAACACCACATAAGGGAACAAAAGGCCCCTCCAATTCCTATAAAGAAATACAGACCAAATCACGATTAAAAACCAAAAATTCATATAATGAAATAACACCACATATTGACAAATAACACCCTGCACTCCTATAAAAGACCCCTTCAATTCCTATAAAGAAATAATAACATAAATGCAGATAATAGATAAATAACACCCTGCACAATTATACAAGACCCCTTCAATTCCTATAGAGAAATAACAACATAAATGCCGAAAATGGACAAATAACACCCTGCACTCCTTTTTCAATCTGCATATGTTTTATACCAAATGTCATTGAAGACACCCACAATATGTTGTTGTTGTTGAACAAATACAACTCATCAAAGAACACCACAGAAGTATTAGAATGCAGCAAACTCATTGAAGACACCCACAGAATGCAGCAAACTTTTTATAACACCATAACAGGTAAAAACACCACATACATTTAAAAACACCCTAAATTCTTAAAGACACCATAACATTCTTAAAGCCACCATAAAGCAGAAACCTTAAATCATACAATGCAGATTTGTTTTTTTAATGAATATGGATTAAATCGAACTCCATTGATAAAAATAAAACCAAAACCTTAATAACTAACTGGAAAACACCAAAAAAGCTTCATTAGGTTGAAATTAAGCAACTTATAAAAAACCCTAATCCTACCAACTAAAGGAATAAGCAATATCTCAATAAAATGTTTAAATACGACTAAAAACTCTGTTTTCGTAGCACATTATATTCATGTATGTGATTTTGCAGGTTTCCCCATCGACGGAGTCTTCGTCGTCTTCTCCTTCTTCCGGTCGACAATAAACGGAATCTTAATTTTCTTCATTCGTGGACTGTGATTTTTGCGATTACAAATGATATTGAAGATTGACGTTGAAGATTGTTATCCTGAATAATCTCCGTAATTTTCGAAGAACTGATTGTGATTGTTAGGGTGTTTGATTTGGTTTCTGTTTGAAAGTGGGGTAAAAGGTCTAAAACACCCCTGAACGATTCAATTAGTATTAATTGTTTGACACTTTATTTACAATAATGCCACTTTGATCTCAACCATTAGATTTTTAATCTAATGGTTGATATTTTTCTTACCCTTCTCACACTTTTAAATTTTCTCACAATAACCTCACCCTATATATATATATATATATATATATATATATATTGATAAGAATAAACAAGAATATGAATAGAGGAGAAAGAGGAAAGATTCCGATGAGAAAGAGAAGAAGTGGGAAGATTATTTTGACAACATCAACATTTAATATACCTACCTACCTTGCAAAAGTCTCGTTCGTCCGACTGCGTTCGTAAACGTTTAGTAATATGTTCGTTTGTTCGGTTGTTTACATTCGTTCGTGAAATTATCTCACGGGCCAAGCACACTAAAAAGGATATTCTTATTTCTAAAATCGATTTCGAGAAGGCGTATGATTTGGTTAGTTGGAATTTTCTTTTGTCAAGCCAAAAGGCCATGAATTCCCTACCCATCAGAGGAAATTGACCGGGTCGTGTATAAAATCCTCAATGGCCTCGATGCTAATAAAGGATCCGGAATTCCAAATATATAAAGGTATGATACAAAGAGATCTACTTGCCCTCTTTCATTTTGTCTTGGTTATGGAAGCTTTAATTCTGGTCATGAAAATGGTGGTAAACTAGGAGATTTTTCATGGCGTTCGGCTTCCCAATGGGGCTCCTACCATTTCATTTATGTTATGCGGACGGTGTAATCTTCCTTGGTAAATGGTTCGAAACTAATGTTAAAAATGTCAACCATATCCTTAAATGCCTCTCCCTTAGTTCCGGGCTTAAAGTCGATCTCTCCAAAAGTAGTGCGTATGGGATCAATGTGCATAGCGACATGGTGCATAGTATGGCTGAATCTCTTAGATGTAAAACCGGTGTGTTCCCTTTTAACATATCTTGGTGTTCCTATAGTATAGTAGTGTTAATTTGTATGGGATCATGTCATGGTATCTTTTAGAAGTGTTAATTTGGTGATTTTACAAATTTATAACTTAGATCACACTTTAGCATGTGATTTTGAAAATAATCCACGTACTGATCATTTTCGTGAATTTATTCTTCTAATAAGTTATCTTTTGTTATTTATTTTCTTTAAATATTTTGTGACTTTATACTTTCATTATTTTAGTGTTATTTTTGTTGTTGTATCCACTTGACTTATATGAAAACTCTTTAAAATGCTACAAAAGTAAATAAAAGTTAACAGAACAAACAAATCTATCTATACATTATAATAAATCAAAACGAGCTTTGGTTACTTGGCAGTCACTTAAACCATTAATTGCCACATGACATTGTTATACTCCTTATTGTTTTGGTTTAGGAGAAAAAACACAAGGTCTTTGTTCTACTTCTTTTTTCACAAATTTTTAAAGAAATTAGACTTTCCTTTTTATGCAGACCATTCTCTTTCGAATGTTATTGCAAATCACAAATCCTAATCCTTCTTTCATATCCTCACCACAATTTTTTTGCATGTTCACTTTCCAATAACCTTACATATGAATCGTAAGAAACCAACTAGCAACAGGTATGTTAAATCTCGACTTTGTTTGTTTGAAACATAAATTCCCTTTTTTTACTAGGTGTTCTAAACATTCATTTGAACTTCAAATGTTCAAATCATGTATCTGTAGTTATGTCTAAATACATATTTTATTAGGTTGTTGCTTTACATGAGTGTTCATTGATAATGATTATTTTTTCATGAATGTTAATTATTGAAATCATGTATCCGTAGTTATGTATAGATACATATTTTTATTAGGTTGTTTCTTTACATGAGTGTTTATTTATAATGATATTTTTTTCATAAGTGTTAAATCATCTTAATTAGCTTCATTATTTGTGTTTTTTTTTCTTTCGTTATGTTTCTACATAACTAACCAAATTTTACTTTATGCAATACTCACATGCTTACTCTTTCTATTGCGGTTTCCATGACAATGACCATAAGAATCAATCTTGACATTTTAGTTTTCAAGCATGTTAAGGGTTTGTAATATTATTTTCTTTATTAATCTGTAGAAAATTAACTTCCTAGAGATATTAGAGATGTGTCTTCTTTTTAATATACACTTTTCTTTGTTATCTTTTGTAACAGTATTTTCTTAATTAAAAAATTATTAATAGAAGCTTGCATATGATTAGTTATTTTACATCGATTTTTAACTAGGTATCTATTGATCCGTTAAATTTTTCAATATTTAATTACTTTGACAATTCCAACGAAAAATTCGATCCTATTTTAAAGGTTCAGTTATGATATTTGATTGATTGACATTTAATAATATTCTTTCAATTCATCATATAATTGTCAATAGTTTATTCAAAATTATGTAAATTTGTTTTCTTTACCAAACTTTCTATAATAAATCTTAATCATTGCGTATTTTTTTAAATATTAAATAATTAAAAATATTTTTTATTATTTTAATGTATCATTGCAGTTTTAGTTACATTCCTTTTTAAGATTAACAAATCATTTTTTATATTTATGAGATTTTTACTTTAATTTCGAGATTGTATTCTCCTTTATATAAAGTTCATTATGTAACTAAATTGTAAATGTAATTTTGTTATAACTGTCTTAATATTTTGTTTCTTTTTTAAGTCACCAATCCTAAAACACCTAATAAGTACAATGTCCTTTTAAAATATAATCTATAATTGTAACTAATATAAAATTATAGCTGACTTCTAAAAATTATGATATATGTTTTACGCATTCAAATTATAAAATAATTAAAGTTTTTGATAATGTTCAATAATGGTAATAGTTTAAATTGTCTTCTTTTTTGTTTAAATAAATTAATATAATAATTATTACCTTTTGTGGATTGTTATTATTATTTTTTACTGAAATCTTGAATGATAAATGAAAATCATTTCCATATATAAAATATTTGCATAACTTATAAAACAACAGTTTAATGTTTAGCAAATGATTATTAATAAAAGTCAAACACAATCACTACAAAGGTTGTTTTGTAACTAAAAAATGATTTTTGCTGATGGGCAGTTTATGTGACACTATCAAGAATTAAAAAAAAGACAAAGTCAAGTTACTAACATTAGCTAAATATGAAATATGTTACATATAAGACAGACGACAAATGTGGGAGTTTAAGAAATATTTATAGATTTATAGATTGCTTATATGTTTGTTACTTATATATTGTAATTACTAATAAGGTTTGTGACTCATTGACAAAGATAAAAGCCTTTAGGTACACTTAGATTTGAAGGTCTTAGGTTCAAGACTTCAAATCTCACATACAACATAAATAAAGAACAAGAAACTTGTAAATTTCAATTTAACCTTTTTCCATATTTAATGTATTATTTCCTTAAGTAAAATATATTATATAAAATGACATGTGATTTTTTTTGTATTTGTTTGTTAATTAGAAGCCACTTCGTGTTAAAGGTTGGAGTGTTAAAATACGTTAATAATCGTAACACGGGAATCAATTGTGAGTATAGTAGCATCTACCATGTAATTTATTAAATTAATAGAATTGTAAGAAATATTTTCTTTATACAGCCCGAGTAACACATGTCACACCCCGACCCGCAGCGGAAAAGGTGATCGGGACATGATTGGGTTATCATCAAAGCTCATGACATTTATTTTAACGTTTCATATTCACTAATACAATTTAATGGAAATTTACAATCATAAATACATCAATGACCTAAACATCAGTCTAAGCTTCTTTGTTTTCTTCTAAGGCATTTCCTATGTTTTCCTTGCTTCATCCTGTTCACCTGTATCATGTGTAAAAGGGTTTTTGGATCAACAAAAAGTTGGCGAGTGAATCCTATGGAAAATATTTGAACAAGTTTATTTAATTGATTATGAAATAAAGTGCACAACCACACATGAGTAAAAATAGATGTAACTTATTCATAAATCAATTTAATATTAAACAATACACACATGAGCAATAATGGATCGTTTAGAGGCACGCGTTGCTCAACTCGTCTCTCACGAGGAACTGATGGGCCTAATGAATGAATTGCATGAACATGATAATATGAAAGACATAACTACAAACAATATAAACTCAATACTACACACATGAACAATAATGGATTTGTTTTGAGGCACGCGTTGCTCAACTCGTCTACCACGAGGAACTGATGGGCTTAATGAAAGAATTGCGTATAAGTGGACAAAATGAAATACATAGTTACCACAATATAAACAATCTAAGTTTAGATCACGATATGGTATGGCACAAGTTTAAATAAACGAGTTAATTATTTTGTGACACATGACACACCCCAAAACGTGTAATTAAAAAGGGGGAGTTGTAAGATTCACTCACAGTGGGTGCGTTCGGTTGATGATGTTGAATGCACGCGAAGTGGTTTTAACCACGAGTGAAATTAACCTAGATAAATAGCATTATGGTTCGGTAAGTAAACGGGTTTTATTAATCCATTTTAGTAGGATTGTTGGGTGTATTTTTGTGAGTTTAAGGCTATTTTCTAACCTTAAAAATGTTATTTTTAAGTATTTTTAATTGATTTTTAATTAAAATAAATAAATAAAAATAATAAAAAAAAAAGTTGACTTTTTTTACCGTTGACCGTTGACCGGTTCGTATGCGTATAAGTGTGCGCTGAGTGAGGCTCGAACCCGAGACCTCCCGTACGCGTGCACGCAGCTCTACCAACTGAGCTACGTGTCTAACCCGAAATAATTATGTTTTTAATTATATTTATATACTAATTAGTATAAACAGAAAATCCTTTATTTCTTAAAAACGATTTTAATCCGTGACTCGGTGCGCTCCACAGGTCTCGAACCCGGGACCTGTGGTTTATGCTAACACACAGTCCACCGCTGGACTGTGTGTCCAACTTGTTAACTTAACTGATTTTTATTATACTTAAACACAAACTAAGTATTTTCATTTCTGACTTATTTAAAAAGTTTAATAATTATCCGGGTCGATGCAGAAGACCGGACTCGAACTCGTGTCCTGTGATTAAACATACACACAGTCCACCACTGGACTGTGTGTCTAACTTGGTTATTATTCCGATTATTAATAAACTTAACATATACAGCGTGAATCCAGTTCGGTTAACAGAAAAAAAAAACATTTTTATTAAGGCAGCATGCGTGGGACAAGATTCGAACTCGAGACGTTAGTGTGTTTAATGTGCACACAGTCCACCGCTGGACTGTGTGTCTAACCCGAGTTATAACTTGATTTTAATTATACTTAAACATTACCGAACATCGTCTTCTTCGTCAGTCTTAACCAGGAACGATGACTGACTGGTTCGAAGTTTTAATCAGGTTTATTTAGCGTGTTTCAGTTAATTACAGGTGAGATATAAGTGAAAAGAAAGAGAAATTAGGCGAAAGGTATACCGACTGGACTCCTCTGTTTTCTGGCAGAACTCCGGCGACAGTATCAGGTTCCGGCGTCGTGTGTCTTGCAGCAGCGAGTCTTCAGAAAACTTGAAAAGGATGTGGGTGACTTCGGTATAAGCTCAGGGGGTTTAGTAAGGCTCAGAAATGGAGGGTTCGGTTTTCCGGCGATGAGCAGAAGATTTCCGGCGAGTGAGTTTTCGCTGAGAAATGGTGCGGTTTTGAGCGAAAAAGTTTGCAGAGGTTCGAGGGGGTATTTATAAGGCAGGTTATCGATGAATTTGGTCCAATTTCCGACTGGATTCATCGGTTAGAAAATCTCCGGCGGTTATAACTTGTGTCGCGGACTCAGACGTCGGTTATAACCGATGTAGCGATTAAGTTTTACGTTATAACTGAAAAAGTCGTAAATTATTGGCGAGATCGCCGGGATTTCCGACGACTGAAATTTGGGCGCCGGTTTTGAATTCGGAAAGACATGTTATGAATTAAATGATTCTAACATTTAACAAGAAACATCAGTGGCGCAGTGGTTTAAGTGTTAAGTGTTAAGTCTGTTGAACCGTGACCCGACGACTGACCCGGGTTCGAAACCCGGCAGTGCCAAAATATTTTTATTTTCTTATTTTTAACAGTTTTTCAAAAACTAATTATATATTCCCATATAATAATTAATTATGTATCGTTTAAAATTATTTTGGGCATTAAATTCGCAACGAAATTTTTAACTGATTGTTCGGTTAACAAACGGAGCGGGTTTGGTAAATCCGTTTTTGACGGATGTTACAACACACGTGATCTTAAACTTGTATTTATATAAAGAAGACCATTGGGTGACGCTTTTCATTCCCTGATGTTTTCCTGCTTATTTAACACCATATTTAATCTCCTAGAGTTTTTTATTTGAAGCTCCATCATTCAAATAAGATGACCTGACCCGGTTTTTAATATGTTTCCAAAAATTGATTTGCACTTAATAGATCCTAAATTATTACCATAACCTCATTTACATCTCACATCTCTCCTCTCAAATATTGTTGCAGATGATTTCAAGAATTAAAAGACATCAACAGCTATCCGCGTAATCGAACGTAAGCACTTCGATTTGATATTCAGTTGTTAAGATCTCCGATTCAATTGTTAGATCTGTAACATTACAACAACATCATAAACATTGTTGGTTGATACTCCTTTATTACCTTACCAATACAAAAATCATCTCATGGTGAGTTATTTTTGCTTAATATGATCATGTTTGTTTATTATAGGATTATGGAATTTCAGCTCACAAGCATGCTTTAATTATCTCATCATTTATGAATCGGGCAAAGCGTGTTCATCCTATGTCATTCTTTTTACTTCTTCATCGACTTCTTGTATGTATTTGGTTTATAAACCGAATGGTGATATTGATTTATATGGTTTAATTTGTAATTGTAAATCAAAACATTTTAAAATTTATCATATGCGTATTATTCAAACTATATAATACTAACAGGATGCCCGCGCGATGCGGTGGGGGCGATACAGGTGTCGCTATCTTACAAGAACCTAAATTTAGCTTGTCACACCCCCAAATTACCATTTGCGGGGTTTTACCGTGGGACGTGTAACTTACCAGGATCCAGCCACTAATCACGTTGAACTAATAATAAAATACTAACACACATGTCATGTCCAACATAATTAGTGTAATTTCAAATAACATTTCATCAAAACATATGTGAAACACCCTAATACGTTTTGACCATAAGTGACACAGCGGAAATACTTATTCAAAATTTTTTTATTTATTGACCATATAACATACTTGAAGGTTCATTTATAAAATGTTGGACACTTTCTTGGAAGGGTTTATAACATTTATTCTTGATTAACTCGTTAAATGTCATACATGAATACAAGCTATGAGTCCGCTTTTCCCGTACAATCCTTGCTCTTCTACTCAATCTTCAACCCTTTAAATTTCATAGTAATGATAATTCCGTGCAACTTGTAATCACCACATATATCAGCATTATTAATATTCGGTGACATCATTCATAATTTTAAACATTCATAATTAAATGATCACTTCATAATCTTTCTATTCATGAAGATCTTTTTGATTATCTTTCCATGTATGATCTTGCATCCCAATTGTCAATCTTCATAAGTCAACAATAGTAAATCTGCACTTTCATTTCATTCTCAGGATAATAATTAGTAACTTTAATGCTCATACATATTGAAGTCATGTATACATATATACAAGCCCTTACATACCACTTACATTCCCATAAAATATACTAATGCTCATACATATGAATATATAAGTACCATATGTTTTGTATTTGTGATTATCACTACTTTGTAAGTCATATAAAACTCTATTACTTGCAAACAATCATGAAAGATTTGGAACTTCATTTGCTAGTTTGATTCCATCAAGACAATTAGTTTATTCTATTGATTCAACTAAAATCTTTCTTATCATATGCTTCTCCTCATAGTGTGCAATTGTCACATCTTGTCTTACTCTAATAAATGGTTGTTCGATACTACTTAAATTATTATGTTATCAATTGGCAACTAGAGTAGGACCATCAAATACTTATAAATAGACAAGTATTTGTTATCTAAGAGTTTATCTTGCTAATATTATTATTGCTTTTAGTAGTTTTATATATGTTATAAACTTTATTGCTCCTCTATACTAATAGTTTTTCCCCATAAGGATTTTTGAGATCTTAACTAGCATCTTTAGTACACATGCTACTACATTAGTATAAATGCTATATGCATATGGGCTGGTTAAACTAAAAAAACCTACAAAACATCGAATTATAATCTTTAATCTAAAACATTACCAATTTAAAAAAGAAGATATTTTAGTATAACTTGTATGAGTATGGTATTCATAACCTATAATGATATATCCAGTTAAGTATTATAAGGTGTTCATCTTTACTGATGTTACAGCCAAGCTTATCGTACTCAAACGTTGTCCGTTTTAAAAAAATTATTCGACTTACATGTTACTCGATTAGTATAGCATAATATAAGTCGGTAATATTACATAATTACCTTAAAACACTATCAAAACCACTCGAAAATGCAATTCCTTGTTAAAACCATAAGTTTGGACCATCACCGATTTAAAACCAATTATCTCCTAAACGACTTATCGTTAGCGACAATGAGAATATTCGTCATAAAGCTAACTTAATTCTCTACACAACCAACAAAACCTCATAGAAATCCATCAAGTGTAGCTCAAGTTATACCAAAACAAATCAAGCATAGAAACACACCATGCCTACCATTCATCCAAAATCTTCATTACACCTCATCCATCTTGTATTGTAGCCGTTGATCTTAAACAATCAAACGGATAATATTCAAACTTACACCATCCGTGTGGTAGGCCTATCAACCAATCAGATTTCAGTATCTATACACCCCTCAATAAATTCACTTTATTTAAATCCCAAATTTCATATTCACAACATCATCTTATTATCATTGTTCACACACCTGCAATTTCCGATCTGCTATCAAAACCCTAACGAAACCATAGCTCACGTAATGGCGACGGAAGAACCGATTGTTGCGACGGATCCTGCTGCGGCGGAGCCGGCCGCCGGCGGTGAGGCGGAAGTTCCTCCGGCTGAAACGGAGGCTAAGGATGCGAAAGTGAAGAAGACGAAGAAAGCTTCTGCTCCACGAAAAGCTAAAAAACCTGCTCTACATCCTCCGTACTTCGAGGTATTTTTGTTGTTTGCATTTCCGTTTTTGACCTAATTTTGTTGTTCGATTCGATAATTAATCTGAATTTGTTGTTTGATTGAATAATCGCTCTAAATTCTTTGTTCGACTGAATAATTGAGCTGATAATGTTGTTTGATTGAATAATAGATCTGAAATTGTTGTTCGAGTGAATAACTGCATTGAATTTGTTGTTCGAGTGAATAACTGCTCTGAATTAGTTGTTTTCGATTGAATAAACGAACTGAATTTGTTGTTCGATTGAGTAATCGATGTTGAAACTGTTGATAGATTGAATAATTGATGTGAATTTGTTGTTCGATTTGATAATCGATGTGGAACCAGTGAATAATCGATTGATTGAACGATTGTGTAGATGATTAAGGAAGCGATTGTGACGTTGAAGGAGAGAAACGGATCGAGTCAGTATGCGATAGCGAAGTTTATCGAAGAGAAGCAGAAGAATCTTCCGGCTAGTTTTAAGAAGACGTTGTTGACTCAATTGAAGAAGTTTGTTGCCGGAGGTAAGCTGGTCAAAGTCAAGGCTTCTTACAAGCTGCCAGCGGCTAAATCTGCTAGTGAATCAGCTCCGGCGAAGAAGAAGCCGGCTGCAAAGAAGAAAGCACCGGCTAAGAAGAAGGTAGCCGCGGCTTCAAAACCTAAAGCTGCAGCTAAGCCGAAAGCCAAAGCTCCAGCTAAAGCCAAGCCGGCTGCAAAGGCAAAGCCAGCTGCGAAGGCTAAACCGGCTGCAAAGGCAAAGCCAGCTGCGAAAGCTAAACCGGCTGCAAAGGCTAAGCCGGTTGTGAAGGCTAAACCAGCTGCTAAGCCGAAAGCGGCAGCTCCTGCGAAGAAAAAGGCAGCTGCGAAGCCGGCGGCTAAGGCTGCAAAGACTTCTACTATAACATCACCGGGGAAGAAAGCTGCGGTGAAGAAGACGCCGGCTAAGAAGGCGGCGCCATTAGCTAAGAAGGCGGCGCCGGCGGCTAAGAAAGCGGCGCCTGCGCCGAAGAGAGGTGGGGCCACCACAAGGAAAGGGAAGAAGTGATGAGAGTGAGATGTTTGTTTGTTTGTTTGTAGGGATTCAGTTGTAAAGTTTGATTGTTGGATGTGTGGGGGGTTTATTATACCCATGAGAAATTTTAGAGAGTTTGCATAATCTTCATGTTTTCCATGTAATCTTCTAGTTGTTGTTAGACATTTGATCATCATCATCATCATCATCACAAATTCTGGTTGGAAGTAGCAAGCATTTCATCTACTTGATATTGTTGTTCAATTGCATTTGATTAATGTGGTCTTTTTATAGCAAGCATTTCATCTACTTGATAGCAAGCGAGTGATGATTGATATTGGTTTGAGGTTTCTGGCTATTTGGTTGAAGATGAGTTTATTTGGGGATACCGACTTTAAAAAGTCAACATTTAGTATTAAGAAAATCAGATGAAGAACATGGAGGAAGTAGGGTTTGGAGGTTCTAAAATTGAAGAAGATGAAGACAACATTGATGCATAGGAGTTCTTTATGTAAGGGGTTGGTGTAATGACATAACGAGACTATCTTTTCACGTGACTATCTTTTAATCGGATGGAGTTAGTAACGAGGGTCAAAATAGTTGGATAAATTAACGTTAGGGGCCCATATGTTAAAAGATTCTTGTTTGGACTAATATATCGTAATTTACTATTTTTTATTATATCACTTTTACCTTATTCACACTTCATCATAACAAGAGATTGGTGAGTTAGATGCAATCCCCACTGGATTAAAAAGCGAGCACCTGATATTATGCATTAATTTTGGTTGAATTTTGATAATTGTTTTACTTGATGATTTAGCAAGATAAACTGAAGTACATATGTAGCCATAATCCTTTATAATCTCCTTAACTTAAACATAATCTCCCATAAGGTATGCTTGTAGTGGATAACCCTCGTAACCCCTCTTCAATTGTATATATAATATGCATGTATAATATACTAGGTTATCACCCGGGATTGTTTTCCGGGCTCGAGAAAGTTATTTATATCAAACTCTTATCATTAACAACTTAATTAGAATCATACATGTATAAAATAATACATGTGTTATCTATAAAAGGGTTCAAACTCTCATCTTAGCTAAAGCTTTTACAATCTCAAGATGTCCCGATCTAGCAACAAAATGCAATGCATTTTTCCATTGGCTTTAGGAATAAGACAAAGAAGCTATCGTCTTTCGATAGCAGCATTGTACTACAACGGTATTCTCCTTTGTAGTTGTTATGAGAGGGTATCGTTTCTTTGGGATTTCGTTTGTTGGACAATAACTGTAATTGTTGGCATAACTTTATCAATACAATGACGCACACATACACTATATATATAAATAAGCACAAAAACCTTACCAGAATCAATGTTAAATCTTTCATTTCTATAATTCCATGAATTACCATAACTAATAATGGATCAAAGTTCAAGAACTACTTTTCCTCGTGATCATTTATTTATACTTCAACAACTCCTTCACAACCTTGAGATGTCGTTTCTCAGCAGCAGTATACAACATCGTTTCTCCTAACTCATTTAACTCGTTAACCACGGACATGCACAAATCTTCGCAACTTCTACATCAAAATCAGCTCCACGAAAATCGCTACCAATTGTGAATCATTGTCATCAAGGATTTGTTTCAAAGCTGTCAGCCGCTAGATGGAGCTCTGTATAAATAATATAAATACAAACAAAGTGACATATTTGATAAATTTAAAAGCTTTATTAATTGTACGAATAATATAGATACAAAAGAAAGTTCATATTAAAGTCGAGATACCGATAATATATATATAAAAAGGTTAAAAAAATACAGTGATAATATGTTCCTTTTTATCTATTAACAACTTCAAATATAAAATCCATACAAAATTAGGTTACAGCTATGAATGATTTTCAAATAAGCAAAACAACATAATGTACCCCCTTTAAACTTTATATATTTTGTATATTTACTATGACATACTTAAACAAAACATTGTTTAATGCATTCAGGCAACAATCATACCATTCTATTTGAATTGGCTTAAAAAAATATGTTAAGACCAAATGATAAATAGCACAAGACCTATTACAATTACATATAAACATATTAAGCTTTTACACAGGGACAATTAACACTAACTAGACATAGATTTAGGCAGTAGTATTGAGTCTAATTATAGGGACGAGCAAATAGTACCGTTTCAGAACATGTATCGAATTTCCCGAACTGGTTCGATTTTTGGTACCGAGATTTATTTTTTTCAGTACTGGTTCGGGTACCGGTTTTTACTTTCAAATATCGGTCCGTACCAGGCATTTTCGGTATCGATACTCATTTTTTGTGTATCAAAACATTAACCCCAAGGAGGCAGTATTCTGGGCGCTATAGGGGTTTATTGCGCCCAATTAAACCTCTTCAGCTCTCTACGACGCATGACCTAATAAAGAAACAAAATTTGTTATCAAATATAGTGAGCTGAAATATGCTTTTGGTCTTTAAAATATTAGAAAAATAAAAATATTAGATAGAGATATATGTGTATTTTTTGTTTTGTTTTTATGTTATCGATATTTGTGAAGAATAAAATCAAATAATATTGTTTTACTTTAATCATATCAACAGTGTTTTATATTTTCTTTAACTGGATCAAATAAACAAAGACATAATATTTAAAAAATAAAACTTGGCTCAACTATATAAAATAAGATATAGCTTAAGGCCCCTTCCCTAGTTTTCTTGATCATATACTAAATTCAAACATCATTTTTCAATTATTTGAATATTTATACCACATGAGCGATCTCGAAAAAAATGTAAAGAGTCATCCAGTTACAATATTATTGTCATTAAACTAAAACTAAAAAACCGAGTGGCTACATTTCTAAATTTATACTCGTGTAATCAGATTCATGTTGGTGTATCGTAATTTTAAATACGCCTACAACAAAATAAGTTGCCCATTCCAAAATTCATTTGACAATTGAATATTCCAAAACGTGTGAAAAAAAACTTTAGTGTATTTTATAAGCAAATATCCCGATCATGGCTCTTGGAAGTTTGGTTAAATCTCTCGTTCGCACCCTTAGAAAATAATTACCGGATCTGCTACTAATGTTTATTGCTTTCAAAAATGTCACATTGGGTGAATATATCCTTAATTAGATTAGTACTTCGAATAATCAATCCCAAACACTTTCAAAAAATTATTTTTTTTAAATAAACCACACTATCAAACATTCATTCAAATATAGCCTTTGATTCCTAATGCAAAGTTTGTTTTTTTTCCTCCTTGAAATTGACATCAAATTACAATATTTTTTTGTTGCCTTAGACCCACTTGGATAACTGTCCTTTTTCAGAAATTCTCTTCTCCAACTCCTTCCTCATTAAATGGATAATAATAATTCTATCATAACAAAAACATTCCATATTCCAACATCAACTTGTTAAAAGTGACAATATTTATGATGCTAAATAGTAAAATGTTACAAAAACATATTCCAGCCAACATCAACTTGTTGAAAGTGACAATATTAATGGTGCTAAATAGTAAAATGTTACAAAAACATTAATCAGACTGAAGTTGGTCACCTTTTTAAACAATAACCGCGCGATCAAACATAGAAGTTGATAGCGTGTTTTTGTGTTCTACCAAATGACATTGTCGATATCAATAAATTTGTACCCGTAATTCGCTTTAAAAAACGTTCATCCAAATAAAATTTTAATACAAAACACATAAGATCTTTTTCCCCGACTAAAACTTGCAGCGCCGTATGATCTTTGCAGTACTTGATTATTCTTTCTTGCTTTCAAGTTTCTGAATATAATACTTTAGCTCTTTCTGAATATTAAATCTTGAAGGTGACATGACAATATCATGCCAAACCGACCCGCTTTCATGGGTGGGATTCGGGTTGCTATAAAGTTCATATATTGAGTCTGCTTTCTCATTCAAGCTTTCTATCATTTTTAAGCATGATATCTCATCAGGATCAATCAACAATGTTCTTTCTTTCTCTTTCCACCCTATCAACTTTAGAGACATAAAATTTCATATTTTTAACCGAATTAACAAAACGATTAAAAGCGAGTTAAAATTAACATAACGATCAATCACCATGTTAAGTTAGATATACCTTTGGTGGCCCATCTAGATCATTGGTTAGATATAACCTTGCAGTGTCTACTATTTGGCAATATGTCATAAATGCCCTTGCAAATCTCTTGTGTGATGTTAATTGAGACCTCACTCTCACTGCCCTTCTACACATTATTGCTCTCCTGTTAACAGTATAACCAAACTTGGTCAAACAGATTCACGATATGTTTTATCTGTAACGGGTCAAACTGGTAAAATAAAAGGAAATAAAAAAGAAACAAGTCGTAAAGGTAGAAAGTAGCCCAAAATGTTTTCTTAACACATAAAACTCCTAAATCATTTTATTCAAATATATCAAGATTGTTTTTTTTTCATAACAAAAATAATTTTATGTTACACTTGACGCACTAGTTGTTTAAAAAAAAATTAAAACTTCGACAAAAAATGTTTCGTGATAGCCTGAACCCGAAAAATTTGACATGTACCAAAAAATCACCCCTTTTGACCCGTCCAATTTGCCACTTTAGTTGGATAAGAAAATATTGATAGCAGATGTGCAAATTTTGACCCGTTTACTTATGAACAGGTTGATTTGCGCTTTTTGCTATTTCTAATGGGTCAAATGCTTAAGTTGAAAAAATAATCTTTATTAGAAAACAAGTCAAATGAGTCAAAAGTTGCCAAAACTTTATTTAAAGGTAAAAAACATCCAAAATCATTTTATTAAAAAAAAATCTTAGTGTTCATCAAGTTTTTACAGAATAATGAGCAACGGCGATGATCCATTTAGCAGTGGCGGATCTAGCCGGAGTGCCAAGGGGTAACGTTTTAAAAGAAAGGGGTAACGAAATCGAAAAAACGTCAAATTTTTCTAAAATTTACACTACCGCCAGAGCGCCAAGGGATAGCGGAGGCTACCCCTTATTACTATGTACATCCGCCCTTGCCATTTAGACTGGCACCAAAGGTCCAAAATTACACTTTTGACCTGTTACCCGACCCGTTTGACTCCGCCATTTTCCAACCTCTAGTTTATGTCTTAAAATATGAAGTATTTATAAAAGGGTTTCCCTTTATTTTTATTACCTTATGCCTCTTACAACTGCTAAATAAGCATCACAAACAACTCCAACTAACTCTATCCTGTATGGTCTTCTTTTTGAATTACCATCTACAGGTTCACTTTCTTCTTCAAGTTGTTCCCAGTAATTCTCAGTAACACTTCCATCATCATTCACCTTGTACCCGGCACCCATACGGTAACGTTTTCGATGCACATTTCTTGCCATTGTTATTGTCTGTACCACAAATGGGACCCATGAGAGTGTTCCATCCATGATCACATCTCTCCCTTCATTTAATGCTGTTACGAGGAGGGATGATGCTGCGTCTGTAGACGATTGATGCACCTGTGATCATACGGTTTGAAATCGGTTATTTGGATAAACAGATTCTTGTTAAGTTTATATAATCTGATGATTAGGGGCCATATAATAAGTTTTGGATTAAGTGTTTTAGACAATAATTATAATCTTATAAAGAATTCTGTGTATGTGTATGTGTATGTGTGCTAATACATATACGTATAGGATTAGGATCAAATGAGAACCAAAATGAAATTTGCGAACCGAGAGAACCACTATCAACCAAGAAAATTTTAACACTTTTTCTTCTTCTTTTTATTTATATGGTACTAACTTTACCCAAATAAAAGAAAATTTGAAAAATATACGTAGATCGACAAGTTACATGTACGTGTATATCATAAACTACTTATATAGATATGTGTATATTCTCATGCTACATATATGTATATAATCAATCTACATATATTTTTTTTTGGGTTTTTTAATATTTTTACAATAATAACATTATAATAAAAAAAGCTAATTTTTTTTCTAAAAAAAAAGGTTACTTGGTTGATAGTGGTTCTCTCAAGTTCTCAAATAACTTGTGGTTCTCTCAGGATCCCCACCCTGTATATATACGTATATGTGTATGTGTATATGTATGTGTATGTATACCAGTTCAGCTGTTTGAAGCATGTCATGATGGCCTCTAGAGCTAAGAGCTCTGTAAATAACATCAGACTCTTTGAAGGCATCAGCCTCTATTACAACTGCATTTGCTGATGCTCCTGCCCAAAATGGTCTGTGTACATTCAAAGCAACATTGAAACTCTTAAAAACTTTTTATTTGTAACAAATGTAGCCTTACAGTTTTAAAATCTAACAAAAATCGATATTTTTAACGCTATAATTCTTCTTATTATTTTTTGAACTGCTATATTAATATTGTTTTTGTAAGCATATCCTACTCATTAATTTTTTATATATCGATATTCAAAATGGGAAAGAAGAAATGTATGTAGATCAACCCAACCTGACCCGTTCAACCCGTACTAACGGCTGACTCATTTCAACTTTAATCTGTTTTGACCTATTATCCAACCCGCTCATCTTACCTCGAGGGAGTCATTTGTATAATATACTTTATGACTTACTCTTGAAGAATGTCCTTTAGAGCTGTGCTCTTTCCAGCCCCCATGCCACCCCCCATGAAGAGGAGAACCGGGCTTCTATCTTTATGGGCCATTGGGACCATAACGTCGGTACACTCTGAATCATCAGCAGACACGAGCCCGATCGCCTTCATTTCCTCCACCAAAGTTGTAAACACTCGGGCCACTTTTAGGTTCTTTGTCACCCTCTCAAATCTCTGTTCCCTGAAAATGGAACTTCATAGTTAAAAAGTGATTTGGGTCAACCCAACCCGACCTCACACAAAAAGTGACCCTTGTTACAATTGAACGAACTGAATATGACCCGTTACCCAACCTGATTAACCTAGTTTTGTTGCAGCCTCTAATATATTACATGTTCTTAGGGTGTTCAAAAAGCTCGCGGCTTGAGACGCTTGAAAAAAGCTCGTTTTGTTTTCGAGCCGAGCCAGCTTGTTTTATAATCAAGCTGAGCTCGAGCCAGGGGTGCTCGGCTCTAGGCTCGACTTGTGGCTCGGTTGAATGGCTCAACTCGTGGCTAGATTCGTGGCTTGACTCGATGGCTCGTATGGATGTGTGTGTATATATATATATATACATTTTTTTTAGAAATGCGTGTTAATTTTTTTTGTTTTAAATGTTTTTAATATTTGTAAAAAAAATAATAAAAAAATAACGAGCCGGATCGATTGGGCTCGAGCTGGCTTGACGTTTTTATGTGCCAAGGTCGAGCTCGATTTTTCAGCCCGAAATATAAATGAGCCGAGCTGGTTCGTTTAAGTTCGAGCTCGAGCCCAACCTGGCTCAGCTCGATTGGTTCTTTTCGGCTATCTTTACTTAATTCCAAACACCATAACTAACCTGGTGGCTTGCATGACTATTTCCTTGAGCTTCTTTCTTGGCTCATGAGCATCAGAACCAGCCAATACCTGAAGTTTTAAAGCAAAAAAAAATCGTTCTTATTAGATACGTGAATAACAACCAATATTGTCCATTTTGCCCACAAGAAGCTCACGGCTTTATTTCCACTCAAGCAAGCACACTTAACTGTGGAGTTTTCTATCATCCACATATTTGAGGTTGAACATTACATATAAAGCCCAGTATGTGTTATTTGCCTAGGGTGTTACACTTGTACAAACTACTACAAAGTAATGTTTAGGTGCGCTTATAGCGTTTAAAGTTGTAATAACCAAATAACTTATGGTGATTTGGAAAATTTCGATTATTTAAAAAAAAATAGATAGCGTTCCAAAGCACAAATCCAAACAACCCCTTAAACCGCATCTAATCACTTTCAAAACACGCGTCCAGACACCCTGGAAATTCGTTACGAATATATAGATATACAAATAATTATAACTACCTGACATATCATGAAATGGGCATTACTCCAATGAAAAGCAAAATAACTAAGAATACATCTCTCAAACTCCTCAACCAGCTTTATAAACAACGAATCTGCTTCGGGTTCTTCAGCAAAGAACATGTACATTTCTTCCTCCCACCCTTCTGCTTTCGAAATATATTCAGCCGCGAGTTTAAATAAATTCGGGCACTCTTTACTGTCTGAAAAGCCCATTTGTCTAGCTGCATGAATACACACACTTTATCAGTGGCGGAGCTTGACCTATAAAATAGGGGGCCAAAAGTTTCAAAGAAAAAATAGGGGGGGGGGGGTTGGACTCAATACATATAAATTTTTTCGGTAATATTTACACTATGAAGCGAAAAAACAGGGGGTGGGGGGGGGGGGGTTACCCCTGGCCCACACTAAGCTCCGCCCATGCACTTTATACACATTTTCTACAAACATATATGTCCTTTTACGTAGGGGCGAAACCAAAGCGGGTCAAGTGGGTCTGCTGACCACAGTCACCAGAATTTGTTGCATATAACTATATAAGAAAAAAATATATAACTTGGATCCCATACTTGTAACTAACATACAAGAGAACTTTATGATGATCTGACAAACAGTTTTGGTTCCGTCACTGCTTTTACATATAAAAGTCATAACGCAATGTCTCATTTGGTGAATCTTACCTACATAGTGAGGGAATGTCTCGATTTTTAACGGTTGACCCGTGTCTGAAGCACCTATCCTGGGGATGATCTGATATCTTTTTCTTCTTTTGAGGCCAAAATGCATGGTGGCAGCAAGTACTAAACCAATGGAAGATGCTACAATAACATGTTTGTATGTCGGTTTTTCGCTGCTGGCATCATCAGAATCTGCAAAAAAAAAGTTTTTCAAATATAATTCATTGCATAATCTGAGGAAAAAGATGGAATATTACCTTCTTTCATGGCTTGTAGATCACCTTGCTTGTTGTTTTTTTTATGTTAAGATGAATATGTGAATGCAGATCAAGAAAGTGATGGTTTGCATGCATGTTGAGATCTGAAATGTTTAATGCTGTAGAGAATTAATCAAATGGATAGCGAGAGAGATGGAGAGGGAAGAGGAGTGGAAGTTGATTAGGAGGGGTGTGAAGTGTAAATTTTGATGGAATTCAGGAACTTTGTAAGAAAAGATCTCATCTTTAATTCCAAAAGGTTATGATCCAAGTTGATTGTCATTCTTTATATAATTTTAGTCATATATGTATGTAAAAAGAAATAAAAAAAAACATTTTTGTTGAAGTTTAACCAATTATGGGTCCGGTTAAGCGAATCCATACTAGTTATGTCTACTAGTGTGAAGATGAAGAAAGATTACACCATCACTAAAATTACTTCGAATCAAAGTAGTCTTGGTGTTACTCAAGTGTTGATATGAAGATCCACATGTTCTTTTATATGCTATAGTTATTTTCTTGATTGTTGGTGTTGTATAATTGGATGATGATTTGCTAATACAAGAAGCGAGTTATGTGAAAGCAAGATGAATAATTGCTCAGATACCAATAAATAAGACTTATTTGGGTCGTATTATAAACACTCTGCCTAAAGCTATCAATGATTTTAAACTTAGTTGACCATATTATAAATTAAATGAAATGTTTGTTTCTTTATTTTTTGAATCTGATTCTTGAATATAAACCATTTCATTAATCAAAGTCAAAAGTTCTAATAACTCATTATATTATATTATATATACTTACAATTATAAAAAGTGGATGTATAGTAACTTATCAAGAGGAGTTGAGTTACTAACTTCTTTTATTTAATTATTTATTTATTTTTTTATGTTCTTATCAAATTATTGTATTTATTTGTAAATCTTTTATCACAAGTTAGTATCTTGGTTTGGTGGTTAAGTCGTTTTCTTTGTGTTGATGAGACTTAGGTTCGAATCTAAAATTTTTCTCTTAATTTCTTTTACTTTGATAAATTTGGTATTTTCCATTTCTATACATTTGACGAAAGTTAAAAAAAAGGAAATGGTCTCCAAATAAATACATGACACCATTTTGTATGTTTAAACATTTAACTTCTTTTGTATTTTTATAAGAAAACTATCAAGACTTTAAAATCAATTTTGCTCGAACCGCACTGACTTTGACCTTCTTTTGTGCATATTACGATATTATGTTTTAGGTTTCTCTTTAGATTGCTATAGTAAGTGTCGGCGCCGTAATCAACTAAAGGGATACTGACCTAATTCGCGTCAGCCCGCTTCGAAACACAGGTATTCTACTGGTTGTATATATTTTCAAATCTATAATAAACCTTTAATTCCTATTTAAATAGGGAATCTTAAACAAAAAGAATATTAGTGAAAGAAAGTGAATTTGACTAGTCTTTAAGTAATAATTGGGAATTGGTGAGAAAATATGGCTTTGGGTTAGAGATAACTTGGGAAATTAAGAAAATAACTATTGTCATTGTAATTTTAAAACTAGGCTTAATTCCAAACAATGAGTTCGTGTGTGGTATTTTTCATAAGTGGCTAAGTGAATTTTTAATCAATTTATCTCTTATAAACATATCAGCAAATGTTTTTGTACGTGTCCACATGTTTTTATTAATATTTTTATCCGTATATTTTTATTAGCATATAATGAAAATAATTTTGATCTTTTTTTTTTCAAAAATCCTAATTATTACATGAGACAGTTCAACATATTTTATTTACATGAATGTAAGGTTTTTATCACTATACATACATTTATGTGGATGCAAGATTTTCCGCTACTATACACACAAAGTGCGTGTAGCAAACTCCTAATGATTTCGTGTAAAACCTTGTTTTGAAGTATAGAATCATGATAAAACCATACACTTTTTTGAACCTTTTTCCTAATATTTCAATAAACCTATTAGATCTATTCTATAAAATAAGTAATCAAGTAAAATACATGGTTTATAACTATAGAGTTGGAATCAAATATAACGCATTTTATAACTATAAATATAAAGTCTTTTAAAAAAAGAAGTCGTAAGGGTGGAAGGGGCACTCTCTAAATGGAGAGTGGTAAACTTTTTTTTAACCAATAATATTATGCCATATCAACTTCCCCATTCACTCCTTAATTTGCACTCAAATACTAGGGGTGTTCAAACAAACGAAGAGTTGTAAACATTTAAAAAGATAATAATAAATAAAAAATTTGTGATTGGTTGAAAAACGGGTGGGGCTCACCATTCACCCTCTCTCTCCCCTCTATCTCTTCTCTTCTCATTCGGTGAATACTCATCGATTTGAACACCTTCATTTGAGTTACCTATTGCCGAAAGAGGGGTGGCGGCCCCTTGCCGCGCGGTGTATGGCGATCACCGAAGGTGCCCCTTCCACCCTAAGAAGGGTACCAAACAAACTCCGATTGACCTCATTCAAGCGATACTGGAACCGTCTAATCGAACTCTACGGTGTGAGATTTTAGGGTTTTGTTTTTAGATGATTAGCTTGTAGATTTAAGACTTTTTGTTTACATCATTGTGTTTTTTTTATTTATCATTGTGTCTTTTCTATATTTGCGTCACTTTTGAATTTTGGAAGCGTTTGTAAAATTTACTCTTTAACCATAGTACCAAATTATTAATATATGTACAAATTGAAAAAAAAAAACAATCTTTTTACACAATCTTATTGACTAACCTACAATTTTTTTGGCACATAAATATAATTCATATATAAGCCAGAAAACTTGTCAAGTTACATCAAAACAGAAGGTAGCCGGACAACAAGCTGCGCCACCAATCCTTTCTGAACCTAACCTTCCAAATACAAACCATTGCCCCCTTGGGGTGAACAATTGCTGTAGACGACCCGTTGAACCCTCGTCAAGAAGTGGATAGCTTCTGGCGCTAGGGAGCCAAAAGTATCAAAGGCAAAAGGGACAAAAACATGCTGGTTCTTTGCGCAAGCTTTAGCGTGCTTATCCACTTTCTTTGATTCTGCCTTTCTTGCCACTTGTCCAGCTACAAACCCGTTTTTCCTTAAACCAACCAAAGGGGAAACCCCCGTGAGGTCTACACAAGCATGTTTCCCCCCAGCCCAGCCAAAGACGAGCAGATCCGCTGGTCGCAGAGTAGATCTCCCTTCCATAGGGTCCGTGAGGAAATTCACAGGGGCCTCTTTCTTAGCCGAAATCCCAGCTCTTCTTAAGATGTCCCACAAAGCATCACGCACCCAGTCGTGCCGATATTTGAACCCAGGGAGCTCTTTACAGTGAAATGCATGCTCCCCGTATTTATCCATACAAGCTTTATGACATATCAGGCAAGTTTCATCTTCCGAGTGCATAGAATTATCAACCGGTATTTGAGAAATAAAAACAAAAACAAAAACTTGGATTGGATTGGATCCCTGTCCTTTACATCTTCATTCATAGTTCATCCGCCACACTCCTCCCCTTGGCTCCATGAGCTTCAGAAGAACCCCACATTCATTCCCCCAATCCTCCACATCTTCTGCTTCCAAAAATGCCACAAAGCTCTCATCTTTACTCCAAAAATCAATCCAAAACCCCCCCAAACCCCAACCCCCCATCACTTTCAGACCACCCACCATAAATCCCACAAACCCATTACACTATTTGGATTACATGATTCTTTTACAACCCATTCCCCCAATCTCCCAATTCAACCAATTACTCAATTCAACACCCGATAATAAACTCAAAATCATTCTTTTTCGCAAAATGAACAACACCCATCTCCCCGTTTCCCCTAATTTGATAACCCTAAACATTGTTTTGAACTGCTATTGTCATTTGAATGATGTTGGTTTTGCTTTTGGGGTTTTTGGGTTGATTCTGAAAAAGGGTTTTGTTCCTGATAGTGTTAGTTACACTTCTTTGATTAAAGGGTTGTTGAAAAAAAATGAAATCTTTGAGGCTGTTAGGTTGTTTAGGAAGATGCTTTTGTTGGGTAATGTTAGTTATACTAATGTTAGTTACACTTATGGGACTTTGATTAGTGGGTTGTGTAGGGCTGGGGATATAGATACTGCGGTTCGGTTTCATGAAGATGTTGTTAGTGGGAAGATGGGTTGTTTAGGGCTTGTTTGTAAGCCGAATGGCGTATGTTATAGTGTTCTGATCGATAATCTTTGTAAAAGTGGACGCGTGAGTAAGGCGAAAGAGCTTTTTATGGAGATGAGGATGCGAAGAATCTCGCCGGATGTTGTTGCGTTTAGTTCTTTGATTTGTGGGTTGTGTTTTTTGGATTTGCGGGAGGCTAAACGGTTGTTTGTCGAGATGGTTAATGAAGGGGTTCGCCCGAGTGTATCGGTGTTTAATCTTTTGGTAACCGTACTTTGCAAAGACCGGAGATTGAATGAGGCGAGTGGGTTGTTTGAGTTCGTGGTTGGAAAAGGAGAAAAGCTTGATTCTTTGTCGTATAACGCGTTAATGCACAGGTATTGTTTGGAGGGCAAGATTGACGAGGCGAAGGAGTTATACGTTTCGATGGTGGCTAACGGTATTGAACCGGATGTTCAAATTCACAACGTGCTTATTGACGGGTATATCAAGGTTAGGAGAGTAGAAGAAGCTTTACGGATCTTTAAACAAATGGTTCGTGGAACGATTAAGCCAAATGTTGTTACCTATAACGTTTTAATGACCGGTGTTTTACAAAAAGGTGACGTTTTGGCTGCACGGAAGCTGTTCGATGAAATGCCGCTTTATCATCTCACTCCAAGTTTATGTACATATAACATCTTATTAAGCGGGCTTTGTAAAAACGATCGTGTTTCGCAGGCTTTAGACTTGCTTCAAGCTCTAGAAAGTAATGGAACCGAATTGGGGATTAAAGTTTATAACTCCGTGATTGACGGATTATGTAAAAGTGGACGAATGGAGAATGCTTACGACATATACACAAAGTTGTCATCAAAAGGCTTGAAACCAACGGTGGTAACGTATACGATCCTGATACATGGTTTTTGCAGAAAAGGTCAATTAAAAAAAGCAGATAATTTGTTTTCCGAAATGATTGAGAACAGGTGTGCTCCAAATTTGGTCACTTTCAATGCGTTTATGAGAAAAGGTTCAAATATGGCACCGAAAGTGGTTGAATTGGTTAAGAAAACGGTGGAACGTAAAGTTACCCCGGATGCATCCACGGTGTCGTTGATGGTAGATTTGTTATCCAAAGATGAGAAATATAAAAAGTATTTGGATACACTTAGAATGTTTCTTGAAGTAGGCTAATAATCAACAGTTTTGATCGTATATCTTGATTTTTGTAAAAGATAAACCCTTCTTAACAAAGGGAAGAGCGAAACAAACGGCTGGAAAACTGTTGTAATCGGTGTCTTACAAAGCTTGATTTGGGAAGTTGTAAGCTAGTTTATGATCAATGTCAGGCTGCCATCCGACAGGTATTTAGACTCCTCACTGTTAATTTAGTGGTGGTAAAATGGTCGGGTTGGGTAACGGGCCAAAATGGGTAATCTTGTACAGGTCTGAGCGGGCTGATCCAAAAAGATGATTGTGTCTAGATATAGTTTTAATGCGTCATAGTTATTAATAGCGCTCATAGAGAGCTATAGCGAATGGCGTAGCACTAATGTGTCTCTATTTGATTTTGGCGCTCCCCTAGTGGGTAAATAGTGAGATTTTAGGTTTTCTTTTGTCTCTTTTTCTGCTTTAATATAAATAGCGGGATTTCATAGGTATAAAATAGCAGGATTTTAGGTTTTTTGTTAAGCATACATATAAAACAGCGTATAAAACAGCTTATTTGGATGTAATATACATATAAAATATTTCTAAAATTTTCTCCTAGTGTGTCGCTTATTTCATTTCTGCGTAGCGTATAGGTAGCTTGTCGCTATCATCCGCTATTCGCTGTCAATAACTATGCATATACGGTTTAGAAAATTTGTTTTTTTTTAATTAGTAATCTAATTTCTTTTGAATAAAATGATTGGGAAATGCCATAGAATAGCAATATACTTTAGGGGGTGGTATGTTTTGCTAATTAAGACTTTTAAGCGACCTATTTTGGTAAATATAGCGGAAAAAACGTAACAAATAGTCAAATAATAACCGGATAGGGCCAATATAAGTTTATATAATTATCAGATAGGAACAAAAAAGTATTAATTACCAAAGCAGGCCAATGAAAAGTTGTAATCACCAAAACGGATTGAAAAAGTTATAATACCCTAACAAGTTTTTTTTTCTTGACAGATTTGTTTGTGGGAAACTTTATTGTGGAACTTTTCTTTGCTGTTTCAAGAAAAAAATTTGGGGAAGCAACAAGCTTTTCGAAAATTCAGTTAAAATGGATTTCAAGAGGCAGGGAAGGTGAGAATTTTCTTTCTTTTTAAAAAATTTTGAGCTTGTTGATTTTTTTAATTTATATGCTATAAGATGTTCTAAAAAGTGTATTTGGCGGTCTGGTTTATATATAACATACATGTATGTATTTTAGAGTTGCAACTTGCAATAGTTGCAACTAACAATTAACATGTCAACATTTGTAATTGATGTGTGTTGAGTGTCGTTGGTTATTGAGTTTGGCCAACTGTCAAGGATACCTAGAACAATAGTGTATTAATTTGAGTTTACAAATGATAAATGCTAGTTTGATTATTCCACTTAATGTTTGCTTAAATCACTTCATTATTGTCTAATGTTGCTCTATAAGAAGTGTTATCCATGTGGTTTAGGAACCATGTAATATGAGGTGCCAAAATGGTCAGGTCGGGTAACAGGTCAAACCGTGTCAGGCGTACTTATACTTACTTTCTTATTCTTTTATTTACGAATTACCACTATTTTAAATGCAAAATTGATATTTATAATCATTTGCTTCAAATAATAAAATGTAGTACCAAATTATTGCTCTATTTTTTGACTAGGCAAACCTTACCTCTATCCCCGAGAGGTTGCTTCTACAGAAACCCCTGACTTTATTTAGATAGAATCAAAAATATAGAAAGAGAAAATTACCAACAACAAAACCAATACAAAAGGAGTAGTGAAAGAATAACATAGTAAAAATAGAAGCAAATATAGCATAAATAAAACAACATATATGCATAACTGCATAAGTACAAGAATACAATCACATGCAAGTACGCAACATCCACCTAAAGTGTAGGAATATCTAAGCCCCTAACACAAAGCTAAGACAAATGTGTATCCTATGCAGTTAATGCAGTAAAATATCGGATATCGGTCAGGTTATCTCGATGAGATATCGGTAATTTTAATATAATGCAGAATTTCTATATATAGCAATTTAACACTGATAATTCAGTGATATATCGGTTTTATCGGTCAAATATCGGTGATATATCGGTCAATATTGCCGATATTATCGGTACCGATATTTGAGACCGATGTTTTACTAGGGACCGATATAACCGATATTAACTGCATAGTGTGTATCCATCTCTAAAAGTCCTTAATCTTAATCCTACGTCTCCACAAAGTCCTATCATGGATCATATCCTCATAGAAATGCAACTTTAGCAAATCATGTCTAATACGCTCATCCCAAGTCATTTCAGGTTTGCCTCTACTCATCTGCTTCTCCATTGTGAGGGTTTTGATTGCTCTAAATGGCGTCGTCGCCTGCCTCCTCTTCACATGCCCAACCATCTCAACCACCCCTCTTTTATCTTATCCGATATACTAGTCATTATTAACCCTTCCCTTAAAACCTCATATCTTATTCGGTGATTGTTTGCCCACACATCTACCTCATCATCCTCATCTCTGCTACCTCCGTCTTAATATGCCCCATATAACATAGCAGGTTAATCTCATAGTATGACCTAGCAGTTTAATTCCTTTGTAATTCCCGCATCATTGGGCGTCTTCTTTGTTATTATATACGACACTACTACTACACTGAAATTAGAAGCATATATAATTAATTACTTTAAAAAACGGTTGCTATTACTGGTCTAAAGCGACAATGGGATAAATGTAGTCTGATACAATTATATTTTTCTTGGCACTAATATATATGCTTCTATATATGTACATTTAGAAAACGGGTCTAAAGCGATAATGAGATAGATGAAGGTACATAACTTTATGATATTGATATTGTAACTCAATTTAAGTTCATTTTCTTTCATCAAATTGTGGTGTCATTACTAAGTGGACTATGGGACTTAGTATTGGGTGGTGGCAACTTATTGTTGTTCAGGACGGGAGCCATGGCAGCTGCCGCTGGTGGGATTGTGGTATTCACCATGCTTCCTTCGCCACCGCCAGACGTTGTCCTTGCAAAGGTTTCAGGTGGCGGGGTGCATTAGAGTAACCTATTTTAGGTTACTTGAGGTTACTCTAATGCATCCCGCCACCTAAACGTGTGGCAGCGGTGAAGGAAGCATGGGTGAATGCAAAAGTTCCACTAGCGGCAGCCGCCATGGCTCCCACCCTGAATGAATGCAGGTAAGTTGCCACCGCCCAATAGTGAGTTCCATTGTCCGCTTAGTAATGACACCACAATCTGTTGAAAGAAAATGAACTTAAATTGAATTCCAATATCATAAACTTATGTACACTTCATTTATCGCTTTAGACACGTTTTTTAAATGAAAACCACCCGTTTGACATACGAACATTGTTAACATGTTTGTTGAGTATAAACACTTATTTGATTTATTTACCAACTTATTACTCATTTTAACAAGTTTTTCGAGATTCTACTTGGCCCGGAGTTGTGAACTCCTCTTAAGGTAAATATAAACTAACATGTTTCACTAGATGGCGTTTCTTTTTGTTAAAAAGCCCAATTTTATTTTAGATCCGTACATACATAATAATATATGATTTTAAAATTAACAAACATGCCCCATGTAGTTTCTCCACTGCTTAGGGGTGTTTGAATTTGCATTTTGGAATTGATTATTTAATTATCAGTTTTTTAATGTTTGGACTTTGGTTATTGATTATGGGTCAAATAATCAGTTCTAGCTGCAACAACTTATCACTAATTTGAGAGACTTATATCAAGGTTTTTACTTTTTATACAAACAATGTCATTTTTAATTATATTATCTACTATTTTCTTAACAAGACTTTGTCAAAACACTCAGTTTGATTATTACAATTTCTAAAAGTTTTATCACATATGGTTTTTTTAGTTCAACATCACATAATCCCTTCTACAACTTACAACCAAACACCCCTTAGTGTCGCACGTGTTTTCTTAGATTTACCTTGACGTTCTAGTTCGCTCAATAGATAATCGCATTGAACTTTAACACAGATGCTACAAAAAGCACATTGTGGATGTTAATTGTCAAATTCATTAAAAATGCTTTCTGAAGTTGAGAAGTCGGAGTTGACTTTAAAAAGTCAAACTGTATCTTCCTCATGGATCAATGGTATATGGTTTCATAGAGCCATTGATTCTTCTGTGCAGTTTTGCGTGCCTTATTACAGTTTATTGATTGGCTAATTTTTGCTAAATTATGCAGTGTGTATATGGGTGAGATTTTTGAAACATTGCTTTGAGGAGGTGATACGGGTTGACTTTTTGAAGTCATATAGATCTACTTTTCGGCTCAAGTTGCAAGCTCCTAACAAGGTTTTTGACCATGGTGATCTTATAGAGGCTAATTATCTTTCTTCCATTTGATTATTTCATTTTATTCTTTTAAAACCCTGCAGAACCATATCCAATCAATTAATATATCATATACTTGTATACATATTGGGTACACACAATATTACAATACATAATTCATTTGTACAGACCATTTCGTCGTAGACATTGTTTCCTTTTCGTGATATGTAAGTCGTAAATGGACCATGACAGATACATGTGACTTGACTTATAGTACATCGTTACGCATGATCTTACATGGTTTTCTGTACTAACATCTTCCTTTACTAAGAGCGATGTTATTGAAACGCAATCGCAAATTCCCCTATGTGTGATTGTTGTCATATGGTGTGCCCTGTTTATGTAGAGGCGGTAAATGGACTCTTTTTGTATTGTATTGTATTGTATCTGGATTTGTATTTTTATCTTTAACAGGTCAAACATGTAAAACTTGATTTAAGGCGGAAATGGGTCAAATAGATCAATCAATGCAAAGAGTTTGTATCTGTAATCATATCGAATTTGGTACTAACTTTTTCTTGCTTATCATCCTAAAATAGTACAAAACGACTATTTATTGTATTGATGTTCTTATAGCTCTCGTCGTATTGATGTTATTATAGTTCTCGTCGTGAATGCACAAAACTTGTATTGAATTACCAATCATTACATCTTATTGACGTGAACAAAGCATTACCAAGTCAGTCTTGTAAAAAGTTTATGTGAGCTTTCAAATTAAAAACTGAAAGACCAAAAAAAAAAACAAATAAACGCAAAACTCATATAGTTCATAGAGCAATTATCAAAAGATGATCTATATTGTCTTATAACACATATGAGGATGAAAAAATTAATATATAGAAAAAATTTGTATGTTAATATTAGGGGTGAGCAGAAAACCGAAATAACAGAACCGAAACAAAAACCGACGGTTCGGTTTTCGGATTTTTAATAACCGAAAATTTCGGTTGGTTTTCGGATAACCATTTTCAATAACCGAAAAAACCCAAACCGAACCGATAAGTTACAATCCATATATTTTTATGTTTAAGTTTAAGTTGTTAAAGTGTTTAAGCCAATGCTAGTATATATTATTAATTTTATTATTGAATGTTAAGCCTTTATAATCAAAACATTACATGCTTGTTTATAACTGAAACGATTTATTTATTACCTACAAGAAAATACAAAATTTAATATAAAAATTAAACGATCTTCAAACTATTATAAAATAAAATGTCTTAATAAAAACTTTAGAGAAACATAAATATATTAGAAGGTTAGATTTATGTAAGCAATATTAATTAAAGAGGTTAACTACAGTAACTTAAATGTAAACATATAAGAACGATTATTATATTTGAAATTATACCTTTTATTTTTTGAATCTTACATTCTTTTTTGTTCCAAAAACCGAACCGACGTAGAAAACGAAAAAACCAAAACCGAACAGTTTTAAAAAACCAAAAACCAACATTTCGGTGGTACCCCCACCTGGGAATTCCGGTGTGGAATTCCTTCCGGCGGATGCCCCACAACAAGGGGAACCCGACGAGCAACAAGGTTTTGTTATCTTTAATTTTTTTTATTTTGTTTTGTTTTATTTTATTTTGTGAAAACCTCTTTTATTTCCATTTTGATTTTCCAATTCATACGTACAGCCAACCCTCTCTGTTTCGCTATAAACCCTAGTGTAAGTTCACTGCAATTATTACTAAACTATAAATCTGTATCAAATCAACTTTTTTTATGAAAATTTCGCGTCATCTTGTTAATTCTCGCTCGATCATCCATAATTTCGTGAGTTTGTTGGTCATATAATGTGTGCGTTTAGGTTCAATTGATGATCTGTCTGGTATTCTTGCTTAGGGTTTTGTTTACGTACTTTATTTTGGGAATTTAGTAGTTTAATTTACCTTAGTAAGACCATGAATTAGCCCTAGTTTGATTGATGATTGTTTGCTTTTGCTTCATCTGTTATGTAGCAAGAGATTTGAACTTTGATCTTAACGAAAATCCGTTTGGATTCTGTTGTTAATGTACCATTTCTTAGTGCCAATCAAACCGACTAGCGATTGATTATTCGGATCGGATGGAAAGTTTCAAACTTACACACTCAAAATTATTCAAAATTTCATCTATTTTTTTTAACTTATTTGCATTAATTTTCCAAATACTTCAAAGATGTTGACTGCCTTTGACCGGTTACCGATGTACGACCAGGTGAAATTTAATTGGTAAACTACCGTTAATCGCCAGCTAATCCCGATCCGATTTTTACAACGGTGGTGTCAGTTGTGTTACTTTTTAGCTCTCTTAAGAAAATGATTGCATAAAAGTAAAATTTTGCAGGAAGTATGAACTTGTAATGATTATAGAAAATGGCAGAGGACACTCAGCAACGAGCGATGGACATTGTTCACGTAGATAAGAAGAAAAAGATGAAGAATCCGTGGATACCTGATGAAGAGAAGTTTCTAGCTGTGGCGTATCTTAAAATAGCCGAGAATCCCATAGTAGGAAACGGGCAACACGCTAATGCTTTTTGGAACAGAGTCGTGTTATACTTTCGACAGAACACCTCGTTTACTGTCAACAGAACGAAAGATCAGATCACGAGTAAGTGGACCGATATGAACAAAAAGGTCGGTAAGTTTGACAGGATCATAACAAACTTGAAGAGAGACTGTAAAAGTGGTCAATCTGAAGAGGATATCCTTCCTCTTGCACTTACTCGATACAAACAAGACGTCGGGCGGGATTTCAGTCTCTGGCACGTGTGGACTCTGCTTAAAGACTCGCCAAAATGGAAAGCGCCCGTTTTAACTGACCAAACGAACAAAAACAAAAGGTTAAAAACGTCTAAAACTGGGGTGTACACGTCGTCTTCACACGCACATGGTTCAGTAAACTTGGAAGCGGAAGATGATGAAGTTGAGCTTCAACATCCACCTGGTAACAAGTCAACCCATCAAGAAGGAAAGTCAGATGCTACATCGTCATCAACCGGATCCAAATTACACGAGGCACTTGTGCAAAAAGAAATTATAGATCTTGTGAATGGGTCCAGAGTACAGCCCGACAAGGATGCTGGTTTTCGTCAGTTTCATGAAATCTTGCTTCAGCTCACGAGTCTGGAAGTTGAAAAACGAGAGGATAAGGATTTTCGTTTCCTGTTGATGGATACGAGCAAGTTGATAGGACTAGATCTTGAACTCGTTCTACAACGTAAGGATCGAATTAGAAAAAAATATGTGTCGAAATATGGACTATAATGTATTGTTATAAGCATTTTGTCTAAGTAACTAGTATTGCAAGGCCTGTGCTATAATGAAGGCTTGTGTACATAACCTATGTAACATCCATTTTCTGTTCACTAAACAACCATCATCTTCTACTTTAAACACAATATATAAAAAATGACTCTTTCCAAACCAACTTGTTATAATCTTCACTTTTTGTCTCATGGAGTAAATGATTTTAGTGTCATAAAGTTATTTTAGTTTAGTTGGATTCATTTAAGATCAAAGGAAAATAAGTACAAATATTGTTACAAGTTAGGAGGTGTGGAATACACAGTTGGTCAAATATATTCTCGTTATGGCACCAATGAACCACCCGATGGTTGGGGCAAAGCCTTTATGATTAATGAGTTCCCGGGGTCATCGCCTCCTTGGTGGGGCCCATGGACTCAACCCTTGATGGGGTCCTGCTTGTGCGGTCCAAGGGGGTGAACCCTCTCAAGTGGCACTTGCAGTGGAAGTTTTTAATTACCTTTGTTGTAAAGTCTTTGGAAATTGCTTCGAATTTGCATAGTTGCTGAAAAGTTGCATGAGAATTGATCATCAACAGTAATTCATTATCATTAGTTTTTTTTTTATTAACAAATAACACAATTCCCCCAAAATTCACCTACCCAATTTAGGGGACTTGAACCCCACCACTTTGGTCAACAATCCATTAATGACAACTATGATCACTGATAAATATGTTGTTAGTAGTAACTTCATTCAAAAGTAGATAGGGCTCCTAGCAACAACTTAGAATATTAGAAGTAAATGCACATTTGCAACAACTTGAGCGATCAATATTATCGTTTGGCACAACGTTGTGATGGTTCCCCAACTATAAAACACAAGTCTTCAGTCAATTCCTATACACGTTATCCACAATATATATATATATATATATATACATGCTTGTTCTTGTTTTATCTGAATTATTCGATTGAGATTTCAAGAGTACCATCGAAATACTTCAAGTTGATAGTAACAGGGGCGGAACTAGCAAGGGTGATGGGTGGGCGGGCGTACCCCTTGAAAAAAAAATTTACCCCTTGAAAATTGGTTAAACCATTCGTCCGCACCCCTTGAAAATATTTCCTAGGTCCGCCACTGGATAGTAATACATACATGATTCATATGGAAATCAAGGACTATTCCAAATTGTGAAACCTACATTGCATAACTTAAAAGAGCTCGAGTTCAACTTGTTTCGAGTTCTATGGCTAAAGCTTGAGGTCGAGCTCATTTGCAAGGCTTACATTCTAAACCTACACTTTGTGAGATTACCAGAGCTTATCAAATCGAACCTTTATGAACTCGAACCTTAGTGATGGTGGTTGTTTGATTGTATGTGAAATCAATACTCCCAGGGCTGCGATGAAGATGACTTTTTGGAGTTGCAGTCGAGTGTAACGAGAAAAAAAAATCATCCAAGTGTGCATCTTTAGGTTACAAAGACTTAGTTATAGCTATTAAACAGAAGGAGGTTATCAATATTAAATAAGTGCAATGATTAATTGAGTTGAGTTGAGGGGATGTCAAAATACACCAACGTGAATCATGTTCATTTGTGATTTGTGTACTAAGAAAGTGTGTTTTAAGTTTTGAATATTAGTACATTGAATAAATGGTGGAGTTGCATATTACTATGCGCGTCTGTGAGTGTTTTGGGTTGAAGATAGTCTTAACGAGGCAGAGATGGTAGGTGCACCTGTGTGGTGAGTATAAGACGTGAGAGAAAAGATGTGTTGTTCACCACAGTGTAGTGGTGAGGTCATAATTAAAGGGATGATTTGAACCAAATAAAAGTTTAATAATGAAATAATTACACAGATGTATTCATCTTTGAACCAAAACCATATATTTCTACAACACTACTCGAACCTGTGACATGTAGGTCACATGACAACAACCTTCTTAGAGATTTCTATAAGAGATTGCTTCCACAACTCGAAACTGTGACATGTAGCCTATCAAACGACAGCACTAAACCACAGCTATATGAATATGCAAAATCTTCCTATCAAAAGTCAAAACAAGTCAACAAATGTACTCATCTTTGGAAAACACATTTTGGACTTCAATCAAATAACCTGTTAATAGTAATTATATTCAACCATATGCATTATAACCTCAAAACAGTAATATACAAAACACCACATTCAAACCTAAAATCTGTTAACCATATTAAACAACTTTTAACTTCAAACTGCGTCAGCACACCTTTAGCCGCATGCCTGACCATCGACCCATTACGACTCACTTGACAAATAAACGGGTCGGATCAAATTGGAGCAGAACAGGTAGTTCTAAAATGCCCAGATTGATTACACCGGCTGCAATGCACAACCCGCTTCACAGAACCACGATCTTCCGATCTTACCCTCCTCTTTCTCGGCCGTCCCGGTGGTCTTATCAACCTTGGAGGGTTGATAATGATTTCGATCCCGTCACCTTGTGAGGGTAAATCCGTCATTTCGTTCCAAAGCGTCTTATCAGGAACCGGGTGTATAGTTTGTGAATATGCTTTCCTATAATTCGCCACCATGAAACAACTCTCGGTAAACCGGTGAACGTTTTGCCTGCACGATAAAAGCGCCGCCACCGCATGAGCACATGGCAGGCCGTTAAGCTGCCATCCCCGGCATAAACACCGACGGTTTCTGATATCGACAATGTTAGTCCCTTCATGTGAAATAACCTCGAATTCAGCTTCGTTTGCTCTAAGCACTTGATACGTTCGTGCACGGTCAATCGCTTCCGACACGCGTCTCTCAGCAGTCGGAACAAGAATTGAAGTCCATTGCATACTCATTTCACGTCTCTCGTTAAACCACATCATTAACTGCCGACGAATAGATTCCATCATTTGAATAATCGGGAGTCTAGAAGCTTCCGCAATCCAAGCGTTTAACGATTCGACTATGTTAGCCGTCAAATGGCCGAAACGGGTCCCTTCGAAACACGCTGTAGCCCATAAACCCGGCGGGATTCGTCTTATCCAATATACAGCTTCTTGAGATATCTCTTCTATTTCTAGAATCTTCGATTCAAATTCCATTAACGTAAGCGCATTGGCGGCATCCCATAGCAGGTTGACTAGCATCGTGTTGTTGAATTCCTTCCGGAAACTCTCGCTGAGGTGGTGCATACAAAACCCGTGAAAAGCTGTCGGGAAATTCACTTCGACACTATCCACGATGTTTTTGTGTCTGTTCGATAAAAACGTGAGTCGGGGCATGTTTTCGGTGTTGATTTCTAACAAATTATGAAGCTCCGAAAGAAACCACATCCAATTGTCCTCATTTTCTTCATCAACAACACCGAACGCAAGCGGAAACAAAGCGCCGTCACCATCAAAACCTGTTGCGAGAAGCAACGTGCCAAGATACTTGCTTTTTAAAACAGTTCTATCAAGCCCGATAAGCGGTCTACACGCGTTTAAAAACCCATAAATCGAAGCTTGAAAAGAGATGAAAAGACGTTGAAAACAGTTATCACTCGGATTCACGTAAACGGAGGCAATACTGTTGGGATTCGTGCGCCTAATCTGGTCACAATATTGCGGAAGAAAACGGTAATCTTCTTCAAATGAACCACGTAACGCAGCCATAATCCGTTCTTTTCCTCTCCACGCTTGTTTGTACGATAACGTAATCCCGTGTGTCCTGTGGATTTCTTCTAGAATCTCTTTTGGCTTGCATAGCGGATTTTCTTTGAGCCGTTGTTCAACGGTATTCGCAACCCAGTCAACCGACGCTTGTTGATGACCCAAATGAGCGATCCCACCGCAGTTGTGTTCCGAATGAATCGTTCTGATTGTGAAAGTCGGTACACCGGGTAGTTTCGCTGCGTGTATTCTCCACGGACAGCCTTCACTCGCACATTTGGCGGTAAATCGTGTTTTGTCGGATTTAACGGTTTGTATCTCGAAATGAAGCGTAATCGCCGTGTGTCTTAACGCCCTACGACAGCTGGCAACATCCGGAAATTCTTGACCCACTGTTAGTTCATAGTTTGGAGGCGGTGTGGTTCGGGGTTGGATTACTTGATTTGTGAGCACGAGTTCTGGCTGGTGAAATGATAACGGGCCAGCAAGATCATGGTTATGTTTATGGTTATCTATAATGGATAAACCCATCTCGTGATGTTGATCAGCAAGAACTAACTGATTATCAGGATTATTGACCGATGGTTGACCAATACCACCGTGATCCAAATTGTCATCATCATCATCAAACTCACTTGGTTCTCCGTTACTGTGATGATGTGGCATGGATGCTATCTCGTGGTCCAAAAGTAGTTCGTGATCGTGATGATGCGGCAAGCTCATGTGTCGGTTAGCGTTCTCTCCTAATCCGTTTTCAGGCTTTAGGGCTTGTCCTGGTTGCGAATTATGGTTCTGTCCGGTCACCATCGTATGTGCATGCCATGGTATGTCGGCCCTTTGACCGATGATCATGCCGTGTTTCTCCATAACATCAATCTTGACTGCCAAATAGACCTGTTCAACAAAGTTAAAAATCAAACTATTTTCTTTGCTATATTAAAATCTATAACTATATGTATTTATTTCTGCTAAAATGAAAGAAAGTAAACCAGAGTGACCAACTAGAGAGATTGAAACTGTTAATTAAAAACAGACGCTCACATTAGGATACATGATGACAATAGCTAGAATACTTATTTATGCATAGAACACTTAATCAACGTAATTGTGAATTTATAGTTACATGCGTGCGCTAGTGAGATCTAGTTGTGTTGATCAATGCTTATGCTTAACGATTGCAGTCTCCCAGATGATAGTAGCAAATAAATGTTAACGGAATAGGTAATATATACGTCGATAAGTATAGTACGGATGAACTGACAGCGTTTGACACGGAGATCACCTATTGCGAAATGAGGGCAAGGGACAAATGGGCTAATTCACGCAAATCCGAAAAAACGAATATGGAATCTATTATAAAAAAACGTGTACCAAACCTAGACCAAAGACTTCCCTTTTATAGGTGAGGAACAATCACAACGATTTATTGCAACCATTCGTGAAAGAGTATGACAGTTAGCCGCTTATTTAGTTAAATCAGTAGGAACTCCATCAGCAGTAACTCCGTTACCGGTGATCTTCCAAGTTGATGCTGACCTAGTAGCCACTAACGACAAAGTTGCTGCTCGTCAGTTACTACTGATCTTTCTATTAATATTCCATTCCAACTAACAAACCAACTATCAACCAACTTTCAATAGTTCTTGCAAATCAAAAACAACTTCCTATGGCTTTCCATTAACATAAACAAAAAAATTCATGCCCACAGCACTACGCGACCTTGGTTGAAAAAGAGTGCCTTAGGCGCGCCTAGGCGACCTAAGGCGCAAACCTTTGTGCCTTGTGTGACATAAGGTGCGCTTTTAGGCTAAAAATTGAGCTGAGGCGCAGGTGAGGCTCGCACCTTTTGTACATGGGTTGCTTTTGTGCAGCTGAGTGTTGTACAACAGGCTTTTTATGCTGTACATTTATGTTTTCTTATTCATTTTAAAAACATATATAAAGTTTAATTATAGCTAAATCATAGGTAGGGGATGCTAAAAACCTATGGGATGTATAAAATAACTTATATGATCACTTTGTGTCTTGCGTACGAAAAGCTCACCGCTTTTGCGCTTTGCGCCTCGGTTTTCAACCTCGTCGCTTTTGTACACTTCCCGCTTTTTTAAACCAAGTACGCGAGCCATGTTCGAAATCATAACAGTCTTGAACAAGCACGCACTCCACAGCTCTCCTGCTCGTGTCAATGTTTATTCGAATTCCTTCTTTAATCTTAAGTAAATCCCAGTTAACCAAAATGACTTAATGACACTTAAATCACCAACAATATCTAATGAGCTACATTAAACCTTCCTTTATCGTCATCATCGCCGTCGCCGCCGCCGCCACCTCATCAGCATCATCATCATACCCAATAAATCCCACCAATAGCAAAGCTAAGGTAGGGTCTGAGGAGGGTAAGATGTAGACAGCCTTACCTCTACCCCGTAGGAATATAGAGGCTGCTTCCAGGGAGACCCCCGGCTCCATAGTAGTTTTGCATCAAGCCTTGGACATAAGACACATAGCTCCCGGCAAAAAGGCCGATTAGCGCATGTACCCCTTTGTCTTTCGGCTATCAACGCCACTACATGATGCATGATTAACCGTCCTCCGCTTTTAACGTTATTTTCACAAAAGTAGTAAAATAACGTTAAAATTAGTCCAATTTCACTTTTTCCCCGGACCCACACATATATACATTATATATGCACACCGTTAAAGCTAAACAAACAATTTATCACCAGGCCCCTAACCTTATGTCAAATATTTAAACAACCACTAAATGTATAAACTCATCATAAAAAAAATAAATGTCATAAGAAAATTTAAAAAAAACAAAAAAAAAACCCTCAAACTTTTACATCTCCTAATAACTTATAAACCATTTAATTTTGTACACCAAAGATTCACATCTGAAAAATCAACACACACCCAACAAAACAAACACAGATACATGAATGAATCAACACGAAAACTCACCAACCGTTGGATCCAGCGATAAAAAGATCAAATTTTGCAGTAGAATTCGAGTGAAAAAAGGGTCCAAGATCTGCAAACAATAACAAAATTGGGATTAAAGATGGAAGAATTGATGAATAAAGAAAGAGATTTGAAAAAAGGCGGGGAGTGAGAGTGAAATTACCTGGAAAGAGGTGAGGGTAGGGGTGCAAGGGCAACAAGGGGAAAACGAAGAATGAGAAGCAGGGGTATCGATGGGACTTTTAGGGCTTTTATTTTATCCAACCAAAATGTTAACTATCTTTTCCCTTTATTATTCTATCTTTCCTATTTTGCCCCTTTTAATTGGTATATGGCCTCACACTATTGATTCTTGTTTTTTTACGCCTGTGCGGGGCACTAAGACAAATTTTCTTTCTTATATCATGCATGTTTGTGTTTCAGTTACTTGTACATACTACTCATAACACAATCTCAAAAAATTACATCGAGTCAACCAATTAAAACAAAACACTACCGTACTTTTGCTAAAAAAACTAAAACGATAAATTTTAAACTCAGAGTAAAATTGTATTTTTTCAAGAAAAATGAGCATGTTTCAGGCATGCCTAGACGAATAAAAATTACAATTATACCCGCCCGTGTTACGGGGCGTTAAATCGGATATTTCTTAGTTTCATAATATGTATGCATGTATTTAGGTTACTTGTACATACTACTTATAACACGATCTCAAAAAAGTAATACATCGAGACAACCAATTAAATCAAAACACTACCATGGTTTTGCTAAAAGAAACTAAAACGACGACAGGTTTGTAATTTTGAGTTGGGGGTAAAATACTAATTTGGCAGGACCAATGTGCGAGTGTTAGACAACGGCTTAACACAATAAAAGTTACATTGAGTCAACAAAGTAAAATAAAACACTACTATAGTTTTACAAAGAAAAAGTAAAACGATGGCATTATCACAACTTTTAACTGGGCAGAAATCATAACTTTGAACAGAGAGCAAAATCGTAATTTTAAGCTGGGGGCAAAATCATAATTTTATTTTGAATTGGGGGCGAAATCATAATTTTGAATTGAGGGGAAAATCATAATTTTGAGCTAGGGGGAAAACATAATTTTATTTTGAACCGGGGAAAAACGTAATTTTAACTGAGGATGAAACCGTAATTTTAACTGAGAATAAAATTATAAATTGGTTGGTCCAATAGGAGCAAGCAAGCTGTCTGGCACTACTCCATCAACTTATAAATGTATATGTAAGGAATTACAAATTAGAATGTATGAATTTTATACTTAATGTTTTAAAATGCTACATGTTTTGTACTTCGTATTAACTTAGTTAATTTTTTCATTAAATTAGTAGAAGTGCACCTTATTTAAGGGTATTATTGTCTTTTTCCATTTTAATAGTTTCTTTTAATAGAAAAACATATAAAACCTACATCACCCGCAACCTTTTCTCTCTCTAATGCTCTCTTTCTAAACATACACACCATCCCTATTTTTATCCCCCCTCTATATGTATCCCAGCCCTAGCCAACCACCACCTGCCATGACCATTATCACTGCCACCCCATCATCTAAAAACCGAACACTCTAACCCACCATATTAAAACCTTATCCACCCTTTTCTAACTTCGCGTAATCAACACTATTATCCAACGGTCACTAGCAAAACTTTAACTCTCTTTCTTTCCTTTAACATTCAGTTGGATGGTGACAGGAGATAGGGTTCAGGTGGAGGTGAAACTTGTAGGGGTGGTAGTTTGTTGCATATCAAACAGGGAACTCAACCCAAAAGACTAGGGCTTAATTTTCATTTTTACCAAACCGAACTACTCCTTTCCAAGGAGAAACGTTTAACAGTACGTTGATCCGACTTGAAACTCTAATGGCATACGTATATATGTAATTAACTCTTTTGACGATCTCGTGCTATTTTCAGTCTTTCCTTGACTTGAATTATCTTGTTTGTTGTTTGTTGTTTGTTGAACAATCTCGAGACCTGATAATTGTTTTTCTCCTATTTCTACCCAACATACTGGAGTTCGACACTTTCGTCCATAAATGATCCATTTATGGCGGATACTACAATAAGAGAACTCAACCCAAAAGACTAGTCTGGTGGGTGAGAGAGCCCATTTGGTATATAAACCCCATATTGGTTGGCCATACAACCAATGTGGGACAAATCTCATACATTGCAATGGTTTCATACCATAACATAGTTTAACAAGAATGGTGACCAAAAATGGTTAGATGATAGTGGGTTAGGGTTTGCTGCGATGATGGTAGGTTGCAGGTTTGGGTAACGAGTGGGTGTGTGGTGTGATGGATCATCGGTGGTTGGTAGGTGACGAAATGTTGAGTGGGGTTATGCTCCAGAGGTGATGTGGTGGAGGTGGAGGTAGTGGTTGAACGATAATTGTGGTTGAGGCAGAGGTTGCATGAAGGTGAAAAGTGGTTGTGGTGGCCGGTACGCAGCGGTGGTTATGGTGGTAGGTTTTAGAGATGGTTGGTGGTTCAAAGTCAGGTGGTGGCTGAAGTGGTAGTAGGGGCGACGACTAAATGATGGCGTGCTTTGCAACAATGTTTGAGTGGGGGTTGATGGTAGAGATGGTGGTCAGAGGTGAAGGGTGAGGGTACATGGTGGATGGTATTTGGTAGATGATGGTGTTGATAGTGGTGGAGGGTAGTGGCATTTAGTGGTGTTGACACTGGTGGAGTGTGCTGGCAGGTAGAGAGAAGGAGAAGGGTAAGAAGTTTTTACAAAATAGTCCCTGAAAAGGTGAAATGACAAAAATGCCCTCATGTGTAAGGCATATAACTATAATTGACAAAAAAATTATTAGCTAGTGCCATAGGACAAAACATATAGTATTTGAAAATATTAAGTACGAAAGTCATCAATTTTAAAGGCAGAAGACATGCGTTGAAACTTGATATAAAAATAATGGACAAAAATTGTAATTTACTCTTAATTTTCTTAGTTGCGATTTGGGAACTCGGAGACACTCTAAACATATTCTTAAAGCTATACTAATGTTTGCTATGAGATTTGAACCCTCAACGACCAATTATTGAGGAAGATTTTTTCATAGCATCTTAGTACCGCTAGGCTACATGCCTTTTGGTAACTATTTGTTAAATAGTATAGACTTTTTAAATTTTGTTAGTGTTAATTCATCACAATTGGCCACATTTGGTGGTTTCTCATGATTTGTTTTTAAAACACAATTTTGTTGAATATTGTGGGGTTGTGGTGGTGGATTAAGCAAGGGCGTCGTACAATGGAGTTGGTTGTGGAAGAACGGAGGGTGAATCGTTGTTGCGAGTGTTGGTTGTGATCCTCGATGGATGTGGTAGTAGTGGTGTTAGCTAGAGGGTGAATCATGGAATAAGAAATGGCAAAGAGGGTAGGGGAGGAGGTTTGAATCAATTGTTTTTTTAATATATTTTTGTAGTAT
Source organism: Scalesia atractyloides (assembly GCA_947069175.1). Taxonomy (NCBI): domain Eukaryota; kingdom Viridiplantae; phylum Streptophyta; class Magnoliopsida; order Asterales; family Asteraceae; genus Scalesia; species Scalesia atractyloides. The sequence goes on along the minus strand of CAMTDV010000026.1, from coordinate 5,515,819 downwards.
GAGTCTTTGTGTTAATTACATAAATAGTTAACTTGAAATTAAACGAGTTTGAGCCTATCATTTATATAACTATAATAAACTTTATATAATAATAAATGTATATAATACATAAAAACTATTATTATTAAGTAACTAGATGATATATATATATATATATATTATATATAATGTCATGTATATACAATTATAATAAGGTACATGTATAAAAAAGCATGTTTATAAACAAGATAATTGAGTAATAAAAGAGTCCATCTTGAGTTTAAAAACCTCCAAGCTTTGGATATATAGCTTGAAACAAATATGGTTGAACATTATAAAGTTAAACGAGCTAGGCTAAGATTTAGAAGAATCAACCCTTCACAACCCTAGTTATCGGTCTATTCTTGTTAAAGAAAAACAATATAACCAAAAGGCTTTTTAAAGACCTTATATATTATTTTTATTCTGGATAATACATTTGTAGATAGTATTTGTGATATATAAGATATAAGACGGTTACATAACTATCACACTTAATCTCTTCCACTACTAAAGCTATAATATATGCAATGCACAAATACATTATTAACTTCTTACACTTCTCTTATCATATCATTATTTCTTATATGAACATGCCCTGAAACAGGAACTCTAAAGGTGGAGGGGTTGCTCAAACACATGCGGAGTGGGAAACACTTCACCTAGCCAACCATTTCATGCCATGTCAATGTCACACCCCGACCCGCAACGGAATAAAAGTCGGGGCATGATTGGTTATCATCAAAGCTCATGATTTTTACTAACAAGTTTCATATTTATTTAAATCCAAATTAAATTCAAATCTCCAACACAAAATTTCATACAAACACAACGATAAACCAAACGAATGCTCTAAATGAAATAACTTATTTATTCTTCTAAGGCCATCCTATGTGTTTCTCCCATCGGCTTGTTCACCTATATCATGCGTAAAACAGAAAATTTGGGTCAACAAAAGTTGGCGAGTGAACCTTGATAAAACATTTAAATAATTAAATTTTATGTTTGTTTAAATAAAATTGTGCATGGATCACATGTGAGCAAATGTATATATATAATCAATCACAAACCACATAATATGAACGTATGACATAACGAATGATGTATTTGAGATCAAGGCTCAATCAAACGGAGCCGATCTAATGAGGCACCTGATGCTCAACCCGTATCCCACGAGGAACTGATGGGCCTAATGAAATGATTGCACTGAAATGATAAAATATATCCACATATAAACCACATAACAAACAATACACTTTTGATCACGAAATGATATTAGCACAAACGTTAAGTAAATTAAAAGAAATGGTACGACATATGATACACCCCAAAACATGGTTAAAACGGGGAATTTGTAGAGATTCCCCACCGTGGGTGCGTATTCTTGATTGGGGATGAGAGCGCACGAGTTGGGAGTTTAACCGATGAAAAATGTACTAACCTAAAATAACAACGCGATAACTCGATAAATAAATAAACTAACTTTTTGATTAAAAACCTATGTTTAGATTTTTAAGTTATTTTTGTGATTTTTATTAATGTTTTAAACCCTTGCAATTTATGTATTTTTAGGTATTTTTAATAAAATTTTCTTTTAATATAACTATAGAATAAATAAATAAAATAAAATAAAAATTAAATAAATAAAATAAATAAAAAACATTGTCAGTCTGACAGGCTGACTGTCAGACCGGTTCGCGGGGGTAATTGGCATGCGTGTGTTGAGGCTCGAACCCGTGATCTCTCGGTTGCGTGCACGCAGCTCTTCCAACTGAGCTACGTGTCTAACCCGAAAGAAACATGATTTTAATTATTCTTATACACATTTTAGGTTCATTCAATTTTAATTAAATTTAAAAAGAGAATTAAATGGTCCGACCGGTGTGAGTCGGGGGATTCGAACCGGCGACCTTGGTGATGTTACGCACCCAGCCCAACCAACTGGGCTGGGTGTCTAACCCGTCCATACTTGAATTTTTATTTAGTTATATACTGAATATATCGATACAGAAAAGATAGGTTTAAAAAGGGTTTAAAGCGATCAGGTCGGTGGATGCTGGGTTTCGAACCGGCGACTGTAGGTTTGGTTTGCACCCGACCCAACCAGTTGGGCTGGGTGCTTACCCGGTTGTAAACTGGATTATAAAATATTTGGCCACACACTGCTCATCGTCTTCTTCGTTCAAAATCCTTTCATCCAGAGACATTTACCCGCCCATTAAACACGAGTATGCTTAAACACTTCAATAGAGAACAAAATCAAATAGGAAAAGGGTCAATACCGATGGTGGTTGTTCTTTTGATTTTCCGGCGAAGTGTGGCGTTTTCCGGTGAACCAACAGTAAAGATGCCGAGCAGAGTATTCACAGCAAAAAGAAAGGGTTGGTGCGAGATTTTAAAGCGTGGAATCGAGGGTATTTATAGGAAAGAGGTACACGGTTCAGGGAATGGTTTCTGCCGAAAATTTGGGGAGGTTTGATTTGAAATCGACCTTAACTGATTCCAAAAATAGGTAGTCCGCGTTGAGCTGGCGACAGAAGAGCTTGACACGTTTTAAATCAGGAAACCCGCGTCGAAGATTGGGCGAGGTTCTTTGGTCGGAGTTGCAGGTTTTCCTCACATTGTAGGTATATACAGAATTTGTTTCCAGTTTCAATCAATTGGTGTGTGTAGCTTGGTCGTGTTTGTGGTGGGTGTGTTGATCAGGGAACCCGGGTTCGACCCCCGGCTTACCCATTTTTTTAAACGCTTTTATTTATGGGTTATTTTAAGCTAAAACAGTTTTAAATTTTATAGATTTAATATCTAATTGATTTCCTTATATTTTATTAAGATAATTTTTTTAACTTTATTTATTATCCTTTATTTAGTCAATTATAAACGAATAAAAATAATCTAACGGCGTAATCAAATATACTTCGATTGGTGAAATGGGGCGGGTTTTCGAAACCCAAATGTTACAGTATCCCCTACTTTTAGAAATTTCGTCCCGAAATTTTTGTAACCGGAAAGAGATGCTGTATTTCTCGCGCATTGAGTCTTTACATTCCTAAGTAAACTCGGGTCCTCGTTTTGACTCCCAACTCACCCTAATGATTGGAATACGACTTCGCCTTAAACGCTTCTCACCAAAATCCATGACTTCTACTGGTCTTTCAACGAAGTGCATTGATTCATCGACTTGAATGTCTTCTAGAGGGATATGGAGGTTTTGTCAGCGAGGCACTTTTTCAAGTTTGATACGTGGAACGTGGGGTGAATTCTGTTAAGTTCTTCTGGTAGGTCAAGCTTGTAGGCTACAGGACATACTCTTTCGAGTATCTTGAAAGGTCCTACGTAGCGTGGTGCCAGCTTGCCCTTTTGGCCAAAACGAACCACTCCCTTCCACGGTGATACTTTCAGAAGTACTTGATCACCAACGCAAAACTCCAAGGGCCTTCGTCGTTTGTCAGCATAACTCTTTTGACGACTTTGAGCCGCTAGAAGATTGTTTCGAATTTGAATGATTTTGTCGGTTGTTTCTTGAACCAATTCAGGTCCGGTGATTTGCGCTTCACCAATTTCGTGCCAACATACCGGAGATCGGCATTTACGACCGTATAAAGCTTCGAAAGGAGCCATTCCGATACTTGAATGATAGCTATTGTTGTACGAAAACTCGACTAACGGTAGATGAGCGTCCCAATTCCCTTTGAAATCTATGACACATGCTCCAAGCATGTCTTCGAGGGTTTGGATGGTGCGCTCGGATTGACCATCAGTCTGAGGGTGAAAGGCGGTACTGAGGTCTAAACGTGTACCCCAAGCAGTTTGTACAGCTCGCCATGTGCGTGAAGTGAAACGACCATCACGGTCCGAAATGATGCTTAATGGTACACCATGACGGCTTACGATTTCGCTGATGTAAATGCGAGCTAACTTCCTCGCGAATCGGAATGAAGTGAGCTGATTTTGTGAGACGATCAATGATTACCCATATGGTGTCATATCCACTGGAGGTGCGAGGTAACCCGGTAATGAAGTCCATGGTTATGTTTTCCCACTACCATACAGGTATTTCGGGTTGGACCAGGAGTCCTGAAGGCCTCTGATGTTCAGCTTTTACTTTGGAGCAGGTAAGGCACTTGGAAACAAAAACAACGATATCCTTCTTCATGCCTGGCCACCAGTAGGTGTATCGTAAGTCTCGATACATCTTATCGGCTCCTGGATGTATAGAGTATCGTGTTTTGTGTGCCTCATCCATGAGGAAATTTCAAAGGTTGTCACGATCGGGAATCCAAATACGGTTTAAATAGTATAGAATACCATCGGATTTGGTTTCGATTTTGAGTTCAGCTCCACATGACAGCTCATCGCGTATGTCATTTTTCGTTACGGAGATATGTTGAGCAGCCCGTATTCGATCTTTGATGTCGGTTACAATTTGCGAACATAGAAGATGAATGGAATTCGCATAACCCTTTTGACTGAGTGCATCCGCCACAACGTTTGCCTTGCCAAGATGATATCGAATCTTACAGTCGTAATCATTGAGCAATTCGATCCATCGTCGTTGCCTCATGTTCAACTCTTTTTAATTGAAGATATGTTGGAGACTCTTGTGATCAGTGTATATTTCACACTTGGTTCCATAGAGATAATGTCTCCATATCTTTAGAGCGAACACGACTGCTCCAAGTTCTAGGTCGTGGGTGGTGTAATTCTTCTCATGCACTTTGAGTTGCCTAGAGGCATAGGCTATCACCTTTCCTCTTAGCATCAGTACACAGCCTAGACCTTGCCCTGATACGTCGCAATAAACCACAAAGTCATCGCAACCGTCAGGAAGTGTAAGGATAGGTGCGTCACAAAGCTTTCGCTTCAGAGTTTGAAAAGCCTCCTCTTACTTAGATCCCCAATTGAAGGGTTTTCCCTTGTGAGTCAATGACGTGAGCGGAACGACGATACGGGAGAAATTGGCAATGAAGCGTCGGTAATAACCAGCCAAGCCAAGAAATGACCTAACTTCGGTAGGGGTACGTGGCGCTTGCCATTCTTGTACTGCCTTGATTTTCGAAGGATCGACATGAATCCCTTTGTCATTGACGACGTGACCAAGAAATTGCACCTCTCTTAACCAGAATTCGCATTTTGAGAACTTAGTGTAAAGCCTTTCAGTCCTTAAGAGTGTCAAAATGAGTCGAAGATGTCGCTCATGATCGGATTTTGACTTGGAGTAGATAAGAATATCGTCGATGAAGACTATGACGAAATGGTCGAGATAGGGTTTGCATACCCTATTCATTAAATCTATAAAGACAGCGGGGGAGTTGGTTAATCCGAAAGGCATAACCATGAACTCATAATGACCATAACGAGTTCGAAAAGCAGTTTTTGGAATATCTTCTTCGCGCACCCTAAGCTGATGATAACCAGAACGAAGGTCGATTTTGGAAAAACAGGTGGCACCTTGAAGTTGATCTAGAAGGTCATCAATACGAGGCAGTGGATAGCGATTCTTAACCGTCAATTTGTTGAGTTCTCTATAATCAATGCACATGTGAAACATTCCATCTTTCTTTTTTCACAAAAAGAACAGGCGCACCCCAAGGCGACGAGCTAGGACGTATGAATCCTTTGTCAGTCAGCTCTTGCAGTTGACTGGCCAACTCTTGCATTTCGGACGGGGCTAACCTATAGGCAGATTTTGCGACTGGTGTAGCGCCAGGCACAAGACCGATTCAAAATTCGACTTCTCGCACAGAAGGAAGTCCTGAAACGTCGTCGGGAAAAACTTGCGGAAATTCTTTCACAATTGGAATATCTTCGAGCTTCCTTTCCTTGCCTTCCTTTTTGACGACGTGAGCTAGAAATGCGACGTAATTCTTGCGAAGATAACTTCGGGCTTGAAGGCAGGACATCAATTTGAGCCCTTTCAAAGGAGTTTCTCCAAAGATACGTAGTGTCTGACCGTCGGCGAGAGGAATACGAATGAACTTTTCATGGCACACCACTTCGGCGTGATGCTGGCTGAGCCAGTCCATACCGATGATAACATCGAAACTTCCAATTTCATAGGAATTAGATCAATCAAAAAATCGTGATCATTTAGGGTGAGAGTACAATCACGTATAATAGAATTTAATGAAATGGGTTTCCCGTCAGCAACTTCCACCATCAAAGATTCAACAAGACTATCACGAGGTAGGTCGAGAATAGATTCAAATTCTAAGGATACATAGCTCTTAGCGGCACCAGTATCGAATAATATGGATGCATAACTACCATTTACGAGAAACGTACCATTGACCACATTATTGTCTGCCCTGGCTTGGTTGGCGTTGATATTGAAGGCCCTTCCTCTAGCAGGTGGAGGAGCTTGATTAGCTTGGTTCACAGGGTTTGCTTGGGCTTGAGCATTGATGATGTTCATCAGGCGTGGGCAAGTATTTCTGAAGTGGGTTGGGTCCCCACAATTAAAACAGGCTCGTATGGGTTGCATCATGGGGTAGTTAGGTTGGTAGTAAGGTTGGGCTGTAGGTTGTGCAGGTGGTAGAAGTAAGGGTTGTTGGGCTTGGCCTACCATTTGGGTTTGGGTTGGAGGCTGATTGCGGTTTGATCGCTGAAGTGTGCGGCAGGTTTGGATAGTGTGACCTGCACGGCCACAACTTGTGCAATGTTGGCAAGGGTTCTCAGGAGGGTGATGGTATTGGCAACGGTTACACTTTGGGTGTGGGCCAGTGTATGGCCTTTTGAATGGTGTGGCTGGAGGGGCAACTTGAGTGATTGGAGCAGCAGTAATGGGAGGGTTGGTTTGGGTGACGGCGAAATTCTTGCCATTTCGCTTCCTCTTACCAGCAAACTTTGAAGGGGGACCAGATGGGGTTAGAGTTGGGGTTTCGACAGTCGTTCTCCTCTTTTCATCTTTAAAATCGCCATTACGAATGCGATTTTCCGTAAGTTCCGTTGCTAATTCCATTGCGACTTCGAGTGTTGCAGGAGAAGTGCTTAAAACCGAATCTTGGATTTTTTAGGGGAGGCCTCGAATATAGTACTCGATTAAGCGGTATAATGGGGTGAACAGATTGGGAACCATCTGGTTCAACTCAAGAAACCTCTTGTTGTAGGAGGTGTGATCTCCTTCCTTTTGCTTTAGAGAATAGAATTCATCTTTAAGCTTCTTGACCTTGCTTCTAGGGCAGAAACGTCTTGTCATGATCTCTCTTAATTCCTCCCATGCTAAGGCCATAGCATCTTCCACACCTCGCTTTCCTTTTTCCGTGTTCCACCAGGTGAGGGCTACCCCAAACAATCTTCCAGTTGCGTAACTTACCTTACAATCCTCAGGACAGTCGCGATTGAGAAATGTGTTTTCCATCTCCTCAAACTAGTGGAGGAGAGCGGTGACACCTTCAGTCCCTTCATATTTTGGGGGGATCGCAAGATTTGAAGTGTTTGTAGGTGCATTTAGTGGTTTTGGGAGGGGGGTTGGCGACGTTTTGGCCTTCTTGGTTTGGAGGGTTAATTGGGTTTGCGGCGAGAGCTTGTTGCACTTGTAGTACGATGTCAGGAAGTACTGCGGCCATTTGTTGAGCAATTTGCGTGGCCAAGCGTTCGCTCGACTTTCCTGACCTTCTACCTCCTCGTAGTTGCCTAGCAGACATCTACAGTAATATATGTAGGGAGATTGTGAGTTTGAGAATTTTCTAGGTGTCATGTGTCGTAAAAAGGAATGAAAACAACATTTATAAATAATTGAAAGTAACTTAACTACATCCATTGGATGTCTTGGGCTTGCTCATGTTTGGGCCTCTGAATGTCTCCCATACCATAGCATGTATAGTCATGTGGGCCCCCATGACTATTGGGCTTGGTAGGGTTCACATTGGTGTCGGCTGGTTAACACTCGCATCACCCGAATGAAAACCGTAAAACATGATTGCGAGATGTAAGGTCGGAGAGTGTCCAGGTGTAGACACAATGACAACTCAAAGTGGGATTAGTTCACGCGACGTTTGGTATAGCATGCTTTGGCCTAATAGGTCCTTCGTACTCTCATCGTTAGTCCCCAGGTAGGAAAACTGGTCCTTTATTTTGAATTTATACGAATGACAAGCGTAGACAGGACGTTCCGACTACCGGTACTCGTACCCTTCCAGTTACTACATACCTGTCGTGAAAACTCACTTTGATGTGATTTGAAAATAAAAAAAATATATGAAAACATTGCAAAAATCTTTGAAAAGAAATCATGGAAATTGTGAAATCGTGAGGTGCGTGCTTTCATGGATATATGTTATGAGGATATGAACTATGATGAGCATTGCATATTAACATGTACTTGTGAGAGTGCTTGTATAATATTGTGTGTGAAAATAAACATGAAACATATAAACATCATGAATTTTGCATGTAAAATATAAACAACTAAAATCTAATCAACTATAGTATAGGCTCTAAGGGTCTAATAACCTATCCTATATCCCTATAGTCACAAGCTCTGATACCAATCTTGCACACCCCGACCCACAGCGGAATAAAAGTCGGGACATGATTGGGTTATCACCAAAGCTCATGATTTTACTAACAAGTTTCATATTTATTTAAATCCAAATTAAATTCAAATATCCAACACAAAATTTCATACAAGCACAACGATAAACCAAACGAATGCTCTAAATGAAATAACTTATTTATTCTTCTAAGGCCATCCTATGTGTTTCTCCCATCGGCTTGTTCACCTGTGTCATGCGTAAAACATAAAATTTGGGTCAACAAAAGTTGGCGAGTGAACCTTGATAAAACATTTAAATAATTAAATTTTATGTTTGTTTAAATAAAATTGTGCATGGATCACATGTGAGCAAATGTATATATATAATCAATCACAAACCACATAGTATGAACGTATGACATAATGAATGATGTATTTGAGATCAAGGCTCAATCAAACGGAGCCGATCTACTGGGGCACCTGATGCTCAATCCGTATCCCACGAGGAACTGATGGGCCTAATGAAATGATTGCACTGAAATGATAAAATGTATCCACATATAAACCACATAACAAGCAATACACTTTTGATCACGAAATGATATTAGCACAAGCGTTAAGTAAATTAAAAGAAATGGTACGACACATGATACATCCCAAAACATGGTTAAAACGGGGAATTTGTAAAGATTCACTCACCGTGGGTGCGTATCTTGACTGGGGATGAGAGCGTACGAGTTGAGAGTTTAACCGATGAAAAAGGTACTAACCTAAAATAACAACGCGATAACTCGATAAATAAATAAACTAACTTTTTGATTAAAAATCTTTGTTTAGATTTTTTAGTTACTTTTGTGATTTTTATTAATGTTTTAAACCCTTGCAATTTATGTATTTTTAGGTATTTTTAATAAAATTTTCTTTTAATATAACTATAGAATAAATAAATAAAATAAAAATAATAAATAAATAAATACATAAAAAAATTTGTCAGCCTGACAGGCTGACTGTCAGACCGATTCGCTGGGATAATTGGCATGCGTGTGTTGAGGCTCGAACCCGTGACCTCTCGGTTGCGTGCACGCAGCTCTTCCAACTGAGCTACGTGTCTAACCCGAAAGAAACATGATTTAATTATTCTTATACACATTTTAGGTTCATTCAATTTTAATTAAATTTAAAAAGAGAATTAAATGGTCCGACCGGTGTGAGTCGGGGGATTCGAACCGGCGATCTTGGTGATGTTACGCACCCAGCCCAACCAACTGGGCTGGGTGTCTAACCTGTCCATACTTGAATTTTTATTATAGTTATATACTGAATATATCGATACAGAAAAGATAGGTTTAAAAAGGGTTTAAAGCGATCAGGTCGGTGGATGCTGGGTTTCGAACCGGCGACTGTAGGTTTGGTTTGCACCCGACCCAACCAGTTGGGCTGGGTGCTTACCCGGTTGTAAACTGGATTATAAAATATTTGGCCACACACTGCTCATCGTCTTCTTCGTTCAAAATCCTTTCATCCAGAGACATTTACCGCCCATTAAACACGAGTATGCTTAAACAGTTCAATAGAGAACAAAATCAAATAGGAAAAAGGGTCAATACCGATGGTGGTTGTTCTTTTGATTTTTCCGGCGAAGTGTGGCGTTTTCCGGTGAACCAACAGAAAAGATGCCGAGCAGAGTATTCACAGCAAAAAGAAAGGGTTGGTGCGAGATTTTAAAGCGTGGAATCGAGGGTATTTATAGGAAAGAGGTACACGGTTCAGGGAATGGTTTCGGCCGAAAATTTGGGGAGGTTTGATTTGAAATCGACCGTAACTGATTCCAAAAATAGGTAGTCCGCGTTGAGCTGGCGACAGAAGTGCTTGACAAGTTTTAAACCAGGAAACCCGCGTCGAAGATTGGGCGAGGTTCTTTGGTCGGAGTTGCAGGTTTTCCTCACATTGTGGGTATATACGCAATTTGTTTCCAGTTTCAAATCAATTGGTGTGTGTAGCTTGGTGGTGTTTGTGGTGGGTGTGTTGATCAGGGAACCCGGGTTCGACCCCCGTCTTACCCATTTTTTTAAACGCTTTTATTTATGAGTTATTTTAAGCTAAAACAGTTGTAAATTTTATTTATTTAATATCTAATTGATTTCCTTATATTTTATTAAGATAAATTTTTTTAACTTTATTTATTATCCTTTATTTAGTCAATTATAAACGAATAAAAATAATCGAACGACGTAATCAAATATACTTCGATTGGTGAAATGGGGCGGGTTTTTGAAACCCAAATGTTACCCTTTTCACTCCTCATTTTGCATTCAATTACTAGGGGTGCTTCATCCAAACAATTTTTTCTTTAAAATAAATAAATAAATAAATAAATAGGTGATTAATTGAAAGAGAGTGAGACCCACCATTAACCCCCTCTCTCCCCTCTCTCATCAGTGACTAGTCACCGTTCATGCAATTCACCGCACACCGAGAAGGAGCCGGCGTCGGCATGCCGCTCGGCAAAACACTTCACCGCCTCACTCCCCGCTCCGCGCCCTACCACTCTAACAAGAAAACCTCAACAAACTAGTCATAAGTATCCTTGATTATACTCAACCATGACCAGGTTCTACATCAATATAGCAGCAAGCAATAACTTCAATGCTTACCAATCATGCACCATAACCAATTAACCACATCAAATATCAGTTTCTCTAACATTTTCATTTCATGCTCTAAACAAACAAAAATACACAAATCAAAAATCCACATCAAATCTCAGTTTATAACATTCAAGAAGACAATATCCCATCTGCCAATGAAGCCTCAAGTTTATGCGAAACCTCACTAACCACCTTTTGGAGGTTTACAAGGTTAAAAAATCGGTTCTTGATACCGTTTACTGTTGTTTTTGAGAGAATTGTGATGTCTTCTTTGTCCGAACTTTCATCAAGTAATTTGTTCCAAAAGTCGTCGTCTTCATTAATATTTGCTTCCTTTATAAGTCTCACAACTTCTTGCAAACGTGCGACATTTCTACCGGCCCCACAACCTGTTGCGGTTGCTGCACCAACTGCATTGGCTATGGTTAACGTATGAACCAATGGCATATTGTGTATGTAACCGTATGCAATTGCAGCCACGAAACTGTCCCCGCATCCAACTGTGTCCATGACATTTACCTGTAAAAAATAAAGGGTCATGCGTTTCCATTAGAATTGGATAACGTTGATATAGGTTGATACGGGTCGGGTTGACCCTGAACACATTCTGCATAATCTTTACAAAACCAATGAACAAAAAGATGTTACCTTGCACTATAAAGCTGGTTAGCAAAAAGGCAAAATACGCTAATAAAATATCATTTGGAAATAGTTAAGTGTTTAAGTTGTAATATTCCATGTAAAAACCAATATTCCCTCTTATAGTGTACATACAATGATCCTATTGAATATTGATACATCATTTGGCAATGATGAGAAGCATCAAGCAATATGACTTGTTAAGTGGCGAAGCAGGGGGTGTTTAATGTATGTTTAAGAAATGATTATGTGATATTGAACAATCAAAATCAAATGATGAGTTGTAATAGAACAGGTTGGGGATAGTCTCCGGATGTGCTTGTCGTTTATAATTGAAATAACCAGATAACTAGTCAATTTTACAATTTATTATCGTTTAAAAAAGGGAATATTGGATTTCAATAATCCCAAATATCGCCGTTGGCCGCCAACAGTCCCAACTATTAACATATTGGCCTCTAATGGACCCTGACTAGCAGAACCCTAATGCCGTTAGTCTCCTGTCGCCGAAAACCGTTTTTGGCCAGAAAAAGGTTCCTAAAGGTTCGATCTAAGGTTACAAAGAGGTTTGGGACGAAAATGTTAATAACCAAAAAGTATTGTTTTTGTAATAAACAAAAGGAGACACGTTTCTCAAACCAGGTTTAGAAAAGTGGTGATGAGGTAACTTTCTTTTGCCCGACAACAATTAGTTTTGTCGCAAGCAGTATTAAACTGACTATTAAAAGCTGATTACCTAAACAAATGTGATAATCAGATAATGAGTTTTCAGAAACATAAATCCAAACATCCTCTCTAAGTCAAATGTCATTATTCTAACATCAATGAAACCTTAAAGAAAAACATGTTCCGTAAGCAATTACACAACAAAAGGACATAAATGTTACCTTAAACGAAGGTGCACAGGAAATGCCTGATCTGGTTATTAAAACAGAACCCTTGGATCCCATTTTGATTATAACCCATTTTGTGCGAACTCCTTTACTAAGCAATTCCTTTCCAGCCGCTATAGGGTTCCGCAAGCCCGTTATAGATTCAGCCTGATAAAAAAAAACAAGTTAACAAAAGAAAATTTATACAAGAAATTAGAAGACCTTGATTTGAAAAGGTTATAAAGCAAACCTCCTCTGAAGTTAGAAGAAGAACGTCACTAAATCTCAACAATTTCGCAAGTGCATATTGTTCTTCCGGTGTTCCAACCGCAAGAGACTTTCCCTTTGGTCCAGGGTCAAAAAAGATAGACGTATTAACCTCAACCGCATACTCTAGTGCAGAAGAAATCAGACCCGCGGGAAGCTCGTCAAACCCATACCCGTTACAAAAAAGGACCTTTGACTTTTGGATGTTTGACTTCACTTCATCAGATAACGTTTTCATCCAAGCAAACGCAGGCTCCTTGCTAAAATCTGCTCGACTAATAAGCAAATCATGGTCAAATACTAGAGGCGTCAAAATAAGTAAACGGGTCAAAATATGCCACCTCTACCATATTCCAGTTAACACGTAATCCCCAAAGTTGATACTCTCAAATAGGGCTGCAAACAAACAGTTCGTGAACCGTTCGGCGGGAAGTTCGTTTGTGTTCGTCAGTTTAATAAACAACAGGAAATTCCGTTCATTTAGTTAAATGAATGAACATGAATAGCGGCCGTGTTCGTTCATTAATGTTCGTGAACGTTCGGTAACGTGTTCATTTATTTCTTTTGTGTTCGATATCTCATTAGTGTTTTAATTTTTATATTTTATATTTTATTTAAATACTTTAAAATTTAAACATATAAAATTTTAATAAGTATCAATGTGTTAATGTTCATGAACGCTTGTTTTTGTTCGTTTGTGTTCATGAACATTAGTTTATTTTCATGAACGTTCGTTACCTAAAGTTAACAAACGAACATGAAGACGTTCATTTCCTTAATGAACGAACACGAACATAAAATCTTGTTTGGTAAGTGTTCATGAACACATTTTATTTCCTTAACAAACGAACACGAGCAAGGTCTTGTTCGTGTTCGTTCAGGTTGTTTGCAGCCCTAGACTCAAATACGTAAACGGGTCAACATGCCACCACTACCATATACCAGTTGAAATGGCGTTTCCAAAGTAGATACTCTCGAATATAAACTAACTTAAACTATAAACTAACTTAAACATGAACGAACCTTTAAATAATCATGTGTACCTGCAAAACCCATGTCTTTGCAATGGATCCACCAAGACCCAACATAAAAGTGTCTCGTATTCACTACTTGATGATGTGTTGATAGTATCATCCTCTTCTCCCATTTCGATCACGTTAATTCCCTCATCACGTAGCACGTCCAATAGAAACTTCCCGTAAATTTCATTCCCGATATGACCAATTGTATTACAACGAAGTCCTAATCTTGCTGCTGCTATAGCCATGTTGCAGTTACCACCAGCTTCCCAATATTTCTACAAGCAGAACAAAATAATTTAGGTCATATAAAAAGAACTACCAAAGGAGTAAAGTAAGATAATCAGATTTGTATAAAATTAAACTATCTAGAGATCAACATTCATTTCGATTAACATTTCTGATATTAGATGCAACAAAACAAATATCAAAAGGGTAGAACAAACTAGGGCTGCAAACGAACCAAACGCTCAGCGAACAGTTCGTGAATCGTTCGGCAGGAAGTTCGTTTGTATTCATTCGTTTATTAAACAAACGAACACGAAAAAGAAATTCCGTTCGTTTAGTTAAACATATGAACATGAACAGAAGCCGCGTTTGTTCATTTATGTTCGTGAACGTTCGGTAACGTGTTCGTTTATGTTCGATAGTTTTTTAATGTTTTTAGTTTTATATTTTATTAGATACTTCAAATTCCGACAAATAAAATATTTCATAAGTGTCAGTATATTATATATTATGTTTATGAACGCTTGTTTGAGTTCGTCTGTTTCCATTTGTTTTTCATAAACATTAATTTATGTTCATTAAAGTTTGTTGCCTATAATTAACAAACGAACACAAACAAACACGAACACATTCATTTCCTTAACAAACGAACACGAACATAAAATCTCGTTCGGTAGTCCGTTCGTTTTGCAGCCTAGATAAAACCACTTACATACTTTTATTTTACAATATCTTCCTTAAATGTTGTATACTAAGTCTAGAACAGTGAATTCGAAGAAATGAACAAACCTGGAAAACGAATTGAAATTGCAAATAATATGAGAACACTATCAGATAAACCTATTTGCGGGTTACACGCAATAATTTATCGGATTAGACAGAGATGCTAAGCCTAAATAATTATTCAATTAAACAAACTAATAATTAATTAAGAGGCCCAAATAACATTCGTGTTAAACGAGCCCGCACTCCCACGTCACCTAACTCGATTAATCACTGAAGTTATCATCTCCATCAACAAGTTAATCCAATACCCTAAAATCCATTGATAACACTAAAATTACCAACATTAAGCAATTACAATTTTCAAACAAAAGCCGCATGAAAAGTAATTATTACTCCTAGAGGCCCACATATAAACATCCAAACACTATCCTAGTAACACATCATCAACATCATCATACTCAGTAAATCCCACCAATAGCAAAGCTAAGGTAGGATCTGAGGAGGGTAAGATGTAGACAGCCTTAGCTCTACCCTGTAGGAATAGAGAGGTTGCTTCCAGTGAGACCCCGGCTCGATAGTAGTTTTGCATCAAGCCTTAGACATAAGGCACATAACACTCAGCAATTGAGACAAATGCCGATTGGTGCATATACCCCCTTGTCTTTCAGCTATCAACGCCACCACCACATGATGCATGATTAACCATCCCCCTAGTAACACATAATGAGACATTAACACATCCAAACACCTCTTGAAATGCAAAAACTCCATAGCAACATAACAAAATCTTACAAAAGTATAAACCAAAGTACAATTAACCAGACCTTATCAGGAGGTGTTTTAGAAAGGTGTTCCATATACTCCTTCCTTTCATCAAACCCCAAAGGGGGCAACTTATCAACATTAAGCACAACATCAACACACAGGTTCCCAAGTGTAGCCACATCAACCTCTTTCTCTTCACCGAAAACAAACGGAAACACACGACAATCATCATCAAAAACAGAAACCTCAACACCATTACTTCTGCAGTTATTAACCGGAACATGATTGTTACTCCTAACAACACAACTGGTTCTCAGATTGGGTATTCTTAATCTGGGGTTTTGGATGAACAGTGGGTGCGAGAATCTTGTTCCATAATTGGGCGTGGGAACGTGGGGATTGAGGGTTAAGGTTAAGGTTTGTTGATGCATTAATGGAGGATTAGAGTGAGAGTGTTCTTGAAGCATGAAAGAGATGAAATGGGGATCAAGATTGGAGCTTTGTGGTGAATTGGAGGTGGGTTTGAAGTGTGATTTGTGTAAGAGAATGTTGAGTTTATCTGCTATCTGCCCCAAAAGTGGAGGGGGGTTTCTTGTGGGATTAGGGTTCTATGAAATACATACGTTTTTCTTCAAGGGTTTTATATTAAATTATTATATTTTTGTTTTGGGGAGAGCAATCATGTTACATAGCTAAGAGTAACTAAAAGGTTGGTGGTAAGATACTAATCGAATCCAATGAATACGAAGAAGGTTATGTTCTGTTTATTCTTTAAGAAAATAAATATGTATGTGAACTTTTCATAAACGCATACCAGATATAAATAATAAGTTTATGTTTATTAAGGAAATTATGTTGTACGCGAACAATTCGTAAACACTGGTCTCGAACACGAATGAACGCTGACGAACGTAAACGAACATTTAACTTGAAAATAAAAAAAATAAAAATATTGTTAACCTTAAACAATGGATATACGTAGTTAAATACAACCATCAAATGATAAATTAAAACATAAAAAAGTTTACTACAACCATCAAACAATTAATTAAGTTTAACTAACTTAGACATAATTATTCAAAGTTTAACTAACTTAGACATAATTGTTCCAAAAAATATCTTGAATGCCCAAATTTTAGCTAACACAGAAAAAAATAGGGTTTTAAATTTTCAATATTTTAGATAAAAGGTTTATCATCTATTGTTTTTTAATACAATCAAACGAACATGAGCGAACGTAACCGTACATATTACTGAACGTTCATGAATGCAGTCGAACGAACGAGACCTTTGTTCGGGTTTGTTCGATAAGCTAACCGGACACAAATATTTGGTCATGTTCATTCGTTAAGCTAATCGAATGAACATAAACGAACTTCCCGCCAAACGATTCACGAAATGTTTAGTTTGTTTATAGCCCTCGTTGGTGGGGTTCCTTGGTTTGTTGTATAGGTTTTTGTTACTTTTCGCTAACATTTTTTTATGGAGGCATCATCTGGTAGTAAGACTACACCATCGTAAGGTGTGTGGGTAGGGCTCATAGGTGGGAGCCCGGGTATAATTAGTTGTATCAGTTTATTATAGAAAGTTGGAGATCGGGTTGTTTGGATCCATTAGCCTTCGTCCTTACCAATCTAGGGAGTTCGAATATTGTTGATGCATCTTTGACAGTTAGCTCTATTAGTCATTTGGGTTTCATTTGTATTTAATTGTAACTAGTGAAATTCCCCCGCGCTTTGCGGCAGGAACTCGATTGGTATGTTTGTTTCGTTACGGTACTGGTACCCACAATATCCTATAGTAATTGAAATGGAAAGCCTTATATCGATCAAAACAATAAAAACGGATAGTGATACCGTTACCAATGTTGTTTAGTTAATATTGGTTCAGTTGGTTTGCATTATATTTTTATTTATTTATTCAACATTGCAATATAAATTTTATTAATAACAGATATTGTGCCGCTATCATACCAAACCGAATTGAAAACCGACTGAACAACATTTGTATTGGTACTAATATCTATTTTAATTGTTTTCCTTTCGATAAATTAACACCATATCGCTACCATACCATACTGAAAAACATCATTCTCGGCACAGGAGTTTATGCATACTGTTTTTTTATAACGATAAACCGATATCTTAGTGCTACCGTACCATACCAAACATCGGTATTGGTACCTGCATGTTGGTCACATAAGGATTTGAATTTCCTTCAGAATTCAAATATACTGAAGGTGCCTTTGTTAAGTTGCCTGAGTGCATCATGCAAAGTTTGCATTCTTTCAAGAGATTGGTTACTATAGGCTGTTTGGAGAACCTACCATACTTGTTGAGCAGTTGTATGGCCTATGGTTTCAGACATGGATTCTTCTGTGAGAATGGATTGAAGGAGCAAAAGAACCTTTTTATAACATCCGCCAAGAAGGGAACTCAGTTTGAAAAAAAATTGAATCTGAGCGGTTATAAATAAAATATATTGTTTTTGACTCTACTCCGATTTTTATGAAACTTAGGTCATATCATAGAGAAAAATGCGCTTATTCCAACGGTATGTTCGGGTTTTTATAAAAGGTTGTACTTTTCAATTTATACGAGAAAACAAGTTAAGCAGCTGAATTAATTCTTTATATGTATATATATATTATATAATAAAAAATTAAAACTAATAGTGTTTCTCGGACGCTAATTTTAAATAAAATAATAAAAGAATATTTTTTTAATCTATAAAAGGCAATATTTATATTCTAAATTAAATATTAATATCATGTTTCACAACCCTATTTATTTTCTCATTCTAATATTTCTATATTCTCTCTAAAATCCTAGCCACCATCAACTCTCTCAAAGATAACCCTAGCCACCACCATTGAAGCCTTGTAAATTTTACCAAACCACCAAGAAGGAGGAGCAAAAATCCAACATCACCCTCATCTCCATCTCTTTACCCCCTCTTCTTCGTAGGAGGTAGTTTTAATGTCATTCACTTCTTTATATTTCTTTATTCCTTATTGTTTCTTGTTAATACTTTAGTTTTCTTGCAACTTATATTTTTATAATACCTGGGGTTTATGACAGTTTGAGTTTTGATAGTAGTTATCATTGTGTTTTGATTTGAAATAGAAATTGTGTTGGCAAAATATTATGATTCTAAACTAGTGTTATAAAAATACTAAAATTTCATAATTTTTGCAACTAATAAAATGTTTCATAATCATGTTTTAAAGTTGGTTTCATTTTGATCAAATGATGGTAGTGTTTTATGTCACATGAGTTCTGACTCCCAAATGTTTATATAATTTTATTTATTTCTAGGACTTCATATATAAAAAAATCAGATTTTTATAAAAATGTATGTATATTTGTCTTGCATACAAATATGGACAACTCAAATGGTTATATTATAATATCTTGTCACCTATTAAATAGATATAAATAGAATATGCAATATATATATAGTTTTTTTTCTTAAATGATTATTGATATATATATGGAAAGGTCACAAAAATAGTTTATAACATTTCAAAAAAATATATATATTATTAGTGGGACTAATTTGTCACATAAGCATTAGATATATTTACATATGACATTTAATTACATAGTAATATTTATATTAGGACGAAAACCCCAAGTATTAGGTTGTAATATTTTTATATATTTTTCCTTATGTTATTTTATTTAAGTATTTTGGTGTTATAATATTTAGGGTGATTGTGTCTTTTGGTGTTATCTCTCTTTCGTTACTCGTGCAGATTAATTGGCTTTAACGGAATGCAAAACTGTGAGTAGATCTTACTTTCCCCTTTTTTGTAACTTTAACTTTTTGGGGTGTTTCATGTGTCATGTTTCATATGATCCGTATACTTTTTCAATAACATGCCAAGTTAAGTGTCATGTGTGCTCCTATTTGTTTTGTATGTTACATTACTTGCTATACGTGTTTTCTGCTTTGTGTCATGGATTTCATAGTTTCGCTTTTCGTCTTTTGGAGGCTTGAACCGCGTCATTGTTTTATAGTATCGCTTTTCGCCTTTCGGGGGCTTGAATCGCATCACTGTTTCATAGTTTCGCTTTTCGCCTTTTGGGGGCTTGAATTGCATCATTGTTTTATTTCTTATGTTTCGATATGTCATATTATTTTATTTACTTATGGATTGGTTGGTTTTTTTCGGATTAATTGATTTATGTCACCTATTACATTTAATATTGCATGTTAAATAATTTTTATTAAATAAAATCAACTAAACTTTTAAAGTTAAATACAAACAAATAAAGATCTATTCACCAACTATTGTTAACCCAAATTTACTTTACACATGAAACAGGTACACAAGGTTGATAGCTACTTGAGAAGACACATAGGATTTTGCCTTAGAATAATTAAATCAAGACTTATGTTATCCTTTGTATTTTGAATATTGTATGGTTTTATTTGAAACAATTATTTGGTTGTGTGAGACAAATTAATATTGATGATAATAAATATTCAAACTTTGAATAAATATCAAAAACTATGAAACAATCATATCATACCCCGTGCCATATCCGCTGCGGGACGGGGTGTGACACTTTTGGTCAGCATCTTTCTATGAAAGAAATTCTAGATTGGTTGTGGTTTTACCATTAGAAGTGATGGTTTCTGGCGGCGCAATAGCAGATCCGTCAATATGTTTGAGGAGATCAAGGTATGATAGAACTTAGTGGACCTGAGTTCTCCATACAAGATAGTTGTGTGAAGCAAGTTTTATTGTTATAAGATGGAGATAGGTGTGGAGAGGGAGGGTTGAAAGGTCTTAAGGTGTGGAGGATTTCTCGCCAGCCAAAGAACGGATAGAAGAGAACGAAGATGATAAAAAGAGACAGAATATTGGATCGGTTAGCTTGAAACCATGAAAGAATAAAAACTTTCTGATGATTTTCTCTTTAACAGAAGAGGTATATATATACAATTACAATACGCAAACATTTAGGAGAGATTTACTCTTTACATAAATAAAAGATATTAACAGATTTGACTAAATATTATTTGAATTAGAGATAAATCTTTTGGCGCCTATTATATACACACACACACCATTGGGAAGATGATTTGATTTGAAGATTTGGGAAGACGCCTTGAGAAGAGAACTGACGAATGGATTTCTAAAAAAGGAAATTTGATTACAAAATTTGTCTGAATAGTATGGTTAAAATTGAAAAGAGACTCTCAAATAAGAAGGCTTTTCCTAAAAGAAATTGTTGAGAAATTTTGCTTTTAGTTTTACTTACGTGAACTCACCATTTGTGTTGACACTTGATTTATGCGTTTCTCAGGTACTTGAGTTCAATTTCGGGATTTTGGCATGTCTTGTGTTTAGTGGATGCTATTAAATGAACAATGTTTGAACAACTTTTAAAAAACTATTTGGGACCGTGTGTATTAAGATCCATAATGGATCAAACAACTAACTCGTGGTTGTGGTTTTATTATTAAAACTTAAATGGTTATCTTTATAATTAAGTTAAATGTCCAACAAAATTAATGCATCATCCACTAAGATACTTATTGATACCAACCTTCGTCACCGACACATTTGTATTTCTGCTGCGATGTGACAACAACCAGCGTTGTCATCGACGTAACCACGACCGACAACATCGTCACACCACTCACCATCAAACCACCACTGCTGACAATACTCGTGAATGCTGCCAATACTCGTCACCACCAGCCGTTATAAAAATAATCATAACAGGTGAACCTATTTTTTTTTTTCCTAAAATGAATTATTTCCACCAAAATTAATTCGAGTTGTGTCCATTTTAGGCAAAGCCAAAGTGTTTCTTTTTTAAAACCAATCAGTTTGATTGTGGTTTCATTTTCACTAAACGCCGTTCTAACCCCAACCCAATGTAATCGAACCTCATCTAATTCGACACCCATCCTACATGTTTTGCTATGCATAAGTATCACCCAACAGGCCATCACCCGTGTGGTTTATTGGGCCCCGCTTTCCCATGCTGGTAGACTCCTCTTATGAAAAAAAAAAAAAACAAAGTACTTTCACAAATTGTTTGTGGCCACAAAGTGTGTGATCTCTCTGCTCGCCACGTCTACAATGTTCTTCCCTCTCACTTCCATGTTTGCAATCTTAGAGTTCACAAACCTCCATTAAAGATGGTCAAAGAGGTATATATTTTAACAACCACTTGACTAGAAAAATATACTTCATGTTATTCTTTCAATCTTTTAGTATCATCATGATCACTTATTCTTGATTTTTATAACTAACTCTTTACAATTTATCATTAAGTTATCATGTCTCACTTATTTGGTGACGGAGCTGGGCATGGACCCAATTTATATATTGTATAAATATTTAGGCAAAATAATTAGGAGGCGATCCTTTATAATTTTAAAATTTCGGACGAAAAATTAGAAATTTTACATTTCTAATCGAAACATTCGAGGGCGGGTGCACCCCTAGTTTCCATTAAGTCCTCCCTGCACTTATCACTAACTTTCTATATGTGTATATTTACCAAGTATAAAAAGAATAGAAAAAGAATAAAGTGATTTTTTTTATAAAAGTAACTAAAATAAGTTAAATAAGAAGTTTGAAATGGTTGAAGTTTAATGGAGAGTCTGATAAATAACCAACATTGTCAAATATTCATAAAGGGTTTAAAAAAAAACTAGAATAGTGGACTTATACACACTTTAGAAAAAAAAGAATAAAACGAAAACAAAACAAAACCATAAGCTTATAGAAAGTTCAAACATTTACAAATTCTTTTCTCTTTTAAATATAATGAGTGGAGGAGAAGAGGCCATAAACACTTATTCATCCATCATGTCTCTCTCACTCACATGTCTCTCACTTTTGCATTGCTATGCTATCAAGTGAAGTTATCATTTTGTTGAACAATAAATGATTCTATACCAAACATATCCATATGGCATGCTTATTTATTGTATTGCTTTAAACTTCATAGGTCAATATAGTCACTAAGAAAGTAATATAATCATGTCTTACATCATTACATTTCATCGTATTTTTACCATATACACACGCACATAGTTACATACATACAAACAAATACACAAATCCAGTCTATACTAACAGAAACCGAGACTTGGATCAAGACAGATCGATGTATCGATTTTTCGCAATCCAGTCAACAAAACACCATATTGTCTTGTAAACATGTGCCCTACAAGACAAACAGTCAAATGAACACCATAACTTCTTTTTTCATGGTAGTACACTTGTACATCCCAAACCTAACTACAATACAAACCATCAAGGTACTAAAAATACAACACTTACAAAAGTCATGGGACCAAAAACATAACATTCCCCCATGTTTATTGTTTTCTATCCACACGTTAAAGTAAAAACCTTCAGATCTACAACCGCCTTTGCTTTAGTCACATGGTACACGAGCATCTATACAACTCTTTGCTAATTACTTCCTACTTTTTCTTCATATTTCTACACTCTTCTTTCGATCTTTCTCACGGTTATTCACTGTTCTTCAGGTATGATTCTAATCTTTCTTTAATTCTCTATCAAACCCATGATTTATTTCCTGTTTTTTCGCACGGAATTTTGTCAAAATCGGTTCTTTTTAAGATCTAGGGCTTTGATCATGATAAATTAATGCTAATTTTATGATTTGTAAAGTGGTTAAGTTGATTAGATGGATTTTAGAGATAACCCATGTTTCAAAATTTGAAATTTGCTTGATTTTGTTGGGATTTAAGCTGTAATTAGCTCTCAACACCCTAGACTTTTCAAGATTTTTGCTTGCTTTGTTTTTTTCTCAAGAAAACCCTTTTTAATTTTGAGTAACTGTATGTCTTTGACAAAATGTTAAATGATTTTGACTTTTGTGGTTTGTTGTTTTCTTGATTGTGTTGACTGTTTGGTTGATTCTGGTATTATTAATTTCTATTAATATACAGATAATTATTAACAGAATTAAGATAGTTAAACACACTAATTTTGGTAGCTAAAGCCTCTGTTAAATTTATTTTAATCAGATATGGGAGATAAATTTCGGTTAGAAGAAGAAGATAAGGGTATGTTAGAGAGTGTATTGGGTCAAGAAGCTTTAAGTTTCTTGTTATGGGCAGCTTCAAATAAGGTTCCTGATGAATTCAGGTCAAAAACAAGGGATTTAGGGGTTCAAGATGGTCTTCACAAGATTCTCGAGGGGTTGGATTGGAATTACGCCATTTTCTGGCAAGTTTCGAATTCGAAATCCCGGAAATCGGCTTTGGTTTGGGGCGACGGGCATTATAAAGAGTCGAAGGGAAGTGATGTTCATGAAAGAGGGGGCGAAGACGTTAGGAAAAAGATGGTTCTTCAGAAGCTTCATTCGTGGTTTAAGGCACCCAAAGAAGGAAATCTTCAGTTGAAAATGGATTTAGTTTCCGATTTAGCGATGTTTTATTTAACCTCAATGTTTTATTTGTTCCCGTTTGATAAACAGTCTAGCCCGTCTCAGTCATTTAACACGAGTCGCTCCGTTTGGGTTTCTGATGCCAAAAGTTGTGAAGAACATTACCAATCAAGATCGTTTTTAGCCAAATTGTCTCGGTTTCAAACCCTAGTACTTGTTCCGGTTAAAAAAGGAGTCTTGGAAGTCGGTTCTTTTAAGTCAATCCCGGAAGACCGAAGCTTTATTACGTTAGTTAAAACTTTATTTAATGAATGCCACCCGAAAGTATTACCTAAAATCTTCGGTCAAGAACTAAGTCTCGGTGGTGGTGGTGGTGGTTGTGGTGGCGGTGCTGCAAAATCCGGTCCGATCAGCATTAACTTCGCACCAAAAGTCGAAGACGATTTGGATTTCAGGGGTGAATCGTACGCGATACAAAATCATGTTTATTCCGGGAATTCATCAAACGGGCATAGAATCGAGCCAGGAATGAACCACGTGATTGGTGGAGCATTGAATTCACAACCAATAATATCGGCTCTCGATCAATCTAATCAAGATTCAAACTTAATGGATCGAAAACCAAGAAAACGGGGTAGAAAACCTGCAAACGGGAGAGAAGAACCACTGAATCATGTAGAAGCCGAACGGCAAAGACGCGAGAAACTGAACCAACGATTCTACACGTTACGAGCCGTGGTCCCAAACATTTCAAAAATGGATAAAGCATCACTTCTTGGTGACGCGATCTCATACATAACCGATCTTCAATCAAAGATAAGAATCTTGGAAACCGAAAAGGAGAACTGTCAACCCGAGGTTGACTTCATGGCTAGAAAAGATGACTTTGTTATTCGAGTTAGTTGCCCGATAGACGATCATCCAGTTGCACAGGTTTTAAAGACGTTTAAGGAACATGAAATGGTAATTAACGACACAAATGTTTCAACTACTGAAAATGGGAAAGTGATGCATACATTTTTGTTTAAAGCTCTTGGTGGTGCTGGTGCTGCGGAACAGTTGAAAGAGAAGCTGGATTCAGCTTTTTCAGACTAATTCGGGCGTTCAAACTTGTTTGTAAGATAAAATCTTGCGTAATCTTGATCCGGGTATCGTTATTTTGTAAGTTTTTTAGTTTCCGACTTGTTGTTATATAGATAGATCAATGTGTTTTCTGTTAAAGATATCTATAGAAATCAAAAGTTGCAAGATTTGTTCTGTTAAAGATATCCTATAGAAATCATAAGTTGCAAGATTTGTTATAACGAAATGATGAAAGTTATGAAACCAACAATCAAATCTTCCGGTTTTAGAATATATCATGAATTTAGATCCTATATAAGTTGGTTTTGGTTTGTTTAAATGAGCTGGATTGAAATGGAAATATCTTGAATTAGGAATGGATGCAAAAGCAGATTTGATCTCGGTCAGTTCGGCTTTTGTGACAACACCGCCTCAAGGCTTTCGGTTAGTGGTATCCAGTGGCGGATGCATAAAATATTTTCAAGGGGTGCTAACGAGGGGTTTAACCAAATTTCAAGAGGTGCGATCGGAATTTTGCCATATAAAATACTCTTAATTTTTTTTTCTTCAAGGGGTGCGCCTGCCCTACCAAGGCGCCCTTGGTGGTATCGGTTTGTTGTAGCGAGTAGTGTTTGCTGATGGAATATGCTATGTGTGTAGGAGTTTGGAGCCAACCAGTAGGATCTAAGCATAATTAAATTAGTTTGATTTCCAATTAAAAATGGAAAAAAGAAATTTGGGTACTTTGAGCTGTGCCTCTACTGATTTGGGTTGGATTGCTAGGGATGTAAACGAGCCGGGCCAGCCCGAGCTCGACTAGGCTCGAGCTCCGCTCGCTATGTTTTTATGAAGCTCGAGCCTGGCTTAGTTCGAGCCTACTTCTTTGAGCTCGAGCTTGGCTCACGAGTAAAACCCAAAGCTCGAGCTCAACTCGACTCGGCTCGAACTATTTTGAGAACAGCCTTAAACGAGCCTAAAAGCTCGGCTAGAGCTCGCTTAAACGAGCCAAAGCTCGGCTCAGCACCGTTGTCATCATCATTATTATATTATATGAAAAAACTAAAATATTGTATGGGCTCGTTCAGGCTCGAGCACGGGCTCGATAACAAAACGAGCTCTATTTTAGGCTCGGGCTCGTTAAGGCTCGGCTCGTTCGAGCTTTTAACCAAGCCAATCATGAGTAGCTCTCAAGCCTCTGGGCTTGTTTACAACTACACTTGTTTAAAAATGATGCTGTCCATTGGTTATAATTTGGTATTTTAGGTTGTGCCCTAGTACCTTTCAAGTGTGATGTGGTTTTTGTATATTGTGTGTATAAACCCAATCTGATAATTTGAACATTGCGTACCCAGGCTTAGGAATCTTTCATATAAATTATTTTATTCCCATCAAAAGTAATAAAGATATAAATTATGTTTTTTTCTTCCTTATACTTAAATATTAACTAGGATTTTCTTATCGTACGTTGCGACGGAGAATCTTTGTACGAATCAAACGATAAAGATTAACATAAAGCTGTAAAATATAAATATATAAAGCAATTAGAAGACGAAATAAAATGTAACAAATAAAAGAAAAAATGGTGACGTGGTGTAAAGACCTGAAGGAACGAAAAAATGGTGTGGTGATGTGGTTGTTGCGGCGTTTTAACAAAAATATACATTGTTTATTTAGTTTTTATGAAAAAAATGTTGAATGAAAGTTAAAGGAAAATAAAACTATTGGATTAAAGACGTCTGCTATTTATGGTGTAAGGGTTAAATAAAACTTCAAACCGTAAAAACAATCACTGTAGCGGCTATTGTGTTTTAACGATGTTATTTAATACAACTAAGCATGACTATAATTGTGTTGCAAGTACCACATTTAAGCTAACTAGTATGGGGCGCTAACCCATAGCTACCTCAGCCAAAAAAACACAATACCGACATCACCCCCACACCGTGAACATTCACGTGTCTGATTTATGGGAAGTTGTGCCATTTAACTGATGATGCAATGGTAATGTTTAAAAAAAATATATTTCAAAAATCAAATAATCCATCCTGTATATATTACACATTGTATCATACTTTATTCCATCAAAAACTCCTCCATCTACCCAAATTGTTAACACTCTTAACCCTTTTTTATGCTCTCAACCTTTTTATTTGAATGATGCGTCGTTGGACCGAGCCGGAGGATATCACGTTAGCCGCAAGTTGGGCGGATCAAGTCAATTTAGGATTCCCTGACGAAGCGTCTCAAACATAAAGCATGAGTAGGACCGCATTCTACGGACGTGTATGTGAAAATATTCGAGGAAGAGAACAAATTCTCGTAAGGTTTATGCATATCTATGCCTAAAGTGGTCACATTTTGAGAGGCACTATGTCACTGCGTTGAATCACGAGGAAGGTGTAGTCGAGGATGTAGCGCTTGCCAAGACACGTATCGAGTACGAAGCAAAATACTTAAATCCATTCATGTTGCGGCTTGGAGGGTTTTTCGAGTCCGAAATGGATGGCTTTTTGCAAGACGACCTTAGATTATGTTTGTTTTATTTATATGTTTGATGTTTTCTTTCTCTATGTTATGTTTTTTTCCAAGTTGTTTAAATGTAATGTTTTTTCTAAATTATTTAAATGTTATGTTTTTTTTAATTTATCTAGATGTTTGATTTTTATTTATATATTTAATTGTATGAAATATAAAAAAATAATTAGATGTTAGAAATACTAAAAATTTTTTAAAAGGTAATTATTAAGTGACTCCATTCCATGTGGACTTTATTCTAAAAAGGCAATGGAGCCCCTTATCCTACGTGTCGATTATGTGTCGCAATAGAGTCCCCTAGCCTTATGTCTAGTAGAGGAGCTTGAACAAATATAAAGGGGGCCGGAAATTTTTAGGTAAAATCAATTCAGGGGCCAGACTCAATACATATATACAATTTCTAAAGAAAGACACATAAATTTATACTACTAATTTCAACTTCGTTTGAATTTCTGCTTCGCCTATGTTTATGTCCTTCAGTTGTTGTTACCGTGACAATTTATGACTGCATTAGCGTAATTCATTTTTATGCTTTTACGCCCCGTAATACGGGATCTAACACTACTTATAAGTTATATATACATTATCTTAATATTCGTCTAAATAAAGAAAAACTATCAAAGACTAACAAAATAGAATGTAAAACACGTATAGCTTTCCAAAATTTGAAAATGAAGCAGTCAACTCTTACATGTCAATTCTTGTACTTGTACCACATTTCCATGCATGTCAACTTGTTCAGTTTTAGACGTTATATTTGCATAAATTACAATTTACAAATAGGTTTATGCCTCTCAAACATACTTTTCAAGTAGCAATTTAGGTTTTATGCGTAACTTGTTTTCCGTTTACCTATCGTTTGTTTATAATTTGCTGTTTTGCATTTTATAAATATTAAAAATTATATTTTTAGGTTTGACATGTAGCTTTAGACAACCTAATTTAATTTATATTTTAATATGCTCTCATTAAAAAATAGTATTTTTTGGATGTTGACATTATTTTAAGAAACAAATTTATAAAAAATAACTATTTAAATAACTTTTTTTTATATGATACTATAATTCATATATAAGCCAGAAAACTTGCCAAGTTACATCAAAACAGAAGGTAGCCGGGCAACAAGCTGCGCCGCCAATCCTTTCTGAATTGTAAACCCTAACCTTCCAAATACAAATCTTGCCCCTTTGGGGTTGAACAATTGCTGTAGACGATCCGTGAACCCTCGTCAAGAAGTGGATAGCTTCTGGCGCTAGGGAGCCAAAAGTATCAAAGGCAAAAGGGACAAAGACATGCTGGTTCTTTGCGCAAGCTTTAGCGTGCTTATCCACTTTCTTTGATTCTGCCTTTCTTGCCGCTTGTCCAGCTACAAACCCGTTTTCCCTTAAACCAACCAAAGGGGAAACCCCCATGAGGTCTACACAAGCATGTTTCCCCCCAGCCCAGCCAAAGACGAGCAGATCCGTTGGTCGCAGAGTAGATCTCCCTTCCATAGGGTCCGTGAGGAAATTCACAGGGGCCTCTTTCTTAGCCGAAATCCCAGCTCTTCTTAAGATGTCCCACAAAGCATCACGCACCCAGTCGTGCCGATATTTGAACCCAGGGAGCTCTTTACAGTGAACTGCATGCTCCCTGTATTTATCCATACAAGCTTTACGACATATCGGGCAAAGTTTCATCTTCCGGGTACATAGGGATCATCAACCGGTATTTGAGAATGGCTCTACATTCTACTGCAGACATACAATGTCCTAACCTCTCAATTGGTATAACGGTCAAAAATTCCTGAGCATGGGGACCTTTCAGGCACTCTGTAACATCCGTCAAAAACAGGGTTAACCAAACCTGCTTCGTTTATTAACCGAACATCCAGTTAAAATTTTCTTTGCGTATTTAATACTCAAATTAATTTTATACGATACGTAATTAATAAATATATTAGAATTTAAAATTTATAATTGAAAATTTATTAAAAATAATAAAATAAAAATAAATTGCTGATGCCGGGTTTCGAACCCGGGTCAGCCGGATGAAACTTCAAACACTTAACACACACACATTCCACCACTCCGCCACTTGTGTTACTTGTTGATTTATTGAAACAATTAATTCATATAACAAAACTCGATATCAAATTCAGTCAAACGCGCCCATTTCGCAGTCGCCGGAAATCCCGACGACTTCGCCAATTATTGTCGGTTTCTTTTGACTTAACGTACGTATTAACGTCTATATCGGTTATAATCGATGTCCAGTTCCGCGACATCAGTCATAATCGCCGGAGAAAGGCTGACCAATGAATCGAGACTAGAAACAGACCCAATTCAACTTGATTCTTCCCTATAAATGCACACCCAAGCCTCTGGTAGTCTTTTTGCTCAAAATCGCACCAGTTCTCGAAGCAATTTCACTCGCCGGAACTTTTCTGCCATCACCGGACTTTCGCCGGAAAAACGAGATTCACCTCAAAACGGTAAATACCTCGACTCTTTCTGCTTCAATCCATTGTTAGACCATTACTAACATCAATCCATCACCCAGAATCAATCCCAGACGACGTTGCCGGATATTCTGTACTCGCCGGAAAATCGCTGGAATTTCCGAAATCACGCTGTTAATCGGTATGATCATCTAAACCTTCTGATAATCGTTGCTCAGTAGTTCAATTTCACATCTAATCAATCAAAACTGTTAATTGATCCGAACAGACGGAGTTCACAAAACAGAGCCGACGAATCCTTGCCGGAGTTCTGAGAAAGACACCTGTTCGGTATATTCATTTCCAAAACTCTCTCTATTTCATCGCATTACAATCGCTTATAAAGTTCGTTAATTGAATCTAACAAGAAACGGTTGATTAACCGTTGTCTGTGTTTTGAACGAAGAAGATGAATTCGAACTAGTGTATAAGATTAATTAAAATCAGTATAATAAACGGGTTAGACACACAGTCCAGTGGTGGACTGTGTGCACACAATGAACACACGTCTCGAGTTCGATCCCTGACCCAACCTCACTCTCTTAAATGAAAATGCTCTTTTTAAAACCGAACCGGGATAACTCACAGAATGATGTTAAGTATAATAAAAACCAGAATATTAACCAGGTTAGACACACAGTCCAGCGGTGGACTGTGTGCAACTCTAAACCACAGGTCCCGGGTTCGAGACCTGTTGATGGCCCGGTTCGATACAATTAAATCCTTTTTAAATAAATGATTTTCGGATTAAATTAAATAGTGTATAAATATAATTAAAAACAGAAATATTTCGGGTTAGACACGTAGCTCAGTTGGTAGAGCTGCGTGCACGCGTACGGGAGGTCACGGGTTCGAGTCTCACCCAGCGCATACTTATACACGACCGAACCGGTCAACGGTCAACAGTCACGGTCAACGGTCAAAGTCAAAAAGTCAACATTTTTTTATTATTTTTATTTATTTATTTAATTTAAAAATCAATTAAAAATACATAAAATAACGTTTTTAAAGTTAGAAAATAGCCTTAAACTCACAAAAATATATCCAAAAATCCTATTAAAATTGTTAATAAAATCCACTTATTTATCGTACCTTTTCGTTATTAATTAGGTTAGTTATTCCTCGTCGATCAATCCTCTAAACTCGTGCGCATTCAACATCATCAAGAGAACGCACCCAATGTGAGTGAATTCTTACAAATTCCCCTTTTTATTCATGTTTTGGGGTGTATCATGTGTCGCTTAAACTAATTCGCTTATTCAAACTCGTGCTATACCATATTATGATCTAAACTTAGGATGTAAATATTGTTTGTTGTGATATATTACATATTGTCAAATTGTATGCAAATTATTTGTTAGGCCCATCAGTTCCTCGTGGGAGACGAGTTGAACAACGCGTGCCTCAAAACTCATTCATTAGGCCCATCAGTTCGTAGAACAACACGCGCCTCAAAACTCATTCATTAGGCCCATCAGTTCCTCGTGGGAGACGAGTTGAACAACGCGTGCCTCAAAACAATCAATTGTTGTATGTGTGTGCAATATTTAATATTATGTGTATTGTGAATTAATTTACATCTACATTTACTCATATGTGGTTATGCACTTTATTTTATAATCAATTCAATAAAATTGTTTAAATGTTTTTCATAGGATTCACTCGCCAACTTTTTGTTGATCCAAAAACCATTTTTACACATGATACAGGTGGACATGATGAAGCAAGGAAAACATAGGAAAAGTGCCTTAGAAGAAAAATCATGAAGGCTAGAAAGATGTATAGAACATGTTGTACTAGTATGAATTGATTGTATGATCTTCTTTAAAATTGTAATAATAAATATGAAACATTATAATAAATGTCATGAGTTTTGATGAAAACCCAATCATGCCCCGATCACCTTTTCCGCTGCGGGTCGGGGTGTGACAGATTGGTATAAGAGCTTTTGACTATAGGGATATAGGATAGGTTATTAGACCCTTAGAGCCTATACTATAGTTGATTAGATTTTAATTGTTTATGTGGTTATATGCAAACTCATGATGTTTATTTCTTTCATATTTATTACATACACAAATTCATGCAAACACTTCCGATATTACATTTTGTGATACATAGTGAATTATACTTACAGTCAAACATACATAATTACATACACATTCATTATACATATTTCAATGTTCACATATTCAAATCATCTTCATACTTCCGTTATTCAAGATTTTGTCGCATTTTTCATTTTTCAAATCTCATCAGAGTGAGTTCTGCGACGGGCATGTAGTAACTGTAAGGGTACAAGTACCGGTAGTCGGAACGTCCTGTCTAGGTTGGCATTCGCATAAATCCAATATAACGGACCAGTTTGCCTACCTGGGGACTAACGATGAGAGTACGAAGGACCTATTAGGCCAAAGCATGCCACACCAAACGTCGTTCGAACTAACCCCACTTTGAGGTGTCACCGTGTCCACACCTGGATACATTCCGAATATCATACGTTACATACATATTTCTCGATTTTCTCCGGGTTTTAGTGTACGTAACCAGGCTAACACATGCGAACCATATGAAAAACCCGGTAATCATGGGGGCCCACATGATTACGAAGGTGAAGTATGGCGGCATGCAAGGCCCAATTACGAACAAAGCCCAAGACATCCTATGGATGTAGTAGATTTATTATTCTATATTTATTTTTTTTATGAATGTTCATTCCTAAATACGACACATGATCCCTAAAACATCCAACTCATACTCTTGATATGTATTCCTTGTAGATGTCTTCTAATTCCGCTCGTAGGAAGATGAGAGCAGGAAAAGCCCGCGAGGTTGGCATTCCTCGTGGGAGACGAGTTGAACAACGCGTGCCTCAAAACAATCAATTGTTGTATGTGTGTGCAATATTTAATATTATGTGTATTGTGAATTAATTTACATCTACATTTACTCATATGTGGTTATGCACTTTATTTTATAATCAATTCAATAAACTTGTTTAAATGTTTTTCATAGGATTCACTCGCCAACTTTTTGTTGATCCAAAAACCATTTTTACACATGATACAGGTGGACAGGATGAAGCAAGGAAAACATAGGAAAAGTGCCTTAGAAGAAAAATAATGAAGGCTAGAAAGATGTATAGAACATGTTGTACTAGTATGAATTGATTGTATGATCTTCTTTAAAATTGTAATAATAAATATGAAACATTATAATAAATGTCATGAGCTTTGATGAAAACCCAATCATGCCCCGATCACCTTTTCCGCTGCGGGTCGGTGTGTGACACACTCAAACACCGCCTTCTGGCGGGATGACAAATGTCACACCCCGACCCGCAGCGGAATAAGAGTCGGGGCATAATTGGGTTATCACCAAAGCTCATGATATTTACTAATATGTTTCATATTTATTAAAGTCAAAATTACATTCTCAATAATCCAAACATGTCCATACAAATACAAAGAAAAATAACCAACTAAATAATCCAAGCTCTAAACTAGTTTATTCTTCTAAGCCAATCCTATGTGTTTCTTGCTGCGGCTGGATCACCTGTATCATGTGTAAAATGGGGGTTTTTGGGTCAACATAAGTTGGCGAGTGAACCTTGTTAGATAAACATTTGTTATTGATTTCTTGTTATTTTTATCAAGGAAAAATTGTGCAATAGTCATATGTGAGCAAATGTAAATAACCAAACAATAGCAATAACAACCACAAACAATAACATACAATAACATATAATAACATATAAACTTGCATGAATGTATAACATGAATGAAACTGTATATGTTGGCAACGTCACGTTCACGCTCATAATGTAATGGGGAACGGACGGCCTATGATGAATGTCTGTGCGATCAAGGCTCAATCAAACGGAGCCGATCGTATGTTGGCAACGCCAGGTTCACGCTCATAATGTAATGGGGAACTGCTCAACGCTCATAATGTAATGGGGAGCGGCGGCCTATGATATTGCATGTACTGAAAATAATAATTAAATCTAAACAATAACCACACAAACAGTTGATACAAACTGAATACACATTTGTTTGATATGATGTATGCACAATGATTTAAATATAATAATTGGTAAGACACATGATACACCCCAAAAACGTGTTTAAAACGGGGAATTTGTAGAGATTCACTCACACTGGGTGCGTTCGGTTGGAGATGATGAGATGCGCACGAGTTTGAAGAATTGATCAACGAGGATTAACTAACCTAAATAATAACGGAAAGTATAGTAAATGAGTGGATTTTATTAATAATTTCAATTGGATTTTTAGATATATTTTTGTGGGTTTAAGGCTATTTCCTATCTTTAAAAACATTATTTTTAAGTATTTCTAATTGATTTTTGACTTAAATTAAATAAATAAAAATATAAAAAAAATGTTGACTTTTGCGTTGACCATTGACCGTTGACTGTTTGACTGTGACTGTTGACTGTTTGACCGGTTCTATTGTGTGCATGTATGCGCCGGGCAGGACTCGAACCCGAGACCTCCCGTACGCGTGCACGCAGCTCTACCAACTGAGCTACGTGTCTAACCCGAAATAATTCTGTTTTTAGTTATATTTATATACTAATTCAGTTTATTCAAAATTCTTTTATTTTCAAAAAGTGTTTTAATCATCGAACCGGAGCGTGCAACAGGTCTCGAACCCGGGACATGTGGGTTAGTGTTGCACACAGTCCACCGCTGGACTGTGTGTCTAACCTGGTTAATATACCGATTTTTATTATATTTAACATCTAACGTAAGTTAATCCGGTTCAGTTAGAAAAATAAAACATCTTAATTACAGAGCATACGTGTGTCAACGATCGAACTCGCGGCGTGTGATATATGTGTGCACACAGTCCACCGCTGGACTGTGTGTCTAACCCGAGATAATATCCAAATTATATTAAACTTATAATCAACCTAACTTCGTCTTCTTCGTTATAGAATCACAGCCTACGATTACTCTATTGTTTCTTGTTTAATTCGATTGACAAACATTCAAAAGACTAAAATGAAATGGCAGAGACGATTTTGGAAGTAAACATACCGGAGAAACGATTTATCTCAGAATTCCGCCAAGTCGTCGGCTCTGTTTCTACGGATTTCGTCTGAGCGAACAGAGTAACAATTTTTATTAGCTAAAAGCGAAATTGAAGCACTGAACAAGAATTACCAGGAGGTTTAGAAGGCTATACCGTTTCACAGCGCGAATTGAGAATTTTCAGCAGTTTTCCGGCGAGAGTGAATTATCCGATATCGACGTCTGAAATTGATTCCGATTGAAGGGTTTGAGTTAGCAACAGCTTAACAACTGATAGACAATGAAAGAATTGAGAGACTTACTGATTTGATGGAAAACACGGTTTCCCGGCGAAAGTTCGGCGAGTTCAAAAAGCTGCTCCGGCGAACTAAAAGTATTGCGAAAGTGAAATTAAAGGTTTGCAGA
The DNA here is from genome assembly GCA_947069175.1 of Scalesia atractyloides. Classification (NCBI taxonomy): domain Eukaryota; kingdom Viridiplantae; phylum Streptophyta; class Magnoliopsida; order Asterales; family Asteraceae; genus Scalesia; species Scalesia atractyloides. Next base: position 5,480,230 of record CAMTDV010000026.1, on the reverse strand, counting down.
TGTGTTTGAGTCGCGAGAGGGGACTATGATTGGAGTAATTCAGGAAATGCAGGTTTTCGGTTATTAGAACCGATCAACTCTTGAATTCAAGTCCATTCAAAGCTAAATTGATTGAAGGTGTCGGTGTATCGGTTATAATCGGTAAACCGCGAACAATCAAACGTTTTTGGACGTTTGGTGACCGATTTCGGTTACAGTTAGCGTAAACAGATCGATTCATGATTGATCATAAAATTTAATTGTTTCCTAGAATTCACAGAAAACATCAAGTGGCGGAGTGATTATATGTGTCTGTGATAAGTGTTATGCTTACCCGGCTGACCCGGGTTCGAGTCCCGGCAGCCTGATTTTTATTTTAATTATTTTATTTTTACTTTTTATCAATTATAACTTTTATATTCTAGTTTGTTTTTTAATTATGCATCATTAAAAATTAAAATTGACATAAATACGCAACGAAACATTTATAACTTGATATTCGATTACAAACGAAGCGGGTTTGGAAAACCCGTTTTTGACAAATGTTACAGTATCCCCTACTTTTAGGAATTTCGTCCCGAAATTTAAGTAGTAGTAGTAGGAAAAAGATGCGGGTATTTTTCGCGCATTGAGTCTTCACGTTCCCAAGTAAACTCAGGTCCCCGTTTCGACTCCCAGTGTACCCTAACAATTGGAATGCGACTTCGTCGTAGACGTTTTTTTCCGAAGTCCATGATCTCTACTGGTCTTTCAATAAAATGTATAGATTCATCAATCTGAATATCTTCCAGAGGAATATGGAGGTTCTCATCAGCGAGGCACTTCTTCAAGTTTGACGTGGAATGTGGGGTGAATTCTGTTGAGTTCTTCTGGTAGATCAAGCTTGTATGCTACAGGTCCTACTCTTTCGAGTATCTTGAAAGGTCCTACGTAGCGTGGTGCTAGCTTGCCTTTTTGACCAAAACGAACTACTCCCTTCCACGGTGATACTTTTAAAAGTACATGATCACCAATGTTAAACTCCAAAGGCTTCCGTCGTTTATCTGCATAACTCTTTTGACGACTTTGAGCCGCTAGAAGATTGTTTCGAATTTGATGGATCTTGTCTGAGGTTTCTTGAATCAATTCTGGACCGGTGATTTGAGCTTCCCCAATTTCGTGCCAACATACAGGAGATCGGCACTTACGACCATATAAAGCTTCAAAAGGTGCCATGCCGATACTTGAATGATAGCTGTTGTTGTACGAAAATTCAACTAATGGTAGATGAGCATCCCAATTTCCTTGAAGTCTATGACACATGCTCGAAGCATATCTTCAAGAGTTTGAATGGTGCGTTCAGATTGTCCATCAGTTTGAGGATGATAAGCGGTACTGAGATCTAATCGTGTACCCAAAGCAGTTTGTACAGCTTGCCATGTTCGTGAAGTGAAACGACCATCACGATCTGAAATAATGCTTAACGGTACACCATGTCGGCTTACGATTTCGCTGATGTAAATACGAGCTAGCTTCTCGTTCTTGAAATCTTCGCGGATAGGAATAAAGTGAGCTGATTTTGTAAGACGATCAATGATTACCCATATAGTGTCATACCCACCAGAAGTGCGAGGTAACCCGGTAATGAAATCCATGGTTATGTTTTCCCACTTCCATACAGGTATTTCAGGTTGGACCAGAAGTCCTGAGGGTCTTTGGTGTTCAGCTTTCACCTTGGAACATGTAAGGCACTTGGAAACAAAAACAGCAATATCCTTTTTCATTGCAGGCCACCAATAGGTGTATCGAAGGTCTTGATACATCTTATCGGCTCCTGGGTGTATAGAGTATCGTGTTTTGTGAGCCTCATTCATAAGAAATTCACGAAGGTTGTTGTGGTCAGGAATCCATATGCGATCTAGATATTACAGAATACCGTCAGATTTAGTTTCAATTTTAAGTTCAGCTCCACAGGACAGCTCCTTTCGTACGTCATCTTCCGTTACTGAAACATGTTGGGCTTCTCGAATTTGATCTTAATGTCAGTTATGATTTGCGAACATAGAAGACGAATGGAGTTCGCATAACCCTTTCGACTGAGTGCATCAGCCACCACATTTGCCTTGCCAGGGTGGTACCGAATTTCACAGTCGTAGTCATTTAGAAGTTCGACCCATCTTCGTTGCCTCATGTTTAACTCCTTTTGGTTGAAGATATGTTGAAGACTCTTGTGGTCAGTGTATATTTCACACTTAGTACCGTAGAGATAATGTCTCCATATCTTAAGAGCGAACACAATGGCTCCAAGTTCTAGGTCATGGGTGGTGTAGTTCTTCTCATGAGTCTTGAGTTGTCTCGAAGCATAAGCTATAACCTTTCCTCTTTGCATTAGAACACAGCCTAGTCCTTGCCCTGACGCGTCGCAATAAACCACGAAGTCATCACAACCTTCAGGAAGAGTGAGGATTGGTGCATCACAGAGTTTTTGTTTAAGGGTTTGGAAGGCTTCTTCTTGTTTGGGTCCCCATCTGAAGGGTTTTCCTTTATGAGTTAAAGCCGTGAGTGGTACGGCAATGCGAGAGAAGTTTGAAATGAAACGGCGATAATAACCAGCCAGACCAAGGAATGATCTTACTTCAGTTGGTGTACGTGGCGCTTGCCATTCTTGTACCGCTTTGATCTTTGAGGGGTCGACATGTATTCCCTTGTCATTGACTACATGTCCAAGGAATTGTACCTCTTTTAACCAGAATTCACATTTGGAGAATTTGGCGTAAAGCTTTTCATTCTCTAGAAGTGTAACGATGAGTCGAAGATGCCGTTCATGATCAGACTTAGACTTTGAGTAAATGAGGATGTCGTCGATGAATACTATAACAAAACGATCGAGATAGGGTTTGCAGACTCTGTTCATTAAATCCATGAAGACAGCTGGAGCGTTGGTTAAACCAAATGGCATGACCATGAATTCATAATGACCATAACGAGTTCGGAAAGCGGTCTTTGGGACGTCTTCTTCATGTACTCTGAGTTGATGATAACCAGAACGAATGTCGATTTTTGAAAAACAGCTGGCGCCTTGAAGTTGGTCAAGAAGATCATCAATGCGAGGTAATGGATAGCGATTCTTGATCGTTAACTTGTTGAGTTCTCTGTAGTCGATGCACATGCGAAACGATCCATCTTTCTTCTTCACAAAAAGGACAGGTGCACCCCAAGGCGAGGAGCTAGGACGTATGAATCCTTTGTCAGTCAACTCTTGCAATTGACTGGCTAGCTCTTGCATTTCAGAGGGGGCTAACCTATAAGGAGACTTTGCAACTGGTGTAGCACCAGGTATAAGATCGATGCGGAATTCGACTTCTCTCAAGGGAGGAAGTCCTGAAATGTCGTCAGGAAAAACTTGCGGGAAATCTTTTACTACTGGGATGTCTTCGAGTTTCTTCTCCATGGTTCCCTTTTTGATGACATGGGTTAAAAATGTGACATAATTCTTGCGAAGATATTTTTAGGCTTGAAGACAGGACATTAATCTGAGCCCTTTCGATGGGGTTTCTCCAAAGATTCGTAGAGTCTGAGCGTTTGAAAGAGGAATGCGTATAAACTTTTCGCGGCTACAACTTCAGCCCGATGTTGGCTGAGCCAGTCCATACCAATTATAATATCAAAGCTTCCCAACTTCATAAGAATGAGGTCAACTGGAAAATCGTGGTCGTTTAAGGTGAGAGTACAATTGCATATAATAGAGTTTAATGAGACCGGTTTTCCCTCAGCAACTTCTACTGTTATGGATTCCATGAGCTTATCACGAATTTGGTTTAGGATGGGTTCAAACTCTAAGGACACAAAACTTTTATCCGCTCCAGTATCAAACAACATGGATGCATAACTACCATTGATAAGAAACGTACCGTTAACCACATTGCTGTCAGCTCTAGCCTGATTAGCGTTGATGTTGAAAGCTCTTCCTCTTGCAGGTGGAGGAGCTTGGTTAGCTTGATTCACCGGATTTGCTTGGGCTTGAGCATGTATAATGTTCACCAAACGTGGACAAGTGTTTCTAAAGTGACTTGGATCTCCACAATTGTAGTAAGCCCGCATAGGTTGCACCATGGGATAGTTGGTTGGTAGTATGATTGGGCTAAATGTTGGGTAGGTGGTAATAGTAGGGGTTGTTGGGCTTGACCCATTATTTGTTGGTGGGTTTGGGTTGAAGGCTGGTGGCGGTTCGTTCGCTGAGGTATGCGACAGGTTTGAACAGTATGACCTGCATGACCACAGCCGGTGCAATGTTCGCAGGGATGATCAGGAAAGTGGTGGTATTGGCAACGGTTGCATTTTGGTAATGGGCCAGAGTATGGCCTTTTGTATGGTGCAGGTGAGGGTGCAACTTGGATAATGGGTGCAGCAGGGATAGGGAAATTGGTTTGTGTGACAGCGAAGTTTCCGGTGTTACGTTTCCTCTTGTTAGCAAACTTAGAGGAGGAGGTGGAATGGTTTGAATTTTGGCCCTCAACGGGGCTTTCTTTTTCTCCTCTTTAAATTTACCGTTGCGAATTCGATTATCTGTCAGTTCCATAGCAGCTTCAAGTGTTGCTGGCGAAGTGCTGAGAACTGAATCTTGAATTTTCGAGGGAAGACCTCGAATATAATGGTCGATTAAGCGGTAAACTGGGGTGAACAAGTTAGGGACCATTTGGTTCAACTCTAAGAACCTCTTGTTGTAGGAAGTATGATCTCCCTCCTTTTGCTTCAAAGAATGAAATTCGTCCTCTAACTTTTTAATCTCACTTCTAGGACAGAATCGCCTCGTCATGATTTACCTTAACTCCTCCCACGTTAAGGCCATTGCATCTTCGATTCCTCTCTTACCCTTTTCATTATTCCGCTAGGTAAGAGCTACCCCAAATAGTCTCCCGGTTGCGTATCGTACCTTGCGATCCTCGGGACAATCGCAGTTGAGGAAGGTGTTTTCCATTTCCTCAAACCAGTGGAGGATAGCAGTGATACCTTCGGTCCCTTCAAATTTAGGAGGATCGCAAGATTTGAATGTTTATATGAGCACTTTTTGGTAGGAGGGTTGCCGATGTTCTGGTCTTCTTGCTGGGGAGGATTGGTGGGATTTGTGGCGAGGGCTTGTTGTACTTGAACCACAATGTCAGGAAGCACCGCGGCCATTTGTTTTGCGATTTGAGTGGCCAAGCGTTCGTGAGACCTTCCTGATCTTTTACCCCCTCGTTGTTGTCTAGCCGACATCTACAGGAACATACATAAAAAGATTGTGATTTTATGGAGTCTTTTTAGGTGTCATGTGTCTTAAAGAAAATGAAAATAACATAAATATCAATAATGCAACTACATCCATAGGATGTCTTGGGTTTGCTCATGTTGGGCCTCAAATGTCCCCCATACCTTCACCTGTATAGTCATGTGGGCCCCCATGACTATTGGCTTGGTAGGATTCACATTAGTATTGGCGGTTTAACACTCGCATTACCCGAATGAAAACCAGGAAATATGTTTACGAGATGTATGGTCGGAATGTGTCCAGGTGTAGACACAATGACAACTCAAAGTGGGGTTAGCTCACACGACGTTTGGTATAGCATGCTTTGGCCTAATAGGTACTTCGTACTCTCATCGTTAGTCCCCAGGTAGGCAAACTGGTCCTTTATTTTGGATTTATACGAATGCCAGCCTAGACAGGACGTTCCGACTACCGGTACTTGTACCCTTCCAGTTACTACATGCCCGTCATGAGAACTCACTTTGATGTGATTTGAAAATACAAAAATCGTTGTAAAAACAATCATGAAAATGATGTGATGTGTGCTTTCATGGATATGATATGTTATGAGAATATGATTCATGATAGGCATTATATACTAATATGTACTTATGAACATGCTTGCATAACATCGGATGTAACATTAAACATAAAACATATAAACATCATGAATTTTGCATGTAACACACAAAAATCTTAAAAATTTCTAATCAACTATAGTATAGGCTCTAAGGGTCTAATAACCTATCCTATATCCCTATAGTCATGGCTCTGATACCAATCTGTCATACCCCGACCCGCAGCGGAATAAGAGTCGGGGCATAATTGGGTTATCACCAAAGCTCATGATATTTACTAATATGTTTCATATTTATTAAAGTCAAAATTACATTCTCAATAATCCTAACATGTCCATACAAATACAAAGAAAAATAACCAACTAAACAATCTAAGCTCTAAACCAGTTTATTCTTCTAAGCCAATCCTATGTGTTTCTTGCTGCGGCTGGATCACCTGTATCATGTGTAAAATGGGGGTTTTTGGGTCAACATAAGTTGGCGAGTGAACCTTGTTAGATAAACATTTATTATTGATTTCTTGTTATTTTTATCAAGGAAAAATTATGCAATAGTCATATGTGAGCAAATGTAAATAACCAAACAATAGCAATAACAACCACAAACAATAACATACAATAACATACAATAACATATGAACTTGCATGAATATATAACATGAATGAAACTGTATATGTTGGCGACGTCACGTTCACGCTCATAATGTAATGGGGAACGGACGGCCTATGATGAATGTCTGCGCAATCAAGGCTCAATCAAACGGAGCCGATCGTATGTTGGCAACGCCAGGTTCACGCTCATAATGTAATGGGGAACTGCTCAACGCTCATAATGTAATGGGGAGCGGCGGCCTATGATATTGCATGTACTAAAAATAATAAATTAAATCTAAACAATAACCACACAAACAGTTGATACAAACTGAATACACATTTGTTCATGATATGATGTATGCACAATGATTTAAATATAATAATTGGTAAGACACATGATACACCCCAAAAACGTGTTTAAAACGGGGAATTTGTAGAGATTCACTCACACTGGGTGCGTTCGGTTGGAGATGATGAGATGCGCACGAGTTTGAAGAATTGATCAACGAGGATTAACTAACCTAAATAATAACGGAAAGTATAGTAAATGAGTGGATTTTATTAATAATTTCAATAGGATTTTTAGCTATATTTTTGTGGGTTTAAGGCTATTTCCTATCTTTAAAAACATTATTTTTAAGTATTTTTAATTGATTTTTGAATTAAATTAAATAAATAAAAATATAAAAAAATGTTGACTTTTGCGTTGACCATTGACCGTTGACTGTTTGACTGTGACTGTTGACTGTTTGACCGGTTCTATTGTGTGCATGTATGCGCCGGGCAGGACTCGAACCCGAGACCTCCCGTACGCGTGCACGCAGCTCTACCAACTGAGCTACGTGTCTAACCCGAAATAATTCTGTTTTTAATTATATTTATATACTAGTTCAGTTTATTCAAAATTCTTTTATTTTCAAAAAGTATTTTAATCATCGAACCGGAGCGTGCAACAGGTCTCGAACCCGGGACATGTGGGTTAGTGTTGCACACAGTCCACCGCTGGACTGTGTGTCTAACCTGGTTAATATACCGGTTTTTATTATACTTAACATCTAACGTAAGTTAATCCGGTTCAGTTAGAAAAATAAAACATTTTTATTACAGAGCATACGTGTGTCAAGGATCGAACTCGCGGCGTGTGATATATGTGTGCACACAGTCCACCGCTGGACTGTGTGTCTAACCCGAAATAATATCCAAATTATATTAAACTTATAATCAACCTAAATTCGTCTTCTTCGTTACAGAATCACAGCCTACGATTACTCTATTGTTTCTTGTTTAATTCGATTGACAAACATTCAAAAGACTAAAATGAAATGGCAGAGACGATTTTGGAAGTAAACATACCGGAGAAACGATTTATCTCAGAATTCCGGCAAGTCATCGGCTCTGTTTCTACAGATTTCGTCTGAGCGAACAGAGTAACAATTTTTATTAGCTAAAAGCGAAATTGAAACACTGAACAAGAATTACCAGGAGGTTTAGAAGGCTATTCCATTTCACAGCGAGAATTGAGAATTTTCAGCAGTTTTCCGGCGAGAGTGAATTATCCGATATCGACGTCTGAAATTGATTCCGATTGAAGGGTTTGAGTTAGCAACAGCTTAACAACTGATAGACAATGAAAGAATTGAGAGACTTACTGATTTGATGGAAAACACGGTTTTCCGGCGAAAGTCCGGCGAGTTCAAAAAGCTGCTCCGGCGAACTGAAAGTATTACGAAAGTGAAATTAAAGGTTTGCAGATGTGTTTGAGTCGCGAGAGGGGACTATGATTGGAGTAATTCAGGAAATGCAGGTTTTCGGTTATTAAAACCGATCAACTCTTGAATTCAAGTCCATTCAAAGCTAAATTGATTGAAGGTGTCGGTGTATCGGTTATAATCGGTAAACCGCGAACAATCAAACATTTTTGGACGTTTGGTGACCGATTTCGGTTACAGTTAGCGTAAACAGATCGATTCATGATTGATCATAAAATTTAATTGTTTCCTAGAATTCACAGAAAACATCAAGTGGCGGAGTGGTTATATGTGTGTGTGATAAGTGTTATGCTTACCCGGCTGACCCGGGTTTGAGTCCCGGCAGCCTGATTTTTATTTTAATTATTTTATTTTTACTTTTTATCAATTATAACTTTTATATTCTAGTTTGTTTATTAATTATGCATCATTAAAAATTAAAATTAACATAAATACGCAACGAAACATTTATAACTTGATATTCGATTACTAACGAAGCGGGTTTGGAAAACCCGTTTTTGACAAATGTTACAACAAATCAAAAGCTTCTCCCAGGCTTTGAGCAATTTTGCTAAACAGAGCATTCGCCAAAGTTTTTTGTGGCTTCGAGGGGGCGGTGTCCTTAATAACAATCGCCGAGATATTGAAAGAAAGGCTGCGTACCTGTATACTATCACAATAATCATGCATCTTGTATAAACAGTTGGAATCCGGTATGAATGAAATTAACCTACGAAACGTATAAATAATTAGATCAACTGCTATTACTTTACGATTTTGAACTAAAGTAATTATACATTTTTTTTGAATGGCTAAACTTGCATGTCATGGGGATTAAACCCATAACCTCAACCTATTCTAGATCTTCCTTATCTAACTCACCAACACCATTAGATTATTCCTAATGGATTAAAGTAATTATACTACAAGAAAAACTAGAGTAATAGTAATTAATCTTGTTCAAAAACTGTAGAGTAATAATTATTATTTTTGTGTTAGTAAAAGTACTCTAATTATTTGCACGCTTAGCACACTAAATTTATTTCTATTTGATTTTAACACTATATAAATACATAGAAAGGACGGTCCTATACAAAATGAATTTAACCTAAAAAAGTGTAGAAAACAATCGATAACATACCAATAATGAAATACTAGTATCCTACTTTTCGTAGTAAAAAATCACTCCATACTTGGGCCATATACAATGAGATAACAAACTAATACTTTCCTAATATAAGAATAATAATTTCAAACCTATGATATGCATATGCAACGTTGTGTAAAATGATATTACAACACAAATATTCACGCAATGTGTTACACTTGAAAAAACTCAATTTTTTATACAAAGTATATATTAAAATTATACACATATTAAAATGATAAACTATAAAATTTTATAGTACATCTTTTTTAATATAGAGAACCATATAAAAGTTATCAGAGTTTTAAAAAATTAGTAAAACTGGTATTTAATGGAAAAAGTCAACACAAGGAGCAAAATCTCTTTTTAACCATACCATCGTTACCAACTATCAAGTAATTATAAAACTATTAACCTTAACTTTTCAACTTATTTGATCAAGGGCTCCTACTCTTTCATACGCTACTTTAGGAAAAAAATCTATCTTATATTTGATCTTGTCTATAAATGAATGGTTTAAAATTCGGTTTTTATATTGTACCAGACTTGACTTAGAAATGATTTAACTGGGTGTATCGGATGGTTTAACAAGTTGTACCGGGCCGGTTAATCGGTTTTTAAAACATTACTATAAATATGGGAAACTTTCAATTCAAAAGAGAAATTGATGCGTGAAAATTGAGAACAAGATAAGTAATTTATTTTTTCATTCTTATTTTCTTTAAATAGAAGAAAATTATCAAAATGCATTTTTGATTCATATATTAATTTTTTTAAAAATTAAAAAAATATAGTCAAATTTCTTTATATATACGATCTACATATGTGCAGATTCTATGTAGGTAAATTACCTATACACCCAACACATGTATGTAAAAGAAAGTTTATACGCTAAAAAATTGTTAACAAGCTAATTTAATGAGTTTTATGCATGTACCATACATATTTGTATGTGTTTTTTTTTTTTTTTTTTTCATTTATATATGTATACAAAATTTTATAAGAGTAATATATCGAGGATAAATTATTTATTGAAGTGATAAATCGTTTAATATCTTACATTTTACATACTTTTTTGTTATAAAGAATGATTTTTATTGGTTTCTCTTCTCACACCTTGCATAGTATTTTGAACTCTCAACGTAACTTTTCTATACACACATACATAAATATATATGGACACTTAATACAAACCAAGTTGTAAGTATAAAACACAGAAAACTAGTATCTTTTTTGTTTAACTCCGATGTATAAGATCACACTCTCTTTCCAACCCTTAGTTATATCTACCAAACACAACACTATTCTATATACAAGTGAGTTCTTTATACTTCATTACTTAAAACAATTGATTTGTATATTTTGCACTTACCTTATATATTTATAAATTTGACTCTTATGTCATTGATTGTGTTATATATTTATAAATTTGACTCTTATGTCATATTCTATATTACACGTACAACTACTTTTAACTAATAAAAACTTTATAAAATTGACAAAGCATAACTTCTCTTCAGCCATTTTCAAATGTAAAGACTTAATAGCAATTAAATAATTATGATATATAATAATATACCTAAAAAAGTGTGTATGTGTGATAAATATTATTGAAAAATTACATGTCTTACGACTATAACTACTTTCCACCGGTCTACATTCAAACTTCAAAACCATGACTTCAATTCCATGTAACCTCTAACTTCCGACCATACATCCTATAAATATACATTCTTTTTCACTCTCATCTTCATTCCAACATATATAAAACTAAACACAACAAATATAGTGTTGCATGCAAAAAAAGCTTGGTGAACAAGAAACAAAGCAACCATGCAAAAGCATAGCATTAGTGTTCTTACAACAATATTGGTGTCACTAGTTGTATTGTTGACCATGGTGGATTCATGCAATGCAAGCCATGGGACCGTGAACATGAACCAGCCTAACCTTCGGCTCACGCTCTTACAGTCTCTTGGCCACAACCCTTCGCCCCTTCCTGGAGATGGTTGCGGTCAAACTAAAAACAGTGGAAACAAATGCAAGCCGCCAGCTAAACCTCTAGTTAAAGAAAAGGCCTTCGCAAGCCAACATGGGGCCACTTCGACAACATCCTCTCCTCCACCACCATCGACTCTGGTTCACGTTGGAACCACAACAAACCGTAAGTTGATGATGTGGTCTCATGGAGTTTGACATCATAAATTCCTGCATCAATACTCAAGTGAACGTATGCTATTAGTATCATCTTTATTCATATTTATTTATATTTATATATAGGTCGAGTGTGACGCTAATTATGTATTCTCTAGGAATATTGGAGGACTTAGCCTTGTATTAATTCTTAGTCGAAATTAAGAGAATAAATGTTGGTATTTCTTTTTCGTGTGTTAACATATATAGATCTTTTTTGGTAGGTTGAATCATAATAAAAGTTTAAATTAACGGTTTCTTTATTAAAAAATTAATTATACTTGTTTAAAACTTAGAATAGGTTTTCTCATACGCTTGTCATAATCATATAAAAAAAACGATGGCTAATTGTCATGCACGACTTAATCATTTCGTGGTTTAAAGCAATTCTTAATTGGGGTATTTTCGTAAAAAGTTATTAACAATTTTTGCTAATGATCCAATACCGACCCGTAATTAGATTTTTACTTGTTAATTATTTTTATAGTTTTTGTGGGATCTGTCGTTTATCCGTTTGCAACTGTCAGTGATGTTAACATCAATGATAACTAATTTTCTACTAGTGATACGAGAAGTGTTTGTTTTGTTTACAATCTCATTATATTATATCTCATGATCTTGACAATCTCATTTTGTGATTGTAGCTTGGCTACGAAATGTTTTAATTATATTATATTATATTAAATTATATTTTATATTTTATATAATTACAAAACACATACAGTCCTATATATTTATTTGTTTTATTTTGAATTTAATAGTTTAATATAAAACTAGCTTAAAACCCCATTTTTTATATGGGCGTAAATTTAATTTTATATAATAAATAAATATAGTTATATATTATATAATAAGTAATATAGTTATATCTTTAAAATATCTCGTCTATTACACGAGTTAAATAAATATAATGTAATCGATTAACACATACATCCGTTAAGATATGTTTTTAAATGATGAATTCGATCCACTATTTACTTATTAAAATTTTAATTTGTTTTTTTATTTATTATCTGGTTAGAAACCTGCGTATTACACGTGAAAGAACCAATGAAATATTAGATGATTATAAGCGGAAAAAATAAAGTAAACAAGAGAGATTTTGTGATTTAATATTATTTTCTTGTTTCTATATTCTATTAAATAATAATTTAACTAAATCTAGTTTAAATGAGAAATAAAAATTTAGATATTTGTCTGGTTCTATAAAATAAAAAATAAAAACTTCTTCTATCAATTATATATTATTATTAATTCAAAGTTTGATAAAAAACTATTATCTTTATTTAATTCTATTTATTGTTTATTATTATTATTGTTGTTGTTTAATAGAAAAAAGAAAATGAAAAATAAGATAAGAACACACCAGAGATTGATACGTATCAATTTTTTTTTCATTTATTAAAAAAAGAAAACTTCTTCTATCTCCTACAGAGAAAGAGAAAATACAAATTATATAATATCATTAATTCAAAGTTTGATAAAAAATTATTATCCTTATCTAAATTATATTTATTGATTATTATTATTATTAATGTTTGATAGGAAAAAGAAATTAAAAAATAAGCTAAGAAGAAACCAAAAATTGACACGTGCCAAAAAATATTTTCATTTATTAGTATAGAAAGATTATAAAGGTACAAAATGCTATTGTTTTTTTACAGTAAACTTATATTTCTATAGTAAATTTATAATTCAACCCTAAATTTTAATAGATTTATCATACGACCCCTGAACTCCAATTATTTCTTTTATAAACGATTTACATATACCGCTGAACTTTAATAGATTTATCATATAGAAGTTTAATAATAATTTTTTTTCAATAAGTAAGTTACTTTTGACACTTAAACTTTAATAGAGTTATCATACGGCTTCTTAAAGTTTAATAAAGTTATTTATTTTTTTTTACTAAAGATAACTTTTAACTCTAGACATTTTTACGTAATTATGTTGATTGCTTTACTTTACCATCGTTTAAATTAAAGCATACATGATTTATATTAAACTTTGAATATGCCATGTAACAAATGTAATCATTTTTTAAAGTTAACTTTTAATTCTAGAATATTTACTTAACCATGTTTATTGCAAATTTTTACCATTATTTAAATTAAAGTTTGCATGGTTTATGTAACCCGTCGACAAATCATGAAACAATTACATACTTGCCAGCAACGTCCTACGACCCGGCCGCAAAGCGCGGCTCCAATATTAGTTATCATCTAAATACCAATTTTGGTAATAGTATAATGTAAGGTTATCTACCTCTAAACTTTAAAGAGCATATCATAAGGTCTGTGAACTATTGTTGTGCCACATGTTTTGCATATGCTGGATCCCGCCATAAAGTGCAGGTAAGAAACCAGCTAGTGAAAGATTTAAGACGAAGGTGTGATAATTAAGCCGATTATGCAAATTATTTCAAAGATACTATAATAAACTTATATATTAAATAATAGTAGTAAAAGATACTCGTGCTTTGCTATGAGAAAGGCTATGTGCGCCACATGACTCTACTGGGAAATTAGATTGCCAAATTATAAACCAAAACTACATTAGCTTTTTGATGTAAACCCAAAACTCTATTGGCATCTTGCTAAATGAGTATGATAACTAAAAGAGCAATAACTAGGTTAACTATTTTTATAATGTCATTATAGACCCAAGTTTATACCATTACATTACTTACCCAACTTCATGTCATAAAATTTATAAAAGTAATCAAAACTATTATACTTGCATACCATATCATCTAAGCGTCCCTTTGTGAGTTCCACATTTACGGGGCATAAGTAAATAAGGGTTCTTGATACATCGGACATTGTAATGAAGTAGTTCCAAATAGAATTGGATTTCTCGCATATAACTATGACTATGACATGACAAATAATATTAGAAATGTCGATTCGATTACTTTGTAATGTTTCCTCCATCTTCTCTATTCTCTGTGTAGTCTTTACTTAGGCTTCTTTAAGTTCTAAGACAATATTTTGCATCTTCAACATGACCTCAATCATTGAAAGCATAGTAGCTTCAGTTTCCGACATGTTTAGCCTTAGTCTTTTTAAAGGTTTATCTGATGACATTTCTAGAAAAAACACTTTAATGTATTGATTAATACACTAACATATATATATATATATATATATATATATATATATGAAAAATCTGAACCGTATATGTGACCGACGTCGAAGGGTCTGGTTAAAGGTAGAGAGAAAGTGTGTTCCTAAGTATCTCTAACTAGATAGTAAGTGGTAAGAAGGGTGTCGAATCCACGAAGAGTTTGTGGTCAATGTTTTAATCAATGTTGATTAGGAAAACGATTTATAAAGCTTGCTATTTTAATTTTTATCTTTTGATTTGGTGGTTTGAAAAGTGTGTTGGAATGTCCACAATTTGTGATCAATAATAAAAACTAGATTAACGATTTATAACAAAGAATGTGATACTTGACTTTGATTAATAACAATACCTTGTAAAAAGATTCATACCCGAGTTCGAAGTTATAAGCACTAAGGTTCTATTGCACAAATAGGGTTGGAATTAGGATCAACAATCGGTATTAACGGGGTTGAGTTTCAAGGCTTAGGGATCAACAATCATCAACATCAAAAAATAAAAAAAGTATGCTTCGTAACTCAAGAACATAACAAACCCTAAATTGAATCAAAGCATAATCAGCCAAATTCATTTCATAAAGTCAAAGTCCATGATTAAAAGTTTAGTTTTTGGATCGTTTTTGTAACATCCGTCAAAAAACGGGTTTCAAAAACCCGCTTCGCTTATTAACCGAATAGTTAGTCATAAATTTTCGTTGCGTATATATTGTTTATTTTAATTTTAAACAATACATAATTAATAAACATTTTAGAATTTAAAAACTATAATTATTAAAAATTAAAAATTAGTGCAAAAAAAAAATAACAAGCTGTCGGGTTTCGAACCCGGGTCAGCTAGTTCACCAAACAACCACAACACCACTCCGCCACACGCTCAACTTTGGAATAATACTGAAACGATTAATACTTAAATCAAAACTCGAATTCAAAAACCAGACATCAGCGCGGCGGAATTCGCAATCACCGGAAAATCCGGCAATCCGCGAGTTCAGCCATTCCCTTTTTGACTAAAACGCTGTAACCGTTGACGACATCGGTTATAACCGATGTCTAGCCCCAATTCTAGTCGTAACCGCCGGAAAATCTTGAATGCTCGGTTTTGAAAACTGAAATCGGGCAGTTCTGTCAATCTATAAATACCATGTGTATTCTCTCAAAAACCTGCTCACACTCGCACAACTTTCACTCTCTCTACAAGTCGCTATTCATCAAGAAACACCTCGCCGGAAAACCGAATCTATTTCATCTCTTCTGCCTTACTCTAAAACAAGACTTCTAGAGCTCAGACAGAAAGCACCACACTCACCTCAAACTTCCTGTAGAGCCTCTGTCGCAAGATAAACTTCGCCGGAGTTAACCTCAGCCGCCGGAACTTCGTCGGAGATCACAACTATTCGGTACAGCACCTTTAATCCGTTCTGTTTAAATTATTTCGTTAACAGTATTGATCAATCAACTAATTCAATAAAAATTTTCGATTAAACAGTCGTGTTGATTCTCTGGTTTCATAAACTGAAGAAGATGAAGCACTGTTAATATATAAGTTTAATTTAAAACGGATTTTTAAACGGGTACACAGTCCAGTGGTGGACTGTGTGCAATTTTAAACCACACGTCCCGAGTTCGAATCGTGCACTTAACCGGTTTCCTATGATAAATCTCAATTTTTTTGAAAGGCCCAGAACACCTTCCAGTTAGTATTTAAGTTTAATAAAAAACAGTATTCTAACCAGGTTAGACACACAGTCCATTGGTGGACTGTGTGCAAAGTTAAACCACAGGTCCCGAGTTCTAATCCTACTTCTGTAACCGGTTCTGGCAATTATCAAGTTTTTAAATAAAGACAGAAATGAATTAATCTAATTTGTATATATATATATAATTAAAAACGAGATTATTTCGGGTTAGACACGTAGCTCAGTTGGTAGAGCTGCGTGCACGCGTACAGGAGGTCACGAGTCCGAACCTCACTCAGCGCACATAATAAACACAATCAGACCGGTCAACGGTCAAAGTCAACGGTCAAAGTCAACGGTCAACATTTTTTATTTATTTATTTAATCAGAAAATTATTTAAAAATACTTAAAAATAATATTTTTAAAGTTAGAAAATGTCCTTAAACTCACAAAAATAAATCTAGAAATCCTATTAAGTTTGTTAATTAAAATTATTAATCTCAAATAAAATCCATTTATTTATCAAACCATTATGTTATTATCTAGGTTAGTTTCTCTCGTGGTTAAAACCAAATTCGTGCGCATTCATCATCAATCTAAGAAACGCAACCACTGTGAGTGAATTCTTACAAATTCCCCTTTTTATTCATGTTTTGGGGTGTATCATGTGTCGCTTAAATTAATTCGCTTATTCAAACTCGTGCTATACCATTATATGATCTAAACTTAGAATGTAAATATTGTTTGTTGTGATGTATTACATATTGTCAAGTTGTATGCAAATTATTCATTAGGTCCATCAGTTCCTCGTGGGAGATGAGTTGGACAACGCGTGCCTCAAAACTCATTCATTAGGCCCATCAGTTCGTTGAACAACGCGTGCCTCAAAACTCATTCATTAGGCCCATCAGTTCCTCGTGGGAGACGAGTTGAATAACGCGTGCCTCAAAACAATCAATTGTTGTATGTGTGTGCAATATTTAACATTATGTGTTTTGTGAATAAATTTACATCTACATTTACTCATATGTGGTTATGCACTTTATTTTATAATCAATACAATAAACATGTTTAAATGTTTTCATAGGATTCACTCGCCAACTTTTTGTTCACCCAAAAACCATTTTTACACATGATACAGGTGGACAGGATGAAGCAAGGAACACATAGGAAATTGCCTTAGAAGAAAAATAATGAAGTCTAGAAAGATGTATAGAACATGTTGTACTTGTATGATTTGATTGTATGATCTCCTTTAAATTGTAATAATAAATATGAAACATTATAATAAATGTCATGAGCTTTGATGAAAACCCAATAATGTCCCGATCACCTTTTTCCGCTGCGGGTCGGGGTGTGACAGTTTTCCATACGATTAGTGTTAGATACCTTCACAGGCGGAAGTTTGGATAAAGATAAAACAAAATCAGTAAAAATTTCGCCATCCGAACGACATCATCCCGTTTTATTTCATACCGAAAGAATTTACATCGGTTAAGCTCCAATCCTAACAAGTCCAAAACTTACACTATATACATGACCCTCGCGCATGATATACCTGAGTATTACTCATACGCTGCACATGAGTCATGCGCTGCCCATGGCACATGCGATGTGTATTACTCTTGCGCTATTACAATCTATATATATTCAACTCACACTCTAACTAGTCTAACGGGCACACAAAATGCACCAAAAATGATACAAGGAAATCTAAAAAATTAATGAATTCAAACACTAGTAACACAATCAACACAAATGTAAAAACAAATACCCTAATAGCTTACAAAATCTACACCCAGGGTGAAGCTTGAAGGATTAGCTGCTCATGGTTGGAAGAACTTGAATTTGATCTTGGATTTTGGTGTTATATGATGATTGAGAGTGTTTAGGATGGTGGGAGATGATGCAAAGTAGCTCCAAGAACTCTAATATAACTCCCTAATTCGACAATTAGTCAAAATCAAGCATTAAACCCAAATTAAATGGCCAAAGACCAAAATTTGCGTTTTTGAATCAGAGGACCCCGTCGCCAATGGGATTAAACCTTGTCGTCGGTGGCTTAGGATGGAAAAAGGACAATCTTTGTCACACCCTGACCCGCAGCGGATATGGTAGTCGGGGCATGATTGAGTTTTCATCAAAGCTCATGACAGTTACTATTATAAAAGTTTCGTATTTATTATTTCAAATTAAAAAGAAATATTCCAATCAACACAAAAAGCATACAAACACCAAATGTTCTAAACAAGACATTCAAGTAACGATTTATTCTTCTTCTAAGGCCTGATCCTATGTGTTCCTTGCTTCAACCTGATCACCTGTATCATGTGTAAAAATAGAGATTTGGGTCAACAAAAGTTGGCGAGTGAATCTCGTTTAAACATTAAAAAGGGTTGATATGTTTATTTATTTATTAAAATATGCATAAACCAAATATGAGCAAACGTAAATGTAATCTATCCACAAACCACGTAATCATCTAGCAATGTACATGTGAGCACGATAAGCGATGTGCTGTGAGATCAAGGCTCAATCAAACAGAGCCAATCTAATTAGGCAACACGACGCTCCACCCGTATGAAACAGGGAACTGATGGGCCTAATGTGAATGTTTGACTGAAATGAGAAAGTATAACCACAAATAACAAAAATCCAAATATCACATAACACGTTAGTTCATATAATGGTAGTAGCACGAGTGTTGAATAAATGATATAAACAAAATGACACATGATACACCCCAAAACATGAATAAAAAGGGGAGTTTGTAGGAATTCACTCACAGTGGGTGCGTTCTTGATTTGATAACGAGCACGCATGATTTAAAGATTCCAACCAACGAGAAAACTAACCTAAATATTCACGTAATAATTTGGTAAATATATTTCTTTTATTTAAAATTAGTATTTTTATTTAATGAATTTTATTAGACTTTTTAGATAATTTTATAGCATTTATTACTACTTTTTATGTCACACCCTAGATTTCGAACCCAAATCCATACACCAGTGGGCCCGGGTGGGGAGTATCATGACGTCAGTAGATAATCATCATAGTCAATTAAACACGGCACATCGGAAGTCTTGTAGTAAAATTACTATTACAAACCGAATGTTCGAAAATACAAAATAATATACAAGCTTGTAAGAGAAGATCCACAAGGGGATCATAAATTGTACATGGAAAGAATACAAAATAGACTTTGGGCAGACTTAGGATTTGCAAGATCCTCTATCACTACCAAGCACTTCCGGCCTATTTTCGTATTGTACCTGCAGATTAGTCTTTTGAAAATACGTCAGCTTTCGCTGGTAAATACACCCAACTGACTCATTTTGAAAACATTTCTAAAAAATGTTTTAAGTGTGTATCAGCACAAAATCTTTTTATAACTTGGGTTAATTGACCGTCCAACCTTGTTAACAGATTTACATGTTTGTCCATACATACGGGGCCTGGTACTGAGACGGAGACACAATTAACGTACACACCACTTTGGACTCACGAAGGAGTCAATTCCTCCTAACCTTGTGGGAATGCATAATTGAGCGTCTATCGGGTGTATGCCTACACCCGCGCTAAGGTCGTGGCCATTTCTATTGTAATGAGCCGAGGATATCCAGGATACGGTAGTTAACCCCTGATGTTTAAATTATCAAACAAAACTGATTAAAACAGAATATGCGAATTTATTATCCCCGAACTGACGTTCGATTGAATCCCATTTCCGACCAAGCGGTAATCATTTACCGTAACCCAAGCCCGTATAGGGGAAATAGGTCGAGAGTATTTACCTGAGCTAGTCTTCTTTTATTTTAATAACTCAGCCGTATTCAAAATGAGTTAACTGCAGCTAGCATTTACTGGCAAGTCTCTAGTCTGGATTATGGCATAAACTAACCAATTAAATACTAAAGGTCTTATTTAAGTTATTGACTTAGACCGACTAGCGTACTTGATCCAAAACGTATGACGTTAGATTAAACGATGATTGGATAGAATGTAGTTTAATCCCAACAAGTACCTTGACTTGATAATATGGGTAAGCTATAATCATTCTGGATTTTGAGATTAAAATGATAAGGTTAAACTCGTTTCGGTTGAATTCCGTAAACTAGTTACGTATAATCAACCGTATGGTAACCGGATAAGTCATGGACAAGTTCTATATGCCATTATACTTTAAATAAGTTAAAATATCAGTAGGATATTAACTTATATGCCCGTTAAGGTTTTAAAACGGAATTATGCCTCATAAGGGCATTTTGGTAATTTTATACCGTATAAAAGGAACTTGAATATAATTTAATGTTATAGTTTTAAGTATTCTGGAAAAATACTTTATTTATGATATAATATCAGTAGGATATCATTTATATGTGTAAATTATCTTTTATGACCAAACTATGCACCGAAGGGGCATTTTGGTCATTTTACACATAGTTTATAAATTATTTGGGATTCTGAGTTTATAACATGTACCTACTGTAACTATGTTTAAAACAATATTTAATATCAGTAGGTAACAAGTTTTGTTAGTTAATATGGTTTAAAACCATACTATGCGCCTCAATGGCGCTTATGTCGTTAAAATGGCGTCCTTATGCGATTTTCATGAAAACTAATGTTAAGTTCAGATTAAAATGTCTTAGATATGTTATTTAATATAAAATATCAGTAGGTAAAAGATTTACCTTGAAAAGATTTGATTAAAACTAGTTTATGAGCCACAAGGGCTAAAATCGCCATTTATCGACATAGTTTAAGGACTTGCTTGAAAATTCAGTTTATAACTTGGTTTAATATCCCAAATAATCCTACTTATAATATTTCATCAGTAGGAAACTCATTTTCAAGTTCATTACCATTTAAAACCTTGTTTTATGCAAAAAGGACATTTTGGTCAAAAATGACATAATTATGGAACTTGCGCATAAACTTGGATTCTGATTATTATCATGCAATATAACTTCATAGGGTTATGCTACATTAAATTATGATCATAATGCAACTTTAGATCAGTAGGTAACTATTCTAAATCGGGTCAGAATCGAAAGTCAAAGTAGAAGTCAAACTTCCCGACTTTCGGTTGCGAACCGACCCTAGAACTGAAATTGACGAGCCGAACATGTTCTTACATGTGCTAATAATTATTACCAACTTGTTTAAGTGTCAAAACAGGTTTCATAACATATATAAGATCAATTTATGATTTTTCTGAAAAATGGCCTATTTGACTTTTTAATATCATAATTTTGACCCGTCAATTGGTCTAGCAAACGTGATCTTCAGGAGGTGCACTTTATAGGGACTAACACCTACCTTATTACAATCACTTAGCCATGTTCATTTCGAACAATGGCTGGACCATAATGGTCTTAACCGAAAGTCAGAGGGTTTTCCAAAAAACGCTTGACTTTTGGCTATAAAAGCCTATAAATGAAAATGCACAAAGAAGGAACACTTACTAGTGATTACATCCTCACCCCCTTAAAAGAAATCTCGACCTCTAGATTTTATTCAAAAAGATGGGGGTACTTTTGTCGCATAGTGGACTCAACCTCCCATGTATACTCGGGACCTCTAAAAGCGTCCCACTTAACCTTTACTATAGGTATTATTTTTCTTCGGAGCTTCTTGACCTGTCGATCCTCGATCAATATTGGTTTATCTACAAACCTCAGATTTTCATCTATTTGCACATCTTTGTGCGACATTGCTTGCGATTCATCGGCTAGACATTTCTTAAGATTTGATATGTGGAATACATCATGAATTCCACTAAGCTCCTCTGGTAACCTGAGCTTATAAGCTAAAGTGCCGACACGTTCGATTATCTCGAAGGGTCCTATATATCTTGGGCTTAACTTGCCCTTCTTTCCAAAACGCATTACACCTTTCCAGGGTGATACCTTCAGCATGACCTTGTCCCCTACTTGGAACTTAAGAGGTTTACGCCTCTTGTCAGGATAACTCTTCTGCCTATCTCTGGCAGCTTTGAGACGATCATGGATTTGCACAATCTTTTCCGTGGTCTCCAGGACAATCTCTGGTCCTGATAATTGGGCTTCCCCAACTTCTGCCCAGCATACAGGCGTTCTACATTTTCTCCCATACAAGGCCTCAAACGGAGCAGCCTTGATGCTCGTATGATAACTGTTATTGTAGGAGAATTCTATTAGGGGTAAGTGGTCCTCCCAACTTCCACCTAAATCAATTACACATGCCCTAGGCATGTCTTCTAGTGTCTGAATAGTATGCTCACTTTGACCATCAGTCTGCGGATGGTAAGCCGTACTAAAGTTCAATCGTGTGCCTAAAGATTGTTGGAAACTTTTCCAAAAGTGAGATGTATATCTAGTATCTCTGTCAGATATAATAGATACTGGCACACCGTGTAGGGACACAATCTTGTCCACATACAACTTAGCCTGAATTGTACGTTTCCTTAATTGGCAAGAAATGTGCTGACTTAGTCAGCCTATCCACTATGACCAAAATAGTGTCATTACCACTTTTGGTCTTTGGTAACTTGGTAATCAAATCCATAGTTACCATTTCCCATTTCCAGGTGGGAATTTCTAATTGTTGCAGAAGTCCTGACGGATTCTGATGTTCGGTTTTAACCTGCGAACACTTCAGACACTTAGCTACATAAGTGGCTATGGATTTCTTCAAACCCATCCACCAATAATTCCTTTTTAGATCTTGATACATCTTGTCACCTCCCGGGTGAACCGAGTATCTTGAATTGTGCGCTTCTTGGAGGATTAGATCTCTAAGTCCTCCAAGGATTGGAACCCAATTCTATCATTAAATCTAAGGATTCCAGCCTTTCCAGGCGCTAACTGATCCACAGTTCCGCCTAATCCCTCCTTAAGGATATTAGTCTCCAATATGGCTTATTTTTGCGCATCTAATAGCTTCTCACTTAAGCTATTTCTGAGCTCAATGCTCTTTGCGTTAATTCTCATAGGTTTAACTCGTTCTTTGCGACTTAAGGCATCAGCAACTACATTTGCCTTGCCGGAATGGTAGTGAATCTCGCAATCATAATCATTTAGTATTTCCATGTAACATTTGTCAAAAACGGGTTTTCCAAACCCGCTCCGTTTTGTAATCGAATATCAAGTTATAAATGTCACGTTGCGTATTTATGGCTATTTTGATTTTTAATGATACATAATAAATAAACAAACTAAACTATAAAAGTTATAATTGATAAAAAGTAAAAATAAAATAATTAAAAATAAAATAAGGCTGCCGGGACTCGAACCCGGGTCAGCCGGAAGAGAACTCCAAAGACTTAACACACACACACATAACCACTCCGCCACTTGTTGTTTTCTGTCAACTCTAGGAAACAAATGAATTTTATAGTCAATCATAGATCAACCGGTTGCGCAACTGAAAACCGTAATCGGCTATTCAACCGTCCAAAACGTTTGAGTTATCGCGAATTCTGGTTTATAACCGATGCACCGACGATTCTGATCAAGTTTGCCTTGAATGAACTTGAATTCTAGAAGTGAATCAGTTTTTATAACCGAAAACTTTCAATATCAGAATTACTTCAATCTTTGCCCTCTCTCGCGACTCAGAAACATTCTACAAACCTGCCATTTCACCTTCGCTATACATTCAGTTCATCAGAAAAGGTTTTGTTTACTCGCTGGAAAATTTCTGCAAGTCGCCGGAAAACCGTATTCTTCATCAAAACAGTAAGTCTTTCAATACCTTCGTGGTCTATCAATTGTTAAGCTATTGCTAACTCAGACCCTTCAATCGAAATCAATTTCAGACGTCAATATCAGATAATTCTAGTTCGCCGGAAAACTTCTGGAAATCCTTATCTTCAGCTGTGAAACGGTATAGACTTTCAAACCTTCTGATAACTCTTGTTTAATACTTAAATTCCTCTCGTAGCTAATCAAAACTGTCAATTTATTCATTCAGTAGAAATCCGTAAACACAGAGCCGACGACTCGCCGGAATTCTGAGATAAATCGTTCTCCGGTATGTTTACCTCTAAATATCATCTCTGCCATTTCATATTAGTCTGTTCAATGTTTGTCAATCGAATTAAACAAGATAAAATAGCGTAATCGCAGACTGTAATTTTGTAATGTAGAAGACGATGATAGTTTGATTATAAGTTCAATAAAATCTGGATATTATCTCGGGTTAGACACACAGTCCAGCGGTGGACTGTGTGCATATACATATCACACGCCGCGAGTTCGATCCTTGATACATACACACACCCTCTGTAATTAAAATGTTATTTTTTTAACTGAACCGGATGAACTTACGTTAGATGTTAAGTATAATAAAAATCTGTATATTAAACAAGTTAGACACACAGTCCAGCGGTGGACTGTGTGTAGCCTTAAAGCGCAGGTCCCGGGTTCGAGACCTGTTAGTGTCACCGGTTCGATGATTTAAAATGTTTTTGAAAATAAAAGAATTTTGAATAAGCTGAGTTAATATATAAGTATAATTAAAAACAGAATTATTTCGGGTTAGACACGTAGCTCAGTTGGTAGAGCTGTGTGCACGTGTACGGGAGGTCTCGGGTTCGAGCCTCACCCGGCGCATACAATTACACAATAAAACCGGTCAACAAGTCAAATGGTCAACAGTCAATGTATAAGTCAACATATTTTTATATTTTTAATTATTTAATTTAATTTAAAAATCAATTAAAAATACTTAAAAATAATGTTTTTAAAGATAGGAAATGGCCTTAAACTCACAAAAATATATCTAAAAATCTTATTAAAATTATTAATAAAATCCACTCATTTACTATATTTTCCGTTATTATTTAGGTTAGTTAATTTTCGTTGTTCAACTCTTCCAACTCGTGCGCATCTCACCATCTCCAACTAAACGCACCCAATGTGAGTGAATCTTTACAAATTCCCCGTTTTAATCACGTTTTTGGGGTGTATCATGTGTCTTGCCATTTATTATATTTAAATCATTGTGCATACATCATATCATGAACAAATGTGTATTCAGCCTGTTTCAACTGTTTGTGTGGTTATTGTTAGATTTAATTTATTATTTTCAGTACATGCAATTTCATAGGCCGCCGCTCCCCATTACATTATGAGCGTTGAGCATGTTCCCCATTACATTATGAGCGTGAACCTGGCGTGCCAACATACGATCGGCTCCGTTTGATTGAGCCTTGATCGCACAGACATTTATCATTTTCAGTACATGCAATACGATCGGCTCCGTTTGATTGAGCCTTGATCGCACAGTTTCATTCATGTTATTTATTGTATGATGTTGGTATGTTATTGTATGTTATTATATGTTATTGTATGTTATAGTTTGTGATTGTTATTGCTACTGTTTGATTCTTTACATTTGCTCACTTATGATTATGCACAATTTTTCCTTGATAAAATAACAAGAAAATCAATAATAAATGTTTATCTAACAAGGTTCACTCGCCAACTTATGTTGACCCAAAAACCTCCATTTTTACACATGATACAGGTGAACCAGCTGCAGCAAGAAACACATAGGATTGGCCTAGAAGAATAAAATGATTTAGAGCTTGGAATTGTTTAGTTGGTTATTTTTCTTTGTATTTGTATGAACATGTTTAGATTATTGGGAATGTAATTTTGACTTTAATAAATATGAAACATATTAGTAAATATCACGAGCTTGGTGATAACCCAATTATGCCCCGACTCTTATTCCGCTGCGGGTCGGGGTGGGGACATTCCATCCACCGACGTTGTCGCATGTTCAATTCCTTTTGATTGAACAGGTGTTGAAGACTTTTATGATCAGTGTATATAATACACTTTGTGCCATACAAGTAATGTCTCCACAGTTTTAGTGCAAATACAACAGCACCCAATTCTAAATCGTGGGTGGTGTAATTCCTTTCGTGCACCTTTAACTGTCGTGATGCATAGGCAATTACTTTGCCTTTTTGCATTAGTACACAACCCATGCCAGTGTGCGATGCATCACAGTAAACTACAAATTCTTCAATACCCTCAGGTAGTGATAAACAGGAGCGTTGCTCAACTTGTGTTTAAGAATCTTAAAAGATTGTTATTGCTTTGGACCCCAATTATACTTAACATTCTTACGGGTCAAGGTAGTTAAAAGAGTGGCTATTCTTGAAAAGTTCTCGATGAACCTCCTATAATATCCAGCCAATCCTAGGAAGCTACAAATTTCTGATGGGGTCTTGGGCACTTCCCAATTCATTATGGCCTTGATTTTGGCGGGATCCACTTGGATACCACGCTCGCTTACCATATGTCCAAGAAATTGGACCTCTCTAAGCCAAAACTCACACTTAGAGAATTTAGCATAGAGCTTCTCTTGCCTTAGCAGTTCTAAGATGCACCTAAGATGTTTCTCGTGATCAACTTGATTACGAGAATAAATAAGTATGTCATCTATGAAGACAATGACAAACTTATCCAGATATGGCTTGCAGACTCTATTCATGAGATCCATGAATGCTGCTGGTGCATTTGTGAGTCCAAAAGGCATTACTAAGAATTCAAAGTGACCATATCGGGTCTTGAAGGCAGTTTTAGGAACATCTTCACTTCTAACCTTCAGCTGGTGATATCCAGATATCAGATTAATCTTAGAGAAGTAACTAGCCCCTTGAAGTTGGTCGAATAAATCGTCGATCCTGGGCAGAGGATATCTATTCTTGATTGTTAACTTGTTTAGCTCTCGGTAGTCAATGCACATCCGCATTGAACCGTCTTTCTTTTTAACGAAAAGGATAGGAGCTCCCCAAGGTGTGGAATTAGGCTGTATAAAGCCTTTATCCAAGAGTTCGTCTAGCTGCGTCCTCAATTCCTTCATCTCCGTTGGTGCTAGCCTATATGGAGCTCTTGCCACTGGTGCTGATCCTGGTAGGATATCTATTCTAAACTCTACTTACCTGTCTGGAGGCAGGCCTGGTAATTCTTCTGGGAATACATCGGGATATTCTGAGATGACTGGTAGGTCCTCCATGTTTGGCTTAGGCTCATTTATGGTAACTTGTGCCATGTAGATGACACATCCTTTCCTCAAACACTTGGATGCCTTAAATAATGACACCTTGTCTGGCAGTCCATGGTGTGAGTCTCTGGGGATGGTGATCATTTCACCAGATGGGGTTTTAATTTCAATGAGCTTTTTATTGCAGGCAATACGAGCTTCGTTATGAGATAACCAATCCATGCCTAAGATAACATCGAACCCCGCCAATTTCATTGGCAGAAGAGAGATAGGGATGGAATGGTTCTTAATGGTTATAGAGCCTCCATCAAGAATGAAGATGTGGATTCTATCGTTCATCAGCAAGTTCTATCTCATAAGTTTTATCTAGAGTTCTTATGGGCAGGTTTAATAGTTTACTAAACTTATGATTAACAAAAGATCTATCTGCACCCGAATCAAAAAGAACTCTAGCATAAATATCATTAATGAGGAAAGTACCTGTTATGACATTGCCGTCATTAACAGCTTCTCTTGCATTTATTTGAAAGGCACGGGCATTCCCCTTTTTGGCCTCTCCAGGATTTGCATCATTACCTTTGGGTTTCTTGGGGCAATTATACGTTATATGCCCTTTTTCATTGCAGTTATAGCAAACTGCATCCTTAAGATCCTTGCAATCTAAGGTCTTATACCCTCTTCTTTTGTAGATACTACAAGGTTTGGTTTGTGTCTAACCCGAAATATATCTGAATTTAATTATATATATACACTTACTGAAAAAATCTTATTTTTGATTAATTATAAAGGTTTTGGATAATTATAAGAACCGTGCGTATAACCGGACTCGAACCCGAGACAGTTTGTTAAAGATGCACACAGTCTACCATGTGTCTAACCCGGTATAAACACCGCTTTTAATTCTTTTTATACTCATTTCCAACTTCATTCAAAAAACCAGTTTTGATACCCAGCTGTTAATCCAAAAACCCCTACTGAATAAGTTGATTTATTACTACTGATAATAAAAGAAGAAGATTCAAGAGTGTTATACCGAAACAGAGATGATCTTGACTTCTTCGGTGATGCTCCGGCGACCGAAGATATTTCCGACGATGTAAAATTTTGAAAACAGAGAGAGTGTGGAGTGTTTTTTGAGTATGAGTGAGTTCTATATGAGTTCATGGATCGCAATTTATAGTCGAAGGTGTGGGTTCAAGTTGGAATTTCGATTTCGATAGTTTCGGCGATTTGATCATTGCTGGCTCATTAATTGAGTCTAACACATGATTAGACACCGTTTCTCGGTTTAGTTTGCAAAAGAAACGAAGATTGATGATTGATTTTCGGAGTTTCATCCGTTACAGGCGGGTGTTGAAATTTTGATTTCTGGAGGTTGTTTTAATATAAAAATTATTTGTCTTGGGATTATTTTCAGATATGTGTGTGTAGTGTAGTGGCGTGTTGTGTGTGTTGGTTGGGTGGAGATCCGGGTTCGATAACCGCGGTCCTCGCTTTTTTTGTTATTTTTTATTTTTATTATTTGTATTTTATTTATTAACAAATATTATTTTACTTTATTATTTTTATTTATTATTAAATACTAATAACAATATAACAATTTTGAACTTTTAACATAAATGCGTAACGAACATCATACGTATATTTGAATGACAAAACGAAGCGGGTTTTAGAACCCGTTTTATGACAAATGTTACAATCTTGCTGTTAACGGCTTGGCCGACGGGATAAAAGTGTCGGCTATGGCTTCAGATTCCGTCGCCGACGCCACTAATGACTGTCGACTAGGTCATGGAAAAACCTAATTGACCTAGCTAGCTAGGGTAAGCAGCGTATCAATCCATGGGAGTCTGGTGGAAAGCGTTATGGATTAAACACTGATTAACTATTTGCGAAAACGTAAACTTGGTTGTTTGCTTGTTGATTTAACTAACGAATTACTAAATTGAATTGTAAACAATTGGAGAAAACAATGGTTCCTCCAGATTATAGATTCGAAGCGACGAAAATTACGTGTTTAATTGTGACAATCACATAGACATGACTGTTTAATTCAATTAATTGATTGTGGTTACCCAAAGACTACTTATTTCGGTTGTGAAACAACGATAGATTATCATATAAGCAATCAACCGAAATTACCAACCCTAACCCTTATCAACTGTATCTCAATTACTAGAAATCTCGGGAATTGAATGAATTCAAATAAGATTAATTAAAACCAATCATTTACAATCAGTCAAATCAAATCAAAAGGTAACAAGCATCAAATGCTTAGATTACCGTGTTCACGACTTAGTTTAAACATATAAAAGTCATTAACTTACAAGAATCCTCCACGTAGAGGAAACCACTTGATGATTAGCCGCTCATCTCGCCGTGATCTTCACAAGCTTGAGAAACGGTTGATGACATCTTCTTAATCTTGGATTTGGTGAAAGGAATGATGATGATGATGAAAGAATGCCCCCAAAAGTGTATCTTGATCTCCAAAAATTGTCCCAGAAAGTGATTTCTTTAACTAGGGTTTAAAACCCTTTATATTCTTCAAAATACAAGTCCAGGAAGATTTCCAGAATACGCACCTTAACCTATGGTCTTCGTACTGTAAGTTACGGTTTACACTTTCTGTTTAAATTGCTATCGACTATCGTAGCCTACGGTATTGCACCGTAAGCTACGGTACATGCTTCCTGAGTTCACTTTTGTCACCATCACCAGACTGTAAGCTGCAGTATGATGACCGTAGCTTACGTCGTGTATACTAAACCCATACATGGCTGCAAATCCAACTTTCAATTAATGACCGGAAGCCCCCTAGACTGTGTTCTTTCTCTTTTATCACGATTTTAAGCTATCTTTCAAACCAAAACAAATCCCGAATGCTGTAATATATCTCAATGATCATCCTTGCTCGTTCCCTTGCACCACTACTGTAACACCCCAAAAATATCAAATTATATAAATAATCAGGGCATCTAACCCAGTTAGTGGAAAGCCTCTTTAAAAGGGAGTGGACTTGTGACGTCCCTAAAATATATAAAGTATATAATTATACTCATTGTGAAAGTAAAATATATAGCATCCATAGTTATTTATTGGATTTGAAAATTAGTTAGTTATTTGCTTAATAACTAATGAAAACATCTAGATAGTGCCCACGTATAATAAACCAAACTTGGAGGACTGAATTAGGCACTTGGTGAACTGGTTACTATAAATAGGCAATCGAAACCTAAAAACACACACAAGTGTGTGTTTAGGAGTCGACCAGGTGCAAGTAGAAAGGGGAGAACTCCCCTTTAACCCTAGAATCATCAAATCCTTCAAATTGAAAAAGAAATCAAGTCTTAAATTAGTGCATGAGCTGAAATTAATGATCATCCAAGCTAGGAGATCTTAAGGTATGTTGAATTTCAATGTCTAGTGATGATTATGAGATTGATGAATATTACAAATTTCATTTCAAGCATAAATTGAAGATGTTAAAGCAGAATTTGATATGTATATTAGTTTAGGGAGAAACCCTTAATGAAAAATAGTGATCAAAGGCTATAAATTAAGTGTTTGAATGATTATTAGTACTTGTGTTAAATGGGTTTTATGAAAGTGTGGAATGTATATGCTACAATGATTAATTTATACGCATGAGATTTGATAAACTGAAATTTCGATGTGAATCGGATCATAATCGGACATACTTATTAGATAAGGTAAGAATGAGTAGATAAATGGTGCTTTACTTGCGTTATTAGACGTAGCACATAAATCTGCGCTTACAAGGTGTGTGATAAATCGCCTAAGTGAAAATGTCATACTTAGTAACGTGATAATTTGATGAGAACCATATGTATTGATTCTTGACGAAGTTTGATAATAATATCTTTATATTAACCATTTAACCATTAGCCGAGTTGTTCATTTTAGGCAACTCGAGCGAGAAGGTGGGTGATAAAGCTGGAGGTGATACGCGACTAAAAGGAAAGCTTTAAGGTACGTGGGTTATTGCATCAAAGATTTTAAATTCTAATTTATTTAGTATTATATGGTTGAATAAAGCGATGGATTTCGCTAAAATAACCAAAGTGGCAAAATGATAAAAGAATTGGTTGAATAAAAGCGATGTATTTCGCTAAAATAAAAACGGGTCAAAATGATAAAAGAATAAAGGTTTGGCTGAATAAAAGCGATGGATTTCGCTAAAATAACCAAATGTCAAAATGATAAAAGAATAAATGTTTGGTTGAATAAAAGCGATGGATTTCGCTAAAATTACCAAATGGGTCAAAATGATAATAGAATAAATGTTTGGTTGAATAAAAGCGATGAATTTCGCTAAAATAACCAAACGGGTCAAAATGATAAAAAGAATAAAAGTTTGGTTGAATAAAAAGGATTTATTTCGCTAAAATAACCAAACGGGTCAAAATGATAAAAAATAAAGGTTTGGTTGAATAAAAGAGATGGATTTCACTAAAGCAATCAAACGGGTCAAATGATAAAAGAATAAAGATTTGGTTGAATAAAAGCGATGGATTTCGCTAAAATAACCAATGAGTCAAAATGATAAAAGAATAAAGGTTTGGTTAAATAAAAGCGATAGATTTCGCTAAAACAACCAAACGGGTCAAAATAACAAAGGAACAAAGGTTTGATTGAATAAAAGCGATGAAAATCGTTAAAACGATCAAACAAGTTAAGACTAAGTCATGACACATTTAAAAAAGGCATGAACGACTACTTGGTTTAAATCTGGTACGTAAAAGGGTAAAATCAGAATTTAAGTGTAAACTGAGTAATGAATAAGTAAAACACAAGAAACTTACCTTGAGGTGTAACATCCGTCAAAAACCAGATTTACCAAACCGGCTCCGTTTATTAACCGAACAATCAGTTAAAAATTTCGTTGCGTATTTAATGCCCAAATTATTTTTAAACGATACATAATTAATAAGTATATTAAAATATATAATTTATTTTTGAAAAAAAGTATTTAAAATAAGGAAATAAAAATAAAAGGCTGCTGCCGGGTTTCGAACCCGGGTCAGCCAGCGATCCAGCAAAGACTTAACTTCCAACCAACCAACCACTGCGCCACTTGTGTTTCTTGTTAATTAATGGAAACAATTAATACATATTATAAGTCTCGAAATCAAAACCGACGCGCCCAATCGCAGTCGTCGGAAATCCCGACGATTTCGCCGAGATTGGACGGTTTCTTCAGTTTTAACCGAAGCTTTAACTACTACATCGGTTATAACCGACGTCTGAACCCGCGACACAAGTCATAACCGCTGGAAAATCTTTAACCGACGAACCAAGACGGAAATTGGACTAAATTCGTCAATGTTCTGCCCTATAAATACCCCCTCAAACCTCTGCTAGCTTTTTCGCTCACAATCACACTTTTTCCCGACATAATTTCCCTCGCCGGAGAACTTCTGCAACTCGCCGGAAAACCGAACCTTTCACCTCTGTGCCTTACTGAACCCCCGGAGCTCATACCGAAGCCACCCACATTCATCTCAATCTCGTTGAAGACCCTCTGCCGCAGGACACACGTCGCCGGAATAGCTTGCTGTCACCGGAGTTTCGCCGGCGAAACAGAGGAGCACTGTTCGGTATATCTAACACTTAATCTCTCATTCTTATTATTTGTCTCACATGTAATTAACCACCAGACACTAATGAACTTGATTAAATCTTCGAACCAGTCGGACTTCCGTTTCTGGTTAAGTCTGACGAAGAAGACGAAGATTCGTATTGTATATGTTTAATTAAAATCAAGATATATCTCGGGTTAGACACACAGTCTAGCGGTGGACTGTGTGCAAATAAAACACGCTTACGTCTCGAGTTCGATTCTTGTCCCACGCACACTCGCCTTAATAAAAATGTTCTTTTTTTAATTGAACCGGATCCACTGCTTATAGATGTTAAGTTTAATAAAAACCGGAATAATAACCAAGATAGACACACAGTCCAGTGGTGGACTGTGTGAACGTTTAATCACACGTCACGAGTTCGAGTCCGGACTACCGCACCGGTTCGGGCAATTATCAAACTTTTTATATAAAACAGAAATGAAATTATTTAGTTTGTATATAAGTATAATAAAAATCAGAGTATTTACCAAGTTAGACACACAGTCCAGCGGTGGACTGTGTGTTAACCTAAACCACAGGTCCCGGGTTCGAGACCTGTGGAGAACACCGGTTCGATGCATTAAAATCGTTTTAAAAATAAATGATTTTCGGTTTAATTCAATTAGCATATAAATATAATT
Organism: Scalesia atractyloides; assembly: GCA_947069175.1. Classification (NCBI taxonomy): domain Eukaryota; kingdom Viridiplantae; phylum Streptophyta; class Magnoliopsida; order Asterales; family Asteraceae; genus Scalesia; species Scalesia atractyloides. Next base: position 5,446,631 of record CAMTDV010000026.1, on the reverse strand, counting down.
AAAAACAGAAAAATTTCAGGTTAGACACGTAGCTCAGTTGGTAGAGCTGCGTGCACGCGAACGGGAGTTCTCGGGTTCGAGCCTCACCCGGCGCACACATATTACACAGTCTGACCGGTCAACAAGTCAACGGTCAACGGTCGCAAAAAGTCAACATTTCTTATTATTTTTATTTATTTATTTTATTTAAAAATCAATTAAAAATACTTAAACATAACGTTTTTAAGGTTAGAAAATAGCCTTAAACTCACAAAAATATATCCAATCATCCTACTAAAATTGATTAATAAAATCCGCTTATTTACCAAACCATTATGTTATTATCTAGGTTAGTTTCACTCGTGGTTAAATCCAACTTCGTGCGTATTCAACATCATCAACTGAACGCACCCAATGTGAGTGAATCTTACAACTCCCCTTTTTAATTACACGTTTTGGGGTGTGTCATATGTCACCAAAATTAACTCGTTTATTTAAACTTGTGTCATACCATATTGTGATCTAAACTTAGATTGTATATATTGTTTGTAGTTATGTATTTCATATTGTCAAGTTATATGCAATTCATTCATTAGGCCCATCAGTTCCTCGTGGGAGACGAGTTGAGCAACGCGTGCCTCAAAACAAATCCATTATTGTTCGTGTGTGTATTATTTAGTTTATATTGTTTGTAGTTATGTATTTCATAGTGTCAAGTATTTGCAAATCATTCATTAGGCCCATCAGTTCCTCGTGGGAGACGAGTTGAGCAACGCGTGCCTCAAAACGATCCATTATTGTTCATGTGTGCATTATTTAATATTAAATGATTGGTGAATAAGTTTACATCTATTTTTACTCATGAGTGGTTGTGCACTTTATTTTATAATCAATTAAATAAACTTGTTCAAATGTTTTTCATAGGATTCACTCGCCAACTTTTTGTTGATCCAAAAACCATTTTTACACATGATACAGGTGAACAAGATGAAGCAAGGAAAACATAGGAAATGCCTTAGAAGAAAACAATGAAGCCTAGATTGATGTTTAGGACATGATGTAATTATGATTGTATATTTCCCATTAAAATGTATTAATGAATATGAAACGTTATAATAAATGCCATGAGCTTTGATGATAACCCAATCATGCCTCGATCACCTTTTCCGCTGCGGTCGGGGTGTGACAGATTGGTATCAGAGCCATGACTATAGGGATATAGGATAGGTTATTAGACCCTTAGAGCCTATACTATAGTTTGCCTAAATTTTAATTGTTTAGGTGGCATACAAACTTATGATGTTTATTTGTTTCATATTTGTTTATACTTACAGTCAAACATACATACTTACATACACATTCATCATACATATTTCAATGTTCATATATTCAAATCATCTTCATACTTTCGTTATTCAAAGATTTTGTCGCAATTTTCAAATCTCATCAAAGTAAGTTCTGCGACGGGCATGTTGTAACTGGAAGGGTACAAGTACCGGTAGTCGGAACGTCCTGTCTAGGTTGGCATTCGTATAAATCCAATATAACGGACCAGTTTGCCTACCTGGGGACTAACGATGAGAGTACAAAGGACCTATTAGGCCAAAGCATACCACACCAAACGTCGTTCGAACTAACCCACTTTGAGGTGTCACCGTGTCTATACCTGGACACATTCCGAATATCATACGTTATATACATATTTCTCGATTTTCTCCGGGTTTTAGTGTACGTAACCAGGCTAACACATGCGAACCATATGAAAAACCCGATATTCATGGGGGCCCACATGATTACGAAGGTGAAGTATGGCGGCATGCAAGGCCTAATGACGAGCAAAGCCCAAGACATCCTATGGATGTAGTAGATTTATTTTTCTATATTTATTTTATGAATGTTCATTCCTAAATACGACCCATGATCCCAAAAACATCCAACTCATACTCACAATACGTATTCCTTGTAGATGTCTTCTAGCCTCGCCCGTAGGAAGATGAGAGCAGGAAAAGCCCGCGAGCGCATGGCTGCACTAATCGCCCAACAAATGGCTGCCGTAATACCCAACATTGTAATTCAAGTCCAACAAGCCCTTACCGCTAATCCTGTCAACCAAGAAGATCAAAATGTTATCAACCCTCCCCCAAATACCACTAAATGCACCTACAAGCATTTCAAATCCTGCGACCCTCCAAAATACGAAGGGACTGAAGGTGTCACCGCTCTCCTCCATTGGTTTGAAGAAATGGAGAACACTTTTCTAAATTGCGATTGCCCTGACAATCGCAAAGTGCGATATGCTACCGGTCGTTTATATGGAATAGCACTTACTTGGTGGAATACAGAGAAGGCCAAACGAGGCGTTGACGATGCTATGGCTTTGACTTGGGAAGAGTTGAAGGAAATCATGACAAGACGGTTTTGCCCAAGGAGCGAAATCAAGAAATTAGAAGATGAGTTCTATTCGTTGAAGCAAAAGGAAGGCGACCACACCACGTACAACAAAAGATTCCTCGAGTTAAATCAAATGGTTCCCAACTTGTTCACTCCCCTCTACCGTTTGATCGAGCACTACATTCGAGGTCTTCCATAAAAAATTCAAGACTCTGTAATAAGTACCACACCTGCAACTTTGGAAGCAGCAATGGAGTTAGCTACAGAGCTCACCGAAAACCGAATCCGGAACAAAGACTTCAAGGAGGAGAAGAAGAAGGATAAGGCATCGAATGAAACTTCAAACTCCACCCAAACCGAATCCCCTTCTCAACCCATTTCTAAGAGAAAAAGAGACGGGCAAGTTTTCGCTACTATCCAACGTAATCAACCAATTTCACACGCCATACCCATCCAAGCTATCCCAATCACGCAAATAGCACCCAACTCAACTTACCCAAATAAGAAACCATACATTGGACCTCACTCTCGATGTAACACCTGTTTTTATCACCATCCCCTTACCTTACCTTGTCGACTATGTGCAAATTGTGGACGCTATGGTCATCTGAGCAAGGTTTGCCGCACCCCTCAAAAACCAAATCTCACCCCCTACTCAAAATATGATCCAAACATATCAACAACCCCAATACCCCATGTTCCCATATGTTCAAGCTTGTTTCAATTGTGGCGACCCTACCCACTTTAGAAACACGTGCCCTCGATTGGTTAACATCATAAACGCTCAAGCTCAATCAAATCCAGTTAACCAAGTAAATCAAGAAAACCCAATCACTAGGCCACCAGTAAGAGGAAGAGTTTTCAACATCAACGCCAATCCTATTGAAGATGATGACGGCCCAAACGAAACCACCCAACTAGTCCTCTTCACCGAAAATCAAGATTCAACTCCAATCGTTTAGTTTTATGTTTTTCTTTATTTTTTAGAATCACATAGAACCTGTAACATCCGTCAAAAACGGATTTACCAAACCCGCTCCGTTTATCAACCGAACAGTCAGTCAAAATTTTCGTTGCGAATTAAATGTCCAAAACATTTTTAAACGATCCGTAATCAATTATTATACGCGAATATATATTTAGTTTTTGAAAAACTGTTGAAAATCGCAAAATAAAAATGAAATGCTTCTGCCGGGTTTCGAACCCGGGTCTGTACCGAATCAGTTCAACACTTAACACATAACACTGAACCACTGCGCCAACTACTTTGTTTGTGATATAATAGAATCATTTAATTGATAAAGTGTCGTTACGAATTCAAAATCGGCGCCCAAACGATTCAGTCGTCGGAATCCCGGAAATCCCGCGAATCTTAACTACAATTTACGTTATAACGTAAACCATTAACCAGATATCGGTTATAACCGATGTTTGAAGTCCGCGACCAAAATCAAAACCGCCGGAAAATTTAAATAACGAACACAGTCCGAAATCAGACCAAATACATTTCGATTATTCCCTATAAATTCACCCACAACCGACGACAAACACTTTCGCTCAAAAATCACACCTTTTCTCGGCGTAATTCCACTCGCCGGAATAAACCTGTTCGTCGCCGGAAAACCGGTTTCCCCACTGCCGAGTTTTTCTGAACCTCCTAAGTTTATACCGAAGTCACCCTTACTCTTTCCAAGATTTCCGGAGACTTGCTGCTGCAAGACACCTGACGCCGGAGTTGAACTCTGTCGCCGGAGTTCTGCCGGAAAACAGAGAGTCCTGTCGGTATACTTTCTCCGCCCAGTTTCTTTTCCGTTTCACTTTTATATTACCTTAATCAACTGTAAAACGCTAATAAACTGATAAGAATCTTAAACCCGTCGATTTCCGATTCTGGTTCAAACTAGATGAAGAAGACGATGAATTTCAGTATGTTATAAGTATAATATAAATCATGAAATTAATCGGGTTAGACACACAGTCCAGCGGTGGACTGTGTGCACATAAAACGTTATACATACAAAGGTCTCGAGTTCGATTCCCGTCTCACACACGCTGCCTTAATAAAAATCCATTTTTGTTTACTGAACCGGAGTCGCCTTAGATATATGTTAAGTATATTAATAACCGGAATAATAACCAAGTTAGACACACAGTCCAGCGGTGGACTGTGTGTTTGTTTATATCGCTGGTCACGAGTTCGAGTCCGGTCTTCAGCACCGACTCGGACCATTATCTCTTCTTTTTAATTAAGGCAGAAAAGGAAATAAATAATTAGTACTTAAGTATAATAAAAACCGAATGATATAACATGTTGAACACACAGTCCAGCGGTGGACTGTGTGTTGGATTAAACCACAGGTCCCGGGTTCGAGACCTGTGGAGTGCATGACCGTTTCGTTTAAACCGTTTTTAAAATAAAAAGGATTTCTGTTTAATTCTAATTAATGTATATATGTAATTAAAATCGGATATATAACGGGTTAGACACGTAGCTCAGTTGGTAGAGCTGCGTGCACGCGTACGAGAGGTCTCGGGTTCGAGCCTCACTCAGCGCACAATAATCTGCCATTGAACCGGTCAACGGTCAGGTCAACGGTCAAAGGGTCAGTCAACGGTCAGAAAAAAATAAAATATTTTTATTTTTATTTAATTATTTTAATTAAAAATCAATTATAAATACTTAAAAATAACATTTTTAAGATTAGAAAATAGCCTCAAACTCACAAAAATGCACCCAACCATCCTACTAAAATAGTTTAATAAAATCCGTTTACTTACCAAACCATAATGCAATTTATCTAGGTTAAATCTCACTCGTGGTTAAAACCACTTCGCGTGCATTCAACGTCATCAACCGAACGCACCCACTGTGAGTGAATCTTACAATTCCCCTTTTAAATTACACGTTTTGGGGTGTGTCATGTGTTATGAAATTAATTAATTTATTTATTTAAACTTGTGCCATACCACATCATGACTTAAACTTAGATTGTTTTTATTGTTGTGATTCACTTATTGCCATTTGTCAAGTCATATGAAACTCATACATTAAGCCCATCAGTTCCTCGTGGGAGACGAGTAGAACATCGCGTGCTTCACATCAAATTCATTATTATTCATGTGTGTATCATTGAGTTTATATTGTTTGTGGTTGTGTTATTCATATTATCATGTTTATGCAATTCATTCATCAGGCCCCTCAGTTCCTCGTGAGAGACGAGTTGAGCATCGCGTGCCTTTAATTGTTCCATTATTGTTCATGAGTGTTTTCATTTAACATCTTATGATTATTGATCAAGTTACATCTAATTTTACTCATGTTTGGTTGTGCACATATTTCATAATCAATTTAAATAAATTGTTCAAATGTTTTCCATAGGATTCACTCGCCAACATTATGTTGATCCAAAAACCTTTTTACACATGATACAGGTGAACAGGTTGAAGCAAGGATAACATAGGATATACCTTAGAAGAGAACAAAGAAGTTAGATTGTTAGTTAGATCATGTTGTAACATTATTGTAAATTTCCATTTAATTTGTATTAATGAATATGAAACGTTTAATAAATGTCATGAGCTTTGATGATAACCCAATCATGCCCCGATCACCTTATCCGCTGCGGGTCGGGGTGTGACAGAACCAATCATAACTTAAGGATAAAGCCAATGAGAATTTGACAAGAATATGGTGGATACGCCGCTGGTACTTCCTATATATAAGTATTCTTGTCAAAGGATAGGAGGCATTATCAGGCGGTTATGAGAGGTTCCATGTATAAACTGTTTGTGTGATTATTGTTTAGATTAAATTTATTATTTTCAGTACATGCAATACGATCGGCTCCGTTTGATTGAGCCTTGATCGCACAGACATTTTTCATTTTCAGTACATGCAATACGATCTTTTGGTTGTTGTTTTTGTTGTAGAGTCACATAGAACTAATCATAACTTGTGGATAAAGTCAATGAAAATTTGACAAGAATATGGTGGATACGCCGCTGGTTCTTCCTATATATAAGTATTCTTGTCAAAGGATCGGAGGCATTATCAGGCGGTTATGAGAGGTTCCATGTATAAACTGTTTGTGTGAATATTGTTTAGATTAAAGTTATTATTTTCAGTACATGCAATACGATCGGCTCCGTTTGATTGAGCCTTGATCGCACAGACATTTTTCATTTTCAGTACATGCAATACGATCGGCTCCGTTTGATTGAGCCTTGATCGCACACACATTTTTCATTTTCAGTACATACAATACGATCGGCTCCGTTTGATTGAGCCTTGATCGCACAGACATTTTCATTTTTAGTACATGCAATACGATCTTTTGGTTGTTGTGTTTGTTGTAGAGTCACATAGAACTAATCATAATTTGTGGATAAAGTCAATGAAAATTTGATAAGAATATGGTGGATACGCCGCTGGTACTTCCTATATATAAGTATTATTGTCAAAGGATCAGAGGCATTATCAGGCGGTTATGAGAGGTTCCATGTAGGATTTAGAATGTTTTGGTCAAAGTTTGTTCATCATACATTTCAGTGTATTTCAATTTCATCATTTAAAGAAGTTGAGCTATGTCTCACTTCCACAATGACTAACCTCTCCATCACAACAAACGAGAGAGGTATTGTCATCATTCAAACATGGATATTATCAGAATTAAGACTCAAGTATTGGTTGTTGTGTTTGTTGTAGAGTCACATAGAACTAATCATAACTTGCGGATAAAGTCAATGAAAATTTGACGAGAATATGGTGGATACGCCGCTGGTACTTCCTATATATAAGTATTCTCACCAAAGGATCAGAGGCATTATCAGGCGGTTATGAGAAGTTCCATGTAGGATTTAGTATTGTCTTGGTTGAAATTTGTGTTACATTCATATCATCTCGCCATTTAAAGAAATTGGATTGTGTTCTATTTCTACATAAACTAACCTCTCCATCATAACAAACGAGAGAGGAACTGTCACCATTCAAACATGTATGCTATCAGAATTTGGACTCAGATATTGGTTGTTGTGTTTATTTATATTCTAGAGTTACATCATAGAACCAATCATAACTTACTGATAAAACCAATGAAAATTTGACAAGAATATGGTGGATACGCCGCTGGTACTTCCTATATATAAGTATTCTTGTCAAAGGATCAGAGGCATTGTTAGACGGTTATGAGAAGTTCTATGTAGGATTTAGTAATTTCTTGGTACATTGGTTGTGGCATTTATTTATGTTTAGAGTCACATCATAGAACCAATCATAACTTACTAATAAAACCAATGAAAATTTGACAAGAATATGGTGGATACGCCGCTGGTACTTCCTATATATAAGTATTCTTGTCAAAGGATCAGAGGCATTGTTAGACGGTTATGAGAAGTTCCATGTAGGTTGTATTATTAGAAATTTTATTTTAGGATATAACCCTATCCTTCCAAACATATCAAAACTCTTACGCATGATATCATATTTAGTAAATCAACTCTGCTTATCAATATTTTTACCGTAGGCAACAAAAAGCGATTCCTGTAACAGGGTACTTAACCCTTACAAGGGACGTTACCGCCTCAAACAAAAACTTAAACTCTTACTCTTTTTCTAAGCATGTAACTGTCAAACTAAACACCATCCTTTTTTAGACAAATATGTCACTACTTAAATTTCGGGACGAAATTTCTAAAAAGCAGGGGATACTGTAACATCCGTCAAAAACCGGATTTACCAAACCCGCTCCGTTTATTAACCGAATAATCAGTTAAAAATTTCATTGCGTATTTAATGCCCAAATTATTCTTAAACGATACATAATTAATAAGTATATTGAAATATATAATTTATTTTTGAAAAAAAGTATTTAAAATAAGGAAATAAAAATAAAAGACTGCTGCCGGGTTTCGAACCCAGGTCAGCCAGCGATCCAGCAAAGACTTAACTTCCAACCAACCAACCACTGCGCCACTTGTGTTTCTTGTTAATTAATGGAAACAATTAATACATATTATAAGTCTCGAAATCAAAACCGACGCGCCCAATCGCAGTCGTCGGAAATCCTGACGATTTCGCCGAGATTGGACGGTTTCTTCAGTTTGAACCGAAGCTTTAACTACTACATCGGTTATAACCGACGTCTGAACCCGCGACACAAGTCATAACCGCCGGAAAATCTTTAACCGACGAACCAAGACGGAAATCGGACTAAATTCGTCAATGTTCTGCCCTATAAATACCCCCTCAAACCTCTGCTAGCTTTTTCACTCACAGTCACACTTTTTCCCGACATAATTTCCCTCGCCGGAGAACTTCTGCAACTCGCTAGAAAACCGAACCTTTCACCTCTGTGCCTTACTGAACCCCCGGAGCTCATACCGAAGCCACCCACATTCATCTCAAGCTCGTTGAAGACCCTCTGCCGCAGGACACACGTCGCCGGAATAGCTTGCTGTCACCGGAGTTTCGCCGGCGAAACAGAGGAGCACTGTTCGGTATATCTAACACTTAATCTCTCATTCTTATTATTTGTCTCACATGTAATTAACCACCAGACACTAATGAACTTGATTAAATCTTCGAACCAGTCGGACTTCCGTTTCTGGTTAAGTCTGACGAAGAAGACGAAGATTCGTATTGTATATGTTTAATTAAAATCAAGATATATCTCGGGTTAGACACACAGTCCAGCGGTGGACTGTGTGCAATAAAAACACGTTACGTCTCGAGTTCGATTCTTGTCCCACGCACACTCGCCTTAATAAAAATGTTCTTTTTTTAACTGAACCGGATCCACTGCTTATAGATGTTAAGTTTAATAAAAACCGGAATAATAACCAAGATAGACACACAGTCCAATGGTGGACTGTGTGAACGTTTAATCACACGTCACGAGTTCGAGTCCGGACTACCGCACCGGTTCGGGCAATTATCAAACTTTTTATATAAAACAGAAATGAAATTATTTAGTTTTTATATAAGTATAATAAAAATCAGAGTATTTACCAAGTTAGACACACAGTCCAGCGGTGGACTGTGTGTTAACCTAAACCACAGGTCCCGGGTTCGAGACCTGTGGAGAACACCGGTTCGATGCATTAAAATCGTTTTTAAAAATAAATGATTTTCGGTTTAATTCAATTAGCATATAAATATAATTAAAAACAGAAAAATTTCAGGTTAGACACGTAGCTCAGTTGGTAGAGCTGCGTGCACGCGAACGGGAGGTCTCGGGTTCGAGCCTCACCCGGCGCACACAATTACACAGTCTGACCGGTCAACAAGCCAACGGTCAACGGTCGCAAAAAGTCAACATTTCTTATTATTTTTATTTATTTATTTTATTTAAAAATCAATTAAAAATACTTAAACATAACGTTTTTAAGGTTAGAAAATAGCCTTAAACTCACAAAAATATATCCAATCATCCTACTAAAATTGATTAATAAAATCCGCTTATTTACCAAACCATTATGTTATTATCTAGGTTAGTTTCACTCGTGGTTAAATCCAACTTCGTGCGTATTCAACATCATCAACCGAACGCACCCAATGTGAGTGAATCTTACAACTCCCCTTTTTAATTATACGTTTTGGGGTGTGTCATGTGTCACCAAAATTAACTCGTTTATTTAAACTTGTGCCATACCATATTGTGATCTAAACTTAGATTGTATATATTGTTTGTAGTTATGTATTTCATATTGTCAAGTATATGCAATTCATTCATTAGGCCCATCAGTTCCTCGTGGGAGACGAGTTGAGCAGCGCGTGCCTCAAAACAAATCCATTATTGTTCGTGTGTGTATTATTTAGTTTATATTGTTTGTAGTTATGTATTTCACATGGTGGAATACAGAGAAGACAAAACGTGGTGTTGAAGAAACTATGACCTTGACTTGGGAAGAGTTGAAGGGAATCATGACAAGACGGTTTTGCCCAAGAAGTGAAATTAAGAAATTGGAGGATGAGTTTCACGCTTTAAAACAAAAGGAAGGCGACCACACCACATACAACAAGAGATTCCTTGAGTTAAATCAAATGGTTCCCAATTTGTTTACTCCCCTCTATCGTTTGATCGAGCACTACATTCGTGGTCTTCCATCAAAGATTCAAGACTCTGTAATAAGTACCTCGCCTGCAACTTTGGAAGCAACAATGGAGCTAGCAACCGCGCTTACTGAAAACCGAATCCGAAACAAAGACCTCAAAGAAGAGAAGAAGAAGGATAAAGCATCAACCGAAACCTCAAACCCCACCCGAACCGAATCCTTTACACCATCTACTTCTAAGAGAAAACGTGATGGGCAAATCTTCGCCGTCACCCAACGCAACCAACCCGCTTCACAAGTTGTACCTCCTCAAACTATCCCAAACGCCCAAATAGCACCCAACTCAACTTACCCAAATAAGAAGCCTTACATTGGACCTCACCCTCAATGCAACACCTGTTTCTATCACCATCCATCTACATTACCCTGTCGACTATGTGCGAATTGTGGACGCTACGGTCATTTGAGCAAAGTTTGCCGCACCCCTCAAAACCAAACCTCAACCCCTACTCAACCCATGATCCAAACATATCAACAACCTCAATACCCCATGTACCCATACGTCCGAGCTTGTTTCAATTGTGGCGACCCTACCCATTTTAGAAACACATGCCCTCGTTTGGTTAACATCATAAACGCCCAAGCTCAAGCAAACCCAGTTAACCAAGCAAACCAAGCAAACCCAGCTCCACCGCCAGCAAGAGGAAGAGTTTATAACATCAACGCCAATCCTGTTGAAGATGTTAACGGACCAAACCAACCACTTAACTAGTATTCTCTCACCAAGAATCAAGATTCAACTCCAACCACTTAGTTTTTATGTTTTTCTCCATGTTATCTCAATTTTCACGTATCTCAATTGGAATTTTATCCAAGAAATTTTAATGCAAGTTACTAGTTCAGTTTGTTTTATACTCATTGATTTAATATTCATATCATCATACTTCATGACATATCTCAGTTTCATCATTTAAAGAAGTTGAGTTGTGTCTCACTTCTACATAGACTAACCTCTCCATCATATTAAACGAGAGAGGTTTTGACAAACACGGATACTATCAGAATTAAGACTCAAGCGCTGGTTGTTGTGTTGTAGAGTCGCATAGAACTAATCATAACTTGCGGATAAAGTCAATGAGAATTTGACAAGAATATGGTGGATACGCCGCTGGTACTTCCTATATATAAGTATTCTTGTCAAATGATCGGAAGCATTATCAGGCGGTTATGAGAAGTTCCATGCATAGGTTGTTTGTGTGATTAAGTTATTCATTTTCAATACATGCAATAAGCTCGGCTCCGTTTGATTGAGCCTTGAGCACACCGACAATTTCATTTTCAATACATACAACACGATCGGCTCCGTTTGATTGAGCCTTGATCGCACAGATATATTTCATCTCAGTATTTTTATGTTTGATGTATTGGTTGTAGAGTTATAGGACTAATCATAATTCACTGATAAAACCAATGAAAATTTGACAAGAATATGGTGGATACGCCGCTGGTACTTCCTATATATAAGTATTCTTGCCAAAGGATCAGAGGCGTTATCAGGTGGTTATGAGGAGTTCCATGTAGGATTTAGTATTGCCTTGGTTGAAATTTGTGTTACAATTACATCATCTCACTATTTAAAGAAATTGGATTGTGTTCCATTTCTACATAAACTAACCTCTCCATCATAACAAACGAGAGAGAAACCATCACCATTCAAACATATATGCTATCAGAATATGGGTACAATTGTTAGTTGTTATTGTAGAATTTCTGCCTTAGGATATAACCCTAAGCATATTCAAACTTTTATGCATGATATCATTTTAGCGAATCATTCCTGCTTAACAATACTTATACAGTAGGCAACAAAAAGCGATTCCTGTATTAGGATACTTAACCTTTACAAGGAACGTTACCGCCTCAAACAAAAACCTAAACCCTTATTTTCTTCTAAAAGATGTAACTGGCAAACTCAACACCATCATTCTTTTAGTCAATTAAATTTCGGGACGAAATTTCTAAAAAGCAGGGGATACTGTAACATCCGTCAAAAACGGATTTACCAAACCCGCTCCGTTTATCAACCGAACAGTCAGTCAAATTTTTCGTTGCGAATTAAATGCCCAAAATAATTTTAAACGATCCGTAATCAATTATTATGCGGGGATATGTATTTAGTTTTTGAAAATCTGTCAAAAATAACAAAATAAAAATGTTTTACTCATGCCGGGTTTCGAACTCGGGTCCCTACCGGTTCAAACCAAACTTATCTCTCAGCCGACAAACCACTCCGCCACTTTGATTTTCTGATAAAGAAAGGAATCAATTAATTCAAATATTAAGTTTCGGAAATCAAATTCAGTTTTGCGCCCAAATTAGCAGTCGTCGGAAATCCCGACGACTTCGCCGTTTAATTAAGTTTCCGCTCAAGATAAACCGTAGAATTTACTCCTACAACGGTTATAACCGACGTCTGAACCGCGACATCAGCCATAACCGCCGGAGAACGGTTGACTTCGAATATAGACCGAATTCAGACCCCATTCATCTCGTTACTACCCTATAAATACACCCACAACTCGCCAGAAACCTTACACACTCAAATCGCACCTTTTCTCGGCGAAAACTCACTCGCCGGAACCATCTTATACTTCGCCGGAAAACCGTATCCGTAATCTCTGAGCTTTACTGAACCCCCTAAACCTTTACCGAAGTCACCCACACCCTTTGTAAGCCTTCGGAGGACTCTCTGCTGCAAGATACTGTCGCCGGAAAAAGATTGCTGTCGCCGGAGTTCTGCCGGAAAACAGAGTAAAACCAGTTGGTTAATTTCACTCGTGGTTAAAACCATTTCGCGTGCATTCAACCTCATCAACCGAACGCACCCAATGTGAGTGAATTCCTACAAACTCCCCTTTTTATTCATGTTTTGGGGTGTATCATGTGTCGTTTAAACTAATTCTCTTATGCAAATTTGTGCTATACCATTATATGAACTAAACTAGAATGTAACTATTATTGGTTGTGATGTATTCATATTGTCAATGTTGTATACAAATTATTTAGGCCCATCAGTTCCTCGTGGGAGACGAGAACAACGCGTGCCTTAAAACTCATACATTAGACCCATCAGTTCGTAAGAACAACGCGTGCCTCAAAACTCATTCATTAGGCCCATCAGTTCCTCGTGGGAGACGAGAACAACGCGTGCCTCAAAACTCATACATTAGGCCCATCAGTTCGTAAGAACAACGCGTGCCTCAAAACTCATTCATTAGGCCCATCAGTTCCTCGTGGGAGACGAGTCGAACAACGCGTGCCTCAAAACAATTATTTGGTGATGTGTGTTCAATATTCGATATTATGTGTTGTGTGAATAAATTTACATCTACATTTACTCATATATGGTATGCACCTTATTTATAATCAATTGGATAAACTTGTTCAAATGTTTTCCATAGGATTCACTCGCCAACATTATGTTGATCCAAAAACCTTTTTACACATGATACAGGTGAACAGGTTGAAGCAAGGAAAACATAGGATATGCCTTAGAAGAGAACCAAGAAGCTTAGATTGATAGTTAGAACACGTTGTATCATTTATTGTAATTTTCCATTAAATTGTATTAATGAATATGAAACATATAATAAATGTCATGAGCTTTGATGATAACCCAATTATGCCCCGATCACCTTTTTCCGCTGCGGGTCGGGGTGTGACATCGGGTCCCCTTAGCTGCACTCCAAAGCTCCGTTAAGCTTCCGAAATACACCATAAATTAGGGGTGTGCACTGTTCGGTTCGGTTTCTGGGCAAACCCAAAACCGAAATTGTTCAGCTTCGGTTTTTACACCGGTTCATTTTGGTTTTTGGAACAACATTATGTAAGATTTAAAAGATAAAAAGTACAATTTAAAATTTAAGAATTTTCATTATATGTTTACATTTATGTTATTATATTTAACCTTTTTAATTTATATTGTTCACAGAAATCTAACCTTCTAATCTATTTTTATGTTTTTTTCAAAGCTTTAAGTGAGAAATTTTGTTTTATAATACTTTTATCATTTAACTTTTATATTAGTTTTTTTTAATTTCTTGTAAGCAATAGATAAATCAATTTAATTATAAATAAACATGTTAATGTTTTTATTATAAATACTTAACATTTAAGAATTAAATTAATTCTTTCTACTATCAAAATATATCGACTAGGCCTACTTTGTAACTTATCAGTTCGGTTCAGTTTTTCGGTTATTGAAAATGGTAATCCGAAAACCGAACCAAAATTTTCGGTTATTAAAAATCTAAAAACCGAACCGTCGGTTTTTATTTTGGTTCGGTTATTTCGGTTTTCTGCTCACCCCACTTTAAATTTATCAAAGCCTGGAAAACATAAACCATGTCATAGTAGTGCACTCAAGAACTCAAATTCACATAAACACGCGAATTAAACACGAAAACTAAGAACCTTCTACCACGTATCAATATGCAGACTATGTAGTTTAAATAATAACTTTCATCCATGAATTTGATTATTTGTTGTACTTGCGGTTACTCTTTTCTAACCAATTCTAGCGAGAGGGAAGATTAAAACCTGTAGTTTAGATCTTTGTAAAATGTTTGAACTATAAGCCTTTGATTTGGAAGTGATTAAGCAAAAGATATGTTGGATGGTGCACGTAATATTTCATAAGTAGGTTGGAGAGTAAATAAATAAATATAACAGTTCACAACCAATCACAAACAAAGTGAGTTATGCATAGTTTGAATGAAACCTATTTATCCAAATTATTGTACAGAATTCATGGTTGCAAAACTTGAGCGTTCCTCAGTATAATCGTCATATGACAAAAATCAACATTAAAATATAATCTTATATTGATAGGAGTGCTAGCATAAACTCTATGACGACATTGCGGACTTGTTTCAGAACTGGTGTTAAAACATTGCCATGAATGTGGTTTGGTCCCATTTGTATTTGTTTAACTGTTATCGACTTGTTATATAATAATAACAATGGATTATGTTCTCTTGTCTGTTTGTTTTAAAAGTTGTAGTTTAGTATATAACTAATAAAATAATTTGGGTGTCAAAGTGACCATGAAAGACATGAATTGCATTATTTCAAATATTAGTACTAATATCACAAACCTAGAACCAAAATTATTCGTTTATTATTATTTAAATAATGTAAAAAGTTAGTTAGGCATTTCAAAACTACATAACATAAAACATCTAATAGAACGACAAAATTAACAATGAATCAAATTAAAATAGGCTAACATGCTTCAAGTCAATTAAGTCTACCTTCAACTAAATGATTTTAGATCGTAATGTTTGATTTGAACATATGACTATTTCTAAGATATCTAAAATGCCCTTTTATTAAAAAAAGATTACAATAATATCTGAAATAATATCAATACCATCAGAATGTCCCAGACTTCATTGATCCCTAAGCAGTAGAATGGGTTCATTTGGGACATTTTTCATTTTGCAAACTGAAACATAAAGATGTAAAAAGCTCCGATGAAATTGCATTTTGCATTTTACCAAAGTATCAAACACTTAAAAGCATCACAACAAATACAAAATTCAACAAAAAACCATTTTGTTTAACCATATAGATGTAAAAAACAAAGAAAATAAGTGTAGTTGTTAAGTAGAAATCATGAAGTTAACAACAACGTTAAAAAACAACATGGTTTTTATATGTTGTAAAGTATACCTTAGTATTTAAAAGATAAAATGTGAAAATTTTAAGATGATTAATTTTTTACAAATCAACCATAACAAACCAAAACAATTTTGACTCGATGTGGGTATTATAACCGGAGTACTAATCTTTGCTCAAGAACCAAAGTTTCTATTGTTGCTGTTTTGTGGTATGAGTGGGACATATATAACAAATTTGATGATAATGCTTTGGCGAGTGCGCTATTTAGTAGAACTGTCCAGTGTTTGAGAGAGAAGTTTAGTCTATCCCCTCGTCAGAAAGCTGTGTTTGATTGTCTCCGGGCATCTCATTCTCAGGATTTTCTGACAATTATCCTTATTGAAGGACTAGGCCAACACATGTCAGCAGTGGAATACCAGACAATTCTTAAGTACCGGCTAATGATCCCTCTGTTTCCGGTTGATGAGCCCTGCCCAGTTTGTCACAAGGCTTGTTTAGATACTTTTGGCGAACATGCGGTTCATTGTAAGGAGTTACCTGGTTTTAAATACCGACATGATTTGGTAAGGGATATTCTCTATGATGTTCTAAAGCGGGCAGGGATTTCGGCGAAAAAGAGGCTCCGGTGAACTTTTTGACGGATCCGCTCGATGGGAGGTCTACTCTTCGGCCAGCTGATATTCTTGTGTTTGGGTGGGCTAGGGGAAAACACGCTTGTGTGGACCTTACAGGAGTGTCCCCTCTTGTTGGACTCAGGGATAATAGGTTTGTTGCTGGCCAGACTGCGTTAAAGGCGGAATCAGGCAAGGTCGCTAAACACGAGAAGGCTTGTTTAGAGAATCAACACGTGTTTATCCCATTCGCTTTTGATACATTTGGGTCCCTAGCCCCAGAGGCTGTGGAATTTCTAAACAGGGTCCAACAGGTTGTGAATAGTAATCTTTCAACCTTTAAGGGCCGTTTCGTCTTTAGTAAGATTGGTTTTGCAATTCAACAGGGGGTTGCGGCGCAGTTTCTTGCTCGTTTACCTGCCACTTGTTTATAATTTGTTACTTTGGTATTTTAATGATCCGAGAAAAAATTCTTAGAAAAAAAAATTAACAACTCAAATTTATAAGTAATTAAAATCTCGTTACAGCATCAAAATCAAGGGTTCTGATTAGTATAATTTAAACAGTTTTCAGACACACATTTCATTGAGCACCCTATGTGCATAAGTAAAAACCAAAGAAACAATAAAAAGCATAATTTAATTAAGATTGAGACCAGCAATAACTAGACATGTGTTTATGGACAAACTGAAAATAAAAATATGTAAGACCAAAAGCACAATACAAATCAAGGTTGAAATTCTATGACTGAAAGAAGCAGAAAACATTGGCCAGTCTCAGATATCACCTCATTCATCAACAAATAGATTGTAATTTGAAAAAAAATTGAACCTAACTATAAAATCCGTAATCTGAAGCGATAATTTTGTTCAACAAAATAGATTATCAATTACCATCATCATTGTATCTTGTTGTATTGGTATAAAACGCTACCCTACACCACCATTCACGCAATAGAATCTATCAAACGAATGGTTACAAACTTATAGTATAGGCTTCATGGAATCAATTCTCCCTCTATAGTGACCGTCATCACTCGAGTCTTCAAAGGAACCTCTAGACATGCCAACTGACAGCACCGGCCGCCTATACTGCATGGAAGACAGAGAGGTAACGTGACTGAAGACTCCTTTAATGACTTGCAAACAATGTTTTAAAAGTGTACTTCAGTTGAATCCACTTACAACACTAAGTTGCATTTTAATAGTTAAAATAATAGATATAGATCAAAGGTAGTATATTTTTTAATATAAGTTTTCATCACATCTTGAGCCGTTGGATCAATTCTTTCTATTTTGTATGACTCATTTGACTATGTAAGTCGATTTAACGTACTCAGTTATACGTACACACACTAGCGGGTGTATGTGTGATGCGCCCGGAAACACATACGTTAATAATCATGTAACGTGTTAATTTTTTTTATTAAATTAAAAAATATAGTAGTCCCATAATCAAGTTAAATAACATAAGATGTTTGGTGTAATTGTTTTTAAAAATATTTTTGTATGAAAAAGTTACGACCTTTTAAAAATAGTTAGGGAAGTCTGTTTAAAACTCAACAATATGTTTTAAAGGATTGTACCACATGTTTAAAAACTTGTAATCACCAAAACTCTTAAAATTACATAAAATTATCTTTTTGTTTTCCTTATATGTATTAAAATAAAGTATAGACATACATACTAGAAAAATGATAATGTTTACAGAACATAAAAAAAATTGTGCAGGTCGCGTACCAAGTGATCCTGGGTAGTTGATCACACTTCATCCTTGAGCACACATTACTTCGGTTATAATACCCACATTGAGTCAAACAAATTTCTTGGTTTGTTATGGTTGATGTGTAATAAGCTAATCATCTCAAAATTTTCACATTATATTTTTTAAATACTAAGCTATACTTTATAATATATAAAAATCATGTTTTTTATGTTTCTATTAACTTCATGATTTCTGCTTAACGACTACACTTTTTTGCAACCATCTTTGTTTTTTTCTTTTACATTTATGTGGTTAAATTACACTTATTTTCAATCATCCTTTTTTTCTTTACATTAATGTGGTTAAATGAAATTGTTTTTGGTTAAATCTTGTATTTGTTTTGATGCCTAGTGTTTGATACTTTGATAAAATGCAATTTCATCCTGCTCTTTACATTTTTGTGTTTAAGTTTGTAATTGTTGTGGTGCCTTTTAAAGGATTAAATAAACAAAATTAAAAAGTGCTTTTTTCTATCCAGGAGTTTTAACTGAAACTATTGTCCCTTACTGAATTCCGCACATTTAGACTCATGGTTGTCAAAGGAATTTTTTTTTTAAATTCCACTAAAAATATAAGAAAAAATGACCCACATTAACAACTCTTTAGTTCTATGTATAACAATTAATTAATAATTACTCAATTCTAATTTTTAAATCTAACAATTAATAAAACATCTAATTTAGAGCTCAACATCTAACAACACACCCAATTTAAGACTCAACATCTAAAGGAATAAAAACACACCCAATTTAAGCCTCAACATTCAATAAAACATCTAATCTAGGGCTAAATTAAAAATTATAAATTAGGTCAAAATTATGTGTGAATCAAGAAAGTGGAACAATAAAAAATACCTTGATTGAATGATTAGGCCGTGGTGGTCGTCGATGCTAATTCTGGTCGTCTTCGGTGGTAGCTGACGTGGCTGTGGTGGTGGCGTGAAGTGACGATGGTGGGTCAGTCGCTCGAGGGCATCTGAATTCTCAAGAACGGCCCTTAGTATTTATTTAACTTTATTTATTATTGTGTTTTTTCTTATTGTATTAATGCATGGTAAAAAAACTTAGAATACTTCTGAATTTTTTTCTAGATTCGCTATTGATGCATGTCATGATTGATTAACTCTTTTCTATACATAAATTGTTTTCATGATTCATTGTTATATATATGTATATATATATATATATTACAACGTAACTTCCTAAAATAATACGTAACTGTATACAGTCTATACAGGCTAAAGGGTGTGGTCATAAGCTTCATGACCATCATAACCCTCCACATAGACGTCATGTTACCCACCTCTAATCCACAATCCAAAACCACGACTCTAAGGGTGCGGTCATGACCCAAACCACTATCCCCTTTATTATTTTAATTTATTTTTTAAAGTGTCAAAATCTAAGAAAACAGATAAAGGTGGCCTTGGCAATCGTGGCTAAATTTTCGCCAACCACCATGACTCATTGAGGGGGGGGGGGGTGAGGGGTGGTGTAGCCTTCCATTGATGTTCCTACGTCACGAATCATGTTCCAACCATGACCCCCACACCTTCAGCCTTAGGGGTATGAGGCACCTATGCGGGTACCCTCCCTGGGTTTGAACCAACGTCAGAACATCGCAACCACTCTTGCCGATGTGGCGAGCAAGTTGAATAAGCGGGTAGAATAACCCATGTAAATGATTCGTATTTCGAGGTCAATATGATTGTTTGAACTTGTTTGACTATTGTTTTTTTTCTTTAAACAAATTAAATAACTTTCTCTATTTAACCAATCCATTCCACTATTTTAATCTAACCCATTTTATTATTTTACCACACAAAACACTCTCAAGTTCATATTTCTATACAAAACAATTAATCTCAAATGGCCAGGATATCGTGGACCGAAGAAGAAGAGACTGCGTTGGCTACATCTTGGCTTGCAACCCATGATAACCGAGCACCTCTTAATGCAAGAGCTTCATTTTGGAACCGGGGTTTTCAACAATTTTGTATTCATGTTGGTGAGACCAGCCGAATCGTGGATGATTTTAATTCACGTTTCACAATTATATGTGTGAAAAGTGCAAGATTCCATTCGATGTTCAACAATATAGAAAATCCTGAAAATGACCTTAAGGAAGAGGACGTCATTCAACTGGCCCTCGTCAACTACAAACATACGTACGACTGTGACTTCAAACACGTTTCGGCTTGGCAAATTAATAGGATGTTTGTTTAATTTTTATGTAATGTTTAAGTTTTATGTTTC
Source organism: Scalesia atractyloides (assembly GCA_947069175.1). Taxonomy (NCBI): domain Eukaryota; kingdom Viridiplantae; phylum Streptophyta; class Magnoliopsida; order Asterales; family Asteraceae; genus Scalesia; species Scalesia atractyloides. The sequence goes on along the minus strand of CAMTDV010000026.1, from coordinate 5,425,897 downwards.
ATTATTTAATGTTTAAATTAAAATTGAAAAAAATAGTTTATGGCAATGATAAGACGCCGCCAGTGTTTTATGGCTTAACGGTAGTTTTTATGATTTTTGACATGACGAGATTTAATTATTTAAGACCAGGGTAATACTCTTAGGTGCCCCTTCCCCTTAAAATACTAACGATGACTAAAACATAGAATATTATACGAAAACATAGTCCAGCGATGTAAAACACGTATTTCTTACCAACGTTTGAAAGTGAAGCAGTCAACTATTACCCTTCAGTTCTTGCACTTATTTTCCATGTTTATCTGGTGTTACATTTTAATCAGTAGTTATATATGAACAAATTACATGTTGGGTTTATGCACATCTCACACAAACTTTTCAAATATAGTATATTAATGTTTGACAATTTTAGATGGCTTAAGTTATTATTTTTTTTTTCTAAACATATATTTTCAATAAAAAAACGTTTTTTTTATTTTCATGATGATTTTTCTTAAAAATATAAGTTGAATAAAAATATACTATTTGTAATCATAATTATAGAAAGTTTACATCTCTTACGACTAAAACCACGTTAATTTCACTATTTCAGTTCAAGTCTACATTCAAACTTCACAGCCATGACTTGAATTTCAAGTAACATCTAACATCTGACTATGTAACCTATAAATATAACCCCTATTTAATTCATTCTCATCCTCATTCCAAAAAATATAGCATTAAAACACAATAAATTAAAGTGTTGTATGCAAAAGCTTGGTGAACAAGAACCAAAGCAACCATGCAAAAGCAAAGCTTTAGTGTTCTTGAGGCTGCAACAATATTGGTGTCATTAGTTGTATTGTTGACCATGGTGGAGTCATGCAGTGCAAGCCATGGGACCATGAACATGAACCAGTAACCTTCAGCTCATGCTCTTACAGTCTCTTGGTCACACTGGTAGTCCCACTCCTGGAAATCCTTGTGGTCAAACTCGTAATGGTGGAGGCCACTGCAAACTGTCCTTTAACGAAAAGGCCTTCGCAAGCCGACATGGGGCCACCTCTACAACACCTTCTCTTCCACCACCATCGTTTCGGGGGTACGTTGGAGCCGCAACAAACCGGAAGTTGATGAAGTGGTCTCATGGAGTTTGAGATCACAAACTAAATAATAACTAATGTGCCAATACTCATGTGATCGTATGCTATTAGCATTGTCTATATTCATATTCATATTTATTTATGTATAGGTGGAGTGTGATGCTAATGTATTCTCTAGGAATGAAATTGGAGGGCTTTCTATTCTTAGTTATAAATTAAGTGAAATAAATGGTGGGTTCTATTCTGTTCGTTTTTAACATTTTCGTATATATGTCGCAAGAAGAAATTATGAAACACATGCAACAAGGGTACATTCGTTGAAACAACACAAACAAGAAGGAACACGAAATATAACATTTTAGTAAATATGTCAACGATTGCATACAACCGAATTCTATTGCTTGGATATTTTGGAGGGACAAATGGTTCCCAATTGGTACCAATAAACTATGCTTTATTTAACGATATAGAACCCAGTTGATAGTAGATATATCGGGTTCTGTTATGGAAAAACTAATAAAGACTAGCTTAAAAACTGTTGTGAAAACGGCATGGCTTTCAATTCATAACATTAGATAATACCTACCATGATGAGAATTTTCCTAATAAAGAATATTGATTTAATGGTTTAATGTATAGACAATATATATATATATATATATATATATATATAATATAGGATTAGGATCATTTGTGAACAGAATCATCATTGTGAACTGTATGAACTAATCTGGACCATTAATCACTTTATTATATGAAAATGATAGGATTGTAATTTTGTTTTAATTTAATTTAAATCTTTATTTTTAAAATTAGATTTTAAGTTACAACATTTCCTTAATACATGTGATTTTCAAATCAATATATCTTTTTCTTTTAAATTGATTTCAATTCCTAGCTTCATTTTCTAATTGTGATTCGTCTTCATCCTATTATTCCGTAAAGAAGGAGTTGAAAATATTTCGAACAATAACATAATACCCAGTTTTGCTTATACTATTCGATCAGTTTGTCTCAATTTAATGCAGCAACCAGTAGATTTTATGAACAGAGGCTCTGAAAACGGTGATGCAGACAACATGAAGAGTAACGACAATGTTTTTGTTACCACTTTGGATCGACCAGATGTGATAGTTTATGGTTTTTTTAAGAGTATTATATTTGTATTTCGTTACAACTATTGATCGACAGGTATTTGTACTCAACTTTTCCGGTTATGTGTTTAGTTGTTCATTTAGTTTTTATGAAGATTGCAGAAAATATTATTCACAAACAATGTATTTTTGAAGTTTTGATGGGTTGTTATCTTTTTTTGGAGTTTTAAAGTAATTGATGTTTTGCTGGTTAACTGCCGGATGTCTTGCATTTTTTGATCTACAATTTCGAGATTGAAGTTATGATGTAATTGTCATGTTTGTTACAGATAAGTACACATATGTATAGTTAATAGTATAAACCATGTATGTGTTGTTTTTGATTTTTGTATATGTGAGTTTGTTTTTTTATGTATATTAGAGATACAACTTAGTACACTTGTGTAAAATTGCGAATTACCTTCCACGTGAACCAGTTTGCTTTTCTGACTTTTTAATTTTTTCACACAGGGTGTAATTGTGAGGTTTGTTCCAGATTAGTACACATGTGCATAGCTGTATACTATAAACCACCTTGTTGCTGTATGCGAGTTTTTATATGAGAGTTTGTATTTTAGTTAGCTGTACACGGGTTAATTAACAGTTGTTATGTAATTCTGGGATTCAATTTTATTCTTTTTTTAAGGATTATAGTATACTATATACAAGACGCTTATGTGAAATCTTTGTAAAATGTTCAGACGGATACTGGTTAAACGATGCCAAGTAAACATGATTCTTGTCTCACAATTACATGCATTATACACGTGAACCTCAAACTACATACAACATGCAATTATTTCAATGTTCTAGTAATATGCACTTGTGCACATCTGGTTATAAATAGTTAATCTAGTAGTACACACATGTATTTCATATTTGAAAAAAAAACAACATTTGATTATGATAAAACACAACCTATAATTTATAAATTCAAGAAACATGTCCACAATTTCTATGTTAACGGTGATCATCTTACAAAACATTCTATATGGCAAAACAAACGCGGCTTCGACCCTTTTGTCACACCCCGACCCGCAGCGGAAAAGGTGATCGGGGCATGATTGGGTTATCATCAAAGCTCATGACATTTATTTTAACGTTTCATATTCATTAATACACTTTAATGGAAAATTACAATCAATATTACAACATGTCCTAAATATCAATCTAGGCTTCATTGTTTTCTTCTAAGGCATTTCCTATGTTTTCCTTGCTTCATCCTGTTCACCTGTATCATGTGTAAAAGGGTTTTTGGATCAACAAAAAGTTGGCGAGTGAATCCTATGGAAAACATTTGAACAAGTTTATTTAATTGATTATGAAATAAAGTGCACAACCACACATGATTAAAAATAGATGTAAACTTATTCATAAATCAATTTAATATTAAACAATACACACATGAACAATAATGGATCGTTTAGAGGCACGCGTTGCTCAACTCGTTTCTCACGAGGAACTGATGGGCCTAATGAATGAATTGCATAACCATGATAATATGAAAGACATAACTACCAACAATATAAACTCAATAATACACACATGAACAATAATGGAATGGTTTTGAGGCACGCGTTGCTCAACTCGTCTCCCACGAGGAACTGATGGGCTTAATGAATGAATTTCATATAAGTTGACAAAATGAAATACATAATCACAACAATATAAACAATCTAAGTTTAGATCACGATATGGTATGGCACAAGTTTAAATAAACGAGTTAATTATTTTGTGACACATGACACACCCCAAAACGTGTAATTAAAAAGGGGGAGTTGTAAGATTCACTCACAGTGGGTGCGTTCGGTTGATGATGTTGAATGCACGCGAAGTGGTTTTAACCACGAGTGAAATTAACCTAGATAAATAGCATTATGGTTCGGTAAGTAAACGGATTTTATTAATCCATTTTAGTAGGATTGTTGGGTGTATTTTTGTGAGTTTAAGGCTATTTTCTAACCTTAAAATTGTTATTTTTAAGTATTTTTAATTGATTTTTAATTAAAATAAATAAATAAAAATAATAAAAAAATTTGACTTTTTTGACCATTGACCGTTGACCATTGACTGTTTGACCGGTTCGTATGCGTGTACGTGTGCGCTGAGTGAGGCTCGAACCCGAGACCTCCCGTACGCGTGCACGCAGCTCTACCAACTGAGCTACGTGTCTAACCCGAAATATTTCTGTTTTTAATTATATTTATATATTAATTAGATTAATCCGAAAATCAGCTTATTTCTAAAAAAGATTTTAATCAGTGACTCGGTACGCTCCACAGGTCTCGAACCCGGGACCTGTGGGTTGAGTTAACACACAGTCCACCGCTGGACTGTGTGTTTAACTTGTTATATAAACCGATTTTTATTATACTTAAATACAAACTAAGTATTTTCATTTCTGACTTATTTAAAAAGTTAGATAATTGTCCGGATCGGTGCAGTAGACCGGACTCGAACTCGTGTCCTGTGATTAAACATACACACAGTCCACCACTGGACTGTGTGTCTAACTTGGTTATTATTCCGGTTATTAATAAACTTAACATGTAACAGCGGTGACTCCGGTTCGGTTAACAAAAAGGCATTTTTATTAAGGCAGCATGCGTGGGACAAGATTCGAACTCGAGACGTTAGTGTGTTTAATGTGCACACAGTCCACCGCTGGACTGTGTGTCTAACCCGAGTTATATCTTGATTTATAATAAACTTAAACACTACAGAAACTTCGTCTTCTTCGTTAATTTTAACCAGAATCGGAAGTCCGACTGGTTCGATGTTTTAATCATGTTCTTTAGTGTTTTGAGGTTAATTACAGGTGAGATATAAAAAAAAGAAAGAAAGATTTAAGCGTAAGGTATACCGACTGGACTCCTCTGTTTCTCCGGTGAAACTCCGGTGACAGCAAAAGATTCCGGCGACGTGTGTCTTGCGGCAGAGAGTCTTCAGCAAGTTTGAAAAGGATGTGGGTGACTTCGGTATAAGCTCAGGGGGTTCAGTAAGGCTCAGAAGTGAAGGGCTCGGTTTTCCGGCGAGGTACAGAAGTTTTCCGGTGAATGGATTTACGTCGGGTAAAGGTGGGGTTTTGAGCGAAAAAGCTAGCAGAGGTTCGAGGAGGTATTTATAAGGCAGATTATCGATGAATTTGGTCCAATTTCCGACTTGATTCAAAGTCATTACGTTTTCCGGCGGTTATAGCTTGTGTCGCGGGTTCAGGCGTCGGTTATAACCGATGTGGGTTTAAATGTTTACGCTAAGACTTGAAGAAACCGTCCAATCTCGCGAGATCGCCGGGATTTCCGACGACTGCAATTTGGGCGCCGGTTTTGAATTCGAGAATCATGATATGAATTAATTGATTCTAATAATTAACAAAGAACACTAGTGGCGCAGTGGTTGAGTGTGTGTGCGGTAAGACTTTGCTGGACCGGTTGACTGACCCGGGTTCGAAACCCGGCAGCAACCTTATATTTTTATTTCATTATTTTTAACAATTTTTCAAAAACAAACTATATATTCCATTATAATAATTAATTATGTATCGTTTAAAATTAATTTGGGCATTAAATACGCCACGGAATTTTAAACTGATTGTTCGGTTAATAAACGGAGCGGGTTTGGTAAAATCCGTTTTTGACGGATGTTACACCTTTCACTTTATCATCTCCTTTAAAAATATTTTCGAACAAGTTCATTGATTCTCTTCTTGGTTTAGCATCGACGCAAAGCAATTAATCACTCCACTGTTAATCCATTGATTTGGCTGCAAATCCTTCATTTGAAAATGGTATAGACCAACCCCGGTGACGGTTTCAAACACAAATCGCCTGTTTTCAAAAAAATATTATCACTAAATATACATTATAAAATTAATTTCCCTATACCGACGTTTACGTGTAAACAAAAATTTATTACATTAGATAACCTAATTCGTAATCAAATAATGCACATGTGGATTCTGATTTCATTACACATTCATATAAAAAGTATACTTTGTGTGTTATTGTTTAGTAATAGTTTTCTATTTGCAGTACACTAGTGTATAAAGTTATACGCATACTATTTTTCCTGTAGTACACCTGTGTAGGTTGTTATCCTTATACATTATTACAAGCAATACACACGTGTTAACTGTTATGATTAAACAGTCGTATATAATATAGGTCCAATGTGTATTATTCTGATTATGCATGCCCGTATAGCATTTATATATATATATATATATATATATATATATTTTATATGCATCTACACAAGACTGTTTTATTAAAGTTTTCTTATGCGTTAGTCGCTTCCACCTCCGCCACTTCTTTTTCATCACGGTGTTTCGTCGACCCTTCCGCCACTAACATCCTTTTGGTAACAAAAACCACCAACATAAGCATGTGTACAAGCCTGGTTAACTAAGTATACCTCATAGAAAAGAACCGAATTGTTAACAACTAATATAAACAAAAAACAACACATACCCTTGACTGTTAACTTGCAGTTTTAACAAACTCAAACACTTATAAAAAACATAATACACATGTGAACTATACGCCAGTTATTAAACCCTACAACAACTATATGAAATGCATTTACCCCAACAACCTTTTGTTAACACAAACCACCAACATGAACATGTGTACAACCCTGTTGAACTAAGTATAACTCCTATAAAAGAACTGAATCGTTAACAACTATTACATACCAAAATATATATATATATATAACCCTTGTCTTTTAACAAAAAGTTTAACAAACACAAACACTTATAAAAATCATAATACACATGTGAACTATACGACTGTTCCTGTCGACCGGCAGAAAGCACCGATTCCAGTAACCAGATAACTACCAACATTGCTATGTACACCAAATTAAGCTTTTGGGGGTTCAGGATTCTTTTAAAATTACTCGGAAAACCACAGGATAAACTCAACAAAAACATTAAATTCAATGTGCAAAAATACCTACTTTTCGCGAATTTGCAAACCCTAATCAACGAATTGTTGTTAGATTATTGTCGGCCGAATCTAAATTACAGACAAACGAGCAAAAATCATCAAATACAGTAGTTCGACAACTACAATTACCTCAATTCGAAGATTGATTTAACACCCAAATGCTTACAGCCCTATATCCTAATGCTCTGTCTCCTTCTTCATATACTGCAAGACCGAAAAGTCGAAGTTTAGTTGGGGAAGGATACGGGTGAAAGATATTACGGTTCCAGACTTCTTCAACAACAGCCTGTCACGAATTGGGGGGGGGGGGGGATCGTGGGAAATCAAATGATCGTATAGTATGGAAACTGTTAGGTTTCCTTATTAAAAAAGATTTGGCAATTTCTTAATTACAAATATATCCTTTTCCTTTAATATTTAAGTAAAAAAGATATATTCTTATTTACGATCATGCCACTATTAAAAGATTTAAGATGATTCAAATCAACGGTCTGGATCAGTTCATACAGTTCACTCTGATATAGTTGTTCACTCTTGATCCCTACCCTATATATATATATATATATATATATATATATATATATGTATGTATGGGAAGTATATAGAGAAATTTCACTCTATTTAAAGAAACCCATTGTGTGAACACAAAAATGTCATGTGTTACACTTTTTGACAGTCAATTTTCTGATTTTTGTGCACATTTTCTTCGCAAAGAGAGAAGAGAGAATGTGTGGATGTGTTATATTTTTTTTCAGCGTTACATTTTTATGGCATTTTCAACTTTATGTTTTTATGGTATTATAATTTGTATTTTTCATGGTTTTTTTCTTTTTTAAAATTGGTGTTTTCATGGTGTTTTCAACTGGGTTTTTATGGTGTTTTTCTAAACTGGGTGTTTTGTGGAATTTTCAAATGGGTATTTCATAGCGTTTTTTTTCTAAACTGTGTGTTTTTATTGCATTTCTATTTAAACACATAGTTCAAGTAATTTTTTTATTTAAAAAGTATAGCAATATTTATTTGTTGGAAAGATAACAAAACACTCGATTTTATACTGTATTTTTTATAAAATAATCACGTGTAAAAATTTACGGAGGTTTAAAAAAGATAGTGGAATATGCATGTGACTTGCATATGCACGGTCTTTGATATGTGAGTGGCATAAAATCATTCTTACCGTTTTCACACTTTTAGGCGTTTTCTCCAAATCATGCCCATATATATATATAGGATTATGATCATTTGTGAACAATTTCTTGAGAGTGAACTGAGTGAACTAATCTTGGTCTTTGATCATTTTTTAGATTAAAAGGGTAAGATTGATATTAATCAACTACTTTTAATTAAAATCCCTTAATTTTCTCATCTCTTAACTCTCTCTTTTAGTTTTAAATATATATATCTTTTAGTTTAATTATAAGAGATTAAATGGTTAATGTTTGTTTTTAAATAAACTCTCATGTTCTTTTTAAAATTAAATATTAAACCTAATTAAATTATGTTTTTTACATATGTGTATACAGGTCATTATATACAAGACTTATACACTTGTGTATAATTACATCTTGTTCCCACAGGTCGGTATAAACCAGATTTATACACATGTGTATTATTCAAGTACATATGTGTATAAACTAACAGTTGTGTATCTTGTATAAATTTATAGTTAGCGAGATGGTACACATGTGTATAAACTAACATCCGTGTATCTTGTATAAACTAATACTGTCGAGACGGTACACATGTGTATACACTAACAACTGTGTATCTTGTATATACGGAAACTTGCAAGATTTTAGGGATTTTGATTATATTGTTTAATAAATGCAATTTACAAAAGACGTAAATACCATTCTGTCAATTAATTAAAGGGAAGTTACAACATTATAATTACAATCTTGCCATTGTTTAAAAATCTCTAGATGATATAATCCAATGGCTCAGATTAGTTCACATGGTTCACTCTCAACCTAATGTTCACTCTAGAACCCTACCATATATATATATATAGAGAGAGAGAGAGAGAAAAACGGGATCAGGAAGTGGAAGTGTGAAAACAGTGAGAACGATCCTGGCCGAACACGTGGCAGAGGGGCGCTAAATGATATGCAGGGTACGCTTATCATTGTGCAGTTTCCGCCTAATAAAAGGCGTTTTAATTTTGTTTCAAACAAAATTTCAAAAATTTCATGTTAGCTGTTACCTCCTTCCCAAGCTTTCAAGATCTATGGTGTGTAATGTGGATTCTGACCTAAAGAGTAATATTTGAAAATGACGTTTTCTTTTTTTATTGTTGTTCTTCATTTATTCAGTATTTGTCTTTCTCATTATTAATCTCAATTGTCGAATATATGTTTATTTTGTTTTACGATCAATGGCGTTTTACATTTGTACATATTAGTTCTTACGTACATCTGATTTGTTGTAGATATTGGCGTTAATTTGTAAACATTAGTTCTTATGTACATCTAATTTGATGTAGATATTGGCGTTAATTTGTAAACATTAGTAATTATTGTATTATCAGTTCTTCATATTAATTATTATTCAACTAATGGCATTTTCATAATTATTAATCTCAATTGTCGAATATATGTTTATTTTGTTTTGCGATCAATGGCGTTTTACATTTGTAAATATTAGTTCTTACGTACATCTGATTAGTTGTAAATATTGGTATTAATTTGTAAACATTAGTTCTTACTATTTATTGATTATTCAACTTATGGTGTTTTCATTAACATGTTTCAGGATTACTGTATTATCAGTTCTTCATATTGATTATTATTTAACTAATGGTGTTTTCATTTGACGTTTTCGTTAATATGTTTTATTAAGAAAGAAACATCACTTATTCTTATTGTTTATTATTCAATTAATGACATTTTTATCGATAATGTTTTTTCAGACGAGAGTGTTTATTTGAAAAATGGTTTTCCATTTATCATTCCCAACGTTAGTGAAGGGATAAAGCCAAAAATAGACATGATATTCCCAAGCCTTGATGATTGTTATTCAATGTATGTTAGGTATACGACGTGTAAGACCCTACTTACTTTACTGAATTTCTATTAAAATTTAGCATTTAAATGTGTAAATGCGAATATACGTTCAAACATGTTTTCGAACTTATTAAAACTTCATAAACATTAAACAATTTAACATGTTATCACAGATTAGTTTCGTGTTAACAAAACCAAGTGCGGAAGCTTCGTCTTTGATCGTGTTCGGTTCTTCGAAGAGCTTGATCCTTCTCCGGCACTCCCAATCATCACCTATATTTCATAATTTATGAAATACGTTAGTTATAAATAGATTATAACGTAACCGGATAAACACGAAGGCCTAAAACTTCAAAAACAAAACTTTCGTTTCAGACTCCACCGTAAGCTACGGCTGGCCACCGTAGCTTACGGTCAAGGCTTCCTGTCTTACGGTCAAGGCTTCTATTTCAACACAGCAGCTGCCTACCGTAAGCTACAGTAGGCCACCATAGCTTACGGTGGGCTGCTGCAGCCTTTTCAAATTTGATGTTTAGTTACGAAAACTTCTGTAACTCATTCAATTTTCATATATTTTACTCGAAACTTGTTTCTAAATGTCCGTAAATTGTTTACCTACATATTTAGTTTGAAATCCTTCACCCGTATTCTTAATTCTTATGAATTACACATTCACTCTTGGTTTATGCGTAAATTTTCGAATTTTGCCCTTTAACCCCATTTAAATCAAACTATACATTTACGCATCCATTGCGGTATGCATTAAGACTCCATTTTCTTTTCTTTTACCCGTATAGTTGCCTTAGCAAAATACATCACTTTATTCCACATAACCTTTATTTATTTTATCATTTTGACCCGTTTGGTCGTTTTAGCGAAGTCCAACGCTTATTTCAACCAAACCTTATCTATCTTATCATTTCCACACAAGATATCTATCTATTTTCCACCACAACTATACTTGTGGTGAATTTGTAATCGTTAATTCATTTAATCAAATTTCTACCCTTGGTTCGACAAATTACGGAAATCAACCGTTAAAAGGTATTAAACTAATACGGCTTCCGCCATTTATTTTTACACTACCGCAAGGGTATACTAAATTATAAAACTCATTTTAAAACTACCCTTAGGGTCGTTTACTTGTCTTACCACACGAGGGTATTTTGGTCAACTTAGGCCCCCTTTTTAAGGACGAAGGACTTTCAATATCATGTTTTGACCAAATATGAACATTTAACCATAATCTATTTTAGAACATTATGTTCTTAAGAACATAATGTCTACAATTTAGATAATTTGATTTATCTTACCTTAGGTAATCAAATGTTCATTCATGACTCGTTTAACTCTCAACGGACCGTAAGTCATCTTTTAGAGTTTGACCCATTATACGTACCTGGCTCGGCTCATAGCATTGATCCGTTTTAATATCTTGTTCTATTAGTTGCTATATAATAGCAATGCAAATTAAACTCTATTCTTCCTATGAGCACAAAACTCAACAAACGATTAGTCATCATTGTCAAATGGTGATAATATCACCATTTGACCCGTTCGACCTAAATGACCATTTATCATTATGAGATGGCACTTATTTGTCATCTCACCCATTTAGCCCATTTCGTTTTACACTGTGTAATCATATTACCTAATAATCGTTTCTTAATTCGCTTGACCCATTATGACTTACGCCATATGGTGTCTTTTTCAAAATTCTCTATTTATCCATCAACTCGTGACCGAATTACTAGTTTACCCCTTATTACCCATTATGGTTTACACCATAAGGTAATGTTTCAAAACTCTTTATTATTCGTCATCATATGACTAATTTACCGCTTTACCCTTTTTACCGTAAATCATGGTTTCATATCATTTTCACTTGTTCCGATTTGAATCACCTCGCACCGGAACATCATATTTCAATACTAATCTTTCTTTTTCTTAACCAATACTACAAGTATGTGTTCTACTTAAAATATGTAAGCTTTACTTACCTTGAATTCCAATTATGCCTTTTCTCGCGTACTTGTTCCATTTGACCCGCTTCTTCCCAAGCCTCCACCTAGCTTGTCAAGCGTCAAACTATCATTTATCATTTGCAAGATGGTTAGGTTAGTCATCATTTAACACGACTATTCCACCTTACGGACTTTATATAAAATTTATCATTCGATCTTAATATAGGTCAGTTTGACTTTTAAAAGTCAACTGCCTATTTACTCATACAAACCCACGAACAAGTTTAACAACTTATTTAGGCATTTCGTTAATAACCCAGTAAGCGCTATTTCTACGCCACCATTATAGCTACGTTTTGCAAACCAAGTTCACGCAATTGCTAATGTCAAATTAACATAGTTTCTACAATCATATGCTAATCTATCGATAATTACACAAGAACTTGGAATTGTTTTATTATCACAAAACAACTCATCTCATCATTTTACTTAGACATTCATCCGAATACCTATATAATCAAATTCTACGCACTAACTAGTAGACAACATGATCTCAAACACTTAATAACCTTGACATAGCATTAGTTTCATTATATCATACAAAACCATTTCAAGTCATGTATGATTACTTACTCAAATCTCAAATTTGTTTGAGTATCTTACACATACATATAAGTATAATGATCATAAAGACCCCTACATTATCAATCTCATCATATAATAAAAAAACCCACTTTATAATCTACTTGTTAATCACTAACAAGTAATCTTACATCAAATAGTGCATAATTTCTTTAAGTTTAACGAAATCAAGGATACACATACACTTAATTTCATCTTTGTATCATAATCCACCTATCTAATTACAAGTATTCTATTTATCTCAAATTACAACTTTCATCAATCTAAGTTTTTAGACATACCTTATGATCCCCTAATCAAGGTGATCAGTAATTCATGTTCATGCACTGATTTGGGTCTCAATTGATCTTTAATTTGATGGATTAAGCTTGAACAAGGGTTTTGCCCTTGTTCTTTCTCCTGAGGGTCGACCAACACACACACTAAGTGTGTGTTGTGTCTAAACTTTTTTTTATAACACAAGTATCCTTTTTACGCAGCTTTGGTCCCTCAAGTTTAGTTTTGATCATAAATGAGACTACAACTCATTGTCTTGTTACTTAGATACATGTTATTAACTAGGTTAATTTGTTCCTAGTTATTTCGTTCACGGTTTCACTTTTACTAATAACGGTCTTTTACCCACTCTTTAATATTAACGTGGTTTGATTACCAAACCCGTTTTTGGGGTGTTACATGACGGCTTGTGGTTTTTCTGTTAGGAAAGGGACTAAAAAGATAAACGCCAAAGGAGAAAGACATATTAAGTATTACATGTGTATGAGATCTGGGGTATATAAGGACAAGAAGGTTGATATGTTGGACTCTAATCAAAAGGAAAGGATTGTGCGATCCACTTTTACAAAGAGGACTGGTTGTGGACCATAATTATCGTAATATTTGAGGCTGGATCATGGAAGGTCTATAAGTTTGTTGAGGAGCACAACCATGGTTTTGTTGAACAACCTGATAAGCATTTTCTCCCGTCTGAAAGACACTTTACTCAGCTCTAGAAGCATGTTATACATAGCATATTTGAGTTAAATTTAGGCCCGGTTAAGGCGTTTAATGTTATGAAGACTTGTTTTGGTGGTTTTGAAGACGTGGGTGCAATTAAAGTTGATTTTAAGAACTACAAAAGGCAAATTAACTTATTTATAGGGGAATATGACGCTGAGATGGTTGTGAGACATTTGCATGAAAAAGAAAAACAGCCCCAGCCTAATTTCTCGTATGATTAATTCACAGACAATGTTAATCGCTTGAAGGGACTTTTTTGGTGTGATGATCAATGCAAATGTAACTACCACGTGTTTAGTGATGTGATTTCGTTTGACGCTACGTATCGTACAACAAGTAATATTTACAATTCTATTTTTTGTTTGTTTTGGCGTTTTCAAAGATTAGATGCATTGGCGTTTTGTTCCAGTTTCATTTATCAATGGCGTTTTCTTATGCAGTACTCTATGGTCTTTGTATCGTTCACTGGTATAGACAATCACCATTGTAATGTTACATTTAGTGCTGCATTATTGGCGTCAGAAACTGCTGATATGTATATATGGTTGTTGAAAGTTTTTCTAAAAATTGTTGGTTCTCAACCAAAAGTTGTTGTCACTGACCAGGATCCAGCAATGAAGGAGGTTATTTCTGTTGTATTTGTTGAAATGAGGCATCGGTTATGCATGTGGCACGTGATGCCTAAACTTTCTCTAAAGGTTGATTTTCTTATTTTCATGTGTTTGGCGTTTTAAGGTATATGGCGTTTTGTCATTCATAAGTGTGTTATATGTTAGTTTTTTTGTTTATATGGTATTTTATTCCATGGCGTTTTCGTGTTTTATATAGGTTGGTGTTAGGCTATGTAATTCAACCAATTTCAAAGAACATATATGTGGAGTTGTGTGGACAGATATTAAAGAGTTCAATGGATAATAACTGGATTTCTAATATTTTTGGCCTTAGGGATTCTTGGATTCCTGCATACTATAGAAAGGAGGAACTGTCTTGCCTTATGCATACGGCATCGAGGTCAGAGAATGAGAACCATTTCTTTGGCCAAGTGTGCAATTCAAGATCTACTCTTGTTGAGATCATGACTCATTACGAAACTGCAATAGAAGGACAACGTCACAAGCACCGGAAAAATGATCATGAATCTCGATACAAACAACCCCAGTTGAAATGTGTTAGAGAGCCAAGCTACTGGTATATACACAAAAACTATTTTTTGTGACATTCAAGCTAAGCTAATTGGGATGGTGGATTGCATAAATCAATGGTATAAAGAGCAGGCCGATGGGTTTGTTAAGTTCTGCATAAATGATTTCCAGCAGCCTTGTACATCCTTATTCGAGGTAAATACTGACGTTTTTTGAGTATGGTGTTTTTTGTTTGTTGTTTTATGGTTTTTTATACATATAGTATGTTCTTGGCGTTTTATACATTTATTGTCTTTGGCGTTTTTTCAGGTAATGTATCGTAAGTCTGATTGCACCAACACTTGCTCATGTAGGCGTTTTGAGCAATTTGGTTTGCTATGTAGACATATATTTTATGTTTTGAGAAGTCTGGATATTAGGAAATTTCCAAAACAATACATTTTGAATAGATGGCGTAAAGAGGCTTTGCCAAATTGCTTTTCAGATTACTCAATGAGTCGTGATTTTATTCAAACCGAGCTTGATCCCGATGTGCAAAGTATGATGCGAGAAATTATTTTTGCAACGGAGTATACTTTGAACCATTTATCTGGTAATAAGGAGGAGCTATCCTTATTCAACGATCATGTTCAATCTTATATAAAGAAGGTTCAAGATACACATATTATTTCTCCTCCTCCTAGTATTAGGGATAAATTTGCGGAGATAACAGGGAAATATCAAAACGACCAGAATCCGATAAGAATCCATGTTGGGTATAAGTTGAAAGGTTTTGGATCTTGCAAGCGTTTGAAATCCAAACAGAGGAAGCAATTGAAAAAACAGAAACAAAAGGGAAGCCTGGGGCGAAAGAAAGACAATGTAAGCTTTCGGACACTACACATCGACATGCACGGAGCTCGTAATTAAAAGAAGAACGACATGGTCTTCGAGAGCAAGTGAAGAGTAATTTGGCGTTTTTATATTTTATATTTTTTTCTTATTCAATCTTTGAGCATGTTAGAATACACAACATACACTCATTTTCATTTGCAATCTTTGAGCATGTTAGAACACACAACTTACAGGTTTAGCATCTGTTATTTTTTGGAACTTTTGGGCGTTTTAATTTGAACAAGGTGAGGTTTATCTCAATAAGATTTTGCTGAATGAGATGGACGACATTGTTAATGCTCACTTAAGAATGACCTAAGAATGTTGTCCACCTCATTAAGTGAAACTTTATCGAGAACAAAATTGAATCTCCAAGAAACGAGGTTTTGCCATATGGTATTTAGTAAAATATGGCGATTGATTTTGGTGTAATCAATGGAAGGGTTTGAGGTTGTTTATATAAGATGTTTTGGGTGCATAGTTTGGGCAGGCAATTTCTTTAATTAATTTTAGTAATAAAGACGGCACGTCCCATCATTAAGTTACTGTTTGTTCAGCTTTATCTGTTAAATCTGCAACTCGTCAGTCGAATCACTAAGTTTGGCGTTTTGTATAAATGGTGTTTTATATAAAAAAATGGGAAAATACAACTAATTATTTGTAAGTGAAGTAATGTTATGGCGTTTGAAACAAAACATGGCGTTTTGATACATATCAAACTTGCACAATTTAATCAATATTCTTTTGCATTTTGTTTTATACAATTGTGTAATTTTTTTATTTTAATAATGTGATTAGAGGTAATTATTATAGTTAGTGGTGTTTTTGGCGTTTTTACATCTAAGTAGTGAAATAATGTATTTTTTTTAATTAAAAACCACTGAAAATGACAAACCACAAAAAAACAAGAAAAAAAATTAAAACCCCTCGTCAGAAGGGATCTAGTCTGAGAAGTGTCCATTGCTCTCCTCTTCTTCTTCTTCTTCTTCTTCCGATTCTTAATCAAAATTCTCATCCAGATTTTCACTGTCATCATTTACCTCATCTTGAAGACTTTAACACCTCCATATGAACATGTCAATCAACAACACCAATTTTATGGTCATGTCTGGTTCAAACATGTTACTTTGAATAACTCCTGTTGGAAGATAAGTCTCTGTTTGGTCATGATATCTCTGTTTGGTCATGATATTTTCAATCGTGTAGGCTTCCTACTACCCGTTGTCCATATAACACTCACTAAGTCTGTATTTTCATCATAACGCCGAATTTTCAAGGTACGATCCAATTTTTTTGGTTAATTTTCTTATAACCGTCTGTGTTTTCTCATAGAGGTTATCAAGAGTAATGCAAGTGCTAGGATCCCCATTTGTACTTCTTCGTCCAAGTTCAATATGGCTTGGGCGATTTTCATAAACACTCTTCTTCAGGTGTCAAAGACGATTACGAATTTATTAATTCTAGTTCTGAATCTCCATGAAACGATGTTTGCCATTTGTTCTTTTTTTGTGTTTTTTTTTTCAATTTTGGCGTTTTGGTTAAAGATGGAGTTTTCTAAGTATGATCAATGGAAGGGATGTTAACATCATTTATATAATGATGTGTTTGGCGCGTAGTTTAGGCGATTTTTTATAATAAATGTTAGTAATAGAGTTTCAGTTACTGTTTGTTTAGTTTTTCTCTTAATACTGTAACGCGTCCCATCATTAATTTTTGGCGTTTGTATAAATTGCGTTTTAGATAAAGATAACGTTTTATGCATGAGTTTGGCGTTTTAGATAAAGATGACGATTTATACCTGAGTTTGGCGTTTTATTTTATAGAAGTCAAGACCTTATTACCCTTAATGAAGCGTGACAATGAAATAAAGTTGATTTTATTTACGAAAACGCCACTCCACCAATATAATTCATAGGTTGTTTTGATCCAACGGATGAGAGTCGTTCTCACCGTTTTCACACCTCCAATCATTTTCTTTAAATCATGCCCATATATGTATATATGTATATGTATATATATGTATATATACACACACACACATATATATACATATACATATATATATATATACACGTCAACGTAATAAAGTTGATTTTATTTACGAAAACGCCACCGCGCCAACATAATCCATAGATTGTTTTGATCCAACGGATGAGAGGCGTTCTCACCTTTTTCACACCTCCAATCATTTTCTTTAAATCATGACCCTATATATATATATATATATATAGGGTTAGGCTAAAATGAAAACTTATACGAGATGTGAGAACTTAAAGAACTCGGCCTTACGAAAGGTTTTTTCAAAAAAAATTGTTTTTTACCAAAAATCCTAGAAAAAAATCAACTTAAAAAAAACCCTAGTTTTTTCCATTTACGGCAGCCGTAAATGCTGTAAAAAGTGATCTTATGCGCTTTTTACAGCTAACGTAAGTGGCCGAAAAACACTAATTCGAAAAAAAATTTCTAAACTTTTTTTACGACAATTTTTTTTCAAACATTTTAATCTATGGGTATGAAAAAAAATGGGGGCAAAACTCGTATGGTAAGACCGAATTCCCTAAGTTCTTACAATTCGAATGGGTTTTCCCTTGATCTTGATATATATATATATATATAGGAGTCGGTTCAAATGAGAACCACCATGATTTGTGAGAACCGTGAGAACTTTTTCTTCCAGCGCGAGTTGGGTCAAAATTTGTTTATGCACAAACGTAGATGAAAATATTATAAACACATATGTAAAAAAGTTAAAAAAAAAGTGAAGTTGGTAGTTTTGATTGATGCAAGTTTTTTTTACGCGTTGGTGAAAATTTTATACGAAGATAAATATTTTCTTTTACGCCTCATGTAAATGTGGGTATACAACATTTTTTTTAATTTTTTTTTGCTGAAACAATTGATTTTTTATGACTTTTAAGAAAAATATTTTTGGAAAAACCTTTTGGATCACTTGTGAGAACTAGGCTATCTAAAAAGTATTTCCGATTTTTTTTCTCTAAAGTCATAAAAAAAGATCACTTGTTTCAGCAAAAAAAATAATAAAAAATGCCGCATAACCACATTACATGAGGCGTAAAAAAATATTTATTTTCATGCAAAATTTACGCCAGCGCGTAAAAAAACTTGCATTAGTCAAAATTAACGACTCAACAATTTTTTTACATTTTTATGGATATATGCATAATATTTTCATCTATGTTTTTGAAAAAAATTTGGCACAACTCGTGCGGGAATAAAAAGTCCTTACAATTCTCGTAACTCGCGATAGTTCTTATTTGAAACGAGCCATATATATATATATATATAACACTTTTCTATTTGGAGAACCAGATTGTATTTGGAGGTACATGTTTGCAATTTCTTTTTAGTAATTACGTTATTATTGCCTTATTAACGAAAATATGATGTGAAAGGAAACTCTCATCTACATGTATGTTAACAAGTTGATTCTTTCACTGTAAAACAGCACTAACATTGACGAACAAATATGTTTGCAATTTTGTCCACGCGATCGGCAAGAGCGACACATTGTATTGAGATACTCGTTTTTGATAGTTTTCTTATTTATAAAATATTTACTGTAGCATTATTGTGATAGATATAAATCAAAAGGGAAGTAATCTGACAATCCATTTTACTGTGTTGTGTATGGTTCGGTTATCATCTTAAACCGAAGCTGAAACCAAAGTCATCGGTTAGTCTATTATATTAACCAATCGATTTTCGGTTAATCACTTCGGTTTTATTCGGTTAGACTGACGGTTTTTGGTTTGATTTATTTAATTTCAGTTAATAGCAAAAACCAAACCTATGCCAAAACCTTTGCTTAGAAGTATATAAAATTAAGGTATAAATACATGAAATGAAAGTATAAATATAAGAACGATAAATTGAAGTTGCTCCACTTATCTCAAGACTGAACCGGTGATTAAAAAAACATTGTTCCACATCTTCTGTGTAAAGTGGTTTTTTTCCACTCCTTTACCAACATTTTTATGTATAATAAACGGATATATATACTATAAATATTTATAGGGTAGGATTCATGTGAGAACAACTCTTATTGCGAGAACCACGAGAACTAATGTAAACACAACAAAATAAATCCACCCCACCACCATCCAAAAACCTAAACCCCCCACCCCACCCCAAAAACATAAACCCCCACTCACCCCACCCAAGCTAAATCCTAAAAACTAAACCCTACAATTAAATGCTAAAAAAATTTTAGTTAAATTGCGACTTTAGCAAAAAAAATGATTATAAATAAAAAGCTGCGATTTTTAACGAAAAATAAAAAAATATATTTTTTAAGTAGTTTTGGTTGTGTTAAACAATAGCTCTCGTGGTTCTTGCAATAAAAGGTGGTTCACCCTAACCATGCATGTTGAACACTCTAATCACGCATGTTGAAAAATCATAACCAAGCGTGATTATGGTTTTGAGTTTTATAATGTGCGTAATTTCATATCGTACGTTAAGAAATATTGTACGTTAACATTCCCTTATATATCTTATAAAATCAACTTAACATGTTAAAAATCAATTTTTTTTATTTTTCTGACGCTTTTTCTTATTAAAATAGGTAGAAACTATTTAAAAAAATCATTTTTGTAAAAAATAGCCTTTTTAACTGTTTTTAAACCTTTTTTATATTTTTACTTTTTGAATTTTTTTATTAAAAATGTTTCTGCGTGTATTTATAAGGAAAAGCGTTGTTTTAAAAAAAATGATTTTTAACATGTTAAGTTGAATTTTTAAGATATATTTAATATGTTAAATGTAGTATTCTCCGGTTACCCACTTTTTTAGTGTTCCCCAATGAACCCTCTCATAATATATTATGTGTGTATGTGTGTGTGTGTATATGTATATAGGTAGAGGTTCATGTGAGAAAATTTAAAAGTATGAGAAGGATAAGAAACAATCTAAACCATTAGATATTTAATCTAGTGGTTGAGATCATAGTGGCAATTCTGCAAATAGTGTTGACTATTAAACTAACTAATTTTCTAGATTAAGGGTATAAAGGTAAATTTAACATTTTTAAATTAAGAAACTAACATTAATTCACATGCAAAGTTTCCCACTTCTTTTTTAAACGCCAATAACTTTTTATACATAACTCTTTTTTTTTTTTTAAATTTACACCATAATAACGAGTGTTTTTTTATCTTTAATATGAGTACCACATTGATATACTTATGTAGAGAAAAAAATTACGTCTCGCTTGGATGTTTTAGTCCATGGTGTTTTTCTGTGTTCATACAATGGTGTTTTAATTGTAGGGTGTAATTTCTGTTATATTTCTGTTCGTCGTAAGATGTATGCCTTCAATATACATGCTGTAGTGTTTTTATGAGTTATGGTGTTATTTCTTGTTATATTTAATGCGAGGACAAAGGTCCTTGCATTGCTGTGGTTTCTTGTGTCTTCAGTAGGTTTCTGTTGCCTTCAAAGAGTTAGGGTGTTATTTCTGTTTTTATATATTTAGGGTGTTATTTCTGTTTGATTCTGATTAAAGTATTGACTGGTGTTATATTAGGGTGTTATTTCTGTTATATTCAATGTTAGGGTGTTCTTTATAAGATGTGTGACTTCAATATAACTGATGTGGTGTTTTTATGAGTTATGGTGTTATTTTTGTTATATTTTTGTTCTTTATAAGATGTATGCCTTCAATATACATGTTGTGGTGTTTTTATAAGTTAGGGTGTTGTTTCTGTTATATTTCTATTCTTTATAAGATGTATGCCTTCAATATACATGCTGTGGTGTTTTTATGAGTTAGGGTGTTATTTCAAATTCGAAAATCCGTACAATAACTGCCAAAAATCGGTTGCATATATTCATTCCATAATTAGATTTTATTAGTTAAATTACACTTATACCCTTAAACTACCAAAATAAAAAGGGACACATGTCACCGTCAAAATCTTTCTTATCCTTCTCACACTTTTAAATTTTCTCACAATAACCTCACCCTATATATATATATATATATATATATATATATATATATATATATATATATATATATATATATATATATAAACTTATATCAAATCTTGCGGGCCCTTTAGAAATTTAGGTCTCGAACAACTGTACGAGTTACCGGTCCAATAGCCCGCTCTGTCTCTAACACTGAACGAGTATACCGGCGGGATCTTACACCACATCGAAATCACCTGCTACACGGTTGGCAAAAATGACGAAAAAAAAAATGTGTTCAAAAATATTCTAATTGTTTTGACTTCTATTTATGTTGATATACAAGGCTAATAACCATTATCATTGTTTATTTTTGAAAAATAGAAGCATCATGCAGTCAAATTATTAAAACTTCAAAAACACCGAAGCATTCTACACATGCGTAAAGTGTGCCAAGTTTGAATACTAAAAGTCAACCTAGAACGTAGAGAAAACATTTGCCCTTTTTCTTGCACACAATTTGGTAATTGAATAATATTCATATTCGTTTTGAGTTTGGTAACAAAAATATCACCCAATTGATTTTCGATAGGATATATATATATAATAAGTTAGAATCGTTTGTATTACATAGAATACATGTAATATTCATACTTAGTAATAGAAAAAGTTATGTATTTTAAAAATACGAGTTCAACTCCTATACAAGAGAAATATCTTGTACCAAGCATATGAGACATCTTCATCCATTGTTCTTATCAACGGTTACAAATAAAATGGTGACATTTTGATAAATATTAGATTCAAATAATTGAAAGAATAAATAAAGAAAATGTATTATGGTCTTTTTTTACTTGAACTTCTTCTTCCCTTATTTTTCAAACGGCTATAATTTTTTCATACATTAATATATATATATATATATATATATATATATATATATATATAAATTATACTGTTTTACGAGTATTTCAGTCTCTTTAATTCGAGCAGACTATTGATATAACTTTCTTAAACTTTAAAAAAAATATTTTAGAAGTTATAAAGTTACGTGGTTGTGTAATGTTATATGTACCAGAACATAATCAATGAATATCTAAATCAAAGAATACGCATTACGTTATTTCATTATAGTATTTTATGTGAAACCACACTGAGTGATTATGCAATTACGTAACAGTAGTTGACTATGTATCATTACGTGATTTTTGCATAATCATTACGTTGTTACGTGATTTCATTATAGTATTCATATGAAACCCCACTAAATCATTACATAATTACGTACTTACCATATTTTAATAAAAAAAACATGTAATACATAATACACCTACTTCATAATATTTCAGGTTTAATCACGTATTAAGTATAAATGTAATAAAACATTAGTCACTCAACCTATGATTACCACATAATGTCGTATATTAGATATGTAATCACGTAATAAGACATAAACAATTAAGTTCTTATTATTGAATGTGGAATCACGTAATAAGAATAATTATAATAACATAAATTAAAATAAATTATATTAAATTTACAATCACGTAATGTATTTATACTGAATGTGTAATCACGTGTCCTGTAAAAAAGTTCAAGAAAACTATAGCAATAGTTTGCTCAAATTAAAGAGAATAAAATGCTCGTTAATACGGTATACTTTAAAAAAAATATATATTAACATATGAAAAACTCATAGCCGTTTGAAAATCAAAGAGGAATAGTTCAAATGAGAAAAAGACCATATTACCCTTCATGTCTTGAACTAGAATTGACACTTGTCACTCCCTCCATCTCGCGCACACATTGCACTAATTTTTTTTCTTGTATATGATATCTACACTAAAGCATATCTGTATTACATGAGTTGAATAAAACCATGTATCGTACGTGATAGATAAAATATGTCATCTATTACACATACAATCGTCAATATATATTTTTAAATAATTGAATATTGACATGACATTTATAAATTATGTTTAATTAATTTATAAACATTTTTTTTACCATGTATTACCTTTTTTATGTATTTGAAAAATGTCAATAAATCAACTTAGGTGTGGTTACGCTTTTAAATGTCATAATAACATAATTAAGTTAACTTAAATTACAATTATAAATATATAGAAATATTAATGCGTATAAAAATTAAAGACTGAAATTTGGATTTTTTTAATACTATTTATTTTTATTTGACATATTTAACCATTTAAATTAGGGATGAGCTCGGTATCATCCGGTACCGAAGATCCTCAAAAATGGGTACAGGTACCG
The DNA here is from genome assembly GCA_947069175.1 of Scalesia atractyloides. Taxonomy (NCBI): domain Eukaryota; kingdom Viridiplantae; phylum Streptophyta; class Magnoliopsida; order Asterales; family Asteraceae; genus Scalesia; species Scalesia atractyloides. The sequence goes on along the minus strand of CAMTDV010000026.1, from coordinate 5,401,906 downwards.
AAAATACCTAGTACGGTACGGTTCAAAACCGACATTTGAAGGTAAAATCTGGTACTGTACCAGACTGGTACCAAAAACGTAAAAAAATCGATACCAAAAATATTTCGGTTCGGAAAATTCGATACCGATACCATTGGCTTATCCCTAATTCAAACTATCCACCATATTTAATATTTAAAAATTTTTAGAAGCAACTATAAAAATAATTAACGATTATTATCATTATTCTTCTTTTCTAATAATATTTTAACGAATATCATGTTAAATTCAGTGATATTTGGATACTTAAATATAAGTTTTTATGAAAAACAAGTTTACTTAAACAATCCATAATTAGTTTCAAATCAAACTTAATTGTTAGTGAATATAAAAACTATAAATATTAAATATCAATTATTTATAACTAAGTAGCACATAGAGGTAGTATGGTGATGGTAAGATACCGAGGTCGTCCAAGGACACAAGAGCTTTTAATACCGGCTTAGCGTTAACGTCTAATCCAACCAAATTTTAATAGAAGTTTTGAAAGTTTTAAAAGATAAAACGATATGTAAGAACGTAAAGAAATAATAAAAACAAATAGATAAGAAAAAATCACTTGGTTTCAACTCCTCTTTTATGTATCCTTTGATGATTTTCGCTCTTTGGGCTTTTTAAAAGATTATCTTAGTTATAGTGGTAGACCCCTCTTGTGAAGGTGACGTTACCTCGGCCATATTGGTCTGAGTCAGCAGGGATATAGTACCGCAAGGACGAAATATTGAAAGATAATTAAATACGTTATTAATGCGAAAAGTTGTAGGCCCTTCTTATGAAGGCGACGTTACCCTCGACCATATTGGTCTGAGTCAGCAGGGATAGAGTCCCGCAAGGCCGGATAAAGTTTTAATAGTAGTTTATTTATAAGGGGTTCAAGCCGTTCTTACATTTTCGATTTGATGCTATCTGTCTTAAGGGAAGTCCTAATAAGCTTGAACCAAGTCATCGCAGGATCTATATACTGAACGAGGCAAGGAATTTACCCAAACACCCTTCTAACCCCCTTCCAGGTAGTTAACACACTTTATATAGACCATAAAAACACGAATGAGTGAATCAACGAAATTTGAAGAAATTTTTAACCAAAGTTCACTTTTAATATAAAAAATAGTTATTAAATTCATTAATAAATTCTCAATTAAAAACTTGCCGAAGATTGAAATCAAAAGTAATATATAAAAGATTTATATTTACCAAGTGATGTAAGAGATTTAGCCAAGCACGGCCTTTGTTTCACAAGAACTCTTACAATCAATCTTGGATCCCGAGACTAATACACACTCTAAAAGATGAAATATGGATGATGATGGTGGGTGTTGGTGTTGTAGTGGTGGTGGACCGATGGCAAGTGTGAGAGAAGTGGTTTGCCATGGATGCCTTTCTCTTGAACCAAGCACCTCTATTTATAGCTGGAAACAAAGGGCAGACACGGCACCGTGCTCACCTGGCACGGCCCCGTAGTTATCTTTTTCTCTCCCTCATTAACTGCAGATGTCAGGTTTTGTACTAACACGCCCCGTGGTGTCATTGCATGGCCCCGTGGTAAGTGTACTTGTTGTACTAACGCAGATTATGCAAATCTTATAGTTGACCAATGCCCGTGTTGGGTTAGCTCGACCCCGTGTTGGTTTGTCTGTTGTTGTTTTCTTGTTCTTCAGAGAATCTTGACTGGGCACGACCCCATGTCTTGTGGGCACGGCCCCGTGCCTAAGCTTCTGTCTTCGTTATTTTGTTGTTTTGGATGTGGATGGGGGTTTGGCAGGTCGTGTCGATCCTTCTTCTTTGTATTTGTGTTGGTTTATGCTATTAAATGTTCCTTTTATTCGTTTAAGCTCTTTTCCAACATTAGTACCGAAAAATGGTTGATTTTAGGCCTTATTTGATGTAATTTATATGTTGCATTTTATGCATATCAAATACTTCCACACTGGAATTTTTGCTTGTCCACAATCAAAATTCTATAATGTGGCTTACACACCCAAACGGAACTGATAGAAGAGAAGTTTTCAGTTTATCTTTAGAGTGTTGGGAATACAAGTACTAAATTTATTTTGTTTTTTTTTATTTACAATCTTATTCGTAATGATTTATTTAAAACACATTTTAAGAAAAATTGTTTGTTTTGGGCATAACATGCCTTTCTAAATTTTTATTTAGTTATATACAAATTTACACACCTCACAAGTGGTCAGCCAACACTCGCCCGAATATGTTTAAGTAAAAACGCTTGGACCCGGTGTGGAGCTTACGCCTACTATAGGCTTAACAAACAATCAAATCTCCTCATTTTTAACGTTTAATCCTTGTAAATATCAAGAGGTCTTTCAAAAGGGTAGGTTTTGGCAAAGGGTATGTGTTTTTGGATAAAATGGTGAAAAGCGTAAAAAGTGTTGGTTTTCATGAACAATTTTTGTGGCTTAGAAAAAAACTTTAACCAATGTTGTTTTTTTATAATAGCTAAAGTTGAAACTAAGCCATACTTGTCATTTATAACTGAACTTTTTACTAAAACAAAGGGTGTAAATAAAAAGTTTTGTGGATGTGGGTTGTTGTTTTTGCAAAAGTTTATATTTTTGTGGGTTTAGAAAAAAAAGGGTTAAGTCTCAAAGGGGTTTAACTAAGGGAATATGAAAAAGAAAATAAAGGTTTAAAATGAATAAATGGGTTATAGTCCTAATGCCACCTTTTCTGCAGAAAACTTACATTATGGTGGACACGGGGGCGTGCTTAGTGGGCACGACCCGTGCCACCTTTTCTGCAGAAAAATTTTGCATTAGATATTTGGGCACGGGGGCGTGCCTGTTGGGCATGGCCCCGTGCTGCAGACTCTGTTTTGCAGTTTTGAAGCGGGAGGCTTTGGTTTACGTGCATGGTGTGTAATATCCATCGAAAAACGGGTTTTAAAACCCGTACCATTTGTAATCAAGTTTATATTATGATCTTTTTGTTACATATTTGTGTAAACCGTTTAAGAGTTTCGTTATATTAATAATATAAAATAATAAGTAATAATAAAGATAGGCACGCCCCCGTGTTGCAGACTCTGTTTTGCAGTTTTGAAGCGGGAGGCTCTGGTTTACGTGCATGGTGTGTAACATCCGTTGAAAAACGGGTTCTAAAACCCGTACCATTTGTAATCAAGTTTATATTATGACCTTTTTGTTACGTTTTTGTGTAAACCTTTTAAGAGTTTCGTTATATTAATAATATAAAATAATAAGTAATAATAAAGATAATAATAATAATAAATAATATATATATATAAAAGCTAATATCAAAAACAAAATAAAAGGCAGACCGCGGGACTCGAACCCGGGTCTCACCTCTAACCAAACACACAACAAACCACTACACCACCACTTCTACATCTGAATCAACCTAACAAGATAATCTTTTATACCTTTCTTCCTGAAACATGCCGCCCAGTACGGCTGCAAATAATCCAGCAATCATCAAAATTGCCGTTTCTACGCAATTGACTAATGAATTAACTCCCAATCATGAACCTGGACCCAAATATGTATTCTAATCGTGATTTAGTCAACTCGCCCATACCTGTTTTTGACCGAAACTCCTAAAACCGAAACCCAATCCAACCAACCTCCTTCAACTATAAATAGAGGCTTAGGGAACTCATTAGAATGCACCAACACACTCCTAAAGCTTCTTGCAAATCTCTGTTCATCAGAAAGTTTCGCCGGAGAAACCTTGCACTTATCGGAATCTCGCCGGAAACCGGAGAAAACCCCCTGTTCAGTTAGCCGATTCGTCACTTGGTATCCCAACCTCACATTCGTGCGCTATCTCCAACGAATCTTAATCGCACCCACTATGAGTGAATCTTACAACTCCCCTTTTAATTCACGTTTTTGGGGTGTATCATGTGTCGTTATATATATTGTTATCTCGTTATTTGAAATCTCGTGCTATTACCGTTTTGTGATCTAACGTGCTATGTGATATTGTTTTGTTTATTGTCATTCAGTGTTCATATTCTCATTGCAGTCAATTTCTCACATTAAGCCATTTGTTCCCCGTTACCTATGGGTGGAGCACCTCGTAGCCTAATATATTAGATCGGCTCCGTTTGGTTGAGCCTTGATCTCGCAGCACATCGCTTATCGTGCACACATGTTCATTATTAGTTGACGATTGATGATATGATTTGTGATTTAGATAACATACACGACGTTCTCATATTTGGTTAATGCACATTTTTATAAAATACTAAATGTATCATGTTTCTTAATGATAAAAAAAGGATTCACTCGCCAACTTATGTTGACCCAAAACTTTGTTTTTACACATGATATAAGTGAGTAGGTTTGAAGCGTGGATCACATAGGATATGGGCCTTAGAAGAATTAAAAGGTTATTTGCAAGTTTGTTTGGAACAATATTGTGTTTGTTTGAATTATGTGTTATTGGAATATTTTAATTAATTTTGGAATAATAAATATTAAACCTTTATAATAGTAAATGTCATGAGCTTGGATGAAAACCCAATTATGCCCCGACTACCTTATCCGCTGCGGGGAGGGTGTGACAGATTGGTATCAAGCCAGTGACTATAGGGATATAGGATAGGTTATTAGACCCTTAGAGCCTATACTATAGTCAATTAAAATTTAATTGCTTACATGTTTACATTCAACGTGTTATAAATTTACTTATTTTACACTTCTCTCACACACAATTACATGCAAACACTTTAATTGCTATTTGATTTTGTGTGACCTTCAACGTGTTATAAATTTTGTCAATATAACAAGTATATATATATATATATATATATATATATATATATATATATATATATATATATATATATATATATATATATATAATGTTACTGTCATAACGCACGTCTCGATTCTCACATATTTAAACATTTTCTTGCTTTTCTCTTCAAAGAAAAATTTGTGATAATTTTATTTTCAAATATCATCAAAGTGAGTTCTTACGATGGGCATGTAATAACTAGAAGGGTATAAGTACCGGTAGTCGGAACGTCCTGTCTAGGATTAGCATTCGTATAACTCCCAAGTAACGGACCAGTTTGCCTACCTGGGGACTAACGATGAGAGTATGAAGGACCTATTAGGCCAAAGCATGCCATACCAAACGTCCTGTGAACTAACCCCACTTTGAGTTGTCACTGTGTCCACACCAGGGGACACCTTCCGACCTTACACCTCGCAATCATGTTTTACGATTTTCATTCGTGTTGTGCGTGTGTTAACAGGCTAGAACCAATGTGAAACACTATGAAGCCTAGTGGTCATGCGGGCCCACATGACTACCTAGGCCAAGTATGTGGGACATATGGGGGCCCAACCATGAGCAAAGCCCAAGACATCCTATGTTTGTTATGGATTTGATTTTTCTCATTTATTTTGTGAATGTATAATTTTATTTCTAAACCTTATGCGACACACATGACACCTATACGCCAAACTCATAATCCCGTTACGTATTTCCTGTAGATGTCTTCTAGACACCTTCGTGGAGGTAGGAGATCTGGAAAATCCAGCAAACGCATGGCTGCCCAAATAGCCAAACAAATGGCCGCCGTAACTCCTGATATCGAAATTCAAGTTCAACAAGCTCTCGCTGCTAACCCCGTTAATCCCAACAACCAAGAGGAACAAAATGTTGTCAACCCTCCTGCAAACACCACCAAGTGCACCTACAAGCACTTCAACTCCTGCGACCCTCCAAAATACGATGGAACTGAAGGGATCACTACTCTCCTTCGGTGGTTTGAAGAGATGGAGAGTACTTTTCTCAACTGTGACTGCCCCAACGACCGTAAGGTTCGTTATGCTACTGGTCGTGTTTTTGGGGGTAGCATTAACTTGGTGGAATGCCGAAAAGGACAGGAGAGGCTCTGAAGCCGCAATTGTAACATCTACGTAAAAACGGGCTTCAAAACCCGCTCCGTTTGAAATTCTAGTATTTATGATATAGACAGTTACGCAATTAATTAGTAGTGTTACTTATTTTTTTATTGTTAATGAATAAATTTAATAATTAAAATATTGAGTAATAAAAGAATAAATGGTAATAATATAATATAATAAAACCTTAAAATAATAAAGAAAATATAAAAATAAAAATAAAGGGGCGGCCGGTTTCGAACCCGGGTCCCCATCTAATTCACACACTGCCTTCACCGCTACACCACACACACGTTACTGAATTAATCCCAAACCAAATAATTTATATATAAAAACAACCTCCTAAAGACACTTTCAAAACACCCGCCTATAAACGGTTGTAACCTCCAAAATCATCATCAATTCTCCCTTTTATGTTCGATTTAAACCACGGAAACAGTTTCAAACTGTGAGTTAAGTGCAATCATTGGGTCAAAACGGTTATGTAATCATGGGGAGATTTTAATGTTTTGACCAAAAACTGTTGAAACCAAAAGCTAAATTCAATCGGGCATTCACCTATAAATAGCAATCCAAACCTTTTTCTGAAACTCACCCCACACTCGCAAAACCACTATAAATTCTCAAGAAGATCCGTTGTATTCAAAATACACTTCGCCGGAGATTTGTTCATCACCGGAGAATTTAAAGTTCATATCTGTCTGGTATAATCACTTAAATCTTATTTGTTTATCTTGTATTTTTCTTATATAGATCAGTGATGGAATAAACAAGAGTGGGTTGATTTTAAGCAAATCGGGTTATGTTCTGGGTTTTAATCTTATGAAGAAGATGAAATTTATTAATGTATAAGTATAATTAATTCTAGTGTTTTAAACGGGTTAGACACACAGTCCAGTGGTGGACTGTGTGCACTTTTATCACATACGTTCCGGATTCGAACCTTATACGTGACTGATTTCCTGAAATAAAATCCATTATTTTAAACTTAATTAGAGCATCTTTCAGTAAGTTGATAAATAGAATATAATTTCAAAATCATATTGGGTTAGACACCCAGCCCAGTTGGTAGGGCTGGGTGCAACACAGTCGAAGGTCGCGGGTTCGATCCAGGCACTATACACCGGTTCAATGGTTTTAAAAATCTTTTTAAATTAAATAATTTCTAAAATATCCTAACTAGTATATAAGAATGGGTGCAACACAGTCGAAGGTCGCGGGTTCGATCCAGGCATTATACACCGGTTCAAAGGTTTTAAAAATCTTTTTAAATTAAATAATTTCTAAAATATCCTAACTAGTATATAAGAATAATTAAAATAGGGATTATTTTGGGTTAGACACGTAGCTCATTTGGTAGAGTTGCGTGCACGTATACGGGAGTTCACGAGTTCGAACCTCACACGCTGTCAAAATCGAATATGATCCGACCGGTTAGAGTCGGTTAGACCTGACAAGGTCAATTTTTTTTATATTTATATTTATATTTTTATTTTATTTTATTAATTTCATTAAAAAATCATTTGCAATGCTTAAAAAACAAGACTTTTTAGGTTTTAAAAACTCCATTAAATACCACAAAAATAACCTAAAAATCTAATAAAAAGCATTACTTAAAATATTAACTAAGACTTATTTATTTAATTTTTACGTTGTTATTTAGGCTAGTTTTCTCTCGTGGTTAAATCCCAACTCGTGCGCATTCGTTGCCAAATCAAGGAAACGCACCCACTGTGAGTGAATCCTTACAAATTCCCCTTTTTATTCATGTTTTGGGGTGTATCATGCGTTGTTTCAAATATTTCGTTTATTCAAGCACTTGTTGTCACACCCCGACCCGCAGCGGAATAAGAGTCGGGGCATAATTGGGTTATCACCAAAGCTCATGATATTTACTAATATGTTTCATATTTATTAAAGTCAAAATTACATTCTCAATAATCCAAACATGTCCATACAAATACAAAGGAAAATAACCAAACTAAACAATCCAAGCTCTAAATCAGTTTATTCTTCTAATCCAATCCTAGGTGTTTCTTGCTGCAGCTGGTTCACCTGTATCATGTGTAAAAATGGGGGTTTTTGGGTCAACATAAGTTGGCGAGTGAACCTTGTTAGATAAACATTTATTATTGATTTTCTTGTTATTTTATCAAGGAAAAATTGTGCAATAATCATAAGTGAGCAAATGTAGAAAATCAAACAGTAGCAATAACAACCACAAACTATAACATACAATAACATACAATGACATACAATAACAAACCAACAGCAAACCATAACATATCAACTTGCATAAATATATAACATGAATGAAACTGTGCGATCAAGGCTCAATCAAACGGAGCCGATCGTATTGCATGTACTGAAAATGATAAATGTCTGTGCGATCAAGGCTCAATCAAACGGAGCCGATCGTATGTTGGCACGCCAGGTTCACGCTCATAATGTAATGGGGAACATGCTCAACGCTCATAATGTAATGGGGAGCGGCGGCCTATGAAATTGCATGTACTGAAAATAATAAATTAAATCTAAACAATAACCACACAAACAGTTGAAACAAGCTGAATACACATTTGTTCATGATATGATGTATGCACAATGATTTAAATATAAATAATGGCAAGACACATGATACACCCCAAAAACGTGATTAAAACGGGGAATTTGTAAAGATTCACTCACATTGGGTGCGTTTGGTTGGAGATGGTGAGACGCGCACGAGTTGGAAGAATTGAACAACGAGAATTAACTAACCTAAATAATAACGGAAAATATAGTAAATGAGTGGATTTTATTAATAATTTTAATAGGATTTTTAGATATATTTTTGTGAGTTTAAGGCCATTTCCTATCTTTAAAAACATTATTTTTAAGTATTTTTAATTGATTTTTAAATTAAATTAAATAATTAAAAATATAAAAATATGTTGACTTTTGCATTGACCGTTGACCGTTTGACTTGTTGACCGGTTTATTGTGTAAATGTATGCGCCAAGTGAGGCTCGAACCCGAGACCTCCCGTACGCGTGCACGCAGCTCTACCAACTGAGCTACGTGTCTAACCCGAAATAATTCTGTTTTTAATTATACTTATATATTAACTCAGTTTATTCAAAATTCTTTTATTTTCAAAAATGTTTAAAATCATCGAACCGGTGTCACCAACAGGTCTCGAACCCGGGACCTGTGCTATAACGTTACACACAGTCCACCGCTGGACTGTGTGTCTAACTTGGTTAATATACAGATTTTTATTATACTTAACATCTAACGTACGTTAATCCGGTTCAGTTAGAAAAATAAAACATCTTTATTACAGAGAGGGTGTGTGTATCAAGAATCGAACTCGCGACGTGTGATTTGTATGTGCACACAGTCCACCGCTGGACTGTGTGTCTAACCCGAGATAATAACCAGATTTTATTAATCTTACCAACATTCGCTACTTCGTCTTCTTCGTCTATAACACAGACAACGGTTAACTAGATGTTATCTGTTTAATCCGGTTAACGAATAATATGAACAAGTTGAAAGGTGATGAACGGAGAGGGTTTGGGGAAAGAAAGTACCGGAACAGGTCGTCGTTCTCAAAACTCCGGTAAGGATCGTCGGCTCTGTTTATGAGCTTCCTCTGTTCGGGTCAATTACCAAATTTGATTGATTAGTTATGAAAGTAGGGTACTAAACAAGGATTAACAGAAGTTTTGAATGTTCATACCGATTCACCGCGTGAGATTGGAAATTTCAGAAGTTTTCCGGCGAGAGTTGAATATTCCGGCTATGTCGTCTGGGATTGATTCTGATTGTTGGTTTGAAGTTAGTAACAGTCTAACAACGGTTTGAAACAGAAATAGTCGAAATATTTACCGTATTAATGAAGGTCTCGGTTTTCCGGCGACTTGCAGAGATTTTCCGGCGAGTTAAAAAAAACTTTTCCGACGAACTGAATGTGTAGTGAAAGTGAAATTGCAGGTTTGTAGAATGTTTCTGAGTCGCGAGAGAGGTCTTTGATTGAAGTAATTCAGAAATTGAATATCTTCGGTTATAAAAACCGATCATCATCAAAATTTAAGTTAATTCAAGACTGAATTGATTAGGATCGTCGGTGCATCGGTTATAAACCAGAATATGCGAACACTCAACCGTTTTGGACGGTTGAAAGCCGATTACGGTTTCAGTTTGGCGCAACAGGTTGCTTCATGATTGTCTATAAGATTTATTTGTTTCCTAGAGTTGATAGAAAACAACAGGTGGCGGAGTGGTTATGTGTGTGTGTGTTAAGTCTTTGGAGTTCAACCCGGCTGACCCGGGTTCGAGTCCCGGCAGCCTCATTTTATTTTTAATTATTTTATTTTTACTTTTTATCAATTATAACTTTTATAGTTTAGTTTGTTTATTAATTATGTATCATTACAAATCAAAATAGGCATAAATACGCAACGAAACATTTATAACTTGATATTCGATTACAAACGGAGCGGGTTTGGAAAACCCGTTTTTTGACAAATGTTACACTTGTGTCATTACCATTATATGATATAACGTGTGATGTAAATGTTATTTGTTGTATTGTGTGTTTACATTTTTGTCAGTTGCGTGCAATCATCCACATTAGGCCCATCAGTTCCTCGTTGGAGACGAGTTGAGCATCAGGTGCCTCATTAGATCGGCTCCGTTTGATTGAGCCTTGATCTCATTGTTCATCATTTGTCATGCTTGTGTGTACATTGATTGATAATATGTGGTTTGTGGTTAGATTTACATATGCGTTTACTCATATTTGGTTTATGCATATTTTTATTTAAATAACCAATATAACTAATTCGTTCAAATGTTTAAATAAGATTCGCTCGCCAACTTTTGTTGACGCAAAACCCTATTTTTACACATGGTACAGGTGGACAGGTTGAAGCAAGGGACACATAGGAAATTGCCTTAGAAGAAAAATAAAGAAGTCATGAATGCTGTGTTTAAAACATATTGTGCTTGTATGTATACGTGATTGTCGTAATTTATCATTTTAGATTGGAAATAAAAAATATGAAACTTTATAGTAAATGTCATGATCTTTGATGAAACCCAATCATGCCCCGACTACCATTTTTGTTGCGGGTCAGGGTGTGACAGATTGGTATAAGAGCTTTTAACTATAGGGATATAGGATAGGTTATTAGACCCTTAGAGCTTCTACTATAGTCGATTAGATTTTAATTTCTTATATGGTTATATGCAAACTCATGATATTTTATTTGTTACACACACAAATGCATGCAAGCACTTCCACTATCATTTTGCGTGATACTTAATGAGTTATACATATTGTCAAACATAACATGCTTACATATACATTCATCACGCACGTTTCAATTCTCACATATTTAAATCATTCTCATATTTCTTTATTCAAGATTTTGTGATGTTTTCTTTTTTTTTCTCAATCTCATCAAAGTGAGTTCTACGACGGGCATGTAGTAACTAGAAGGGTACAAGTACCGGTAGTCGAAACGTCCTGTCTAGGTTTGTATTAGTATAAATCCAATATAACGGACTAGTTTGCCTACCTGGGGACTAACGATGAGAATACAAAGGACTTATTAGGCCAAAGCATGCCGCACCAAACATCGTGTGAACTAACACCACTTTGAGTTGTCACTGTGTCTACACCTGGACACCCTCCGACCTTATACTTTGCAATCATGTTTTACGATTTTCATTCGGGTGGCGTAAGTGTTAACAGGCTAACACCAATGTGAACCCTACCAGAGCCCAGTAGTCATGGGGGCCCACATGACTACCAAGGCCAAGTATGGGGACATATGGGGGCCCCAACATTAGCAAAGCCCAAGACATCCCATGGATGTAGCAAATTTATTTTCTTCATTTTTTTGTGGATGTGAATTTCTAAATACGACACATGACACCTAAAACGTCAAACTCATACTCTCGATATATATTCTTTGTAGATGTCTTCTAGTCACTCTCGTAGAGGTAGGAGATTAGGAAAATCCCACGAGCGCATGGCTGCCCAAATCGCTCAACAAATGGCCGCGATACTTCCCGACACCGTAGTTCAAGTCCAACGAGCCCTTGCCGCTAATCCCGTAAACACAATCAACCAAGGAGGTCAAAATGTTGCTAATCCTCCCCCAAACACCACCAAGTGCACCTACAAGCACTTCAACTCATGTGACACTCCAAAGTACGAAGGTACTGAGGGAGTCACTGCTCTTCTTCGGTGGTTCAAAGAAATGGAGAGTACGTTCCTCAACTGTGATTGTCCCAACAACCGCAAAGTGCGCTATGCTACTGGACGCTTGTATGGAGTAGCCCTAACGTGGTGGAATGCTGAGCAGGGCAGACGAGGCGCCGAAGCCGCTGTAACCCTAACTTGGGAAGAATTGAGAGAGCTTATGACTAGACGCTTCTGTCCAAGAAGTGAAATTAAGAAACTAGAGGATGAGTTCTATTCCTTGAAGCAAAAAGAGGGAGATCACATAACCTATAACAAGAGGTTCCTCGAGTTAAATCAAATGGTTCCAAATTGTTTCACCCCTCTCTACCGTTTGATCGAGCACTACATTAGGGGTCTTCCTCCAAAGATTCAGGACCCTGTGATGAGTACTACACCTGCAACTTTGGAAGCAGCAATGGAGCTAGCTACAAAGCTCATCGAAAACCACATTAGGAATGGAGATTTCAAGGATGAGAAGAAAAAGATAAAACACCAACTGAAACCTCAAACTCAACCCAAACTGAATCCTCTTCCCAACTCACTACCAAGAGAAAGCGAGACGGGCAAAATTTTGTTGTCACTCAAAGCACTCAACCAGCTCCACAAGCCGTACCCCTCCAAGCTATCCCAATCACTCAAGTAGCACCCAATTCTACTTACCCAAATAAGAAACCTTACGTTGGACCTCACCTTCAATGCAACACCTGCTTTTATCACCATTAACCTACCATACCCTGTCGATTGTGTGCTAATGTGGGCGTTATGGTCATCTAAGTAAGACTTGTTGCATGTGTAACACCCTAACACATTTTAACCAAAAGAGATGCGGCGGAAAATACGACTCAAAATTTCTTTCTTTATAACTGTTCTCTCATACTTGAAAAGCTGTTTTATAACGATTTCTTAAATTAATACATCGTTCATCCTTAGTTAACAATATATGAATACAAACCACATGACCCCTTCTTCGTACAATCCATAATCTTAGACTCGATCCTCGTCCACTTGTCCATTAGGATGATCAAAATGACTCGAATAACCTGCATCCACCATATATAATTAACACATTAGTAAATGGTGACGTGATACATAAAACATTAAATATATGAAAATCAGTAACCACGTGGCAATCTAAGTCTGTTTACTACTCTATTAATATTTTCTTCTGAATTCGTTCTTTTACACTGGACATCCATTCTCTAAAAGCCCAACTCTTGCATACCTGCAATTTTATTTTATTCTTATAGACGACCCAGTTAGTGTCGTCATTATTCATATATATATATGTATATATATATATATATATATATATTAACACCATGCTTATCTTTATACAGATCTCACTTATTGGAAACACTAGATTTATTAACATACATACATCTTATCTGGCCCGACTACTCTTTACAAGATCATCCCACTTGATTGTATGCGTAAATATAAACAATCTTAATTACAACATCTAAATTGATCATGCATTCCAGAACTTCAATAATGCACTTAAAATCTCATAAATTATCGAATGCATTAGTTGTACGAACTTCATAACGTAACGCATAAAACGTGAACATCTAAACAACAAAATAAAATTTTGACAACAAGGCCCGCCGTAGCTTACGGCCTAACAAGTATCAAAAAGGCAGCAAGTGCCTACCGTAGCCTACGGCTGGCAACCGTAGGTTACGGTACAGAGCTGTTGAATTTCCATTTCACTGCCTACCATAGCCTACGGCTGGCAACCATAGGCTACAGTACAGAGCTGTTGAATTTCCATTTCACTGCCTACCGTAGCCTACGGCTGGAAACCATAGGTTACGGTACAGAGCTACTGAATTTCCATTTTTACCCTTTTTGTTCAAAAACTACGTAACTTCTTCGATAATCATTTGTTCACTTGGGATTCGTTTCTAGTTGACCGTAGAACATTTGTCTACGTGATTTACCCAAAATCCTTGACCGGGTTCTTGACTTTTACGGATTACACCTCCATTACACGGTTCAAGCGCATTAGTTCGACCCGTTTGGTTTCACCAAGTTGTTTCAACATAGTTCGCTTCTTTCGATCGCTTCAAAGGATACTTACCTTAATACTCGCATTTACTACTTAATCTTACATGATTCCCACAATCCTAATATCAAAACTCTCTATACTTACTAAGAAGTGAATCGGAAGTCACTTACCTTAGCGTCCGTATATTAGCATCTGTTACCTTGCATCCTTTTGACCCGTTAGCCTTTCATGCTTCTATCCACTTTGACATGGTTCCTACACTTTCATGTCATAGCATTCACATTCTTGTTAGTATACATGATTGTACACATTAACGATCATATCAAATGCCTATTTCACCTTTGACTTTCATTAGTCAATTCTAACAAGCATAAGGCATATATCTGAATTCACATCCTTTCAACTCATATAATTTATCATTTTATCCCATATGACACATATTGATGTAACACGAACCATATGACTTTCTTTATTCTTATAATTGTGACAAGAAGTCTAGCATGCTTCTTATGCGCAATTGACTTTTAGAAGTCAATGGTTTAACATATGAACTTTCGATTTAACCTCATATATTTGTGTCATCTTATTAGGCTATACAAATAACACTATATACATTTCATACTCATAATCTAATATGCTTACAACCACATGATCACCTAATTATATACACATACTTTCATATGCAATTACTTTCATTATCTCACATTTGACAACCATATACAAGGTTGGTTTATCCAACAAGATCACAACATCATCCTTTAGTAATAATGTCATATGATATATATTTAGTACGCATTCACCTCTTAATCGCAAATCAAGTAACTAATAGAACACATGGGGAGCATCATCCATTCAAGCACAATGTACAAGCTTCTAATGCATAATCTCGACCAAAACATACATTCACCCGAATTTTTGTGAGAGTTCCATCTAAGGCACATTTTTCAAGTTAGTTTAATACTAATTATATCATCATTATATTTCATTCATATATTCATCAAGCCATTTCATACAATCTCTTATCCTAGCTTCACTTGGACATTTCATCATACACTTGGTGTGCATACTACTTTAAAAGCACAATGTACAAGTAGTTTATGCCAAAACTTCCTAGTTCATATGTAACTCATCAAGTTTCTTACTTACAACATGTACCATTTTTATCATAACATTAAGCATATCAAGCACCACATCTCTTTCAATTCATCTACAAAAATCCATCATACACACCATAGTACATCAACATTGAACAAGAATTGGACATGGTGTAACACCATGTCATCTTCATCATCCAACTAGTGGGTTTTCATTTTTAACATCAAACTAATCAAAATCATGCATATCACATCTTCCCTACGATGATGCTAACACATATCATACTCAATTTCATATAAGATCAAGGTTGATTATACATCCAATGCTATCAAAAGTCACCAAATCAAATTCTATAACTTACCATATACTTGTTGAAGCTAGATGATGCTTATACTTACACATGCATTTTGATCACCAAGCCAACCTTCTTCAATTTGGTGAATTCTTCACTTGTTCATGAGGGGTTTTCACCTCTTCTCCTTCTCTTCCTCTGCTCATTCACGACACACACCCACTAACACATTCCAACTTCATCTTTTAATAGAACTTCATTGCATTCTGTCAAATTTAGTCCCTCAACTTTGCCATTCTTTCCTATTTAATCATAACTTCATTTCCACTATTCAATCCAAGATTTAGTTATGTTGTTTATAACTAGCTAACCCACTCCATGCCACAAATCTAGGGAACTTAATCATAAATTATTCGTATCGGAAGCTAGTTTAATTTATTTCATGCTATAGCTTATGGAACATATGGTGAATATAGATATTCAAATTTTGGGGCGTTACAGCATGCCCCAAAACCAAGCTCCACCCCTACCCAAAACATGATCCAACCCTATCAACAACCCCAATACCCCATGGTTCCACATGTTCGAGCTTGCTTTAATTATGGTGACCCTACCCATTTTAGAAACATGTGCCCTAGATTGGTTAACATCATTAACACCCAAGCTCAAGCGAACCCAGCTAACCAAGCAAATCAAGTAAACTCAGCACCCCCACCAGCGAGAGGAAGAGCTTACAACATCAACGCCAATCCATTTGAAGTCAATAACGGTGCAAACGAGCAACCCAACTAGCCTTCCATCACCAAGAGACAAGACTCCACTCAAATCATCTAATTCTTAATGTTTTTCCATAAATCTCAATTTTTGTATATCCTTGTTTTCAATTTGGGAATTTATGTATCCAGAAATTTTAATGATTAATTGATACCAATGCTTTATTTCATCGATTTAAATTTCATGTCATCATACATCACGACACATCTCTCCTCATCATCTAAAGAAGTTGGGTCATGTCTCACTTTTTCATAGACTGACCACTTTATCATAACACAGGAGAGAGGTACCGTCGTCATTCATCCCTCAGATTTGAGACTCAAGCTTTGGCTGTTGTGTTTGTTTATGTTTTATAGATTTTAGGACGAGTCACAAAGAACTAATCATAACTTACTGACAAAGTCAATGAAAATTTGACAAGAATATGGTGGATACGCCGCTGGTACTTCCTATATATAAGTATTATTGTCAAAGGATCAAAAGCATTATCAGGCGGTTATGGGAAGTTCCGTGTAAGTAGTGTAAATTTTAGTTTGGATAACGTCATGGTTGAAGATTTCATTTTAAGATATAACTTTATCTTGCCAACGCATCGATTTTCTCAAAACTCTTATGTGTGAGAACAAATCCAATCAACCAAACCCGTGTATCAAGATTTTCCATCGCTGGCATCAAAAAGCGATTCCGGTAGCAGGGTATTCAACCCTTACTAGGAACGTTACCGCCTCAATCAAAATTCGAAACTTCATACTTCCCTGGTTATGAAAACGTCAAATGTAAGTATCACCTCTCTTTTTTTTGCTAAGAGATATTTAAATTTTAGTCAGAATATGTTGGTGTTCAAACAAGAACCTGAGGTTACTTGAGAACGCGAAGACTCAATGCGCGAAAATACCCGCATCTTTTTTCCAGTTACTACCTCTACATAAATTTTGGGACGAAATTTCTAAAAGTAGGAGATACTGTAACATCCATGTAAAAACAGGTTTCAAAACCCGCTCCTTTTGAAATTCTAGTATTTATGATATAGACAGTTACGCAATTAATTAGTAGTGTTACTTATTTTTTTATTGTTAATGAATAAATTTAATAATTAAAATATTGAGTAATAAAAGAATAAATGGTAATAATATAATATAATGAAACCTTAAAATAATAAAGAAAATATAAAAATAAAAATAAAGGGGCGGCCGGGTTTCAAACCCGGGTCCCCATCTAATTCACACAATGCCTTCACCGATACACCACACACACATTGCTGAATTAATCCCAAACCAAATAATTTATATATAAAAACAACCTCTTAAAAACACTTTCAAAACACCCGCCTATAAATGGTTGTAACCTCCAAAATCATCATCAATTCTCCCTTTTATGTTCGATTTAAACCACAGAAACAGTTTCAAACTGTGAGTTAAGTGCAATCATTGGGTCAAAACGGTTATGTAATCATGGGGAGATTTTAATGTTTTGACCAAAAACTGTTGAAACCGAAAGCTAAATTCAATCGGGCATTCACCTATAAATAGCAATCCAAACCTTTTTCTGAAACTCACCCCACACTCGCAAAACCACTCTAAATTTTCAAGAAGAACCGTTGTATTCATAAAACACTTCGCCGAAGATTTGTTCGTTGCCGAAACATCACTAGAGAATTTAAAGTTCATATCTGTCTGGTATAATCACTTAAATCTTATTCGTTTATATTGTATTTTTCTTATATATATATCAGTGATGGAATAAACAAGAGTGGGTTGATTTTAAGCAGATCGGGTTATGTTCTGGGTTTTAATCTTATGAAGAAGTTGAAGATTTATTAATGTATAAGTATAATTAATTCTGGTACTTTAAACGGGTTAGATACACATTCCAGTGGTGGACTGTGTGCACTTTTATCACATACGTTCCGGGTTTGAACCTTATGCGTTACCGATTTCCTGAAATAAAATCCATTATTTTAAACTTAATTAGAGCATCTTTCAGTAAGTTGATAAATAGAATATAATTTCAAAATCATATTGGGTTGACACCCAGCCCAGTTGGTAGGGCTGGGTGCAACACAGTCGAAGGTCACGGGTTTGATCCAGGCACTATACACCGGTTCAAAGGTTTTAAAAATCTTTTTAAATTAAATAATTTCTAAAATATCCTAACTAGTATATAAGAATAATTAAAATAGGGATTATTTCGGGTTAGACACGTAGCTCATTTGGTAGAGCTGCGTGCACGTATACGGGAGGTCACGAGTTCGAACCTCACAAGCTGCCAAAATCGAATATGATCCGACCGGTCAGACCTGACAATATTTTTTTACATTTATATTTTTATTTTATTTTATTAGTTTCATTTAAAAAGTCATTGCAATGCTTAAAAAAATACTTTTTAGATTTTAAAAACTCCATTAAATACCACAAAAATAACCTAAAAATCTAATAAAAAGAATTAATTAAAATATTAACTAAGACTTATTTATTTAATTATTACGTTATTATTTAGGCTAGTTTTCTCTCATGGTTTAATCCCAACTCGTGCGCGTTCGTCGCCAAATCAAGGAAACGCACCCACTGTGAGTGAATTCTTACAAATTCTCCTTTTTATTCTTGTTTTGGGGTGTATCATGTGTCGTTTCATATATTTCGTTTATTCAAACACTTGTGCCATTACCATTATATGATCTAACGTGTGATGTAAATGTTATTTGTTATATTGTGTGTTTACATTTTTGTCAGTTGCGTGCAATCATTCACATCAGTGTAACATCCGTCAAAAAACGGATTTACCAAACTAGCTCCGTTTATTAACCGAACAATCAGTTAAAAATTTCGTTGCGTATTTAATGCCCAAAATAATTTTAAACGATACATAATTAATGAGTATATTGGAATATATATTTTGTTTTTGAAAAACTGTTAAAAACAATGAAATAAAAAAATGGTACTGCCGGGTTTCGAACCAGGGTCAGTCAGCCGGGTCAACAACAACTTAACACTCAACTTTCCAAGCTTGCTGAAGACTCTCTGCTGCAGGACACACGTCGCCGGAAGTTTCTGCTGTCACCGGAGTTTCGCCGGAGAAACAGAGGAGTCCAGTTTCGGTATATCTAACACTTAATCTTTCATTCTTTTATATATCTCACCTGTAATTAACTGAAACACACTAACGATTTTGAGTAAAACTTCGAACCAGTAGGACTTCCGATTCTGGTTAAGATTAACGAAAAAGACGAAGACCCAGTAGTATATAAGTTTAATTTAAATCAAGATATAACTCGGGTTAGACACACAGTCCAGTGGTGGACTGTGTGCACATTAAACACGCTTACGTCTCGAGTTCGAATCTTGTTCCGCGCACCTTCGCCCTAATAAAAATGTTCTTTTTTTTAAACCGAACCGGAGTCAAGGCGCAAGATGTTAAGTTTAATAAAAACCGGAATAATAACCAAGATAGACACACAGTCCAGTGGTGGACTGTGTGCGCATTTAAAACACAGGTCACGAGTTCGAGTCCGGACTACCGCACCGGTCCGGACAATTATCAAACTTTTTATTTAAGTCAGAAATGAAAATACTTAGTTTGTATTTAAGTATAATAAAAATCAGTTTATTTAACAAGTTGGACACACAGTCCAGCGGTGGACTGTGTGTTAACTCAACCCACAGGTCCCGGGTTCGAGACCTGTGGAGCGCACGGTCCGACGCATTAAATCGTTTTTAAAAATAAATGATTTTCAGTTTAATCTAATTAGTATATAAATATAATTAAAAACAGAAATATTTCGGGTTAGACACGTAGCTCAGTTGGTAGAGCTGCGTGCACGCGTACGGGAGGTCTCGGCTTCGAGCCTCACCCAGCGCACACAATTACTTATGCGAACCGGTCAACAGTCAAAGTCAAAGGTCAATGGTCAACGGTCAACGGTCAAAAAGTCAACATTTTTTTATTATTTTTATTTATTTATTTTATTTAAAAAAAATTAAAAATACTTAAAAATAACATTTTTAAGGTTAGAAAATAGCCTTAAACTCACAAAAATACACCCAACAAATCTACTAAAATGGATTAATAAAATCCGTTTACTTACCGAACCACTATGCCATTATCTAGGTAAATTTCACTCGTGGTTAAAACCAACTTCGCATGCATTCAACATTATCAACCGAACGCACCCAATGTGAGTGAATCTTACAACTCCCCTTTTTAATTACACGTTTTGGGGTGTGTCATGTGTCATAAAATTAACTCGTTTATTTAAACTTGTGCCATACCATATTGTGATCTAAACTTAGATTGTATACATTGTTTGTAGTATGTATTTCATTTTGACTATTTATATGCAATTCATTCATTAGGCCCATCAGTTCCTCGTGTGAGACGAGTTGAGCAACACGTGCCTCAAAACAAATCCATTATTGTTCGTGTGTGTATTATTGAGTTTATATTGTTTGTAGTTATGTATTTCATATTGTCAAGTTTATGCAATTCATTCATTAGGTCCATCAGTTCCTCGTGAGAGACGAGTTGAGCAACGCGTGCCTCTAAACGATCCATTATTGTTCATGTGTGTATTGTTTAATATTAAATTGACTGGTGAATAAGTTTACATCTATTTTTACTCATGTGTGGTTGTGCACTTTATTTTATAATCAATTAAATAAACTTGTTCAAATGTTTTCCATAGGATTCACTCGCCAACTTTTGTTGATCCAAAAACCCTTTTTACACATGATACAGGTGAACAGGATGAAGCAAGGAAAACATAGGAAATGCCTTAGAAGAAAACAAAGAAGCTTATATTGATGTTAGGTCATGATGTAATTATGATTGTAAATTTCCTATTAAATTGTATTGATGAATATGAAACGTTATAATAAATGTCATGAGCTTTGATGATAACCCAATCATGCCCCGGTCACCTTTTCCGCTGCGGGTCGGGGTGTGACAGATTGGTATCAGAGCCATGACTATAGGGATATAGGATAGGTTATTAGACCCTTAGAGCCTATACTATAGTCTGCCTAAATTTTTATTGATTAGGTGGTTACATACAAACTTATGATATTTATTTGTTTCATATCTGTTTATACTTACAGTCAAACATACATACTTATATACACATTTATCATACATATATCAATGTTCATATATTCAATTCATCTTCATACTTTTGTTATTCAAAGATTTTGTTGCAATTTTCAAATCTCATCAAAGTAAGTTCTGCGACGGGCATGTAGTAACTGGAAGGGTACAAGTACCGGTAATCGGAACGTCCTGTCTAGGTTGGCATTCGTATAAATCCAATATAACGGACCAGTTTGCCTACTTGGGGACTAACGATGAGAGTACGAAGGACCTATTAGGACAAAGCATGTCACACCAAACGTCGTTCGAACTAACCCCACTTTGAGGTGTCACCGTGTCTACACCTGGACACATTCCGAATATCACACGTTATATACATATTTCTCGATTTTCTCCGGGTTTTAGTGTACGTAACTAGGCTAACACATGCGAACCATATGAAAAACCCGATATTCATGGGGGCCCACATGATTACGAAGGTGAAGTATGGCGGCATGTAGGGCCTAATGACGAGCAAAGCCCAAGACATCCTATGGATGTAGTAGATTTATTTTTCTATAATTATTTTATGAATGTTCATTCCTAAGTGCGACCCATGATCCCAAAAGCATCCAACTCATACTCTTGACATGTATTCCTTGTAGATGTCTTCTAACCTCGCCCGTAGGAAGATGAGAGCAGGAAAAGCCCGCGAACGCATGGCTGCCCTAATCGCTCAACAAATGGCTGCCGTAATACCCAACATTGTAATCTAAGTCCAACAAGCACTTACCGCTAATCCTGTCAATCAAGAAAATCAAAACGTTATCAACTCTCCCCCAAATACCACTAAATGCACCTACAAGCATTTCAAATCATGCGACCCTCCAAAATACGAAGGGACTGAAGGTGTCACCGCTCTCCTCCATTGGTTTGAAGAAATGGAGAACACTTTTCTAAATTGCGATTGCCCCGATGATCGCAAAGTGCGATATGCTACCGGTCGTTTATATGGAATAGCACTTACTTGGTGGAATACAGAGAAGGCCAAACGAGGCGTTGACGATGCTATGACTTTAACTTGGGATGAATTGAAGGAAATCATGACCAGACGATTTTGTCCAAGGAGCGAAATCAAGAAATTAGAAGATGAGTTTTATTCGTTGAAGCAAAAGGAAGGAGACCACACCACATACAACAAAAGATTCCTCGAGTTACATCAAATGGTTCCCAACTTGTTCACTCCCCTCTACCGTTTGATCGAGCACTACATTCGAGGTCTTCCGTCAAAGATTCAAGACTCTGTAATAAGTACCACGCCTGCAACTTTGGAAGCAGCAATGGAGCTAGCAACAGAGCTCACTGAGAACCGAATTCGGAACAAAGACTTCAAGGAGGAGAAGAAGAGGGATAAAGCATCGACTGAAACCTCCGACTACACCCAAACCGAATCCCCTTCTCCACCCACTTTTAAGAGAAAAAGAGACGGGCAACTCTTCGCTACTACCCAACGTAATCAACCAATTTCACATGCCATACCCATCCAAGCTATCCCAATCACCCAAGTGGCACCCAACTCAACTTACCCAAATAAGAAACCATATCTTGGACCTCACCCTCGATGTAACACCTGTTTTTATCACCATCCCCTTACCGTACCTTGTCGACTATGTGCAACTTGTGGACGCTATGGTCATTTGAGCAAGGTTTGCCGCACCTTTCAAAACCAAATCTCTCCCCCTACCCAAAACATGATCCAAACCTATCAACAACCCCAATACCCCATGTTCCCATATGTTCGAGCTTGTTTCAATTGTGGCGACCCTACCCACTTTAGAAACGCATGCCCTCGACTGGTTAACATCATAAACGCTCAAGCTCAGTCAAACCCAGTTAACCAAGTAAATCAAGAAAACCCGATCGCTAGGCCACCAGCAAGAGGAAGAGTTTTCAACATCAACGCCAATCCTGTCGAAGATAATGACGGCCCAAACGAAGATACCCAACTTGTCCTCTTCACCGAAAATCAAGATTCAACCCCAATCGTTTAGTTTTATGTTTTTCTTTATGTTTTAGAATCACATAGAACCAATCATAACTTAAGGATAAAGCCAATGAAACTTTGACAAGAATATGGTGGATACGCCGCTGGTACTTCCTATATATAAGTATTCTTGCCAAAGGATCAGAAGCATTATCTGGCGGTTATGAGAGGTTCCATGTGTAAACTGTTTGAGTGATTATTGTTTATTATTTTCAGTACATGCAATACGATTGGCTCCGTTTGATTGAGCCTTGATCGCACAGACATTTTTCATTTTCAGTACATGCAATACGATCGGCTCCGTTTGATTGAGCCTTGATCGCACAGACATTTTTCATTATCAGTATCTTGTGGTTGTTGTGTTTGTTGTAGAGGCACATAGAACTAATCATAACTTGCGGATAAAGTCGATGAAAATTTGATGAGAATATGGTGGATACGCCGCTGGTACTTCCTATATATAAGTATTCTTGTCAAAGGATCGGAGGCATTATCAGGCGGTTATGAGAGGTTCCATGTATAAGCTGTTTGTGTGATTATTGTTTATTATTTTCAGTACATGCAATACGATCGGCTCCGTTTGATTGAGCCTTGATCGCACATACATTTTTCATTATCAGTATCTTGTGGTTGTTGTGTTTGTTGTAGAGTCACATAGAACTAATCCTAACTTGCGGATAAAGTCAATGAAAATTTGACGAGAATATGGTGGATACGCCACTGGTACTTCCTATATATAAGTATTCTTGTCAAAGGATCGGAGGCATTATCAGGCGGTTATGAGAGGTTCCATGTATAAGCTGTTTGTGTGATTATTGTTTAGATTAAATTTACTATTTCAGTACATGCAATACGATCAGCTCCGTTTGATTGAGCCTTGATCACACAGACATTTTTTTCATTTTCAGTATTTTGTGTATGTTGTATTGGTTGTAGAGTCACATAGGACTAATCATAATTCACTGATAAAACCAATGAAAATTTGACGAGAATATGGTGGATACGCCGCTGGTACTTCCTATATATAAGTATTCTTGTCAAAGGATCAGAGGCATTGTCAGACGGTTATGAGAAGTTCTATGTAGGATTTAGTAGTTTCTTGGTAACAAATCATAACTTGCGGATAAAACCAACGAAAATTTGACAAGAATATGGTGGATACGCCGCTAGTACTTCCTATATATAAGTATTCTTGCCAAAGGATCAGAGGCATTATCAGGCGGTTATGAGAAGTTCCATGTAGGATTTAGTATTGTCTTGGTTGAAATTTGTGTTACATTCATATCATCTCGCCATTTAAAGAAATTGGATTGTGTTCTATTTCTACATAAACTAACCTCTCCATCATAACAAACGAGAGAGGAACTGGCACCATTCAAACATATATGCTATCAGAATGTGGATTCAAATATTGGTTGTTGTGTTATTTATGTTCTAGAGTTACATCATAGGACCAATCATAACTTACTGATAAAACCAATGAAAGTTTGACAAGAATATGGTGGATACGCCGCTGGTACTTCCTATATATAAGTATTCTTGTCAAAGGATCAGAGGCATTGTCAGACGGTTATGAGAAGTTCTATGTAGGATTTAGTAATTTCTTGGTACATTAGTTGTTGTGTTTATTTATGTTCTATAGTCATAGAACCAATCATAACTTACTGATAAAACCAATGAAAATTTGACAAGAATATGGTGGATACGCCGCTGGTACTTCCTATATATAAGTATTCTTGTCAAAGGATCAGAGGTATTGTTAGACGGTTATGAGAAGTTCCATGTAGGTTGTAGTATTAGAAGTTTTGCTTTAGGATATAACCATATCCTTCCAAACATATCAAAACTCTTACGCATGATATCATATTTAGCGAATCAACTCTGCTTATCAATATTTTACCGTAGGCAACAAAAAGCGATTCCTGTAACAGGGTACTTAAACCTTACAAGGAACGTTACCGCCTCAAACAAAAACTTAAACCCTTACTTCTTCTAAGTATGTAACTGTCAAACTAAACACCATCATTCTTTTAGTCAAATATATCACTACTTAAATTTCGGGACGAAATTTCTAAAAAGCAGGGGATACTGTAACATCCGTCAAAAAACGGATTTACCAAACCCGCTCCGTTTATTAACCGAACAATCAGTTAAATATTTCGTTGCGTATTTAATGCCCAAAATAATTTTAAACGATACATAATTAATGAGTATATTGGAATATATATTTTGTTTTTGAAAAACTGTTAAAAACAACGAAATAAAAATAAAATGGTACTGCCGGGTTTCGAACCCGGGTCAGTCAGCCGGGTCAACAACAACTTAACACTCAACTTTCCAACCACTGCGCCACTCATGATTCTTGTTAAATATTGGAAACAAATAATACATATTATAATTCTCGAATTCAAATAACAACGCGCCCAATTGCAGTCGTCGGAAATCCCGGCGATCTCGCGAGATTGGACGGTTTCTTCAAGTCTTAACGTAAACATTAAACCTGCATCGGTTATAACCGACGCCTGAGTCCGCGACACAAGCTATAACCGCAGGAGAGTTTCTAACCGACGAATAAAGTCGGAAATCGGACCAAATTCATCGATGACCTGCCCTATAAATACCTCCTCGAACCTCTGCAAGCTTTTTTCGCTCAAAACCGCACCTTTACCCGACGTAATACCACTGCCGGAAAAGTTCTGCACCTCGTCGGAAAACCGAGCCCTTCACTTCTGTGCCTTACTGAACCCCCAGAGCTTATACCGAAGTCACCCACATTCATTTCAAGCTTGCTGAAGACTCTCTGCCGCAGGACACACGTCGCCGGAAGTTTCTGCTGTCACCGGAGTTTCGCCAGAGAAACAGAGGAGTCCAGTTTCGGTATATCTAACACTTAATCTTTCATTCTTTTATATATCTCACCTGTAATTAACTGAAACACACTAACGATTTTGAGTAAAACTTCGAACCAGTAGGACTTCCGATTCTGGTTAAGATTAACGAAGAAGACGAAGACCCAGTAGTATATAAGTTTAATTTAAATCAAGATATAACTCGGGTTAGACACACAGTCCAGTGGTGGACTGTGTGCACATTAAACACGCTTACGTCTCGAGTTCGAATCTTGTTCCGCGCACCTTCGCCCTAATAAAAATGTTCTTTTTTTTAAACCGAACCGGAGTCAAGGCGCAAGATGTTAAGTTTAATAAAAACCGGAATAATAACCAAGATAGACACACAGTCCAGTGGTGGACTGTGTGCGCATTTAAAACACAGGTCACGAGTTCGAGTCCGGACTACCGCACCGGTCCGGACAATTATCAAACTTTTTATTTAAGTCAGAAATGAAAATACTTAGTTTGTATTTAAGTATAATAAAAATCAGTTTATTTAACAAGTTGGACACACAGTCCAGCGGTGGACTGTGTGTTAACTCAACCCACAGGTCCCGGGTTCGAGACCTGTGGAGCGCACCGGTCCGACGCATTAAATCGTTTTTAAAAATAAATGATTTTCAGTTTAATCTAATTAGTATATAAATATAATTAAAAACAGAAATATTTCGGGTTAGACACGTAGCTCAGTTGGTAGAGCTGCGTGCACGCGTACGGGAGGTCTCGGCTTCGAGCCTCACCCAGCGCACACAATTACTTATGCGAACCGGTCAACAGTCAAAGTCAAAGGTCAATGGTCAACGGTCAACGGTCAAAAAGTCAACATTTTTTTATTATTTTTATTTATTTATTTTATTTAAAAAAATTAAAAATACTTAAAAATAACATTTTTAAGGTTAGAAAATAGCCTTAAACTCACAAAAATACACCCAACAAATCTACTAAAATGGATTAATAAAATCCGTTTACTTACCGAACCACTATGCCATTATCTAGGTAAATTTCACTCGTGGTTAAAACCAACTTCGCGTGCATTCAACATTATCAACCGAACGCACCCAATGTGAGTGAATCTTACAACTCCCCTTTTTAATTACACGTTTTGGGGTGTGTCATGTGTCATAAAATTAACTCGTTTATTTAAACTTGTGCCATACCATATTGTGATCTAAACTTAGATTGTATACATTGTTTGTAGTATGTATTTCATTTTGACTATTTATATGCAATTCATTCATTAGGCCCATCAGTTCCTCGTGTGAGACGAGTTGAGCAACACGTGCCTCAAAACAAATCCATTATTGTTCGTGTGTGTATTATTGAGTTTATATTGTTTGTAGTTATGTATTTCATATTGTCAAGTTTATGCAATTCATTCATTAGGTCCATCAGTTCCTCGTGAGAGACGAGTTGAGCAACGCGTGCCTCTAAACGATCCATTATTGTTCATGTGTGTATTGTTTAATATTAAATTGACTGGTGAATAAGTTTACATCTATTTTTACTCATGTGTGGTTGTGCACTTTATTTTATAATCAATTAAATAAACTTGTTCAAATGTTTTCCATAGGATTCACTCGCCAACTTTTGTTGATCCAAAAACCCTTTTTACACATGATACAGGTGAACAGGATGAAGCAAGGAAAACATAGGAAATGCCTTAGAAGAAAACAAAGAAGCTTAGATTGATGTTAGGTCATGATGTAATTATGATTGTAAATTTCCTATTAAATTGTATTAATGAATATGAAACGTTATAATAAATGTCATGAGCTTTGGTAATAACCCAATCATGCCCTGGTCACCTTTTCTGCTGCGGGTCGGGGTGTGACAATCAGGCCTATCAGTTCCTCATTGGAGACGAGTTGAGCATCAGGTGCCTCATTAGATCGGCTCCGTTTGATTGAGCCTTGATCTCATTGTTCATCATTTGTCATGCTTGTGTGTACATTGATTGATAATATGTGGTTTGTGGTTAGATTTACATATACGTTTACTCATATTTGGTTTATGCACATTTTTATTTAAATAACCAATATAACTAATTCGTTCAAATGTTTAAATAAGATTCACTCGCCAACTTTTGTCGACCCAAAACCCTATTTTTACACATGATACAAGTGGACATGTTGAAGCAAGGGACACACAGGAAATTGCCTTAGAAGAAAAATAAAGAAGACATGAATGCTGTGTTTAAAACATATTGTGCTTGTATGTATATGTGATTGTTGTAATTTATCCTTTTAAATTGGAAATAATAAATATGAAACTTTATAGTAAATGTCATGATCTTTTATGAAAACCCAATCATGCCCCGACTACCATTTCCGCTGCGGGTCAGGGTGTGACAACAGTAACGCTAACTTGGGAACAGCTTAGAGAACTCATGACAAGGCATTTCTTCCCAAGAAGCGAAATCAAGAAGCTGGAAGATGAGTTCTACTTCCTAAAGCAAAAAGAGAGAGATCATATAATCTAAAACAAGAGGAATATGGAGCAAAACCCGATGGTTCCAAATCTATTCACTCCTCTCTACCGTCTTATTGAGCATTACATTCGGGGTCTTCCTTCGAAGATTCAGGATTCCGTGATGAGTACCGTGCCTGCAACCCTAGAAGCAGCAATGGAGCTAGCCACTAAGCTTACTGAAAACCACATTATAATGGGGATTTTAAGGATGAGAAGAAGAAGGAGGCAAGTAGCAAAACACCGACTGAAACCCCCAGCCCAACTTAAGCCAGATCCTCTTCTCGATTCACTGCCAAGAGAAAGCGAAACGGGAAAAATTTTGATGTCACCCAAACCAGTCAGCCAACTCTATACAACCAACCCATTATAGTCGTTCCAATAACCCAAGTTTCTCCCTCCTATCGCTCCATTCAAGAGGCAATACACCGGACCTCACCCGAAGTGCAATCGATGCCAATACCATCACCCCCTTGAGAAGCCATGTCCCCACTGCACAGGGTGTGGCCGAGTGGGCCATACAATCCAAACATGCCGAACTCTCCAAAGACAAACCCGCAACCAACCTCAAGCACAACCCAATAATCAAATAGTGGGCAAAGCTCCTTATCAGCCACCGCCACAAATGTTACCACCTGCTCAGCCCTTAGCGCAACCCTTCTACCTACCTAACTACCCTATGGTGCCACACGTTAGGGCTTGCTTTAATTGCGGTGATCTAACTCATTTCTGCAACACTTGTTCGCGATCAGTGAACATCATCAACGCACAGACCCAAGCTAACCCTGTGAACCAAGCCAATTAAGCCAATCCGCCAGCAAGAGGAAGAACATTTAGCATCAACGCCAATCAGGCTAGAGCGGATAACAACGTAGTCAAAGGTACGTTTCTTATTAACGATAGTTATGCATCTATTCTATTTGACACGGGTGCGGATAAGAGTTTTGTGTCCCTAGAGTTCGAGTCTATTATTGGTTTACCTCGTGTTAGTCTAGCCGAATCATTCGCAGTGGAAGTAGCAGACGGTGAACCTATTACGCTGGATTCTATCATTCATGACTGCACTCTTACTCTTAACGATCATGATTTTCCAATCGATCTCATTCCCATGAAATTGGGAAGCTTTGACGTCATCATCGGCATGGACTGGCTCAGTCAGCATCATGCCAAAGTTGTATGCTATGAAAAATACATTCTAATACCCCTCGTTGACGGCCAAACCCTTCGTATTTTTGGTCAAACCTCATCTAAAGGACTTAAGTTGATGTCGTGTCTACAAGCTCGAAAGTATCTTCGTAAGGACTACATGGCGTTTCTAGCCCATATTGTCAAGAAAGAAGGCAAGGAGAAGAAGCTCGAAGATATCCCAATCGTTAGAGAGTTTCCTCAAGTTTTTCCAGATGAAGTCTCAGGACTTCCTCCTATGCGAGAAGTTGAATTTCGAATTGATCTTGTACCTGGTGCCACACCAGTTGCAAAATCTCCATATCGGCTAGCACTATCCGAAATGCAAGAGTTAACTAGTCAGTTACAGGAGCTAACTGACAAAGGGTTCATACGCCCCAGCACATCACCTTGGGGTGCGCCGGTTCTTTTCGTCAAGAAAAAAGATGGAACTTTTCGAGTGTACATAGATTATTGAGAGCTCAACAATCTGACCATCAAGAACCGTTATCCTTTACCTCGCATCGATGATCTCCTAGACCAACTTCAGGGTGCAACCTGTTTCTCGAAAATTGATCTTCGTTCTGGTTATCATCATCTTAGAGTACGTGAAGAAGACATTCCAAAGACTGCCTTTCGAACTCGCTACGGTCACTATGAATTCATGGTCATGCCCTTTGGGTTGACCATTGCCCCCACTGTTTTCATGGATCTAATGAATAGGGTGTGCAAACCCTACCTCGATCGGTTTGTCATTGTATTCATAGATGATATTCTTATTTATTCCAAGACTAAGTCAGATCATGAACGACATCTTCGGCTTATCCTAACACTTGAATACTGAGAAGCTTTACGCTAAGTTTTCAAAATGTGAATTCTGGTTAAAGGAGTTCAATTCCTTGGTCACGTCATCAACGACAAGGGACTTCATGTTGACCCAGCGAAGATCAAAGTAGTGCAAGAATGGCAGGCTCCACGCACTCCTACCAAAGTCAGATCCTTCCACGGCTTAGCGGGTTATTATCGACGTTTTATCGCTAATTTCTCCCGCATTGCCTTACCACTCATAGCCTTGACTCATAAGGGCAAGCCCTTCGATTGGGGGCCCAAACAGGAGGAGGCTTTCCAAACCTTGAAACAGAGACTTTGTGATGAACCTGTTCTCACTCTCCCTGACGATTGTGATAACTTTGTGGTCTATTGTGACACATCAGGTCACAGGCTAGGGTGTGTCTTAATGCAAAGGGGTAAGGTGATAGCTAATGTATTGAATAATACATCTATTTATCATGTAGAGTTTGTATATTTTTAGCGCGTTTTTGTTTCGATTTGTCAAGAATTTATCTACTTTTAATCCAAACGTGTTTTGCAGGTCTTGGTTTGTGAAACGGTTGGAAGGATGGGAAAAACGAGCGAAAATGGTGAAAAGAACCGAGCCGGGGCGGGACGTGAGTGTATCGAAAACGAGGAAACGAAACGCAAATCAGGGATTTCCACCCGGTCGCGGGGCGCGACCGGCACAACCAACCTCTCTCGCGGGGCGCGAGAGAGGGATAATTATCCCCGGTGAAAACACACGGTCGCGGGGCGCGACCGGACCCTCCATACTCTCTCGCGGCCTGCGAGAGAGATGATTATCCAGAAAGTTTCGAAATCAGAGTTGTTTTGGGATTTGGTTGTTTATAATAGAATTATTATCATTGTTAAACACATCTTGGGCAACTTTGGACGAACTTAGGCAACTTTGGAGCTAATTTCTGGAGGTTTGAAGCTGTTCGAAGTAGATCTAAGCTGCAGGAATTGTTGTGGTGATCACGGGAGTTCAAGGCAGGAGATTGTCACAGTTTATCATACCAATCTCCTCTTTGCTTTCTTTGGTTTTTGATCAATCATGCTATCTTGTTATCAATTTGGTTTTTATCACTTTTTAAACATGTTATTAGGCTAGATTTTCTTTGGTTACCTAGGTTTTGGATTATGGAATTATGAAACTTTGATTTACTTTAATTTAATTCATGGTTTGAACATTTAAATTGGTAAAGATCACAACTTTAATGATCTAGTTTAGGGTATTTGCATGATCTTGTTTGTTTGATGATTGTTTGGTTGTTTTACATAAACTTTGGTGAATGTCTTTCATGTAATATGTTTATGTTACTTTTCGTGTTCTTAGGAATTCGTGAAGTTGTCGGTAAAATTGGCCAATAAAAGCGAGGAAACAATTAGATTAACCATTAAATCAAACGTGTCATTATACCTAATTTATTAATTGAGAAATTGCAAATAGTTGGCTGAATTAATATGGTAAATTGTTAGGTTAGGGTTTTGAGAAATTCCCGAGTCTAATTTCCTTGTTATAATAGAATAAGTTAATCTAAACTAGAAAATTGTAGTTGGTCTAGGTTAATTATTGAGAGGTAATTAATAATTAGACACTTTACTAATTTGAAAAGATAATTGAAAAAGAATCTTTAAGATCGGTAAAAGAATAAAAATGATAGGTTATTGTAGGTGTCTTCCTGAGAAGGGTCGGGAGTCTTTTTTAATAAACCTAAACTTTGATATGCTAAGATCCCGGTAAAATATTCAACCAGATTAATTATTGTTAAACTGAAGGAGTAGTAGTCTCTAGAAGTTCATAGGTTGGTCATTTCAATTTAGTAGTTTTATTTAAATTGATAATTTAGAATTATTCGTAACACCCCCCTTTAAAATATACATAGTGTGTAATTGAGTCTAAATTAGTGGTCTTAGCAATTAGAGAGTCATGTGGGTTCGATAATCCGGACTTACTTAGTACTATTCTACAATTGATCAGTCCACTTGCCGGTTAGTAGTTTAGTATAATTTAGGAGTCTAGAGTATAATTTGAGTCTAGAATTAGGATAATTTGGTTTGTTTTTAATTAACTAGTTTTAGAACATCAAGATTTTGGCATCGTTTCCGGGGACTCTCTCATTTGGCAATTGCGTTGATTACTCGATTTAGGCTTTACTTTTATACTTGTGTTTATTCTGTATTCGTTTGTGTCGTAGGAGTCTAAGTTGTTTAGTTATTTAATATTTAGTTTTTTTTTGCTATTATATTTAAATCATTTGTGCTAACTTCTCGGTTTTGTCGTGTTTCCGGTTTAGTGGATGCCCCACATGCGCTCGCAAGGACCTCCGCCTAAGCCGCCGACGGACACGCCATTCTCCCCCGCACCAAAGGTAAGTGCTTCTTCCTCAACTTTTTCAAGTTCATCTCATTCCTTCGTACCACCCGATTTCGATTTTACACCTAAACCTTCATCACCCGATTCTCCATCACCCCGTGTAGTCCATAGAAACGTAAACCCACCACAGTCACCACCCAACTTCCACATGGCTGATAATAACAATCAGACCGTCTACCAACAAGCCACCCTCGGTTTCACCGGTGCGAACTCACCTATTACCTTACCCCCCATGAACAATGACCGAGCTTGGCAAATCCCTTCCTACATCATGACCGCCATCACTAACTCTTGTCAATTCCATGATCGTGATGATGAGGATGCGCCCGCACATATCAACCGCCTTACCCGTCTATGTCATACATTCAATATGGAGGGCGCGAGTCATGATGCCCGTTTTCTCCAAGTCTTTCCGTTTTCTCTTGGGGGTCGGGCCGCCATCTGGCTTGATTCCAACCACCCGGCACTTTTTCTACTTGGGCCTCTTTACGGATGCTTTCCTTAAGAAATACTTTCCACCCGCCAAAGCATCCCGCCTTCGCGATCAGAGCCATTCGTTCTGAATGGAGCCTGACGAGCCCTACCATCTAGCTTGGGAGCGGTTCCAAACTTTAGTATCCTGTTGCTCCCAGCATGGTCTATCAGACTGGGCACTTGTAGAGAAATTCCACAACGGTCGCACCCCTGAGACCCGTGCTCGATTCGACACCTCTGCGAGTGGCTATCTGATGGGAAAGAAAACAGTAGCCCAGTGCAATGACCTTTTCGAGAGCTTTGCCTATCTGATGTCGATTACAGCACTGTCGGAAGGAATTCAATTCCTGTTTCACGTACACCCCCGGTTAACCGGGGTCTACACCAAGTTAGCTTGGAAACTACGGTAGCTGCTGCTCTAGATAGCTTCAAGAGAGAGGTCATGAAGGAGATACAGGAGCTGAAGAAAAAGGTAGACAGATGTGAGGTGTGTAGAGGGGGTCACGACACGCTAGAGTGTCCCACGCTCACTGTTGAGCAGGTTGAGTTTATCACCGGTAAGAACTGCGGTCCTACGAATCCTTTCAATAATAATACTTCCAATTATAATCAAAACTGGCGTAATAATAATAATTATCGATCTTCCGATAACCCCCAGGCTTCCAATCAGGGTCTTATCAGAACAGGGGGCAGGGTCATTACAATAGTGGAGGGTCAGGTCACATCAGTCAGTTTAGTGGAGGGGGTTCAAATCAGGAAGGTCAGACTAGGAGTCGAGGGTCAGGAGGTAGTCTAGATAGGATCGAAGAGCTGTTATCCCAACTAGTTGTCAAAGATCAAGCTACTCAGAAAACTCTCGTGGAACATGATCTGCTCTTGAAAAATCAACAGTCCGCACTCTTAGATCTGCAGAGGTCGGTCGGCCAGTTCGCGGGTAATACCGGACCTAACCCAGTGAACCAACACGTGAAAGCACTACGCGCAGTGGTAGGACTCTAAAGTAGGTAGGTAGAGAGGGTGTAGAGGTGGAGGTAGAGGAGCGAGATGAAGAGGTAGATGAAGAAATCGAGATGGAGGCTCCACCCAGGGTGCACACCAGGCTAGACCCAGCAAGTACCGCACCAGCTAGTGGACCTTCAGTTGAGAGTAGGGGAGAGAGAAAACCAGTAGAGGTTAGGCCATCGATGATCGTAGACATTTCACGCCTACCCTACCCAGCACGTCTGAAGTAACAGAAATATGCCAAGGAGTACGGGAATTTACATGTTTACGCAATTAAAGATTAATCTCCCGTTTATCGAGGCCCTCTAATATATGCCTAAATATGCTAAGTTTATGAAGGATCTTCTGAAACGTAAAGATAGGCTGGGGGCTCTCGAATGTCCCGTTGACCGGGGGATGTTCTGCCGTCGTTTTGAACAAGTTACCCAAGAAGCTTACTGATCCGGGCATCTTCACTATCCCATGCTTATTCGGTGAATCCATCTCTCCAGCCCATGCTTTGGCCGATCTCGGGGCGAGCATAAATCTGATGCCTTTCTCCCTCTACGAGAAATTAGGTTTTGGGGAGCTCACCCCTACTCATATGCCATTGTCGTTAGCCGATAGGTCTGTTAAATACCCGAGGGGAATCGTAGAAAACCTATTGGTTAAAGTCGATAGATTTGTCTTTCCCGTAGACTTCGTCATCCTCGATATGGAGGCCGACGAGAAGGCACCCATCATCTTAGGTCGTCCATTCTTGCGCACCGCGAAAGCACTCATAGACGTTCATGATGGGAAAATCACCCTTCGATTCGGAGACAAGAACGTCACTTTCGAGATCGCAAGGTCGATGCAACACCCAATGGGTGGCGACAGCGATAGTGGCCCTTGTCACTCCGTATATTTTCTTAACTCTTTCATGTCGTGCGTTGATCAGTGTATCGAGTACATCAGTGGAGCCGACCTAGTGAGTGAGGATGTAGTAGTTGCGGAGAGCGATAGTGATGAGATAGGGGACGATGTCTTCGAGATTCCCGAAACTCTAGATTTCTGTGAGGTGAGTGCCGCTACTGAGACTACACCTTTGCCGACACCAGCAGCCGTGGAGCTTAAGGTTCTCCGTCTCGTTTAGAATACGCGTTCCTAGGTGACAATTCGAGCTTACCTGTGATCATTTCTTCGAAATGTCAACGGAGGAGAAGGAGCATTTAATCGAGGTCCTGAAGTCAAATAAGGAGGCCATCAAATGGAAACTGTCAAATATATCAAGGGAATTAGCCCTACCTTCTGTACTCATAGGATCCTCATGGAGGACGTCTTTAAGCCAGTAGTGCAGCCACAGCGCCGTCTGAACCTGAATATGTAAGACGTTGTAAAGAAAGAGGTGCTTAAGCTGATGGAGGCTGGTCTCATCTATCCGATCTCCGACTCCGCATGGGTAAGCCCCACTCAGGTCGTTCCCAAGAAGGGGGGAATGACAGTGGTCATGAACGAAAAGAAGGAGCTTATCCCATCGCGAACCGTCATGGGCTGGAGGGTGTGCATAGATTATAGAAAATTAAATGACGCCACCCGCAAGGATTACTTCCCGCTCCCATTCATCGATCAGATGCTGGAGCGTCTCGCAGGACAGCAATTTTACTGCTTTCATGACGGCTTCTCAGGTTACTTTCAGATCCCGATTGCTCCCGAGGATCAAGAAAAGACAACCTTCACATGCCTGTATGGTACTTATGCGTATCGCCGCATGCCGTTCGGGTTATGTAACGCTCCGGCTACTTTCCAGCGCTGCATGGTAGCAATCTTTCAGGACATGATCGAAACCTCCATGGAGGTTTTCATGGACGACTTCTCTATCTATGGAAACACCTTTCATCAATGTCTTACTCACTTAGATGCGATGATGAAACGGTGTGTCGAGACGCGACTGATGCTCAACTGGGAGAAATGTCACTTTATGGTGACAGAGGGCATCGTGCTAGGGCACAAA
The DNA here is from genome assembly GCA_947069175.1 of Scalesia atractyloides. Lineage (NCBI taxonomy): Eukaryota > Viridiplantae > Streptophyta > Magnoliopsida > Asterales > Asteraceae > Scalesia > Scalesia atractyloides. The sequence continues at coordinate 5,365,275 of CAMTDV010000026.1, read as the reverse complement.
ATTTCGTGAGCCGGGATAGAGGTCGATCAGGTGAAAATCGATACTATCAGCAGACTTCCCCCACCGACTAGCGTCAAGTCCATCCGCAGCTTTCTCGGTCATGCGGGCTTCTACCGACAGTTTATTCGAGATTTTTCAAAGATCACCCGCCCTATGACTCGACTTCTTGAGAAAGATGTACCCTTATCTTCGATAACAACTGCTTAAAAGCTTTCACGATCCTTAAGGAGAAACTAGTGAGTGCTCCTATCCTCGTCTCACCAGACTGGAGCTTGCCTTTCGAGCTCATGTGTGATGCGAGCGATTATGCTGTGGGCGCCGTTTTGGGTCAGCGACGGGACAAACATTTCCACCCTATTTATTACACTAGCAAAACCCTCAATGACGCACATGAGAACTACACCACTACAGAGAAGGAGCTTTTAGCAGTGGTCTTCGCGTTTGATAAATTCCGCTCTTACCTTGTCCTGTCCAAAACCATCGTCTTTACGGACCATGCGGCTCTGCGTTTCCTTTTCCAAAAGAAGGACGCGAAGCCTCGTCTCATTCGATGGATTCTCCTGCTTTTCGAATTCGACATAGAGATTTGAGATAAGAAAGGAGCGGAGAATGTAGCTGTTGACCATCAATCCCGACTAGAGGACCCTAGTAGAGAAGAAATTATGGAAGAAGAGATCGGTGATAGATTTCCCCACGAGTCAGTAGAGTTTGTGACAGCCGAAAAGGAGGGGATGTCATGGTTTTCCGACTTCGCGAATTATCTGGCGAATGGAGTGGTACTGAAGGGGATGACTACGCAGCAGAAGAAGAAATTCTTCCGCGATGTCAGGCGTTATATCTGGGATGACCCATTTCTATTTCGGGTAGGGGGAGACCGAATTTTGAGGCGCTGCGTGAGTCGAGAAGAGGGGACAACGATATTGAGACACGTACATGAGGGACTGACAGGAGGTCACCATGGTCCGCACGTCACCGCACAGAAGGTTTTTAATTGCGGTTTTTATTGGCCCTCAGTTGTGAAGGACGCCCTAGAGTTTGTGAAGATGTGTGATCGTTGCCAGCGTACCGGCAACATCTCATCCAAGGACGAGATGCCCCAACATCCCATCCAGATTCTTGAAGTCTTTGATGTTTGGGGGATTGACTTCATGGGGCCGTTTCCCGTCTCTAGTTGTACCGGTACATCCTCGTGGCTATTGATTATGTCTCCAAGTGGGTTGAAGCTCAAGCTTTACCCACAAATGATGCCCGAGTGGTGGTGTGATTCTTAAAAAAGTTGTTCACCCGTTTTGGTACCCCATACGCGATTATCAGTGACCGCGGCACGCACTTCTGCAATGCCGTCATGGAAAAGGCATTGGCGCGCTACAGTGTCACTCACCGCTTCTCATCCGCAGACTAGCGGTTAAGTGGAGAACGCGAATAGGGGGGTAAACCGGATCCTGGAGAAGACGGTAGGTAAGAGTCGAAAGGACTGGTCCGACAAACTGGACGATGCTTTGTGGGCGTTTCGCACCGCCTACAAGACACCATTAGGCACCACGCCCTTCATGATCGCATACAGTAAAGCCTGCCATCTCCCGATCGAATTAGAGCATAGGGCACTGTGGGCATTGAATACCGTAAATCTGGATCTCACCGAAGCAGCCAAGCGACGATTCTTTCAAATTCAAGAGTTAGAGGCACTTCGGGATGCAGCGTATGAGTGGTCATGGAGTCTGAAAGAGAAAACAAAGGCGCTGCACGATCGACGGTTGAAGAATGTGAAGGAGTTTCAAATCGGTGATAAAGTGCTTTTATATAATTCCCGATTGAAACTGTTTGCGGGCAAGCTGAAATCCAAATGGTCTGGCCTGTACGTGGTAAATGAGGTTTTCCCTTATGGAACTATCAAGCTGAAAGACGAAGCTGACGGAGGGAAATGGATGGTCAACGGGCATCGCTTGAAACATTATTTAGGAGGACCGCTAGATCCCACCGAGACGGAGGAGACTCCTCTCAAAGTTCCACCTCAGACCGCGTAAATTCTCGGGGTTTGGCTCGAGTGTAGAGTTTGGTAGTTAGTTGTATTTTATGTTTATTTAATTCATGTTTCGTAGTTTGTATCTTTGTTTGTGGGTCGGTTTAGTTGGTTTTTGCAGGTCACATCACGCATCAGTCATGGAGCACGAGCGATTGCAGGTACGTTTCATCAATCCGGTAGAACGAGAGTGATTCCGTGAACTAAAAAAGCTAACATGAGAGTTTCCCAAATCCAAAATTTTTTCTAAGGCATAAAACCTGATCAAAGAAAGAAACTTTCAGTGAAAACAAGCCTCTCGCGGGGCGCGAGAGGCACAAGCCTCCTCGGTTGTGGCCCGCAAGAGGCCAATAAAATTCGGAATTATCACTCGGTCGTGGGGCGCGAGAGACTTAGTAGTCTCTCTCGCGGCCCGCGAGAAGCCTTATCTCCAAATTAAAACCCTAGCCTCCACTTTTTCACAGCATTCACCACTTTTCTCAAACACTTCCCATACGGCTTTCAACCCAATTTCACCGTAACTCCGCCATTTTCAACCCAAAATCACCCACATTTTCTTCCCTACATCATTCCTCACTCATTTTGACGTGATTTCACCCGGTTTTTACCCTCCCACTCGCATTTCACCGGTGCTTTGAAGTTTCAATTTTTTGTACTTATCTTCCAGATTTACACAAGATACGGTTTTTCACAACTCTTATGCTTCATTTCTTTATGCTATAGTTTTTTGTTGCGGTTATTTTTATGTTTGCTACTGTACTACTTGTCGGTTCGGTTAAGTGCGGGTTGGGTTCATCTGGGTTGCTTTTGAGTTTTGATAGTGGTGCAGAGTATAATGTGTGGATAGATTATGTACATGCAGGGGGAATTTCGCAGGTTTGGTGCGGTCCAACATTGAGTGTGGGGATGAGGGTTGGCTAACTCTGTTTTTAAACAAAAATACGATTTTTTTAGATAGGAAACCGTTAGTTCTGCCATGATTCAACCTGTTTTATCTTTCATTATATGCTCAATGTGGGCTTGTTTCTCAGCTCATAGGTTTAATTGTGGACAATTCAAGTGCCGAGAGGGGGGTAGTGTTTGGTTTTGGATATGTTTCAGGGGGGGTTAGTAACATTTGATTAATCATGCATATAAAATTCAGTCTCGCCCGTACTCAATCTCCATTCGGGCGAGATTCGGTTTTTATCAAACTTTAATGTTACACTCGCTTCAAATATATCTTAATCATGAAGTAAATTGTTTTTCTGTTGCAAACCACGACCGCGAATGAAATGCTATACGGTCGTTTATTTTATGTGGTTGTTCTCTTTCTAAGGTCATACTTGTCTTACTTGTGTTTTATGTAGATGTCAGGAGAAGGTAGCTCAAGCAGGGCCGGCAGAAAGAGAAGGGGACCAACACCTCGTTAGAGATGTAACCCCGCCGACGCGCCACAACAACCCTCTTATTTCAGTAGGCGTAGAATCAGGTATCGGGGAGAAGGTGTCCCCCATGGGCAGAGCATGTGAATCGTGGACAACCTTCTCTTGCAGTTCGATTTCGACTCCCACGGGTGGGAGAGGCTCTCAAACTTGGTCACCTGTGAGTTACTACCTTACAGGAGGATTGATTGGGAGTTGATTGATGATTTGGGACAAAGGGGTCAGATCGAGCAGCTACTAGGGGATAAGTTCAGAAGGGTACTAGATTGTGGAGCAAGACAGTATAAGGAAATCACTTACGAGTTCCATTCCACTTTTGAGTACAAACAAGGAAAGTTCAACGAAAATGACGCGGTTTCTTTTGCCTTGGGGAGGCAAGTATTTGAAATGACCATTCCACAGTTTGTGGTGGCGACGCAAATATATTCAGATGAAGAGGTTCAATCACCTGACTTCGCCACCAGCTTGCAGGGTGTCTTCAAAAGAAGGCACCCCCACAGTGTACAGACAGATGAACTCGCCAGATTTTGGGGCACCATCTCTTCTGCCCCGTACTCGAACAACATGGTGGCGAGCAATATCACTGATCTCATTCACCGCTTCCTTCATAAGATTCTTGCTGCTACATTGGTTGGGAGGGGACAACGGGATAATAAGGTCAACAAAGTGAGTTTATTTTGTTTGATGTGCATGGTAGAGAGACGGCCGGCAAACCTGGCCACAATATTTGCTTGGTCAATGAAGAGACTGTGGAGGGGGCCCCGGGGCAAGGGTTTATTGCGGGCCCTTGATTACATGCTTGGCTGAGAGCCTAGGGGTGTTTGACAGATACCCCCAGGACAGGATGAGAGAAGGCCCCGACCCCTGTGTCATGAGCGTCAGAGATCTCCAGGCTGCCGGAATTCTCACCACCCAAGAGCCGATTAGCTGGATACCAGCCCGCCAAGGGCCTCAAGTACAATCGCCTCGCGGATCCTAAGTTGCATCTTCTATGCAGGCGGGCATACCTACTCGATACCAGCGGCCAGTCACCCGCCAGGAACTGCCAGGACGGCAGTACCCTCTTCGGGAACCTCATCCGGACCCACTGACCTTAGATTCGCTTTATGTCAGGATGGAGACTGGGTTCGGGGAATTGAGAGGTTATGTAGACCAGCAGTTTGGCGGGGTTAGCCAAACCATGATAGAGAGTAAACGAATGCACGAGGCCAGTCAGAGGAGGCTAGAGGATGGGATGCGCTACATGATGCAGAATCTAAACATGGGAGTCCCCTCTTATTTTCAGCAGCCAGGCGGTCAGGCAGGTTCTAGCCAGTTTGCAGGGATGGAGGAAGTGCAGCCATACCAGGTATTTGAGGCGTCCGAAAAATATGAAGAGGATGATTGAAGCAGCCGAAGATCTTTATCTTTATTTTTCTTTTCTGATGTTTTCAGTTATTATGGTTTGTACTTTTAAAACAATTTATTTTTGGGTTGGTTGGTTGGATATGTGTTGGTGAACAATATTGCAAAACTATGGATTTATTTGGCTTTATTATTATCATGTTTTGTAAGTGTGTGATGCTAGGTTAATGTATATGTTGTTCCGTTCGCATGAGAGCGTTAAGAGTGGCACATTAAGCGCGTTCGGTTTGGAGAGCACAAGTGGTTTTCCTGGCACATCGACAGGCCTGCACTATTAGCTAAGTCGCTTCTTTTTCTGTATTTTATTTTTCTTCTTATTTTGTTTGCTTGTTTTTTATTTTATTTCGAGTAGTATTTGTCTCGTCCTTGCATTAGGGACAATGCAAAACTTTAAGTGTGAGGATGGGATATTAGAGTAGTATTAGTTTTAATTTGAAAAAAAAATAAAAAAAATCCAAAAATGTCTTTTGAAAAAGAAGTTGCATGAAAATTAAACGGAAAATGATAGAAAAATTAAACTTTTATTTGGTTTCAAATAATAATAATATGAGAATAAAAAGGGTGAGTTTATGTCTAATTTGGGATGTGCAAGTAGGCTCGATTCGGTTCTTATTTTCTTTGAGCTTAATACACCTTAATAGTCAGTCTACTAGTGGGTACTCATCTAGGAGAAAAGGGAAACTGAAACCACCAAAAATAGTATAAGAAATGCCGTTATAATGTAAAAAGAAAAAAATGAGCTTGATTGAGAATTAGACTGAGGCCTATGGAATCTCCCTTAGGGATGGTGACTCTGATCGAGAATCCCTCTAGGATTAGTTGAAATTTTAAGTATCGAAGCCCACGTTGTCGCTTTCGGGGATGGTGACTCTGGTTGAGACAGCCTCTAGGTTAGATATGCAAAAAGAAATCAAAATACTCAAATGAAAAAAAAGAGAGAAAAATAAATTGCTTAATTATAAATTCTTTATATTTTGATATAAAACGGTTAGGAAAGGGTTAAATAATCCGTTCCTTTTGTTTCATAAGCTTGAGGTGGGAGTAGGGATACTGTGGACTCTAGTGTGAGACCCTAGGTGGGTTGACCGCACTTAAATTAAATTTACATGATAAGAGGTTTGAGCCAAATGTTGAGTTTAAGTGGATCAAATACTTGCAATCACGGATAACATGAATCTTGTTCCCTAATGAAAATAATTGAAATTTTTTAAATCGAGTAATTGTTTGGTTATGATTCCGTTTATGCACAATTCTTTTTCGAGGGCAAAAAAAGAGCTAGTGTGGATATTTGATGTATTGAATAATACATTTATTTATCGTGTAGAGTTTGTATATTTTTAGCGCGTTTTCGTTTCAATTTGTCAAGAATTTATCTACTTTTAATCCAAACGCGTTTTGCAGGTCTTGGTTCGTGAAAACGGTTGGAAGGATGGGAAAAACGAGCGAAAATAGTGAAAAGAACCGAGCCGGGATGTGAGTGGATCGAAAACGAGGAAACAAAACGCAAATCAGGGATTTCCACCCGGTCGCGGGGCGCGACCGGCACAACCAACCTCTCTCGCAGGGCGCGAGAGAGGGATAATTATCCCCGGTGAAAACACTGAGTCGCGGGGCGCGACCGGACCCTCCATACTCTCTCGCGGCCCGCGAGAGAGATGTTTATCCAGAAAGTTTCAAAATCAGAGTTGTTTTGGGATTTGGTTGTTTATAATAGAATTAATATCATTGTTAAACACATCTTGGGAAACTTTGGACGAACTTAGGCAACTTTGGAGCTAATTTCTGGAGGTTTGAAGCTATTCAAAACAGATCTAAGCTGTAGGAATTGTGGTGGTGATCACGGGAGTTCAAGGCAGGAGCTTGTCACGGTTTATCATACCAATCTCCTCTTTGCTTTCTTTGGTTTTTGATCAATCATGCTATCTTGTTATCAATTTGGTTTTTATCACTTTTTAAACATGTTATTAGGCTCGATTTTCTTTGGTTACCTAGGTTTTGGATTATGGAATTATGAAACTTTGATTTACTTTAATTTAATTCATGGTTTGAACATTTAAATTGGTAAAGATCACAACTTTAATGATTTAGTTTAGGGTATTTGCATGATCTTGTTTGTTTGATGATTGTTTGGTTGTTTTACATAAACTTTGGTGAATGTCTTTCATGTCATATGTTTATGTTACTTTTCGTGTTCTTAGGAATTCGTGAAATTGTCGGTAAAATTGGCCAATAAAACCGAGGAAACAATTAGATTAACCATTAAATCAAACGTGTCATTATACCTAATTTATTAATTGAGAAATTGCAATTAGTTGGCTGAATTAATTTGGTAAATTGTTAGGTTAGGGTTTTGAGAAATTCCCGAGTCTAATTTCCTTGTTATAATAGAATAAGTTAATCTAAACAAGAAAATTGTAGTTGGTCTAGGTTAATTATTGAGAGGTAATTAATAATTAGACACTTTACTAATTTGACAAGATAATTGAAAAAGAATCTTTAAGATCGGTAAACGAATAAAAAGGATAGGTTGTTGTAGGTGTCTTCCTGAGAAGGGTCGGGAGTCCTTTTTAATAAACCTAAACTTTGATATGCTAAGATCCCGGTAAAATATTCAACCAGATTAATTATTGTTAAATTGAAGGAGTAGTAGTCTAAAAATCTAACCTAGGTAACTAGTTTATCATCTCTTGGTAAAAGTTCTAATAAGTCCCTAGAAGTTAATAGGTTGGTCATTTCAATTTAGTAGTTTTATTTAAATTGATAATTTAGAATTATTAGTAACACCCCCTTTAAAATATACATAGTGTGTAATTGAGTCTAAATTAGTGGTCTTAGCAATTAGAGAGTCATGTGGGTTCGATAATCCGGACTTACTTAGTACTATTCTACAATTGATCGGTCCACTTGCCGGTTAGTAGTGTATAATTTAGGAGTCTAGAGTATAATTTGAGTCTAGAATTAGGATAATTTGGTTTGTTTTTAATTAACTACTTTTAGAACATCAATAGCCTACGCCTCAAGACAACTCAAAGTCCACGAAAAGAATTACACCAATCATGACCTTGAACTCGGAGCAGTCGTGTTCGCTCTAAAGATATGGAGACATTATCTCTATGGTACAAAATGTGAAATCTACACTGACCATAAGAGCCTTCAACATATCTTCAACCAGAAGGAGTAAACACGAGGCAACGACGATGGGTCAAACTCCTGAATGATTGTGATTGCGAAATCTGTTATCACCCAGGCAAAGCCAATGTCGTAGCAGATGCTCTTAGTCGGAGAGAATATGCTAACTCCATCCACCTGTTGTGTTCTCAAATCGTAACTTACCTTCAAAGACGCATTTGCGAAGCACAGCATACCTTAGTCACAGAAAATGATTTGCGAGACGAATTATCTTGTGGAGCTTAATCTAAGTTAGAATCAAAATCCTATGGCATCCTTCATTATCTAAATCGTGTTTGGGTACCTGATCGCTGTTATATATTTAGGTGTAATCGGGATTAACTTGATGACCAAATGGAATTATGATGTACATCGAACAAGTTAGGAGGTGCGGGAGTGCACGCTTGCTCGAGTTGTTATAATTCCAAGGGGGCAACGCCCCCTTGGCGGGGGTCCGGGGGTAGCGCCCCTAGGAGCAGGGTCCCAGGGGCGGCAGCCCCTGGCGGGGTTCCAAGGGGCAGAGCCCTAGCTGGGGTCGAGCTGCCAGGCCAGCTGGAAAGAAAAAAATTTATTTTGATTAAATTTCTTTATGGAAAATGCCTTAGAAAAATTATTTTATAAAAATTCGTCACAATTTTGCAGGAAAAAATTAAGGCGGCAATTTAATTAAAATCGAATTTTGAAAATCCAACCGCTAATAACCGCCAATAACTGCCAAGTGGCAGTTATCTGCGAATTATCTCAAAAATTCATAAGGGGTTGTTTTGGTCACAAGGGTTCATACAATTTCACACAAAAACGCACACAGTTGTTCATTTTTCTCCAAAATCAGAGTTTTATCCGATTGGATTATTCGGTAGAATAGCCAAAATAATTTGATCTGAGAATGATAACACGCCTCTCTGATCATCCGGATTCTGAAAATTCCCCAACAACCGGGACAATCTTCGCACATTTTTCATGAATAAGGCCCACAAAACACGACACTCCATACATCCAGGGGCTGATAAGATGTATCAAGATCTACGATACTCTTACTGGTGGCGTGGAATGAAAAAGGATATCGTCGTCTTTTCTCCAAGTACCTCAGGTTTACTTGTTCAACCCGAAATACCCGTTTGGAAGTGGAAAAATATAACCATGAATTTTATTACCGGGTTACCTCGCACCTCCAGTGGGCATGATATGATTTGGGTTATCGTCGATCGCCTGACCAAATCTGCTCATTTCATCCCGATCCGCGAAGATTACAAAAACGAGAAGTTAGCTCGTATTTACATCGATGAAATTGTAAGTTAAGATGGTGTGCCTTTGAGCATCATCTCGGATCGAGATGGGCGTTTTACTTCACGCACATGGCAAGCCGTGCAATCAGCGTTAGGCACTTGCTTAGACCTCAGCACCGCTTTTCATCCTCAAACTGATGGTCAATCCGAGCGCACAATTCAGACTCTTAAAAGGCATGTTACGATCATGTGTTATCGACTTCAAGGGCAATTGGGATGCTCATCTACCATTGGTCGAATTCTCATACAATGACAGCTACCACTCTAGCATCGGTATGGCTCCTTTTGAAGCACTATACGGTCGTAAGTGTCGATCACCTGTATGTTGGCACGAAATCGGTGAAGCACAGATCACCGGACCAGAATTAATCCAAGAAACAACCGATAAGATTCTCCAAATCTGCAACAATCTTCTAGCAGCTCAAAGTCGTCAAAAGAGTTATGCAGACAAACGACGAAAGCCGCTCGAATTTAGTGTTGGTGATCAAGTACTTTTGAAAGTGTCACCATGGAAGGGAGTTGTTCGGTTTGGACAGAAAGGCAAGCTAGCACCCCACTATGTTGGTCCTTTTAAAATACTCAAGAGAGTTGGTCCTGTAGCTTACAAGCTTGACTTACCTGAAGAACTCAGCAAGATCCATCCAACGTTCCATGTTTCTAATTTGAAAAAGTGCCTTGCCGACGAAAACCTTCATATACCGCTAGAAGATATTCAAATTGACGAGACGATGCATTTTGTAGAGCGACCTGTAGAGGTCATGGACTTCGGTGAGAAACGTTTAAGACGAAGTACAATTCCTATAGTTAGGGTTCGTTGGGAGTCGAACGAGGACCCGAGTTTACTTGGGAACGATGCGCGAAAAATACCCTCATCTCTTTCAAGACAAACCTACTACCGCTTAAATTTCTGGACGAAATTTCTAAAAGTAGAGGATACTGTAACATTCGTCGAAAAACGGGTTCTAAAACCCGCACCATTTGTAATCAAGTTTATATTATGATCTTTTCATTACGTTTTTGTGTAAACCGTTTAAGAGTTTCGTTATATTAATAATATAAAATAATAAGTACTAATAAAGATAATAATAATAATAATAATAATAATAATAATAATAATAATAAATAAAATATATATAAAAGCTAATATCAAAAACAAAAGAAAGAGGCAAACCGCGGGACTCGAACCCGGGTCTCACCTCTAACCAAACACACAACAAACCACTACACCACCACTTCTACATCTGAATCAACCTAACAATATAATCTTTTATACCTTTCTTCCTAAAACATGTCGTCCAGTAACGGCTGCAAATAATCCGGCAATCATCAAAATTGCCGTTTCTACGCAATTGACTAATGAATTAACTCCCAATCATGAACCTGGACCCAAATATGTATTCTAATCGTGATTCAATCAACTCGCCCATACCTGTTTTTGATCGAAACTCCTAAAACCGAAACCCAATCCAAGCGACCTCCTTCAAGTATAAATAGAAGCTTAGGGAACTCATTAGAATGCACCAACACACTCCTAAAGCTTCTTGCAAATCTCTGTTCATCAGAAAGTTTCGCCGGAGGAACCTTGCACTTATCAGAATCTCGCCGGAAACCGGAAAAACCCCCTGTTCAGTTAGCCGCTTCGTCACTTGGTATCCCAACCTCACATTCGTGCGCTATCTCCAACGAATCTTAATCGCACCCACTATGAGTGAATCTTACAACTCCCCCTTTTAATTCACGTTTTTGGGGCGTATCATGTGTCGCTATATATATTGTTATCTCGTTATTTGAAATCTCGTGCTATTACCGTTATGTGATCTAACGCGCTGTATGATATTGCTTTGTTTATTGTCATTCAGTGTTCATATTCTCATTGCAGTCAATTTCTCACATTAGGCCATTTGTTCACCGTTACCTACGGGTGGACCACCTCGTAGCCTAATATATTAGATCGGCTCCGTTTGGTTGAGACTTGATCTCGTAGCACATCGCTTATCGTGCACACATGTTCATTATTAGTTGACGATTGATGATATGGTTTGTGATTTAGATAACATACACGACGTTCTCATATTTGGTTAATGCACATTTTTATAAAATACTATATATATATATATCATGTTTCTTAATGATAAAAAAAGGGATTCACTCGCCAACTTATGTTGACCCAAAACTTTGTCTTTACACATGATACAGGTGAGCATGTTTGAAGCGTGGATCACATAGGATATGGGCCTTAGAAGAAATTAAACGTTATTTGCAAGTTTGTTTGGAACAATATTGTGTTTGTTTGAATTATGTGTTATTAGAATATTTTAATTAAGTTTGGAATTATAAATATTAAACCTTTATTATAGTAAATTTCATGAGCTTGGATGAAAACTCGATCATGCCCCGACTATCCGCTGCGGGTCAAGGTGTGACATGGAGTCCCTTTTTTTCAGTTTCTCACACCATTTCTCATGTTACAAACACCACCCTTTTAATTAGAACATCCATTCATTACAAACCTAAAGAAAAATGAAAAGTACATAATTTTAAAGTCCTAAGATAGATTAGCCTTCTAAGGATACGAAATAAACACCTAAAAATCTCTCCCTAAAATGATTAAAATTATCACAAAAACCTGGAGGTAGCTTCCGGATGTTGAAGGGCTTTTGAGCTTTTCCCGGAGGATGTACCCTCATATATCATTGAGCATCTCGACGATTTCCCTTGGGAGAAAGATGAAAGGCTCATCATCCATAACTTCTTGTGGGAGAGGGTTGTTGGTGACCGAAACCTCATGAAGTGTGTCTAGAGGTGGTTCCAGTCGAATTTCATCCCATTCAGTGGGGATGATGACTTCTTGTGCTAGGTTCCAATCTTCTTGTGGGAAGATTGGCTCCATGGGAGGCATAGAAAGAATATTCAACCTTTGGTGCAAAAGGTTGATTTCTTGGACGCTAGTCTCAAGCCCCATTGCTAAGTAGTTGACCCAGTCTATTAGGATCTCTTCCACTGATGTCATCTTCTCCATAGCCTCCCTTAGCGCACCTACGTAATGGATAAGAGTAGCCTTGATGGAAGGCCTCCCTCCCCTCCTGTTGTTCCCCGAAGTAGTCAATGAAGTTCCATACTTTCTGCTTGACATTCTAGGAAAAAGAAAGAAGTTGTCATTTAAGCAGCACATCACCACGGCCCTGTGCCACGTAGGGATGGACCCGTGCCTCCACTTCTGTTATGATTTCGAACCCATAACTCATTTTTTAAGTTATTTTTCCTTTGATTTTTGAAAGTTTTGAACGTAAATAACTTGAAATGTTGTAAAACATTTACTTTAAGAGAGTTTGGGTTTAAAATACTTATTTATGTTGATGAAGCTTGAAGCTTTAAAGCTTCATTTTTTCATGGATGTTGAATGTTTAGAGAAGAAGGAAATAGATGAAAGTGTCAAGACAAGAAGGTTTGATGAAACCTTTTTAAGAATATACCTTTTTGGGTATATGTGTAGAATCAGATTAGATCTTTGTCTTTGGAATGAGGTCAAGACATGCTGCCCAGTAGCTGACTTTATAGAAAGTGACAGCATAGTGGCCACGGCCCCGTGCCTGGGTGGCACAGCCCCATGGTCGGCAACGGGGTCAGAACAACGTTTTGGCAACTAGTGATCTCGGGGCAAGCTGGCGAGGCACGACCCCGTGATGACTTACAGATGGGCACAGGGGCGTGTTCCTATGGCACGACCCCGTGTTGTTTTTGAGATTTATGAAGTTTTGTCTTGTTTAAGGTGTTTTATCTAATCGGGTGGCTCTTTAATGGTAGGGACAACACCGAATTGTCGGATGTACTTAAGGTGCTTGTGATTTATACGGAAACGCAAGAGATTGTCGGAAAGGAAGAATCCTAAAGTATATGGTGGGTGAAACCAACCATTATTTACCTTATTTGGGCTCTTGTTAAAAAAGGTATGAGTCGAATCGCTCTGGTCTATGTATGCACCCGAATGTAGCCGGTGATGAGTCTGTCATGGCACAATCAAAACAGGGACGACTATCGCATTCGTTCTCACAAGCTGTTGAGGTACACGTAGTGGCCTTGGTGTCGTTTATTTCTGAATGGGCCCTATCAAGTCTTTTTCATTGTTATTTTTTTGTGATGAACACCTCATATTCATCATGAACTCTATTTCTTTTAATTTTTGGAGAATTCTCTTTTTTTATTTGGCATACGTCATCTGAGGTTCTGTCTTTTTGAAAAGAGGTTTGATGGCATTTCGATGGATGATAGTTATCATTTTTACTTTTGCCTTTCTTAAGGTGACTTTCACAGGAAAACAATGGGTCTATTAGATAGTGGGGGTTGAAATTTACAAAGTGGTATTCTAAATCTCGATGTAACTCACCACATAATTGGCACCATTCCCTGTAAGATTTGCGTAAGTAAAAATAATCAATATCGTCCATGTTTTCGTTAGATGTTGTTAACCGTTGGAATCGGACGGTCCTGTTTTATAGTTGCTGATAGGGGGAACACGTCCCCGTGTGGAGTTAACACGGCTCCGTGTCACAGCTACTGTCTAACATAAAACAGTTTTGCTAGCTGCAGTTAAGGGCACGGCCCCATGTTTAGCTAGCACGGCCCTGTGTTGCAGTTGCAGATAGTAAAAAAATGCAGGAAACAAAGAAAAAACCTAAAAATTAAAAGAAAAAGATAAAAACTGATTAGGCCGTTAATTGTAAGCTTTCTCAAAATCCTCGTGTCCCCGGCAACGGCGCCAAAAACATGACATGCGTGAGCGTGGTTATAATTTTGTTATATTTTAAGCGTATTTTTACTCGTGGATCAAGTTTTAAATTTATAAAACACGATACAATACTACCACTCTACACACGTTAAGGCAAGTGCACACATCCTAGATGTAGTATAGTGATGGTAGGATATCGAGGTCGTCCAAGGACACAAGAGCTTTTAATACCGGCTTATCGTTAACGTCTAATCTAACCAAATTTTGATAGAAGTTTTGAAAGTTTTAAAAGATAAAACTAAATGTAAGAACGTAAAGAAATAAATAAAACAAATAGACAAAAAGAATCACTTGGTTCCAACTCCTCATTTATGTATCATTTGACAATTTCCGCACTTTGGGCTTTTTAAGATATTATGGTAGGCCCCTCTTGTGAATGTGACGTTACCCTCGGCCATATTGATCTGAGTCAGCAGGGATACTGACGTATGCGTATATATACATAATTTTATAATGAACTTTACACACGAACTCCATTTTAATATTTATAAAAATGATTTATACCATAACATTAAAACACACACAAAAGGACAAGTGTACCCTATCATATATGTAGTATAGTATAGGTAAGAACCAGATGTCGATCCATGGACTCAGGCGGATGCATGAGTACTAAACCGTTGTCACTGGTTTACCAGTATAAAGATAGGTGAATGAAGTTTTTAACTAAACTAATCTAAAACTATATTTAAAAAATAAAAGACTCCAAATACAAAATATATATTATCTTGTTTTACAAACAACCTAAGCATATCATAAATGTAACAAAGGCACTTGATCAATCTTGCAATTATATAGACAATTAGTATCCTTTTCGAGAATCCTAACACGACAATCCTTCAGAAAGCTAACGCGATAGAAACACTTAAGCCACCTAAAATCGTTCCTTAGCGTGCTATTGACATATTTTCATGTAAATTTTCTAAAGATAAGTTAGTCGTCCGTTAAGAGTTTTCTAACCTCACTTAATCAAGGAAAGTAATACCGATAACACAATACAACCACCGAGACAAGCATAAAGTAGATCATATCACAAACTATTCCATTTTACAAACCTTGCACACAAATCTACCAAGATAGTAATTTCAACCAGAACCAGTAAACAAAGATCATAAACCATATCAAGAACTTGTAACAACACCATCTAACCCGTTAGGGTCCTTACGTGCAAGAAAGTACTCATGATTAACATTTGATTTACTTTTATTAAACCAATACCCATTTCTAGTTTCATGGTGTAAATATATTAACAAGTTACTAGCTTACTAACAAGTGCTTAATCAAGGGTTTTCAATATATCTTAACTAAACATTCATTAATCATCCAAGATAACCAAATATAATCAAGAATCCAACATCAATGAAACATGTTTTCCATATGATCATCAAGACTTAAACATGAAAAGTACCAAAGTTTCATACAAAGAAAATTAACATACTAATGTTTGTTCATAAAACAAGTAAACTAGTGTTTTTTCCCTAAGGCTACAATAATATAGAATACATCAAATCAATGCTTGAAATACAACCAAAATCATGGAAAGAACAAGGACTCAAACCATAAGCAAGCAAGGATTAGATGGATTGGATAACATATAGGCTTCTTTGCAACTAGGAGGCTTGAATCCAACCCAAGCAGGTTGTTTCCGGAGCCCCAAAATCGCCCAAAAGCTTGCTAAAATATCCAATAATTGATCAGAATGCGGGTGCTCTGTTTTATACAACTTTTGAAAAGTGCACGGCCGTGCGCTTAAAGGGCACGCCCGTGCACTGTACAAGTCTAATCATGACGTCAGCTATAGGTTGAGCAAGTGGCTGATTTGGCGGTATTAAAAGAAACATGCTTTTTGCAACATTAGTGCCCAAAAAGGTTGATTTTATGCCTTGTTTGATGTAATTTATATGTTGCATTTTGTGCACATTATATGTCTAACAAGGCATTGAATATTGTAACTAGTAGTTACTTATGGACATCCGTTTATGTGTATGTAAGGCTCCAAATACAAAAGGTGTATACATGCCACACGCTCACAGGCTTAAAAGATGGAAAGTAAACAAAAATTATACGTTACAGTTACTACATTATGGTTTATTTATGCATTTAGATGGTTGATAAAATCTGAGAATTTAACCAAAAGCTAGACTTAGATATCAAATTAGTTATATTATTAGTCTGATAGAATGATAGACTACTATGGGTGTCGAATGAATGATAATAAGTACTAAAATGTGTATTAACTTCTGCAAGATGATACTAATTTATCAATAGTGTGTTGTAATTGTAGTTTAACTGGCGCTTATTTGAATTTCTTTCCTTAACTGTTTTAAATTATATCTCATTGTAATGCTATAAAGTTTTACGATGCAAGAAAGTCTTAAAACTCTGGTTACTTAGGCCTCAATACATTCGAGATAAACCGTCGAGGAAATGGGTATGCCATCAATTTGAACATTTTGTTGAAACCATATATTGAATTAATATTGCTTTGCTACTTCTAGGTATCTTTTATGTTCATGAAAGCAATGGTAGAGAACATAAATTTTCTACTTGTTTATTTGTCTTTTTTGCTTGATGATAGACATCAGAAAATGTATATAAGCACTTGATTTTGTATTATCATGCTCAAGTTTATGGTTAACAAATCAGTCTACCACCAGAACACAATATGATACAAATGAGTATGCGAGAGTAATATTTCTTCAAATACTACTACTATTAAGCAAGATAGAGAACAATCATCTCCATCACATAGAGTTAAGAACTAACATCAACCCTAACAACATATGCACTTTCCAAAGTTACAGATTATTTCATATTGGATCTCATTATTTATACTTGTATTTTGTAATGATTAATAGTCGGATATTTCAATTGTATTTTTTTTTGGAAGAATGGTACATTTTAGATACATAAGAATTGTATCAGAGACTACGTTTGAGTCACTAAAGAAATATATTAAAGAGTGTTTTGAGTCTACAAACATATAGGAGATTGAAAACAAATGTTATCAACAACTAATTTCTAGACTCTAAATGCAACATATTCGAGTCTGAAATGATGTATCCAAGACTAAATTTTTGATCTCTAAAACTTATTAGAGACAAAATTGACATAAAATTGGAAATCTAGTGAAACATGTTGAGACACAATAGGTATGGTTTAAAGAGTTTGAGACACAATAGGTATGGTTTAAAGAACTGATTTTTAGTCCCCTAAAAATTGCTTTAAGTACTGAAATATCGTAGCATCACAGACTGATTTTCAGTCCCAAAAAATGTATTGGGGACTTAAATGTTGTGGATCCGTGGGACATAATTAGGACTAAATTTATGTGTATTGGAGACTAAATGTTAGTTCCTTTTGGTGACATGCAATTAGGACTGATATTAAGTTACTAAACCACTATCTAGGATTAGGTATCCGCCACTGGCTGGGGACTAGCAAAATCAGTCTCAAATTACCATTAGGGACTGATTTAGATGTATCAAAGACTGATTTTCAGTCTCAGATGCTCATTTTTAGTGGTGATAGATATACACATCACAAGTTCAATGGTAAACACTTATCTAAAATCACACTTTCATTAACAAAATCATTTAACTCAACAAAAGACTAAGATTCATCCTACCTAACTGGCTATAAGGCGGTTAGCTAGCCATACACATAACTAAATAACAAGATTCATCGAATACATGATAAAGATTCAGGAAAACAATAAACATAAAGTTTTAACTCAGTAAGAATCACTAAAGCGATCTCCTGTATGTTAGAGCTTCAAGTCCTTTCCTCCTTGGATCTTTAATATTAATGAAAACCTTGAACAACCCTTTTATTCGCTCTTTCCGTCGCCCAACTTCGTAAACTACGGCTTCTTGCATGTGATGTTCTATTTATAGGCTCCGCTGTAGCTTTGAATCGGGTACAACCCGTACTATCATTAATCGGGTAAGACCTGTATCCTTCCACGACAACAACTAGGCCCACTAGGGTTTAGACTTCTAAAGGTGTACGTGGTACGATCCGTACCTAACTTGAAACATCCCCAAAACCGGGGGTCTCGTTCGTTGGATTTACCCTTTGGCAAATAGTTCCAAATTCAAAACTTTATTCAAGTTAAAGATACCGACGAAACATTCTTTTAAGTCTTTACAAACCATTAAATTTAAAACATTGTTTAAAAACATTAACTTGAAACATCCCCAAAACCGGGGGTCTCGTTCGTTGGATTTACCCTTTGGCAAATAGTTCCAAATTCAAAACTTTATTCAAGTTAAAGATACCGACGAAACATTCTTTTAAGTCTTTACAAACCATTAAATTTAAAACATTGTTTAAAAACATTAAAACCATAACATGGGATGCTAGTCTTCAATGGGGATACTTGCCACAAGTCAGCTACGCTGAGTGAGTTCTAATTTACTAGTATGTTTTTTCTTGTGTCATGGTACCAAATGAGATAACTAAGCTAATTAACTTAGTTAAAATATAAGATTAATAGTAGGGAATGAAGTTTGGGACAAATGAGGATAAAATGGCAAACATGAGACGTTGAATTTAGTAGTTTGAAGTAAGGATTTTAGAAAATAAAAACCTTAGTATGTGTAGGTGTGTATGTGTGCCGTGTATGGAGAGAAAGAGAGAAGAGAAGAGGTGAAAACCTCTCAAGAACAAAACATCTAAATAGTTAATATGATTTTAGCGCCAACAATACTAACAACTAAGCTCCATACCTCCATGGTCTTTACCAACAAACACTCCTCCAAACACAAAACCAAACCAAATTGACAAGTCCAAACGTTTAATTATTTGTCTCCAAACATCCCGAATACATATATCAAAACACTAAAATCACTCTGATATTTAGAAAGCACGTCCACCAAATTCGGAGACTTCACCTCTACATATACCAGCCACCAAACATCCCTTGAGTCAAACTCTACTCACTACTAAACCAAACCCACAAAACATCCAAATACTTGACACAATTTCCACACCAAGAATTCTAACAACTAACCACCATGTGTCCATAATATTCAACAATAAACACTCCCCGAAATACAAAACTAAACTAGATCCCACATGTCCAAAAGTTCAATCATTTGTCTCCACACATCCAGAAACTACATATACCAAACTCCCAATTCCTAAATCACAAAGCATTTTAAAAAACATGTCTACTAAATTCATAAAGTAAACAATTCAAAACTAAACTTCAACATAATATCAGCGTAACATTAGTAAACAAAAGCATAACCAAA
Source organism: Scalesia atractyloides (assembly GCA_947069175.1). Lineage (NCBI taxonomy): Eukaryota > Viridiplantae > Streptophyta > Magnoliopsida > Asterales > Asteraceae > Scalesia > Scalesia atractyloides. The sequence goes on along the minus strand of CAMTDV010000026.1, from coordinate 5,345,929 downwards.
ATGCACATAAAACCGTAACCTATTCTTTCCGGAATGGAAACAAAACTAGTTATAAGGACCGACAAACCAAGTATTAACCTGCTCCACGATCACTGACTCATAAATTTAACAATAATTCCACCCAAAATCTGATTCATAGACACGTACTTTTAAGTATTTTCATATCCAATTAACAAATTCTACGGAGATATTTCGTCGAACGCATGGAGTGTGTCTCTCATGACCCGACAAATCACAAAGATTCAGCTTCACATCACATACTACATGATCTAAAACACATACTTGATTATGAGACTGGAGGAGAAGAACTTATCTACTTGATAAATATACACATTTATAACATAGCTAGGACGATAAATGTGTAGCCAGTAGAATGTGCATGTTATTATGGCATGTATAGAGCTTATACATGAATAAAAGGTGTTTATAAAGTTTTGTGTATATTGTATTTTATTTAACTCATTGGCATTTGCTGAAGTATGCATTATCTGTTTATTTAATTCAATGGCATTCGATGACGTATGTTTTTAAACATGTATCTCACGTAATTTGATGAGGGCGTTTTGAGGCTCTATAAGGTCTTACGAAAAAAAATGATGAAAGTGATATATTATTTAATTTCTGAACATTTGTTATTTTCTAAACTCTATTGAATTATGTAAGTGAAACATTATTGTAGTAAAATGTATGTTTCTATTGCCAAGTCTGTAACAATCGGTCATGTTTAGACTTTCTTGGGGGTTGGGTCTGACAAAGGTAAGTTTATAAAAAACCAAGGATTATTTAGACAGTAATGAATCATAAGAATCATTAATCAACATTTAATTATGAAACGAATAAAAAACAACGAACCATGAAGTATATGACATAAGATTTGTGTATGTTTGCGTGTGCAACTCACTAAAAATGTCAATATGTATCGGGTGAGATCCGATTAAAGTTGCCAAATATAAAAGAAATAGAAAAATATATGATTGTACAACTATTATTATATACTATATAAAGAACATAATGTTGCTATAACACACTAAATAACCTTAATGTTACATCTAATTACAAGTATGCCATTATATATTGAGATAATTGTATATTTTCATTTGAAAAACTTCTTAATTGTATATTTACACAGCTTAAAAATAAAATTGCCTATATATCCTCTTGCTTAACTAATAAAATTGTAAATATCTCTATCCTAAACCAATAAGATTATAAATTTATTCATTTTGGGTTATTTTATTAAAATTAAATTATATATTAACTATTTTACTCTTATTATTACTAAAATTACATATTTATCTATTTTTTAGTTTTGGAGACTTTTTCATAATTTTTGTTGTTTTCTTTTGTTTTCATTAGTTAGTTTTTTTGTTATCGTTTATTTCTTTGCCATTTTTACCAAGTAATTTGCTTTGTGTTTTTCTTTTTTGCCAAGCATATTGACTATTTTACTCTTATTATTACTAAAATGTTACATCTAATTATAACTATGCCATTATATATTAGGTTTAATTTCATCTATACTCTTACAAACTTGAAAATTTTCATATATACGCAATAAAAACTAAAAATATCATATATGCCCTTACAAAATAGTTAAAATATCAAATATACCCAATTTATTAAAAGCAATCTAATAAATAATCATTTTACCCTTACTTTTTTAACTTCAAGTTTTCATATATGCTTATCTTTTAACTTCATATTTTCACATAACACATTTAAGCTTAACTTTATTTTTACCCATTTTTTATTTTTTCATCATACATAATATTGAAGATAGATAATTTAATGTAACACCGTACTTATTATAGACGTAATTAGCAAAAGAATTAAGATCTAATTTAGTGGATACAATCAAAAGTTTTCCTTCATTGACATGATTAGATTTTAAAAGTCTTAAGTACAATATGATTTCAAACATTTCAACGTTTGTTTGTTTCTTAGACAAGGAAGGTAAAGCGGAAGCTAGAAATTTAGAAATGTTCGGTTCTTCGTCTTTCTTGGTCAACATCCTTGTGTCTTAATGCTCACCTACAATACAAGTTATTTTATTATATAATCCCTAAGAGAATACAAGCATAACCGATATATTAAAGAATAGTTTAAATAATTACACTTAAATTAAAGAAATTCCTTTTAATTTTTTTTTACCCACCGTAGCTTACGGTCAGTACCACTTTACCTTACGGTCTGAACAATCTTTCTTACGATAGGACTTTTTTTTTATTTACAGCAGCAGTACCGTAGCTTACGGTGGCATACTGCAGAATTTTCCTTTTTTGCAGTTTTTGTCATTAAATTCTTAAATCTCTTAAATCGCTCATGTGTTTATATTACCGTTTCTTCGTATGTGATCAAAACAATATCCTCTACTTTATGCGTTCGCAATACAATATCCGCGTTAATCATATGTTTAAATTTTATAAACTTTCGGCTTACTATTATTTACACTTATTTTGACCCGTTCGTATTTTCTTAACAATTTATCATAAGAATCATATCCTTTGACCATAAAATCATCTTATTAATGCGCTCAATTCCTGAGAACGACCTTAGTGCATTTTATATTTTAGTTATTAAATTCTTATGCTTGAAATTCCAATTCTACCCTTCTTCCAAGTTTGCATCAAGTATTTGTTCATACGTCTCATAGCATATGTCTCAAACTAAATTTTGACCTGTTTAATTACTGTAACGATATCCATCATTTTATATAACCAAACCTCTATACCTTTATTCCTTAATCCGTTTGGTCGTTATAGCGAATTCCATTTCTTTTCTCGACCAAACTATTATCTATCTTGTTATTTGGCTAGTTTAATTAACTTAGCGAAATCCATCGCTTTTAATTACAACCCAAACAAATCATAACTAAATATTCTCTATTCGATTCACATGCGTGAAATCCATCACTTATAAATGAACCGAATATGCATAGGCTTATTTCATTTCCTCAGCATATATTACTACTAATATTTTAGATAAAGCTTTTCAAAACAATTAAATCACGTACCTTAGAGCTTTCCCTTCAAACGTGTGTCCATCCCGACTTTGTCGCCCGATGTTTCGTCCGACTTGCCTATAACATTTAATCTGATTCATGGTTTAGAATTCATAGTCTAACATATATATATGTGTGTGTGTGTGTGTGTGTCATGTAACTTGTCGAAAAGCTCATTTACATGATTCCTTCATATTTTCAGCAATTTAGAATCACTTAGGCATTACATCAAGCACCTTGTGGGCGAGATTTTATACTATTCTTATCAATTCTATGATTTAGTTATTAGTCACATATTACCACTCATTTCAAGTGTCTATGTCTAAAATAAGCAATTAATATTTAGAACCAAATATATTAATATCAAATACTAAAATCTCACTAACACAATTCCCGTGGTCATCATATTCATCAAGACCCATTTAGCACAAATATTGTAAATCATTCAACCACTTAAATCACAACATTTGATCTCTAAATGTTCATCTAGGGTTTATTCCTAGACTTATATACATCTCAAATTTTGTCATGGCATACACAATGATACTCAATTTAGAACTTATGGTGTTCATGTAATTTCATAATATCATCAAACATCAAAATTCAACATACCTTATGATTCCCTTATCTAGATGGTCGTCGATTTACACTCATCCACGAATTTTAGGCTCTTAATCGATTTTGATTTGATGATTTCAGTTCAAGAAGGGTTTTTCTCCTTCTTTCTTCTCTCTGGTCGCTCCCCAGAACACACACTGTGTTTTTGTTTATTATTTTTTATTAAACTTAGTTTCCAACTTGCTAGATTCAGCCCCTCATATTTTGTCTATCATGCAAAGACACTACTAATCTGTTTTTAATAGATTTCCACAAGCAACTAATTCAATTTAGTAAGTTAGTTGTGTGTGGAGGATTTTACCATAGTGCCTAATATCACTATATATACATATAGGGACATTACAAGTCCACTTTCTAATTAAATTAAATACCCGTGTTATTTATATAACTTAATATTTTCGGGGTGTTACAAATCCACCCTTCTAAAAGAAAGTTTCGTCCTCGAAACACGTATACTTACTGAAGAGTAAAGGGTAGAGTCGTCTCATTTCTTCTTCCGACTCCCAAGTGGTGTCTGATCCCTTCCGATGCTCCCACTTGACCTTTACTTGATTGATTTCTTTATTCCTTAACCACTTGATTTTTCGATCGACGATTTGAATAGGTTTAACTACATAGTTAAGCTTGTCATCGATTTCGATGTCATCATATGGTACATATGCTCCTTCGTCCGATAAACATTTACGAAGATGTGATACATGAAATACGTTATGTATTCCTTTTATTTCATCAGGAAGTTCTAATCGGTAAGCCACTTCACCCACCCGATCAATAATCTTAAATGGGCCTATAAATCGTCAATTTACCTATTTTCCTGAATCGTATGATTCCCTTCCATGGAGATACTTTGAGCATTACTCTATCACCTATTTGAAACTCGATTGGTTTTCGTCTTCTATCCGCATAGGACTTTTGTTGATCTTGAGTTGCTTTTAAATGAGCTCTAACCGTATCAATCTTTTCATTTGTGGCCTTAATCACATCTTTTTGGGCGAGTTCTCTCGGTCCCACCTCGCCCCAACATATTGGGGTCCGACATTTTTGACCATAAAGCATTTCATATGGTGCCATACCGATGCTCGAATGGTAACTGTTATTGTAAGAGAATTTAACTAATGGTAGGTAGGCATCCCAACTACCACCAAAATCGATAATACACGCCCGAAGCATGTCTTCTAAGGTTTAAATCATCCTTTCGCTTTGTCCATCTGTTTGGGGTTGGTATGCAGTACTAATTAATGGTTTTGTGCCCATCTGTTTTTGAAAATCACGCCAAAAGTTCGAAGTAAACCGGGTATCTCGATCAGATACAATCGATACCGGTACTCCATGGCGTGCTATAATTTCATTCACATATACCTCTGACATCTTTTCAGAGGTATAGGTCTCTCGAATTGGAATGAAGTGGGCGCTTTTCGTTAGTCTATCAACGACCACCCAAATGGCATCAAATCCTCGAGCCATTTTCGGTAGTTTTGTTAACTGATCCATGGTGATATTTTCCTATTTCCAAACTGGTATTTCTAGCGGTTGAAGTTTGCCATAAGGATTTTGATGTTCCGCTTTTACTTGTAAGCAAGTCAAACATTTTTCGACGTATTTTGCTACATCTGTCTTCATTCCAGGCCACCAATAATTTTGTTTTAAGTCCTTATACATTTTAGTCGCCCCCGGGTGTATCGAATAATGCGATTTATGAGCCTCTTCAAGTAGAAGGTCCTTGACACCACAAGTGTTCGGGATCCAAATTTTACCAAATCGGGTTTTCATTCCATTTTCTCCGTCTTCAATATCTTTGATAAAACCTTTAACACGTTCTTTTCTCCAATTTTCTTTTTTTATCGCTTCTGCTTGCGCCATTCGGATTTGTTCTAGCAAACCTGAAGTTACCATGAGTTGCATCGACCGCACATGTATTGGTGTGTATTCATCTTTTCGGCTTAGGGCATCTGCTACCACATTGGCCCGTCCTGGATGGTAATGGATTTCAATCATAATCCTTTACCGTTTCTAGCCATCGTCTTTGTCTCATATTTAATTCTTTTTGATCAAAAAATTATTTTAAACTTTTGTGATCAGTAAAAATAGTGCACTTCACCCCATATAAGTAGTGCCTCCAAAGTTTCAAGGCGAATACTACAGCCGCCAGTTCGAGGTCGTGAGTTGGATATTTCTTTTCATGCACCTTTAACTGTCTAGAGGCATAAGCTATCACTCTACCACGTTGCATGAGTACACACCCAAGGCCTAGGTGTGACGCATCCGAATACACTACTAAGTCATCGGTGCCATCTGGTAAGGTTAATACCGGAGCACTAGTTAACTTTTCCTTTAACATTTGAAACGCTTTTTCTTGTTCATCATTCCAGGCGAACTTTTCATTTTTGCGAGTTAGCTTAGTTAACGGTGAAGCAATCTTGGAGAAATCCTGAATAAATCTCCTATAATAACCCGCAAGCCCCAAAAAGCTCCTGATTTCCGAAGGATTTTTCGGAGGATTCCACTTCGACACCGCTTCAATCTTGGACGGATCGACTAATATTCCATCGGCGCTGATGATATGCCCTAAGAATTGTACTTTTCGAAGCCAAAAGGCACATTTCGAAAATTTTGCGTAAAGCTTTTCTCTCCTTAGTGTTTCTAATACTTCACGCAAATGAGCGCATGTTCTGTTTCGCTTTTTGAATAAACTAAAATATCATCAATAAACACTATTACCAATTTATCCAACATTGGCTTGCAAATCCGATTCATAAGGTCCATGAACGCTGCGGGTGCATTTGTTAACCCAAAAGACATCACAAGGAATTCATAGTGCCCGTACCTCGTACTGAATGCCGTTTTAGGTATATCTTCATTTTTTACCCTCAGTTGATGGTCACCAGACCTTAAATCAATTTTTGAAATCAAATTGCACCTTGTAATTGGTCAAATAGATCGTCGATTCTCGGAAGCGGGTATCGATTCTTTACGAATTTGTTTAATTTTCGGTAATCTAACACATGCGCATACTTCCGTCCTTCTTCTTCACAAATAACACAGGTGCGCCCCATGGGGAAACACTCGGTCGAATAAATCCCTTATCCAATAAGTCTTGCAATTGCGACCATTAACTCTTGGAGTTCCGACGGTGCTAGTCGATAAGGTGCCTTAGCTATCGGTTTTAGCATTTGGAACCACTTCAATACCAAACTCTAATTCACGCTCGGGAGGTATTCCTGGCAAGTCATCCGGGAATACATCTTCATACTCCTTTACAACGGGTACATCTTCAATCTTTGGCAATTCTTTTTCTGTATCACATACGTAAGTTAAGTATGCTTTACACCCATGTTGCACGAACCTTTGTGCTTCCTCCATTGTACATATTATAGGGTTACCATTCTTTTCCCCATAAATTGTGACACGTCTCCCACTCGGAGATGTTAATTGTATCTCCTTACGGAAACATACCACTTTAGCATGGTAGCGAGATAACCAATCCATTCCGACCACCACTTGAAATTCCCCCATAAACATGGGTATCAGGTCAATTGAGTAATCCTCATCATCTATGTTCAATTTTCAGTCCCGACATATTTCATGGACAACAAAACTTTCGTTATTACCTATTTCTACTTTCATAGGTACATGTAATTTTATTAATGTAAACGAGGGGTGTTGAATAAATCTTTTTGAAACAAAAGATTATTTTCACCTGTATCAAATAAAATGTGTGTGGGAATACAATTTACAGTGTTTGTACCTGAAACCACATCGGGTTCAATCTTAGCTTCAGCTGCAGTTATGTGGAAGGATCTTGCTTTTGACTTTGGGACTTCAATTTTTGTGTCGGATTCCTCCTTTTTCCCTTTTAATTCTGGGCACTCAGATTTCTTGTGACCCGGTTGGTAGCATTTATAACACACTGACACTTTACTAGGGCAAATTGATGCTATATGTCCCATTTTTCTGCATATAACACACGGTTTGTTTTTGAAATAGCACTCTCCCTTATGGGCACGACCACATTGCAACTTGGTGATCCTCCTTTTGTGCTCCCTTTCTTTGGAGTTTCAATGATCTTCTGCTTTTTAGTTGGATTTGGATTTGTATCCGTCACTCTTCGTTCACCCCTCTCAATTTGTTTCTTTAATTCAATCTCATGTTCTCGTGCCACGTTTATGATTTCCGTGAGGTTTTCATACTTCGAGGGTGTCATGAATTCTCTATACTCAGCACTCAACATATTGTAGTAGTAATAGATCTTTTGTTCCTCTGTTTGAACCAACTCGTCACAAAACCTCAATTTGTCAAGGAACACCCCCGTGATCTTATGTATTGTTTCGCCCTTATGCCTTAGTTGAATGAACTCTTCCTTTATTTTGTTTATTACAGCTTTAGGGCTATGATGTTTAAGAAATGGTATCTTAAACTCCTCCCATGTCATAACCTTCGTGGCCTCAATCCCTTGTTCCTTTTTAAGATTATCCCACCAATCTTTCGTTTGACCTCTCAATAGACCAGTCTCGTAAGCTACAAGGTCAGTCTCCTCACAATGAGTCCTTTCGAAGACTCCTTCCATATCGCTTAGCCATCGTTGGTAGACTATGGGATCTACCTCTTCGTTGTAGGTTGGTGGTATACATGCCATGAACTTGTCGTATGGACACGTTTTCTTCTTTTTTGTCTTGTCTTTTTCTTGTACAAGACTTTCTTTTAATTCATTCATCCTTTCATCTACAACCGATAAGATTGTAGTTTGTAACCTATCCATAAATTGAGGTAGGCTTGCTTCTAATGCCTTTCCGATCTCCTCGGAAATCTTTTCTCGTATCTCTTCTGTCATAAGAGACACTCTATCATCTCCTGTTGCTTCCGACATTTCTTTTGCTGAAATGTTCATAGTAATTTTGGTAAGCAACTCGTTTAGTAATTTCCATATTTTATATGGATATATACCCTATTCGTTTGATAGCACCCATAGTGTATCTTTCTTTTTCTGTTTTGGCAAGTATATAACTTGCCTTCAATGTTATATTTAGTGTATTTCCCGGGTTCGAGTGTATTGATACACCCCTTCCCATACACTTTAAATCACCTTTCTTTCTATTATTTCGTAAAGAAATTCAATTTATAACCGATTCTTACCGGATGTCTTGATCAAGTCTTGAACCGAACACATTTTGTTTTTAACCTTGAACTCTGATTACCAACTTGTAACACCCTACTTATTATAGACGTAATTAGCAAAAGAAGTAAGGTCTAATTTAGTGGATACAAGCAAAAGTTTTCCTTCATTGACATGATTAGAATTTAAAAGTCTTAAGTACAAAATATGATTTCAAACATTTCAACGTTTGTTTGTTTCTTAGACAAGGAAGGTAAAGCGGAAGCTAGAAATTTAGAAGTGTTCGGTTCTTCGTCTTTCTTGATCAACATCCTTGTGTCTTAATGCTCACCTACAATACAAGTTATTTTATTATATAATCCCTACGAGAATACCAGCATAACCGATATATTAAAGAATAGTTTAAATGAATACACTTAAATTAAAGAAATTCCTTTTAATTGTTTTGACCCACCGTAAGCTATGGAATTAAAGAAATTCCTTTTAATTTTTTTGACCCAGGTCAGTACCACTTTACCTTACGTTCTGAACAATCTGTCTTACGGTAGGACTTTTTGTTTATTTACAGCAGCAGCCCGCCGTAAGCTACGGTGGCTACCGTAGCTTACGGTGGCATACTGCAGAATTTTCCTTTTTTGCAGTTTTTGTCATGAAATTCTCAAATCTCTTCAATCGCTCATGCGTTTATATTACCGTTTCTTCGTATGTGATCAAAACAATATCCTCTACTTTATGCGTTCACAATACAATATCCGCGTTAATCATATGTTTAAATTTTATAAACTTTCGGCTTACTATTATTTACACTTATTTTGACCCGTTCGTATTTTCTTAACAATTTATCATAATGAATCATATCCTTTGACTATAAAATCATCTTATTAATGCGCTCAATTCCTGAGAACGACCCTAGTGCATTTTATATTTTAGTTACTAAATTCTTATGCTTGAAATTCCAATTCTACCCTTCTTCCAAGTTTGCATCAAGTATTTGTTCATAAGCCTCATAGCATATGTCTCAAACTAAATTTTGACCTATTTAATTACTGTAACGATATCCATTGTTTTATATAACCAAACCTCTATACCTTTATTCCTTAATCCGTTTGGTCATTATAGCGAATTCCATTTCTTTTCTCGACCAAACTATTATCTATCTTGTTATTTGGCTAGTTTAATTAACTTAGCTGAATCCATCGCTTTTAATTACAACCCAAACAAATCATAACTATATATTCTCTATTCGATTCACATGCGTGAAATCCATCACTTATAAATGAACCGAATATGCTTAGGCTTATTTCATTTCCTCAGCATATATTACTACTAATATTTTAGATAAAGCCTTTCAAAACAATTAAATCACGTATCTTAGAGCTTTCCTGTCACACCCCGAATTTCCAACCAAACACCGGTGGGCCCGGGTGGGGAATATTGTGACGTAAGTTGATATCATCATAGTCAATTAAACACAGCACAGCGGAAGTCTTGGATTTAAATTACTATTACAAACCGAAATGTTCAAAGTACAAAAATAATATACAGACGGCTTGTAACGAAAGATCCACAGGCGGATCGTAAAATGTACAAAAATGTATAACAGACTTTATGGCAGATCTAAGGATTTGCAAGATCCTCTTATATCACTACCGAGCAGCTTTCAGCCTATTTCGTATTGTACCTGCAAGCTTAGTCTTTTGAAAATACGTCAGCTTTCGCTGGTAAATACACCCGACTGACTCATTTTGAAAACATTTTAAAAATTAAATTTAAGTGCACATGACACAAATCTTTTATAACTTGGGAAAGTCAGCTTTGTAACCTTGTTAACAGCTTTACATGTTTGTCAATACATATGGGGCCTAGTACAGAGACCGAGACATGATTAACGTACACACCACTTATGAACCCACGAAGGAGTTATCCCCAACTTGTGAGAAAAAATAATTTAGCATTAGCATCTGTCAGGTGTATGCCTACACCCCGCGCTTTGGTCGTGGCCATTAACTAATGTAATGAGCCAAGGATATCCAGGACGCGGTCGTTAACCCCCAATGTTTAAGTTATCAAACAAAACTGATCAAAACAAAATATGAGGATTTACTAGCCACAATCCGGCATTCGATTGATCCCATTTCCGACCAACGGTAATAATTTACCGTAACCCAAGTCCGTATAGGAAAAATAAGTCAAGAGTATTTACCTGAGCTAGTCTTGATTAAAAATGAAAGATTTAATATTTCAGCCATACTCAAATGAAATAAGTGCAAATAGCATTTACTGTAAGGCTCTAGTCTGGTTTATGGCATAAGCTAACCAATTAGAATGCTAACGGTCTTTATTTAAGTCATAGACTTAAACCGACTAGCTTTAAGGATTAAAATTGTTACGATACGCTAGATTAAGCGATGACCGGATAGAATGTAGTTTAAACCCAACAAGTACTTAAGACTTATATAATATGGGTAAACAATTAACATTCTGGAATTTGAGATTAAAATGATAAGGTTAAACCCGTTTCGGTTAATTTTCGTAAACTAGTTACATATATTTAACCGTATGCATATAAGCGATATCGGGTAATCGGATGAGTCATGAACAAGTTCTATATGTCATTATACTTAAAATAAGTTATAATATTAGTAGGATATCAACTTATATGCCTGAAAAGGTTTTGAAACGAAATTATGCCTCAAAGGCGTTTTGGTAATTATATGTCGTATAAAAGGAACTTACGTGTATTATGATGTTATGATTATAAACATTCTGGAAAAATACTTAATTTGTGATATAATATCAGTAAGATAGCACACATAAGTGTGGTTTATGGTTTAAGACCAAACTATGCACCGAAAGGGCATTTTGGTCATTTAAAAGTATAGTTTAAGTTATTATAGTAAAATCAGTTTATGATCAGAATATTAACATCATAATATGTTAATTACATTAACATATCAGTAGGTAATTTATCTGCAAGTCCATTGTTGATTAAAACCTTTTTTATGTAAAAAGGGCATTTTAGTCAAATTTTGACATTTTACGGAACTTGTGCATAAACTCAGATTATGATTATGATCATGTAATATAACCTCAGAGGGTAATACTATAATGTATTATAATCATAATGTGACCTTAATTCAGAAGTTAACTAATCTAAGTCGGGTCAGAATCGAAAGTCAAAGCAGAAGTCAAACTTCACGACTTTCGGTTGCGAACCGACTCTAGGACTGAAATTGATGGATCGAACATGTTTCTACATGTTCTAATAATTATTACCAACTTGTTTAAGTGTCAAAAATATATTTATAACATGTATAAACTTGGATTATAATTTTTATGAAACCTAACCCGTTTGACTTTTTAAAACTATAACTTTGACCCGTCAATTGGCCTAGTAAACGTGATCCTTATGAGGTGCCCTTTTAAGGGATTAACACCTACCTAATTACGACCACTTAGCCATGTTCATTTCGAACAATGGCTGGACCATAATGGTCTTAACCGAAAGTCAAGGCATTTGTCGAAAATGCTTGACTTTTGGCTATTAAAAGCCTATAAAAAGAAAAGAGCAGAGATGGAGCACTTACAAGTGATCCAAGAGAAACTTAGAACTCAAAGGGAAGCTCCCAAATGGTCAGGAACTTCCAAGAGTGTAATAGAGAGAAGAAGAAGTGATGAGTTGCTATTTATAGTGCAAGAGGGTGTGTGAAGATAAAGCCAGGTGTTAGAAGTGTTCTAGGATCATCACAAGTGTCTAGAAAGGTGTCAAGAACTGCAAGAGTGTGGCAAATTGCAGGAGAGGTGGCATCTTGACAGAATTTTGGTGTTTTGACACTTTTAGTCCCTTAAATTTAGTTTTGTGGTTTGTCATGAATTGTCCCTTTACTAACATCCAATGACATAATGATACAACTTGGTCTATTCGTTCAACACGAGATGTATTGAAGAAGAGTACGAACAACCGAACGGTAACGGGTGTCACACTAGGTGTTCTTATGACTTATAAGCGTTTACTAGCTTAAAATCGAAAGATACGAACACTTATGGTTTAATGGGTTAAATTACCCAACCTATTAAAGTTAGAGGTTTGGTAAAAGAGCGGAATGCTCGAGGATGGTAAATAAAAATATTTCATCTCAACCGAGAGACGTTCGGGTCTTAAGGTGGCTTAGTAATATAAGAAATATGAAAATGACAAAGTCTAGGGGCCTTTGGGTAATTTGCTGAAAGTTTAAATGGTGAAAAATAAGAGCTTCAGAGGCCCGCCGTAGGCTATGGTCGCCAGAACATAGCTTACGGTCAGTGTTATTTAGTTTCAGCAGCTTTAGACCGTAGCCTACGGTCCTAGACCGTAGGTTACGGTTAGTTATATATAAAATCTTTGTGAATTTTGGACTTGTTTTAGGTTTAGATGAGTGCCTAACTTATTGAGGTATGATCCGAGGGTATGTACATGTGTCGGTATATTACCGAACATGAATTTTACGTGGTAATACATAATCCCTCCATTGTCCAACATTAGCGTATTTTCAGGATTAATATCTCTCGTCCAACTAGTGGCTCACATGAGAGTTAGGATTACGTAAAGGATCACTCAGAGGCTTATTATAAGAATGTTGACTCCAATGTCACTCAGAGGCTGGGCATGTTGACATATTAGTCACTCAGAGGCTATTATTTATGCATGTTGACATCGGACCATCACTCAGAGGCTCAGTTTGAGCATGTTGACGCCTTTAGTCCTTATTGGTCTTTAATAGACTATATTAAAAAAAGGCACGTGTCACTATACTATTGGACACGATTTTACAGGGTGTTACATCCTCACCCCCTTAAAAAATCTTGACCTCGAGATTTTATTCAAAAAGATGGGGGTACTTTTGTCGCATAGTGGACTCAACCTCCCATGTATACTCAGACCTCTAAAAGCATCCCACTTAACCTTTACTATAGGTATCATTTTTCTTTGGAGCTTCTTAACCTGTCGATCCTCGATCGAAATTGGTTTCTCAATGAACCTCAGGTTTTTATCAATTTGCACATCCTTGTGCGACATTGCTAGCGACTCATCGGCTAGACATTTCTTAAGATTAGATATGTGGAATACATCATGGATTCCACTAAGCTCCTCTGGCAATCTGATTTTGTAAGCTACAGTGCCGACATGTTCGATTATCTCGAAGGGTCCTATATATCTTGGGCTCAACTTGCCCTTCTTTCCAAAATGCATCACACCTTTCCACGGTGATACCTTTAGCATGACCTTGTCCCCTATTTGGAACTTAAGAGGTTTACGCCTCTTGTCAGCATAAATTTTCTGTCTATCCCTGGCTGCTTTGAGACGATCACGGATTTGCATAATCTTTTCCGTGGTCTCCAGGACAATCTCTGGTCCTGATAGTTGAGCCTCCCCAACTTCTTCCTAGCATAAGGGCATTCTACATTTTCTCCCATACAAGGCCTCAAAAGGAGAAGCCTTGATGCTAGTATGACAGCTATTATTGTAGGAGAATTCTATTAGGGGTAAGTTGTCATCCCAGCTTCCGCCTAAATCAATCACACATGCCCGAAGCATGTCTTCTAAAGTCTGAATAGTACGCTCACTTTGACCATCAGTCTGCGGATGGTAAGTCGTACTAAAATTTAATCGTGTGCCTAAGGATTGTTGGAAACTTTTCCAAAAGTGAGATGTGTATCTAGTATCTCTATCAGATACAATAGATACCGGCACACCGTGTAGGGACACAATCTTGTCCACGTACAACTTAGCCAATTTGTCAGAACTATAAGTCTCTTTAATTGGCAAGAAATGTGCTGACTTAGTCAGCCTATCCACTATGACCCAAATAGTGTCGTTTCCACTTTTGGTCTTAGGTAACTTGGTAATCAAATCCATAGTTACCATTTCCCATTTCCAAGTGGGAATTTTAAGTTGTTGTAGAAGTCCTGACGTTTCTGATGTTCGGCCTTAACTTGCAAACACGTCAAACACTTAGCTACATGAGTGGCTATGGATTTCTCCAAACCCATCCACCAATAATTCTTCTTCAAGTCTGGATACATCTTGTCACCACCCGGGTGAACTGAGTATCTCGTGTTATGGGCTTCCTGAAGGATTAGATCTCTAAGTCCTCCGAAGATTGGAACCCAGATTCTTCCATTGAATCTAAGGATTCCATCCTTTCCAGGCGTTAATTGATCAACAGTTCCGCCTAATCCCTTATTAGGAATATTAGCCTCTAATAGGGCTTGTTTTTGCGCATCTAATAACTTCTCATTCAAGCTATTTTTGAGCTCAATGCTCTTAGCGTTAATTCTAATAGGTTTAACCTTTTCTTTGCGACTTAAGGCGTCGGCAACTACATTTGCCTTGCCGGGATGGTAGCGAATCTCGCAGTCATAATCATTAAGCGTTTCCATCCATCGACGCTGTCGCATGTTCAATTCCTTCTGATTGAACAGGTTCTAGAGACTTTTATGGTCTGTGTATACAATACACTTTGTGCCATACAAGTAATGTCTCCACAAATTTAGTGCAAATACAACGGCACCCAATTCTAAATCATGGGTGGTGTAATTTCTTTCGTGCACCTTTAACTGTCGTGATGCATAGGCAATCACCTTGCCTTTTTGCATTAGCACATAGCCCATGCCAGTGTGCGATGCATCATAGTAGACTACAAATTCCTCAATACCCTCAGGTAGAGATAACACAGGAGCATTGCTCAACTTGTGTTTAAGAACCTCAAAAGATTCTTGTTGCTTTGCACCCCAACTATACTTAATATTCTTACGGGTCAAGGAAGTTAAAGGAGTGGCTATCCTTGAAAAGTTCTCAATGAACCTCCTATAGTAACCAGACAATCCAAAGAAACTACGCACCTCCGTTGGGGTCTTGGGCACTTCCCATTTCATTATGGCCTCAATTTTGGCGGGATCCACTTGGATACCTCGCTCACTTATCATGTGTCCAAGAAATTGGACTTCTCTAAGCCAAAATTCGCATTTAGAGAACTTTGCATAAAGTTTCTCTTGTCTTAGCAGTTCTAGGATGCACCGAAGATGTTTCTCGTGATCAGCTTGATTACGAGAATAGATAAGTATGACGTCGACAAGATTATCCAAATACGGTTTGCAGACTCTATTCATGAGATCCATGAACGCTGCTGGTGCATTTGTGAGCCCAAAAGGCATCACTAAGAATTCAAAATAACCGTATCGGGTTCTGAAGGCGGTTTTAGGAACATCTTCACTTCTAACCTTCAGTTGATGATATCCTGATCTCAAATCTATCTTAGAAAAGTAACTAGCCCCTTGAAGTTGGTCAAATAAATCATCGATCCTGGGCAGAGGATATCTATTCTTAATTGTTAGCTAGTTCAGTTCCCGATAGTCGATGCACATCCGCATTGATCGGTCTTTCTTTTTAACGAAGAGGATTAGTGCTCCCCAAGGCGAGGAACTAGGTTGAATAAATCCTTTCTCTAGGATTTCATCCAATTGAACTCTTAACTCATTCATTTCTGTTGGAGCTAGTCTATATGGAGCTCTAGCTACGGGTGCTGATCCTGGTATGATATCTATTCTGAACTCCACTTGCCTATCTGGAGGTAGGCCTGGTAATTCTTCAGGGAAAACATCGGAATACTCCGAGATAACTGGTTGATCTTTAAGGTTCGGCTTTGGTTCATTTATGGTAACTTGTGCCATATAGATGACACAGCCTCTTCTCAAACAGTTGGATGCCTTAAATAACGACACCTTGTCTGGCAATCCATAGTGTGAGTCTCCAGGGATGGTGATCATTTCACCAGATGGGGTCTTAATCTCGATGAGCTTTTTATCGCAGGCAATGCGGGCTTGGTTATGAGATAACCAATCCATGCCTAAGACAACATCGAACCCTGCCAATTTCATTGGCAAAAGAGAGATAGGGATGGAATGATTCTTAATGGATATAGAGCATCCATCAAGAATGGAAGAAGCAGTTTCTAAGGTTTCATCAGCGAGTTCTATCTCATAAATTTTATCTAGAGTTCTTATGGGTAAATTTAATAGTTTACTAAACTTATGATCAACAAATGATTTATCCGCACCCGAATCGAAAAGAACTCTAGCATAAATATCATTAATGGGGAAAGTACCTGTTATGACGTTATTGTCATTAACAGCTTCCTTAGCAGTCAGCCGAAAGGCGCGTGCATTCCCCTTCTTGGCCTCTCCAGGCTTCGGATTATTATTCTTTGAACTCTTAGGGCAGTTAGTTGCAATGTGCCCTTTTTCGTTGCAGATATAGCATACAGCATCCTTAAGATCTTTACAATCTAGGGTCTTATGCCCTCTCCTTTTACATATACCACAAGGTCTAGCTTGTGGATCAGAATTACACTATCCCCAGTGTTTGCGGTTGCAAGTCTTGCAAAATGGCATCACAGCCGACTTGCCTTGGTTTCCTTTGAACCCAAATCTCCCTTTATTTTTCTTATTAAACTTATGGGAGTTGTCATCTTCCCTCTTCCTTTTTTCGTCAGTTTAAGACTTAACTGACTTTTGTCTCACTAGATCAAGGGTGAGAGAAAGAGATAGGTCTACGGCAGACCTATAGGTAGTAGGCTGTGCAGCCTTTACCATGCCCTTTATTTCGGGCGCTAACCCATTAATAAAACGCGCAATGCGTTTGGATTCAGGGGTAATTAAATAGGAAACTAACTGAGATAGGGAATTGAAATCAGAAACATACTTCCGACAATCTAGGTTTTTCATTGATAGAGACAAGAAGCCTGTCTCTATTTTCTCCACCTCATGTGGTGGGTAGTAGGTTTCCTTAATAAGGTCCACAAACTTGGACCATCCCAGATTATACAGGTATACCTTACCTATTGACTGAATCATGGCCTTCCACCATGTTAGGGCATCGCCCTTGAAGGATTGGGATACATACTTGACCACATCCCTTTCAGCACAGCTGCTGATGTCTGCAATAGTCTCTATCTCATCCAGCCACTTTAGGGCTTCTATGGCTCCTTTTTCCCATTAAATTCTCGGGTTTTACAGGAGACAAAGTATTTGTAGGTACAACCGTCTTTAGCAGAACGGAACCTATCAGCAAAGTCTGCTTTCCTTGGTTCACTCTTCGCATTTGAAGAGTGAACAGAGCTCTCTTTATAGGCTGAGGATGGTGGAATTGATAATGGTTTAGAGCGAGTAACACTCGACTCTCTTAACTTCTCTATGGCCTTACCCATGGCCTTTTCCACAGCCGCATCAATGCGTGCTTGGAAATCATTATTATTTATGGCTATATTTTCGGCGTCCCTAGATTTGACGTTCCGATGGCTACTTTGTGCCTCATTAGATTTAGCCATTCTTCAGATCTTGGTTTCTATATATACCAATTAAAAATTTCTCTTAGCCATTGTATAATAACCATATCAGCTTCTAAACATTGGATATAAGAAAATCCACTGCCTATACTAGTGTGAATAACATCACAACATAGGCAAATTACAATCTGGACATAGTCCATATATTATAGACAGGGGACCACAATGTCACAACTCTCATCCTCATATTTTACAATTACATATACAACACATAGGCTTGTCACAGAGGGCATTTAAATATGGTATATAGGCACTACATCACTAATGGATGTTTAGTCACCGCACTGGTGATATTGGCCGGGATCAGATAGATCACATAGGCTATATAGAATAGATCATAACCCGAAAGGGTAATACATCACTAATGGATGTTTTATTTATCATCGCACTTATGATATTAGCCGGGATCGAACAGATCACAAGGGCTATTTAGCCGGGATCAAACAGATCACAAGGGCTATTTAAAATACATCTCTAATGGATGTTTAATCACCGCACTTGGTGATATTAGCCGGGATCAAAACAGATCACAAGGGCTATTTAGCCGGGATCAAACAGATCACAATGGCTATTTAAAATACATCTCTGATGGATGTTTAATCACCGCACTGGTGATATTAGCCGGGATCAAACAGATCACAAGGTCTATTCAAAATACATCTCTAATGGATATTTAATCACCGCACTGGTGATATTAGCCGGGATCAAACATATCACAAGGGCTACATAAGGTTAGGACATAGTCCATTACCTTGAAGGTTAGTGTGATTCCTCAAGTCACACTACCAAGAGTATACACATTACTTGAATGTTAACATAAGAGGACCCTTAATAGTTGATTATTAGTCCCGGTCGCATTGACCTTAATGACTTGGAGGCTTGAACTTAGTCCACCACCTCTAGATAGAAGGATAACTTCCCTTAACTATCATGACAGAAGACCCTTCCGTTCTTAACTATCATTTATATATTTGGCCAAATATGTGGTCTGTGCCACTTGGCAAATCAAAACCATTAAAATTTTTGGAATTATATAGCAGAGCATAAATTTCGAGTAAAATCGAGACGCTCATTTTCAAGAGGATTAAGACATATATAATTCCAAAAATACCTCATTAAATTTCAAATAGAAATTGCAATACTAGAAAAATGAAATAAACTTGTCCATGCAAGGACTTAAGGGAATAAAAATGTCCACACAGGGACTAAAGAAATAACAATGTCCTCGTATGGACTACATATTATTAGAAGAGACTTCACTCGTCCTTCTTTCCCTTGACCAACTTGGAGAGTTTCTTGAAGAACTTATTTGTCTTCTTCTCCGTTTTATCCGCCTGTTGCTGCACTTCTTTCATCCTTTCTAAGGCCTCATTAATGGCCTCAAGTGATGGCGGAGGTTGTGGTTGAGGTTGTGACATAACCGGATATTGGTATCCATAAGTTGGATATCCAGTTTGTGGATATGTAAGTGGGAAAGGAGACGGCTAAAGTGCATTGTGCATAACCGCCTACATGTATGGGTCTTGCAACAGGCTTGATAGTGTACCGGCGTAGACGGGTTAAAAGGTTCATATCCAGACGTGTCTGGATACGTGGGGATTGGGTTGGTATAACCCGATGGTGGTGGTTGAACAGCAGGTGTTGGTGTTGTTTCCACTATAGGCGGAACATTAGAGGGTCCACCCATTTGTGGGTCCTCTTGAATTGTGGGGTAAGAATTGGGCAAAGGTGGCAGCGATCCCGACCTTTGTCCGGCACGTACCGACATACGTGCTCCACGCTTCCTCCTTGGTGGTTCAGGTGGTGGTTGAGGTTGGTCCACCGGTTCCATGTGGACATCTTCTTGAACCGGGGGTGGTTGAGAGTGGTGAGAAGGAGTGTGGGTGAAGGTGAATTGGTTCCAGTATTGGTCCCACTCATTAGGACCTTGATATGGTGATCCGGCATATGAGTTGGAATCGCTCGAGATTTCAATAGGATGCGCGTTCGATCCTACGGCGGCATCTCCGGGTCGGAGTCTTCGTCCATTGGGTTCGGTTGGTCCAACTGATTTTGGTCAGCTGGAGGTGTGTTAAAATAGTAATTAGGGTTAAATTCTTCATGGTAAGAGTGTGAATGAGAATGATGGGAATGGTGAGAATGGTGTGAATGATAGGAGTGGTAAGAGTGGTAAGAATTTTGGGAATGTGGGGGCGAGTGTCTATGAGAGACAGAGTGTCTCGCTAGTTGCCAAGGAGACGAATTTCCTGATTCTTGGTAGGAATCTGAATTGTAGATTGTGAAGGGATGCGCCCCGATGGTCCTCCCCTCATTGGACCTTTTCCTCTTCCACTTTGTCCTCTTACTCTTGGCGGCATTTTCGTGTTTAAAAAACAAATTTAAAACAATACTAATAACTTACTAATGAGATGAATAATCCTAGGTCAAAGCCTAGACTCGGAAGTCTAAGGAATGTGCTTGTGTAAGTTTGAGATTAAACACAAGAAGGCTAGTGTTTAATTCTCTCAAACGTTGGCTCTGATACCAACCTGTCACACCCCGAATTTCCAACCAAACACCGGTGGGCCCGGGTGGGGAATATTGTGACGTAAGTTGATATCATCATAGTCAATTAAACACAGCACAGTGGAAGTCTTGGATTTAAATTACTATTACAAACCGAAATGTTCAAAGTACAAAAATAATATACAAACGGCTTGTAACGAAAGATCCACAGGCGGATCGTAAAATGTACAAAAATGTATGATGGCATAAGCTAACCAATTAGAATGCTAACGAAAGATCCACAGGCTTGTAACTAAAGATCCACGGCTTGTAACGAAAGATCCACAGGCCTCTGAATGACTGATATGTCAACATGCCCAGCCTCTGGTTTATGGCATAAGCTAACCAATTAGAATGCTAACGGTCTTTATTTAAGTCATAGACTTAAACCGACTAGCTTTAAGGATCAAAATCGGTACGATATGCTAGATTAAGCGATGACCGGATAAAATGTAGTTTAAACCCAACAAGTACTTAAGACTTGTATAATATGGGTAAACAATTAACATTCTGGAAATTGAGATTAAAATGATAAGGTTAAACCCGTTTCGGTTAATTTTCGTAAACTAGTTACATATATTTAACCGTATGCATATAAGCGATATCGGGTAACTGGATGAGTCATGAACAAGTTCTATATGTCATTATACTTTAAATAAGTTGTAATATCAGTAGGATATCAACTTATATGCCCGAAAAGGTTTTGAAACGAAATTATGCCTCATAAGGGCGTTTTGGTAATTATATGTCGTATAAAAGGAACTTGCGTGTATTCTGATGTTACGATCATAAACATTCTGGAAAAATACTTAATTTGTGATATAATATCAGTAAGATAGCACTCATAAGTGTGGTTTATGGTTAAGACCAAACTATGCACGAAAGGGCATTTTGGTCATCTAAAAGTATAGTTTAAGTTATTATAGTAAAATCAGTTTATCATCAGAATATTAACATTATAATATGTTAATTATATTAACATATCAGTATGTAATTTATTTGCAAGTCCATTGTTGATTAAAACCTAGTTTTATGTACAAAGGGCATTTTAGTCAAATTTTAACATTTTACAGAACTTGTGCATAAACTTAGATTATGATTATGATCATGTAATATAACCTCAGAGGGTTATACTATAATGTATTACGATCATAATGTGACCTTAATTCAGACGTTAACTAATCTAAGTCGGGTCAGAATCGAAAGTCAAAGCAGAAGTCAAACTTCGCGACTTTCGGTTGCGAACCGACTCTAGGACTGAAATTGACGGATCGAACATGTTTCCACATGTTCTAATAATTATTACCAACTTGTTTAAGTGTCAAAAATATATTTATAACATGTATAAACTTGGATTATGATTTTTATGAAATATAACCCGTTTGACTTTTTAAAACTATAACTTTGACCTGTCAATTGACCTAGTAAACGTGATCCTTAGGAGGTGCCCTTTTAAGGGATTAACACCTACCTAATTATGACCACTTAGCCATGTTCATTTCGAATAATGGCTGGACCATAATGGTCTTAACCGAAAGTCAAGGCATTTGTCGAAAATGCTTGACTTTTGGCTATTAAAAGCCTATAAAAAGAAAAGAGAAGAGATGGAGCACTTACAAGTGATCCAAGAAAAACTTAGAACTCAAAGGGAAGATACCAAATGGTCAGGAACTTCCAAGAGTGTAATAGAGAGAAGAAGAAGTGAATGAACAAAGAATGAGGTGAACTTGAGTTGCTATTTATAGTGCAAGAGGGTGTGTGAAGATGAAGCCAGGTGTTAGAGGAGTTCTAGGGATCATCACAAGTGTCTAGCAAGGTTTCAAGAACTACAAGAGTGTGGCAAATTGCAGGAGAGGTGGCATCTTGACAGAATTTTGGGGTTTTGACACTTTTTGTCCCTCAAATTTAGTTTTGTGGTTTGTCATGAATTATCCCTTGACTAACATCCAATGACATAATGATACAACTTGGTCTATTCGTTCAACACGAGATGTATTGAAGAAGAGTACGAACAACCGAACGTTAACGGGTGTCACACTAGGTGTTCTTATGACTTCTAAGCGTTTACTAGCTTAAATGTGAAAGATACGAACACTTATGGTTTAATGGGTTAAATTACCCAAACTATTAAAGTTAGAGGTTTGGTAAAAGAGCGAAATGCTCGAGGATGGTAAATAAAAATATATCATCTCAACCGAGAAACGTTCGAGCTTAAGGTGGCTTAGTAATATAAGAAATATGAAAATGACAAAGTCTAGGGGCCTTTGGGTAATTTGCTGAAAGTTTAAATGGTGAAAAATAAGAACTTCAGAGGCCCGCTGTAGGCTACGGTCACTAGACCGTAGCTTACGATCAGTGTTATTTTGTTTCAGCAGCTTTAGACTATAGCCTACGGTCCTAGACCGTAGCCTACGGTCCTAGACCGTAGGTTACGGTTAGTTATATATAAAATCTTTGTGAATTTTGGACTTGTTTTAGGTTTAGATGAGTGCCTAACTTATTGAGGTATGATCCGAGGGTATGTACATGTGTCGGTATATTACTTAACACGAATTTTACGTGGTAATACATAATCCCTCCATTGTCCAAAATTAGCGTATTTTCAGGATTAATCCCTCTCGTCGAACTAGTGGCTCATATGAGAGTTAGGACTACGTAAAGGATCACTCAGAGGCTTATTATAAGCATGTTGACTCCAATGTCACTCAGAGGCTGGGCATGTTGACATATCAGTCATTCAGAGGCCTTGTTTTTAGCATGTTGACATATCAGTCACTCAGAGGCTATTATTTATGCATGTTGACATCGAAACGTCACTCAAAGGCTCAGTTTGAGCATGTTGACGCCTTTAGTCCTTATTGGTGTTTAATAGACTATATTAAAATATGACACGTGTCACTATACTATTGGACACGATTTTACAGGGTGTTACATTTCCCTTCAAACGTGTGTCCGTCCCGACTTTGTCGCTCGATGTTTCGTCCGACTTGCCTATAACATTTAATCTGATTCATGGTTTAGAATTAATAGTCTAACATATATATATATATATATATATATATATATATATATATCATGTAACTTGTCGAAAAGCTCATTTACATGATTCCTTCATATTTTCAGCAATTTAGAATCACTTAGGCATTACATCAAGCACCTTGTGGGCGAGATTTTTATACTATTCTTATCAATTCCATGATTTAGTATTAGTCACATATTACCACTCATTTCAAGTGTCTATGTCTAAAATAAGCAATTAATATTTAGAACTTAATATATTAATATCAAATACTAAAATCTCACTAACACGATTCCTGTGTTCATCATATTCATCAAGACCCATTTAGCACAAATATTATAAATCATTCAACCACTTAAATCACAACATTTGATCTCTAAATGTTCATCTAGGGTTTATTCCTACACTTATATACATCTCAAATTTTGTCATGGCATAAACAATGATACTCAATTTTGAACTTATGGTGTTCATGTAATTTCATAATATCATCAAACATCAAAATTCAACATACCTTATGATTCTCTTATCTAGATGGTCGTCGATTTACACTCATGCACGAATTTTAGGCTCTTAATCGATTTTGATTTGATGATTTCAGTTCAAGAAGGGTTTTTTCTCCTTCTTTCTTCTCTTTGGTCGCTCCCCAGAACACACACTGTGTTTTTGTTTATTATTTTTTTTATTAAACTTAGTTTCCAACTTGCTAGATTCAGCCCTTCATATTTTGTCTATCATGCAAAGACACTACCAAACTGTTTTTAATAGATTTCCACAAGCAACTAATTCAATTTAGTAAGTTAGTTGTGTGTGGAGAATTTTACCATAGTGCCTAATATCACTATATATTCATATAGGGACATTACAAGTATACTTTCTAATTAAATTAAATACCCGTGTTATTTATATAACTTAATATTTTCTGGGTGATACATTTAAGCTAGAAATGAGTAAATATAATATTGAAAGTTAAAAGTCATATATGAGATTTTAAAGTTTTAGAAAAAAATAAGGGTGAAATTGTCATTTTAACTACTTTGTAAGAGTATATATGATATTTATTATTTTGTAAAGGTATACATAATATTTTGCAAATTTATAGGGGTATATATGAAATTCCCCCTATATACTATAAGTGAATTTGTGTGTATTAAGAGGGGTAGAAAGGTCATGAAGAAATGTTAGAAAGATTTCCTTTTATATACATTTTTATAGCGTGATAGCCACATGATTTGTTGTTTTTTTTTATCATTTTAAACTTAGGCCCTCTGGTACACTGTAACGTTCATAGGTGTTAATACTAGTTGACATCTGTTAACAATCATTATACCACTCCTGAGGAGTGTTAAGGGGCATTAAAAATTTCACATGTCAAGAAGTTAACTAGGAGAGAGAGAGAGAGGAAATCAAACATTAGGAAATTTGTACACACGCAACATGCGATATGTATATTATTGTAATTAATTTAATGGGGGTTAAATGATATCATTGGTGTGATGTGAAGTGAAAGAAGGTAAAGTAAATGATGTGACGCCTACGTGTAGTTACGAGACGTGAAAGTATACCCAATTGCCTTAGTTACATGAGGAAAGTTTTATATAACTCATCAATCATCAAGTATAGTTTAAATGAAAACTGATAGTATGTCACAATACGTGTAAAATTAAAAAAAAAAAAAAAAGAAACATCATAAGAATATTTAGTTTATCATGATTTTTTAGGTTTTTGCTTTCGGTAGCAATATCGTAACACTATAGCTACCGTGGTGAGTTTTTTTCCACTTTTTTTTGAAGTTTCTAATTAATCTCTTACATTATAAATAATATACACCTTTAGCCTAATTGTTTTATATCCCTCTTAAAACTTCCATTCATTAGTTTTTTTACAAAAAAAAAAAACAAATATGCGATATAACCTTTTTTCTTTTAAACAAACCGACCCAACACCCACCGAAAAAAATATTAATTCAAAAATAACTATATATCCATTTAAATTTTATAAAAATCGGGCCACCCTCTGTCGCTAAAATAAATGATATTAAAGCAGAAGTTTTTAGTCAGCGAACTCTATCGGCAGTGGTGGCTTTGATGGTGTGCAGGGAGGACCTCCATACAAGGCACATAATTTCGATAGGCACGTGATTTGTAAATATATATATATATATATGTGTGTGTGTGTGTGTGTTATTTTTTAAATAGTATACACATAACAATTCCAATATACGCCCATTTATAAATCATTTTTATAGTTTAGAATTTAGCCCACTTGCCGTTAGGTTTATTGAGCCCGATAATAATTTGATTTAAAAAATAATAATAAAACATTACGCAAATGTATATTTTTTTCAAGCTCGAACAGGGTACGTGAATTCTTAGAGACGCCTCTGTCTGTCAGCTACACTTGTGAGTGGGGAGGTGGTGGCGATTGCAGGTTGGCAATGTCCGGCACATGTCCGGCATGTTTCATTGCAACACCACATTACCATTTTTCTTTTATTTATTACATTTCATTTTGTTTTTTTATTGTTTTGCACATTTATATTTTGCTTCAATTGGTTTTTAGTCTTTGGTTTGAACTTCTTTAACCGTATATTCTCTGAAATAATGTGAAAACTCATAAGCTTAGAGAAATTAAAAATGATATATGAAAAATAATATATTTATGCACCGTCAACCTCGTAAATTTTTGTCAATATTTGAAAGTGAAGCAATCAACTTTTACACGTCGATTCTTGCGACTTATTTTCCATACTTTGGAATTATAAGATATGCATAAACTATGTTATGCGTTTATATACACATCTCAGACATAAACATTTTAAGGAATAACAAAAGTTTGACACTAGTTTTTTTTTAACTTTAACTAAAAGAAGCTCCTTTAAGATGATGACAACATATATATTTTAATAAATAAACTTATAAAAATAAGTTTTTGAAAGCAAATTCTAAACTTAACTAGGCGACTTTTCAAAAAAGAAAAAAGTAAACTCCCAATATCTTTTCTTAAGAATTTGTGTGAATTTAAAATTATATTGTTTGCAAAATAAGAGTTAGCAGCCGAACTCATGTTTTTCTTTAGAAAACTTTAGAATTTATACAAAAAAAAATACGATAAATTCCAGTGAGCGGTGGTTGTTAGGAGACCCCTTAACCCCTAGGTTTGTCCCCTAAGTTTTTTATGCATTTGTTCTTTTATAATTATAATTATTCAAAAACTATATACATGGATGGAAACTAAGCTAATTTCAATGAAAAAGAAATTAAATTGGAATATTTACATTCTTACGACCAAAAAACACATTCCACTGGTCTATATTCAAACGTCAAAGCTATGACTTGAATGTCAAGTAACCTCTAATTAACATCGAGTATGCACCCTATAAATATAACCTCCCATTCAACCTCATCTTCATTCAAACAAAATACAAAATAAAAAGAGAAGAATTCGAGTGTTGCATGCAAAAAGCTTGGTGAACAATAAACAGATTAACCATGCAAAAGCAAAGAATTAGTGTTCTTGAAGTAGCAACAATATTGATTTCACTGGTTGTAATATTGTTGCCCATGGTGGAGCCATGCAGCACGCGCCATGGAACCCTGATCAACATGAATTTACCTAGCCTTAAGCTCATGCTCTTACCATCTCTTGGCCATGACCTTAGCCCCTCTCCTGGAAGTGGTTGCGGTCAAACTGCTAATGGTGGAACCCCATGCAAACTACTTGTTGACGAAAAGGCCTTCGCAAACCGCTATCGACCCATGACTACATCTTCTTTACCATCACCACCGTCGTTGCTAGTCTCTGTTGAAACCACCAGTAACCGGAAATTGATGATGGGCTCTCATAGAGCTTGAAGTCACATACTGAATAGTGAATAATAACTTATGCATAAAGTCTCAAGTGCATGCATGCTATTAGTTACATCGTCTTTATACATATTATTTGTTTTATATATTCTTTAATTATTAATCTGTGGCCTCTTGTTGATTCGAGCTTAGTTGAAAAGTAAGAGAACAAATGTTGATTTCTTTCTTATATGTTCACCAAATATTGATTGAATACGAAAGAATTTCGAAGTATTAAAAAATGTATTAGTGAATAATATTTTTTGTATTTTAACTATAATCAAAACCATACATCTACTCTTTATAGAGAGATCACAGTAATAATAATAATAATAATAATAATAATATTAATAATAATAATAATATTAATAATAATAATAATAATAATAATAATAATAATAATAATAATAATAATAATAAATAATGTTAATAAGAATCTAATATACAATAAACTATGGTATAAACTATAATAAATGTTAAACTGGTTGTAATGTGGTAATGAATTAATATGTTTGTTGGCCTTTAAAAACAATAAATGATAGTAAAATTCAATTCTAGAGACCAATGGTTCGACAAAACCTCCAAGTTTTAGGTGTTTGCAGATGTGTTTGGCCAATCAAAAAATCCTTATTGACTTATAATATGAAAGACTTATATTCTGAAAATTAGATATGAACACGAAATTCGATCTTACCTACGTAAGCGGGTGTGGAGATAAGGCTAAAGAGATGGTTCAAGTGGTGTGGAGGATGAGCCCGTTTATATATACATATGTATGTATAGTTGTGTGTGTGTTGGATAAAGAAGTGAGGGCCGGCTTCAACGTCTAGGGGAGGACAGATACGACGAGGACGACCCGGTGGGGGCGGTGTGCAGGCCGTCGCCGCTCCTCGACGCACCAGGGACGAGCCCCATACCGAGTAGCCTAACAACGATACTTGAATCCTCAACTAAAAAGTTATAACTAGCCAATGGGATGGTGGTTCATTGGCAAAGGCAAAGCAAGCACTTTTGGAGATTCAATATATCAGTTGATATTGTCCGTTTAGTCTGCAAATCACAACTTAGGTGCACGCTTTCCCCAAACACATTACCATAGCTTGATTCACATATAGATGATACATAACTCTCTTTTCTACAACTGGGTCAAGCTTTTGTATGAAGAGTATAGCTGCTGCATCAGATAGTATGTTGTGTTGAACGTGTTAAGGTGGCTGGCTGGATTACAAATTGTTGACTTTGAAGGGTTCTTACTTATTCAATTCCATTGGTCCGAACGTTTACCAGCGTCTACTTAAGGGAACATAATGGTGTGTACTATTCAAATCATTCAAAATGGCCAATTTTTGAGAACTAAAGTTGACTTTTGTTTTACTGATGTGTAAATCATATTAACTAGCAAGTTGTCCACCCCATATGGTACATAAGTCAAATAACTGAGGGTATGGCCCTCCTAAGCACACAAATATATAGGAGATGGCAATCCCATAACTCATGACTCATGGAGATCACTAAGATCGTTTTTATATTCGAATCGAAGAAAAGTAACCCAACAGTTTTGTTTTTTTGGCCATAAGTGTCACTGTTTAAGTTATAATTTTTTTAGTGTTATTTTAAATTTTACAACTTTTTTAAAGACCTTTATTTTGTTTTCCTAAACGGTTAATTTTTTCCATGGTTTAACGCGTTGCTTAATGAAACTGTCTAATATAAAAAAGAATTATAATTTTTTTATCATTACAAAAGACGCTGGATATCTTATTTGGTATATTTATTTTGGTTGTTATACCAAGTACCGGTACTATACTAAAACAAAACAATACCAACTAGAACCCCGTTGCGTAGCGCAATTAACTTTACTGGTTAACCAAGAAAACAAATAACATTATCTGACTTTTGAAGCAGTTTACGCTTTTAGAATTAGTTAATTGTAACAATACTTTTGTGATTTCCATTGTATATATTTGTTGTTATAAAATGTACATCATTGGAATTTTGGTAATCTCTCCTTTTTTTCTTGAACGGAATTAATCTTTGATAATTCCTCACAGAATATTTTTGTAGTCACCAACTACTTGTGTGTGTGGTTGTTATCAGACTACGTATGAATTAACTTCAACATAATTAGCCGTACATTTATTTAACTATTATTTACGTGTATGTACATATAACCAAAAGGCAATGGCTAAAAAAGTCCAAATATCTTAACACTATGGTTAGAAGTTTGATTCACGGCTTTATTTCAATTTAAAGTTTGTAAAAAGCCACCAAGTATTAATTACAATCGTTGAAACAAAAAAAAAACGTTAAAGTAACGTGATTAAATTATAACATGCATGCATGGGTGGCTAGCTAGTGGCCTCTCCTACATGAACCAATGATTCAAAGAATTCATGTGGAGGTGGTGGTGGAGCAGCGGCAGGACTGTGACGGCCGGCGACCTTCTTCGACCGGACACAAGGGTTGCCCCCATTTCTGGTCCAACCACAGCCATTTCCCGGTGACCGGGGCGTCCTTCTTTGTTGTAACGATGATAGCAAAAGAGTTCCTCTTTTCATCCATGTTTCTTCAAATTCTCCATCTAGTAGTCTGCATGCTCCTGTTGGTCTGGAACTCAGCAATAAAATAACAATTGCTGCCATTATAGCAACAGAAAGGAATTGGTGTTTCATGTTTCTAGTTTAAGCTCCAAGCTATTAGGGTTTTTGTATGTGTGTGTGTGGGTGGGTATTAAAAAGAAAAAAATTGTAGGGTATTAAAAAGAAAAAAATTGTAATCTCTTGTTTATATTTCAAGATTAGGGTTTTTGTTTTGGGGATGAATGAGTTTGATTTAAAGAAAAAAAAAGGATGAACTTGTTAGGGTTTGGTGAGTATATTCATGAAGAGAAACTTAATATAGTTATTTATAAGCATATAATGTGCATACGGTTTGAATTTGACTTGATTTTTCTTTAAATTTGACTTTGAATATTTCATGATATTTGACTGTGTTTGTGCAATAAACAAAACATCCAACACAAAGTTTGTAACTATCATATTATTAATTTATTTCTCTTGAAAATGCAACCTCCGACTTGGTCTAATAATGTGAAAGAAAAATTAATTAACTACAGTTCCAATATTAAATGAATATAATATAATTTAAAAAAAAAATAGATGTATCTCAAAATGTTTTGAAAAACAAATTCGGTGGCTTAAAAAGAAAGATATTTGCATTTGCTTTTGACGAAATAAAAATGTTTTTTTTTCAAATTGAATAGGTCTCAAGTGTTGAAATTCTAAGCAAACTTGATCCACGTTTATTTACAACATACACGGTATTAAGCGAGGTATTAGAAAACTACTTTTATGAAAAAAACAATATAAACAAATTTGTTTTCAGTGACTTAGTATAAACAAGGTATTAGAAAACTACTTTTATATATAACCAACCGTCCGGTTTCATACTCTTGCTACTTTTTATATAACCAACCGTCCGGTTTCATACTCTTGAACCGTATTGGCAGGTTATGCATGGGTTGCATTATTTGAACCGATGAATTGGATCTGTAGTTGGACCGAGTTCTTGAAACATAGTTTTTTCAAACTCTCATTAACTGATTAATGTAGTAATTCAAACTCCATATTTTGTTTACTACATGCATATTTTCTTAATATTTAATTTTTTTTTAAAAACTGAATTATAATATTTTGCTTTTAATTAGAGTTATATATGCGCTACGAAATAAATCAATATCACCAATGCCTCATTACCAGTGGACAAAATCTGTCGATAGTTACCATCGATAATCATTATGCAACTAAGAATGGGATTTTCGATAAGAATATCAGCCATGCTTTTCGTGTGTTTGTCTGAGTTGGCCTCTTCAACGAAGGTTTTCCAGCTGAGTCTCATCGATAACCTTCTTTGGTTTTCGATGGTTGATGATAAGTGACTTGTTTAGTAGTGCATTGTCTGTAAAACTTGAAAAAAGGAGTTAAAAAGAGTTACATAGAAACACCAACAACAAAATGTCTTTTAGTCAAAACTTATATCATGTATAAAGTGTAAAAAATAAAAATAGGCATTTATTTATAATTTTGCAATAATATGAGAACTTAACATATACGGGGATTTTATTATTTGCCTAGAGTTTCTTTAAATAAATAAAAAAAAAAACCAAGGTAACCAAAACTAAATTAATTGTTGGATAACTTGTTAATTTAGGCTATTTCATTGGACTAGACAGGTACCTTCACAATGCAACAGGAAATACAAACACATAAGTCGTGATTGAAAAGCGTAAAGTTGCTTCGTCTCATCTTTCTTTACTATGCCAACAATGTGATTATTTTGGGAGATTGAGATGAAAGAAATATTAGAAATGTTGTGAAGGCCCTTAATTGCTTCTATCTAGCATCGGGATTAAAGGTATACATGTCAAAAACTACTCTTTTTGGTATTAATGTTGGTCTAATGAGGTCCGATGTATGGCTTGTAAGGTGGGGTGCACACTGGCTACTCTTTCATATATTTACCTCGTTCTTCTAGCGGGGAAAAATGGCTACAGGGAAAGGATGGCAACCGACTGTGAAGAAGTTCTCTTCCAAATAGACTTCTTGGAAGGCAAACTTATTGTCAACCGACAATGGAAGGTCTACTCTTGTTACTAGTTTTCTTTATTTTTAAGGAATTCCCTTGAAAGCCTTTGTGCTAATTTCTTATCGGGAGGGGTTAGCTCCCTAAGAAAATGCCTTGGGTTAAATGGGATTTGATTCTGCCAGATAAAAGTAAAGGTAGATTGGGTGTTGAAAGCTACTTGTCTCTTAATTTGTCCCTCATCTTAAAATAGAAGTGGCAATTACATTCATGAAATAGCTAGTGTTTAAACCACGTATTGCGGGGGCATTGGATATAAAACTGTGCTAAGTAACAAGCAAACAACGACTAAAATCCGTAAAAATCGTAAAGCAAAAAAGTGAATTTACACCGTTACGTGACATAAAACTCAGACGAAAATATATACGGACGTGACAATTAAGTAATATGATCCTTATAAGAAAATATAAAAACTATATAATATTCAAAAGTGATAAATGCCAATTGAACCTCACGGTCCCTCGTCCTTGTGATAGTAAAGAAAGAAATGATGGTTTTGAAATGAAGTAAATGAAAAGTAAAGAAATGGCAATTTTGTAATTGAGAAACAAATAAGGGGTAAACTACTTATTGTAGCAAATAATCTACGTGAATTGTTATTAGAATAACGCCTTATGGGTTCGAGTTCTTGAATTCATTTATGATAATGATGTTTTTGATAAACAAAGGTGGCTACATGTAAGGGGTTTAGAATAAGATATAGTCAAGAAGGGACGGACTTACCTTAATAGAAGGGGTAACCTCCGCTACTCCTTGGCGCTCCGGCGGTAGTGTAAATTTTAGAAAAATTTGACGTTTTTTCGATTTCGTTACCCTTTTTTTTATAAAACGTTACCCCTATGAAAATTTTCTAGATCCGCCACTTTCAAGACTATATTCATCTGATCTCAATGACAAAAGAATGATTCCTTTATTAAAATTCTCTCGGAGGCTTCTTCTCTGACCCGTTGGAATAAAGGATTGCCTAAAAAGATCAATATATCGTTGTGGAGACTTCTGCTTTCTATATCTTTCTATATAAATTTTGTTGTTTAAAAATTAAAAAAAAACAAAGTTGAGTTTGAAAAAAATTGAGTATGATATTATTATAGTTTTTCTTTTTTTTTTGAAAAATTCAACAAGTTATGTGATTACCAGTTTTTGATGTCAGTGTACTCCGCCTCATTATGCAGGTACCACTAGCTCGTGCGCTCTCTCTATGTATGTATGTATGTATGTATGTTGAAAAAAAGTTATTTTATACAAAATACATATAAAATAAATAAAATTTAGAAAGTCGGTGATGAAGTGAAGGTTTGAAATGGTTTATTATTGAAGGAGAAAGTGAAGGTTTGAAGTGATGTTGGTTTATAATGATGAGGTATGCTAACTAGATGGTTTGACCACCTGGAACCATTTTAGATGCTCTTAGGAGGATGATAAGTTACTTAAAATGATTAAAAGTAACTTTAATATTTAATCGTTAATGTTATCAGGAAGTTTGATCAATTTTTAGAATTGGGTTTATTTCAGAACTTTAAATAATTATAAAACTTTTGGAACTCTTACTAAACAGTATTTTACTTATATATTTTTATATTTAGGGAATTTTTATCATTTATTATATGTATTTTATGATTACATACATATTAAGAGTAATTTTATATGTTGTTATATGTAATTTTATATTACACATATGTAAACTAGTTTTTCTTACATATATGTAATTAGTTATTAGACATATATATAATTTGGTTATTACACATATATAAACTACTCTTGACATGTATGAAATCATAAAAATACATATAATAAATAAAATAGCTAAAAATAAATATATATCTATAAAATAATTGTTTGGTAGAAGTTCTGAAAGTTTTCTAATTATTTAGAGTTCTAAAATGATCCTTAATCTCTCTCTTATATATATTATAATATTAAAATTGGAAGATAATATTTTTTATATAGTATTAAATTTAGAATTGGTGTAAAGTTTTTATTATATATAAGATTAAAATTAAGATAATAGACTTGGTGATGTCATAATGGGATAAATTGCTAATCGTTATATTTATTTATATTTTTAATTGATGACAATGTGTACTTTTATATTTGATGACTTCTTGTTTTTGTGAGTCAATATACGAACTCTTATCTTTAAAACAATAGAAAAGTCTGACATTCAAATATAACAATATTCACAAATTTATCAATTTCTGATAATTAAAACTACAATTTCTCATTATATGTACTTTTAAAAGTTTGGCTATTTACAAATACCTGATTTACTTTTATAGAGAAAATTTTATTGATCATTTCAAATAAAATGAAATGAATGAGAAAAGTATACAGGCTGAATAACATATCAAAAATGTACTTTTTTGGAAATTATATATTAGGAGTACATAGCGAAAATCAATGAATAAATGAGAAAGGAAAACTATATATTAGGGGTACATATCGAAAATCCTATCAAGCTATATACAAGCCAACTATTTGTGCTTTCGGTTATTCATCAGAATTTACTAAATGATAAAAGTCACAAATGTCAAATTATTTTCATATAAATTATGTACAATGGTCATCTATATTTAAACGGTACAATTTTTAATAGTATAATTATGTATTTTTTTTCTTGAAGCCACTTCAAAGATAAAATCTTAATATCTTTATATAGTTAACATTGTTGATTAAATCAATGTTTAATGCATTTTCAAACGTGAGCGATGCAAACTTGACTCAAGAGAGTAGACACGACTTCTACCCAGGAATTAGTAAAAAACTAGAAAAAAAAAAGAAGAAGAAGAAGAAGAAATCGACACCAAGTCTTGAGTCGTTACATGTCCAACAGAGAAGTAACCCACTAACCCATCAAGCCATGTGTTGATCCTTGACTAGCAAGCAAACTCCTAATGGGCGACAATACTTTTTCGTATCCACTTTATTTAATGATTTTTTTAAAAAGCTTATGCTATTATCATTATTATTATTATTATGAGTGGTGAATTTTTACTTTTTATGGGACTTGAATACAAGATCTTACATTAAATGTTTTTAAAAAGTTATGTTTTAATTAATTTTATCATCAATAATATATTATGATGGACGATTAAAGGATATCTTAAATTTTAAGTAAATTACTTTAGATATAACATTTAATGCATGTGTTAAAAACTTCTTAGAACAAATATGGCTTTTAGTTATCATCAGTCTCATAACCTTTGATTTTAAAAAATATTTACACCTATGCTCTCTAGACTTTATTCAATACTTACATTTTTGCCCATTTATCTTTACACATGTATTCAAATTTTTTAAACTATACATTATCGTGAATTTTAAACAACCATACATTTGTTTCTACGATAATAAATTTTAAAAGAAACTATACTATACAAATATGCATTTTATTCTTTTCAATTTAAGTAGGGTATTGCCATAGTAATTTTCTTAGTTCTAAAAAAATTAACATGTTACATGATATGCTACCTGTTGCATCGCACGGATAAATACATACATATATATTCGGTATTTAT
This sequence comes from Scalesia atractyloides, assembly GCA_947069175.1. Lineage (NCBI taxonomy): Eukaryota > Viridiplantae > Streptophyta > Magnoliopsida > Asterales > Asteraceae > Scalesia > Scalesia atractyloides. Next base: position 5,310,253 of record CAMTDV010000026.1, on the reverse strand, counting down.
AAAATTTAAACAATTCATGTAAAAAAAATTAAAATGTATGTATATATAATAACTTATTTTCAACTTATCTATTTAATTTTCGGTTATATATAAAATTTAAATAAAAAGTCGTGTAAAAAAATTTAAAAACTAATTAATCCATTAAAATTAACACACAATTACAACAATTTTAAATAAAATCCTAACTTAAGCCCTAAAAATGAAAATGTAACACCCCAGAAAATTCCTGACAAATAATACAACAACACGTGTCCATTTAACTCTCAAATAATCCCGGTAAGTTGGATGAGAAGGACCAAACACATGAATATGTGGAAAATTGGAAATAGAGGGATCAAACATGATAAAATGCCAAAGTTTTGGCTTCCGAAGGTCCCTTACGGACCGCAAGCTGTGCCTTACGGTCCATAAGGCATTCAAACTATTTGTAGGCGCTAGAGGTCCCTTACGGACCGTATCCAGACCCTTACGGTCCGTAAGGGGTCTGCAGAACAAAAGAATGCAGCTGGCATGGCAATAGCTGTCTCATTGCCACCTAGCTCATGATTTTGGTCACTTTCCTCCGTCTTTGGACACCTAGGATGCCACTAATCCCTTCCTTAACACCTCAGGGGGCACTTGGCATCATTTGGGAGCTCAAGATCAAGTACAAATAACCATGTTCTTGGTTCACTTGAACTTGCACCTTCACAATTTCTTTCTATCTATCTTTGGAACGCTTCTGCTCATAAAGAGGTCTTCTACCTGAACTTTTAAACTTCTTTGAACACTTGTAAGTGTTCTAATTCAGTCTCCTTTCATTTGTAGGCTAGTCATTCCCGAAAGTCAAGCAAATTGACTTTTGCTTTGACTTTCGGTAATGACCATTTTGGTCAAGCCAATGTTCAAATCAAACATGGCTACATGATCGTAATATGGTAGGTGTTAATCCCCTATGAGGGAACCTTCTGAAGATCACGTTAAGTTGGTCAAATTACGGGTCAAAGTTTTATTAATAAAAGTCAAAAACGCAGATTTTCGTAATTAATGTTAAATGAAGTTCTAAATATCGAAACCTTAATTTTTGACACTATATAAGCTTATATAACATATTAGGACATGTCGGATCATGTCCAACCCGTCATTTCCTGCTTAGAGCTCGGTTCGCAACCGAAAGTCAAATAGTTTGAGTTCTACTTTGACTTTCGAATCTGACCAGTTTAGGATAGTTTAGATACTCATTAAGGGTTGTAATATGATCATATTATTGTATGGAATAACCCTCTGAGGTTATACCATTTGATCATATAGTTTGTCGGGTTTTATGCAAGTCCACATAATATGCCTCAATAATGACTAAATTGCCCTTTTGCGCATATAACAATTTTGAAACTTAATGAACATATAAACTAAGTTTGGAATTGATGTAACATTTTATTAAACATGTTTTGGCATATTGGACTTAACATAGACCCATCCGATCAGCCGATTCCGCCTATGCGCGTACGATTGACTTATATAACATAGTTTATATAAGTTAGTTGAATTAGGTCAAAACCTTTCCAAATCAGTTCTAATCAGAATGTATAATTGTTTGAGGGTGCAAACCACATTCTATTCGGTCCCCGCTTAATCTAGCGAACCGTACCTATTTATTACAAGTTAATCGGTCCAAGTTATATGACTTGAATAAGACCCGTTAATATTCTAACGGATCATAGTTCCGTCCCAGACTAGGAGCCTCCAGTAAATTGCGACTGTATTAGTTGTCTTGATTAACGGCTATGCTTACGTAAATACTCTTAGCCTATTTTCCCTATACAGGCTTGGGATACGGCATTAGCCGCTTGGTCGGGTATTAAATCATGGGCGAATGATGCTTAAATTTTAAATAACCCGTTTTAATCCATTTTGCTTGATAAATTGAACATAGGGGTTAATGCGATTGTGTCTTGGATATCCTTGGCTCACTTAATTGCAAGTGGCCACGACCTAAGCGCGGGGAGTAGGCATACAACCAACAGACGCTATTATGCTATATTATATTTTATTAAAAATGTAGCGTGTCGGTTAATCATGTATCGGAGATTAGTTCCGGGCCCCATATGCATTGACAAGCATGTAATACTGGTAACAAGAGATATCACTTTGTCCCAAGTTATTTTAAAATTATATAATAAATGGTATAAAATGATTTTGAAAGATTTTCAATATGTGTCGATTAATTGTATTCACCAGTGAAAATTGACGTATTTTCAAAAGACTAAGTGCAGGTTAGCAAATACGGAATAGGATGGAACTGCTCGGTATATGCATATTGGAATTTACGACTCCACGCAAAGCCTAGTAGTCTAAATATTCATTTTTGTTATTTCTGATCCGCCTATGGATCCACCTTCCGTCTGTATATTTATTTTGAACATTTCGGACACTTGTACTTTGTAACATTATTCTATAATCTCCAGACTTCCGTTGTGCTATATGTGAATATCTATATCAATCATCACACATCAACCTCAAGTCCGGCCTACCGGGAAATTAAGGTGTGACAGAAAAACATGCTAATAATCAATAAACACACTTAAAACCTAAAAAAGGCATACAAATAAAATTACACACTTAAACCTAAAAATTAAAAACAACACAATAATTAAAATAAAACCCACTTAAGCACATCCTTGTTTTTTTAATTTGAATATTTCTTGATGGTTTCAGAGCCTACCCGCTCTTACCTGAAGTTGTTACATTTCCGGCAATTTGTTGCATCTCCGGCAACTATTTCAACCACTCATCTTTTTCGGTCAAAATTTTTCCTCTTACTTTTCTATTTCTCTACTTCTCTTCTCTGCTCTATCATCTTTCTGGTTCTGTTACAATTCCAGTTAAGATTCTGGTCATTTTTCCGACAACATTCATATTCTCCGGTAATTCTGATTGAAGTGTTTCTTTAGCTTTTGCTACATCAACAATCAATTGTTCATCAAACTTAATCAACAAATTACCAAATATTATGGAATTAGTTCCAATTAAACTTACAGATGATAACTATTTGAATTGGAGACATCAAATACTAAACGTACTTAAAACGATTGGATTAATGGGGTTTCTAAACAACAAGATACTGGTTCTTACTAAATCTGAAAAACAGGATAATTAGGTCGAATATGATAATTACGTCTCCACCTTCATCACTGCAACAATTTCTGTGAATACATCATCGATCATCGTCCATTTTTTTTTTGCGATCCATAAAGAGGATGGTAATTTCTTGATTCTCAAGAAAGTAGTCCATTTTACCCACGAGACCCTCCATTATTGTGAAAGCACTGGATTGATGACGAACATCAACATTGCACTTGATTCATGACGTGAAACAACAAAAACAAGATAGATGGAGAAGAAGATGTAGGAGAAACTCATTCATTTCATTACAATCAACACAGATTACATACCGAACGAGTATATCATCTTCTACAAACCGGTTTAGATCACAAAGTTCTAAACCCTAGCTCTCTCTCACTAACACATAGTGTCTCTCTCTCTAGAATGTGCACACACTGATGGAGGATTGTCACACCCCGACCCGCAGCGGAATAAAAGTTCGGGGCATAATTGGGTTATCACCAAAGCTCATGATGTTTACTAATATGTTTCATATTTATTAAATTCAAATTACATCTCAAAGTTCCAAGTCAAATTCATACAATACAAGGAAAGGAAAAATTAACTAAAACAATCCAAATCTAAACTGGTTTATTCTTCTAGGCCGCCCTATATGTTTCTTGTTTCAACTTGATCACCTGTATCATGTGTAAAAATGGGGAATTTTGGGTCAACAAAAGTTGGCGAGTGAACCTTGTTAAAAACATTTGTTATTGATTCATTATTGTAATTAATATAGGAAAATTGTGCAATAATCATATATGAACAAATGTATGTAAACATAACGATCACAAACCACCTTGCTTAAGTATATAATAAGAATGACAATGTATATGTTGGCAACGTCCCGTTCACGCTCATAGGTAATGGGGAACGGACGGCCTATGCTAATGTATGTGAGATCAAGGCTCAATCAAACGGAGCCGATCTTATGTTGGCAACGCCTGGTTCACGCTCATAGGTAATGGGGAAACAGCTCACGCTCATAGGTAATGGGGAGCGGCGGCCTATGAAATGTATGTACTGAAAATGATAACTTTAATTTAAACATCAACCACACAAACAATAGATATATATTGGCAACACATTTGATCATGAACATGATGGATGCACAAGTGTTTAATTATAATAAATAAATAGCAACACATGATACACCCCAAAATGTGATCAAAACGGGGAATTGGTAGAGATTCACTCACATTGGGTGCGTTTGCTTGAAGATGATGAATGCGCACGAGTTTAGAGGATTGATCGACGAGGAATAACTAACCTAATTAATAACGAAAAAGGTACGGTAAGTATGTGGATTTTATTAACTATTTTAATAGGATTTTTGGATATATTTTTGTGAGTTTAAGGCTATCTTCTAACTTTAAAAACGTTATTTTTAAGTATTTTTAATTGATTTTTAAATTAAATAAATAAATAAAAATAATAAAAAATGTTGGCTTTTGACGACCGTTGACCGTTGACCGTTGACCGGTCCGGTCGCTTATATATGTGCGCTGGGTGAGACTCAAACCCGTGACCTCCCGTACGCGTGCACGCAGCTCTACTAACTGAGCTACGTGTCTAACCCGAAATAATTCTGTTTTTAATTATACTTATATACTATTTAGATTTATCCAGAAATTATTTATTTTAAAAAGGATTTTAAATGTATCGAACCGGTGCTGTCAACAGGTCTCGAACCCGGGACCTGTGGGTTTAATGTGCACACAGTCCACCGCTGGACTGTGTGTCTAACCTGGTTAATAATCTGGTTTTTATTATACTTAACATGATTCTGTGAGTTATCCCGGTTCGGTTAAAAAGGGCATTTTTATTTCAAGAGAGTGAGGTTGGGACAGGGATCGAACTCGAGACGTGCGTGTATTGTTTGCACACAGTCCACCGCTAGACTGTGTGTCTAACTCGTTCAATATACTAATTTTAATTAATCATATAATATAACTGAACTTCGTCTTCTTCACTCAAGATTACAGATAATGATAATTCAACTGATTCATGTCTAATTCGATTAACGAGCATTATAAGTAATTGAAAGGTAATGAACGGAGAGAGTTTGGGGAAAGGATGTACCTATAAGTGTCTTTCACTGGTCTCCGACAAAGATTCGTCGGCTCTGTTTTGTGAACTCCGGCTGTTAGGATCAATTAACAGTTTGGATGGATTAGATGTGAAATTGAACTATTGAGCAACGATTATCATTAGGTTTAAATGATCATACCGGCTCTCAGCGTGATTATGAAAATTTCAGAAGTTTTCCGGCGAATGCAGAAATTCCGACAACGTCGTCTGGGATTGATTCTGGATGGTGGATTTGTGTTAATAATGGTCTAACAATGGAATGAAACAGAGAGAGTCGAGGTATTTACCGTGTTGATGTGAGTCTCGGTTTTCCGGCGAAAGTCCGGTGATGACAGAAAAATTCCGGCGAGTGAAATTTCGTCGAGAATTGGTGTGATTGTGAGCGAAAGGATTATCAGAGGCTAGAGTGGGTATTTATAGGGAAGAACATCGATGAATTGAGTCTGATTACCGTCTTGATTCGTTGGTCAAAAATTTTCCGGCGGTTATGACTGATGTCGCGGACTGGACATCGGTTATAACCGATGTAAGAGTTATCATATACGTTAAGTCACAAGAAACCGACAGAAAAAGGCAAAATCGTCGGGATTTCCGACGACTGCAAGTTGGGCGCGTCGGTTGACTGATTTGAAATCGAGATTTGATATTTGAATTAATTGTTTTGATATATCACTAAAGAACACAAGTGGCGGAGTGGTTTGGTGGATGAGAGTTAAAGCTTTGAGGTTCCCGGCTGACCCGGGTTCGACTCCCGGCAGCCGGTTTTTCCTTTTAATTATTTTATTTTTACTTTTTAACAATTATCGTTTATAAATTCTAATTTGCTTATTAATTATGTATCGTTTAAAATTAAAATAAGTCATAAATAAGCAATAAAAATTTAAAACTGATTGTTCGATTAATAAACGAAGCGGGTTTTGAAACCCCGTTTTTCGACGGATGTTACAGTATCCCCTACTTTTAGAAATTTCATCCCGAAATTTAAGTAGTAGTGGTAACAGGAAATAGATGTGGGTATTTCTCGCGCATTGAGTCTTCACGTTTCCAAGTAAACTCAGGTCCTCGTTTCGACTCCCAGCGTACCCTGACAATTGGAATGCGGCTTCGACTTAAACGTTTCTCTCCGAAGTCCATAATTTCTACTGGTCTTTCAATGAAATGCATAGATTCATCGACTTGAATGTCTTCTAGAGGAATATGAAGATTTTCATCGGCGAGGCACTTCTTCAAGTTCGATATGTGGAATGTGGGATGAATTCTGTTGAGTTCTTCTGGTAGGTCAAGCTTGTACGCTACAGGTCCTACTCTTTTGAGTATCTTGAAAGGACCTACGTAGCGTGGTGCTAGCTTGCCTTTTTAGCCAAAACGAACCACTCCCTTCCACGGTGATACTTTTAAAAGTACTTGGTCACCAATGTTAAACTCCAAGGGCTTCGTCGTTTGTCTGCATAACTCTTTTGACGACTTTGTGCCGCTAGAAGGTTGTTTCGGATTTGATGAATCTTGTCTGTTGTTTCTTGTATTAATTCCGGACCGGTGATTTGAGCTTCTCCAATTTTGTGCCAACATATTGGTGATCGGCACTTACTACCATATAACGCTTCGAAAGGTGCCATGCCGATACTTGAATGATAGCTGTTGTTGTACGAAAATTCAACTAATGGTAGGTGAGCGTCCCAATTCCCTTTGAAGTCTATGACACATGCTCGAAGCATGTCTTCAAGAGTTTGAATGGTGCGTTCAGATTGTCCATCAGTTTGAGGATGATAAGCGGTACTGAGGTCTAATCGTGTACCCAAAGCGGCTTGTACGGCTTGCCATGTTCGTGAAGTGAAACGACCATCACGATCTGAAATAATGCTTAACGGTACACCATGACGGCTTACGAATTCGCTGATGTAGATACGAGCTAGCTTCTCATTCTTGAAGTCCTCGCGAATCGGGATGAAGTGAGCTGATTTTGTAAGGCGATCAATGATTACCCATATAGTGTCATACCCACCAGAAGTGCGAGGTAACCCGGTAATGAAGTCCATGGTTATGTTTTCCCACTTCCATATAGGTATTTCAGGTTGGACTAGAAGTCCTGAGGGTCTTTGATGTTCAGCTTTCACTTTAGAACAGGTAAGGCACTTGGAAACAAAAACAGCAATATCCTTTTTCATGCCAGGCCACCAGTAGGTGTATCGAAGGTCTTGATACATCTTGTCGGCTCCTGGGTGTACAGAGTATCGTGTTTTGTGCGCCTCTTTCATAAGGATATCGCGAAGGTTATTGTGATCGGGAATCCATATGCGATCTAGATAATACAGAATGCCGTCAGATTTTGTTTCGAGTTTAAGTTCTGTTCCACAAGATAACTCATTGCGTATGTCGTATTCTGTTATGGAGACATGTTGAGCTTCTCGGATTTGATCTTTGATATCGGTTATGATTTGCGAACATAGAAGACAAATGGAGTTCGCATAACCCTTTCGACTGAGTGCATCGGCCACCACATTTGCCTTGCCAGGATGATACCGAATTTCGCAGTCGTAGTCATTAAGAAGTTCGACCCATCTTCGTTGCCTCACATTCAACTCCTTTGGGTTAAAGATATGTTGGAGGCTCTTGTGGTCAGTGTAAATTTCACACTTGGTACCATAGAGGTAATGTCTCCATATCTTAAGAGCGAACACAACGGCTCCAAGTTCTAGGTCGTGAGTAGTGTAGTTCTTCTCATGAGTTTTGAGTTGCCTAGAAGCATAGGCTATCACTTTTCCCCTTTGCATTAATACACAGTCTAGTCCTTGCCCTGATGCGTCGCAGTATACTACAAAGTCATCGCAACCTTCGGGGAGTGTGAGGATAGGTGCGTAACAAAGCTTTTGCTTAAGGGTGTGGAAGGCTTCTTCTTGTTTAGGTCCCCAAATGAAGGGTTTTCCTTTATGTGTCAAAGCCGTGAGTGGTACAGCGATACGAGAGAAATTTGATATGAACCGGCGATAGTAACCAGCCAAACCAAGGAAAGATCTTACTTCGGTTGGTGTACGTGGCGCTTGCCATTCTTGCACTGCTTTGATCTTTGAGGGGTCGACATGTATTCCTTTGTCATTGACGACATGTCCAAGGAATTGTACTTCTTTTAACCAGAATTCGCATTTGGAGAACTTAGCGTAGAGCTTTTCGGTTCTTAAGAGCGTGAGGATGAGTCGAAGGTGTCGTTCATGATCAGTCTTAGACTTTGAGTAAATGAGAATATCGTCGATGAAGACTATAACAAAGCGATCGAGATAGGGTTTGTAAACTCTGTTCATTAGGTCCATGAAGACGGCTAGAGCGTTGGTTAGACCAAATGGCATGACCATGAATTCATAGTGACCATAACGAGTTCGGAAGGCGGTCTTTGGGACGTCTTCTTCATGTACTCTGAGTTGATGATAGCCGGAACGAAGGTCGATCTTTGAAAAACAAGTGGCACCCTGGAGTTGGTCTAGAAGATCATCGATGCGAGGTAATGGATAGCGGTTCTTGACCGTTAATTTGTTGAGTTCTCTATAATCAATACACATGCGAAACGTTCCATCTTTCTTCTTTACAAATAGAACAGGTGCACCCCAAGGCGATGAGCTAGGACGTATGAATCCTTTGTCGGTCAGTTCTTGTAATTGACTGGCCAGCTCTTGCATCTCGGATGGGGCTAACCTATAAGGAGATTTCGCGACGGGTGTAGCGCCAGGTATAAGGTCAATGCGGAATTCGACTTCTCTCTTGGAAGGAAGTCCTGAGATGTCGTCGGGAAAGACTTGCGGGAATTCTTTTACTACGGGTATATCTTCGAATTTCTTCTCTTTGCTTCCCTTCTTGACAACGTGGGTTAGAAATGCTACATAATTCTTGCGGAGATATTTTCGGGCTTGAAGACAGGACATCAGTTTGAGTCCTTTCGAAGGGGTTTCTCCAAAGATTCGCAGAGTTTGACCGTCTGCAATAGGAATGCGAATGAACTTCTCACGGCATACTACTTCAGCATGATGTTGGCTGAGCCAGTCCATGCCGATTATAATGTCAAAACTTCCCAACTTCATTGGAATGAGGTCAACTGGGAAATCGTGATCATTTAGAGTGAGAGTGCAGTTTCGGATAATGAAGTTTAATGAGACCGGTTTTCCGTCAGCAACTTCTACCGTTATGGATTCCATAAGTTTATCACGAGTTTGGTTGAGGATGGGTTCAAATTCTAAGGACATAAAACTCTTATCCGCGCCAGTATCAAATAACATGGATGCATAACTACCATTGATGAGAAACGTACCGTTAACCACGTTGTTGTTGGCCCTAGCTTGGTTGGCATTGATGTTAAAAGCTCATCCTCTAGCAGGTGGCGGAGCTTGGTTAGCTTGATTCACCGGATTTGCTTGAGCTTGAGCATGTATAATGTTCACCAAACGTGGGCAAGTGTTTCTAAAGTGGTTTGGGTCTCCACAATTGTAGCAAGCCCGCATGGGTTGCATCATGGGGTAGTTGGGTTGGTAGTAGGTTTGGGCCGTATGTTGTGTAGGTGGTAGTAGTAGGGGTTGATGGGTTTGACCCATTATTTGATGGTGGGTTTGGGTTGTGGGTTGGTTACGGTTCATTCGCTGCAGTGAGCGGCAGGTTTGGATGGTGTGACCTGTACGGCCACAGCTGGTGCAATATTGACAGGGGTGTTCGGGAGAGTGATGGTATTGGCATCGGGTGCATTTTGGGTAGGGGCCATAGTATTGCCTTTTGTATGGTGCGGGTGAAGGGGCAACTTGAGTGATGGGTGCAGCAGAGATAGGGAAATTGGTTTGGGTGACAGCAAAGTTTCTGGTATTTCGTTTCCTCTTGTTAGAAAACTTTGAGGAGGAGGTAGAATGGTTTGAGGTTGGCCCTCGACGGGGGCTTTCTTTTTCTCCTCCTTGAATTTACCATTTCTGATGCGGTTCTCGGTAAGTTCGGTGGCTAATTCCATAGCAGCTTCGAGAGTTGCAGGCGAAGTGCTGAGGACTGAGTCTTGAATCTTCGAGGGGAGGCCTCCAATGTAGTGTTCAACCAAGCGGTACACTGGGGTGAACAAGTTAGGAACCATCTGGTTCAGCTCAAGAAATCTTTTGTTGTAGGAAGTATGGTCCCCTTCCTTTTGCTTCAGCGAGTGGAATTCGTCTTCCAACTTCTTGACTTCGCTTCTTGGGCAGAAGCGTTTTATCATCATTTCCCTTAACTCTTCCTAGGTTAAGGCCATAGCGTCTTCAACTCCTCTCTTACCCTTCTCGGTGTTCCACCAGGTCAGGGCTACTCCAAATAGTCTCCCGGTTGCGTAACGTACCTTGCGATCCTCGGGACAATCGCAATTGAGGAAGGTGTTTTCCATTTCCTCAAACCAATGGAGGAGAGCGGTGACACCTTCAGTCCCTTCATACTTTGGGGGATCGCAAGATTTGAAGTGTTTGTAGGAGCACTTCTTGGAGGGAGGGTTGTCGATGTTTTGATCCTCCTGATTGGGTGGGTTGACAGGATTCGCGGTGAGAGCTTGCTGGACTTGAATCACAATATCAGGAAGCACCGCGGCCATTTGTTTCATAATTTGAGTGGCCAAGCGTTCGTTTGACCTTCCTGACTTTCGTCCTCCACATAGCTGCCTAGCCGACATCTACAGGAATATAAATAGGAAGATTGTGAGTTTAAGAAGTGTTTAGGTGTCATGTGTCGTTGAAAGTAATAAAATAACATAATCATCAATAATGCAACTACATCCATAGGATGTCTTGGGTTTGCTCATGTTTGGGGCTCCAATGTCCCCCATACCATCGCCGGTATAGTCATGTGGGCCCCCATGACTATTGGCTTAGTAGGATTCACATTGGTATTGGCGGTTTAACACTCGCATCACCCGAATGAAAACCACAAAATATGTTTGCGAGATGTATGGTCGGAGGGTGTCCAGGTATAGACACAATGACAACTCAAAGTGGTGTTAGCTCACACGACGTTTGGTATAGCATGCTTTGGCCTAATAGGTCCTTCGTACTCTCATCGTTAGTCCCCAGGTAGGCAAACTGGTCCTTTATTTTGGATTTATACGAATGCCAAGCCTAGACAGGACGTTCCGACTACCGGTACTCGTACCCTTCCAGTTACTACATGCCCGTCATGAGAACTCACTTTGATGTGATTTGAAAATACAAAAATCGTTGTAAAAATCATATGAATTGTGAGGTGTGTGCTCCTATGGATATGATATGTTATGAGAATATGATTCATGATAAGCATTGTATGATAGTATGTGTTTATGAACATGCTTGCATAACATTGAATGTAACAATAAACATAAAGCATATAAACATCATGAATTTTGCATGTAACACACAAACAATTTAAAAATTCTAATCAACTATAGTATAGGCTCTAAGGGTCTAATAACCTATCCTATATCCCTACAATCATGGCTCTGATACCAATCTGTCACACCCGACCCGCAACGGAATAAGAGTTCAGGGCATAATTGGGTTATCACCAAAGCTCATGATGTTTACTAATATGTTTCATATTTATTAAATTCAAATTACATCTCAAAGTTCCAAGTCAAATTCATACAATACAAGGAAAGGAAAAATTAACTAAAACAATCCAAATCTAAACTGGTTTATTCTTCTAGGCCGCCCTATATGTTTCTTGCTTCAACTTGATCACCTGTATCATGTGTAAAAATGGGGAATTTTGGGTCAACAAAAGTTGGCGAGTGAACCTTGTTAAAAACATTTGTTATTGATTCATTATTGTAATTAATATAGAAAATTGTGCAATAATCATATATGAACAAATGTATGTAAACATAACGATCACAAACCACCTTGCTTAAGTATATAATAAGAATGACAATGTATATGTTGGCAACGTCCCGTTACGCTCATAGGTAATGGGGAACGGACGGCCTATGCTAATGTATGTGAGATCAAGGCTCAATCAAACGGAGCCGATCTTATGTTGGCAACGCCTGGTTCACGCTCATAGGTAATGGGGAAACAGCTCACGCTCATAGGTAATGGGGAGCGGCGGCCTATGAAATGTATGTACTGAAAATGATAACTTTAATTTAAACATCAACCACACAAACAATAGATATATATTGGCAACACATTTGATCATGAACATGATGGATGCACAAGTGTTTAATTATAATAAATAAATAGCGACACATGATACACCCCAAAATGTGATTAAAACGGGGAATTGGTAGAGATTCACTCACATTGGGTGCGTTTGCTTTAAGATGATGAATGCGCACGAGTTTAGAGGATTGATCGACGAGAAATAACTAACCTAATTAATAACGAAAAAGGTACGGTAAGTATGTGGATTTTATTAACTATTTTAATAGGATTTTTGGATATATTTTTGTGAGTTTAAGGCTATCTTCTAACTTTAAAAACGTTATTTTTAAGTATTTTTAATTGATTTTTAAATTAAATAAATAAATAAAAATAATAAAAAATGTTGGCTTTTGACCGTTGACCGTTGACCATTGACCGTTGACCGGTCCGGTCGCTTATATATGTGCGCTGGGTGAGACTCGAACCCGTGACCTCCCGTAAGCGTGCACGCAGCTCTACCAACTGAGCTACGTGTCTAACCCGAAATAATTCTGTTTTTAATTATACTTATATACTATTTAGATTTATCCAGAAATTATTTATTTTAAAAAGGATTTTAAATGTATCGAACCGGTGCTGTCAACAGGTCTCGAACCCGGGACCTGTGGGTATAATGTGCACACAGTCCACCGCTGGACTGTGTGTCTAACCTGGTTAATAATCCGGTTTTTATTATACTTAACATGATTCTGTGAGTTATCCCGGTTCGGTTAAAAAGGGCATTTTTATTTCAAGAGAGTGAGGTTGGGACAGGGATCGAACTCGGGACGTGCGTGTATTGTTTGCACACAGTCCACCGCTGGACTGTGTGTCTAACCCGTTCAATATACTAATTTTAATTAATCATATAATATAACTGAACTTCGTCTTCTTCACTCAAGATTACAGATAATGATAATTCAACTGATTCATGTCTAATTCGATTAACGAGCATTATAAGTAATTGAAAGGTAATGAACGGAGAGAGTTTGGGGAAAGGATGTACCGATCAGTGTCTTTCACAGAACTCCGGCAAAGATTCGTCGGCTCTGTTTTGTGAACTCCGGCTGTTAGGATCAATTAACAGTTTGGATGGATTAGATGCGAAATTGAACTATTGAGCAACGATTATCAGTAGGTTTAAATGATCATACCGTCTCTCAGCGTGATTATGAAAATTTCAGAAGTTTTCCGGCGAATGCAGAAATTCCGACAACGTCGTCTGGGATTGATTCTGGATGGTGGATTTGTGTTAATAATGGTCTAACAATGGAATGAAACAAAGAGAGTCGAGGTATTACCGTGTTGTTGTGAGTCTCGGTTTTTCCGGCGAAAGTCCGGTGATAACAGAAAAATTCCGGCGAGTGAAATTTCATCGAGAATTGGTGTGATTGTGAGCGAAAGGATTATCAGAGGCTAGAGTGGGTATTTATAGGGAAGAACATCGATGAATTGAGTCTGATTACCGTCTTGATTCGTTGGTCAAAAATTTTCCGGCGGTTATGACTGATGTCGCGGACTGGACATCGGTTATAACCGATGTAAGAGTTATCATATACGTTAAGTCACAAGAAACCGACAGAAAAAGGCAAAATCTTCGGGATTTCCGACGACTGCGAGTTGGGCGCGTCGGTTGACTGATTTGAAATCGAGATTTGATATTTGAATTAATTGTTTTGATATATCACTAAAGAACACAAGTGGCGGAGTGGTTTGGTGGATGAGAGTTAAAGCTTTGAGGTTCCCGGCTGACCCGGGTTCGACTCCCGGCAGCCGGTTTTTCCTTTTAATTATTTTATTTTTACTTTTTAACAATTATCGTTTATAAATTCTAATTTGCTTATTAATTATGTATCGTTTAAAATTAAAATAAGTCATAAATAAGCAATGAAAATTTAAAACTGATTGTTCGATTAATAAACGAAGCGGGTTTTGAAAACCCATTTTTCGACGGATGTTACAAGGATGGCTAGAGTTTGTGAGAGTTCCACAAAGCTTACCCTAATCTATGTTATACAACACATATATATAGAGAGACTAAGGACTAAACCCGGACAAAACATATTATCCGTGAAATAACAAACTCGGACACAAATATCCTAACAAACTCGGACTACTCTAAGTCCTGACAATTCATCTAAAAATAAACATAAGTTCGGACAAACTAAACAATATTCAAAACATTACAAACTCGGAAATGGAACTTCCGAATTTACAAGTAAATTCGGACTCTTCTCTTGCTTCATCATCTTTGACGTTGTTGACTTAAACCTTTGACTTTGTTGACCATAACTGATAAAGCAGAGTTACCTAGCAAGAGCTGCACTTGCAGACTTCCCCTTAACTGTTGCTATCAGTTCTATATGGCATCGATAATCTTCAGTCACCGGATACTCCACTTACAATTATATCCTTCTGATCTCCCATATATTTTCTGTATTTGCACTTTTATCGAGTCCTCTTCTTCGTGCGACGCCGATGCCTCCTTGTCATTGATACGAAAATTGAAAGTTTGAATCATGGACAGGAGTTCATTATCGTCCAAGTCAACCATATCGAAAGTCAACGATGTGTACGCTCCTTACTCGGATGTCTTTGTCCTTTTTGACATCATAGGGAGTGGTGCACTCTATTTCAATTCATCTTTCACTAAACGGAAAACACGGTTGTAGTGGAACCGAAATTTTGTTGAGCTTCATACGCATCATGACCATATCATCGGAGAAACCACTACAGGCATTTTTGTGGCGGTTATATATTCCACAAAAATTAGTAACCGGACCTGCCATATAATGCCAATGTGATTTCATGTCACACCCCGGATTTCCAACCCAAATCATACATCGGTGGGCCCGGGAGGGGAGCATCGTGATGTCATTTGATAATCATCATAGTCAATTAAACACGGCACAGCGGAAGTCTTGGAGTAAAATTACTATTACAAACAAAATGTTCGAAAATACAAAATAATATACAGGCTCGTAATAGAAGATCCACAGGCGGATCATACATGGAAAGAATATAAAACAGACTTTGGGCAGATTTAGGATTTGCAAGATCCTTTATCACTACCGAGTACCTCCGGCCTATTTTCGTATTGTACCTACAGTTTAGTCTTTTGAAAATACGTCAGCTTTCGCTGGTAAATACACCCAACTGACTCATTTTGAAAACATTACAAAAATGTTTTAAGTGTGTATCAGCACAACATCTTTTTATAACTTGGGTTAATTGACCGTCCAACCTTGTTAGCGGATTTACATGTTTGTCCATACATGCGGGGCCCGGTACGGAGACCGAGACACAATTAGCGTACACACCACTTTGGACTCACGAAGGAGTCAATTCCTTCTAACCATGTGGGAATGCATAATTGAGCGTTATCGGGTGTATGCCTACACCCGCGCTAAGGTCGTGGCCATTTCTATTGTAATGAGCCGAGGATATCCAGGACACGGTAGTTAACCCCTGATGTTTAAATTATCAAACAAAAACTGGTTAAAATAGAATATGTGGATTTACTAGCTCTGAACCGACGTTCGATTGATCCCATTTCCGACCAAGCGGTAATTTACCGTAACCCAAGCCCGTATAGGGGAAATAAGTTAAGAGTATTTACCTGAGCTAGTCTTCTTTAATTTAAATAACTCAGTCGTACACAAAATTACTAAGTGCAGATAGCATTTACCGGCAAATCTAGTCTGGATTATGGCATAAGCTAACCAATTAATACTAACGGTCTTTATTTAAGTCATAGGCTTAGATCGTAGTGTACATGATCAAGACGTATAACACTTGACTAAACGATGATCGGATAGAATATAGTTTAAACCCGACAAGTAATTTTACTTGTATAATATGGGTAAACTATAAACATTCTGTATTTTGAAACTTAAATGACAAGGTTAAACCCGTTTCGGTTAATTTTCGTAAAATAGTTACATATACTTAACTGTGCGCATATTAGCAATATCGGGTAACCGTATAAGTTACGGACAAGTTATATATGCCATTATATTTTAAATAAGTTATAATATCAGTAGGATATCAACTTATATGCCCGTTAAGGTTTTAAAACGAAACTATGCCTCATAAGGGCATTTCGGTAATTATATACCGTATAAAAAAGACTTGAATATATTTTAAGTTTATAATCATAAGTATTATAGAAAAATAGTTTATTTATGATATAATATCAGTAGGATGCCAATTATATGTGTAATTTATCTTTTATGACCAAACTATGCACCGAAGGGGCATTTTGGTCATTTTACACATAGTTTATAAATTATTTGGGATTCTGAGTTTATAACATGTATCTACTGTAAATATGTTTACAATAAGTTTTAAAATCAGTAGGTAACAAGTCTTGGTCAATTAATATGATTTAAAACCATACCATGCGCTGAAACGGCGCTTATGTCGTAAAATGACGTTTCATACGATGTTTAATGAAAACTGACATTAGAGTCAGATTAAAATGTCTTAAATATGTTATTTAATATAACATATCAGTAGGTAATTGATTTACCTTGAAAAGATTTGATTAAAATCATTTTATAAGCCATAGAGGCTAAAATCGTCATTTATCGACATAGTTTAAGGACCTGTTTGAAAACTCAGTTTATAACTTGGTTTAACATCCCAAACAATCCTAATTATAATATTATACCAGTAGGAAACTCATTTTCAAGTTCATTATCATTTAAAACCTTTGTTTTATGCAAAAAGGACATTTTGGTAAAAAAAATGGCATAATTATGGAACTTGCGCATAAACCAGGATTCTGATTATGATTATGTAGTATAACCTCAGAGGGTTATGCTACATTATACTATGATCATAATGCAACTTTAGATCAGTAGGTAAATAATTTAAATCGGGTCAGAATCGAAAGTCAAAGCAGAAATCAAACTTTGCGACTTTCGGTTGCGAACCGACCCTAAAATTGAAATTGACGAGCCGAACATGTTCTTAAATGTTCTAATAATTATTACCAACTTGTTTTAGTGTCAAAACAGGTTTCATAACATATAAAAGATCAATTTATGATTTTTTCCGAAAAATGGCTTGTTTGACTTTTTAATATCATAACTTTGACCCGTCAATTGGTCTAGCATACGTGATCTTCAGGAGGTGTCCTTTATAGGGACTAACACCTACCTTATTACGATCACTTAGCCATGTTCATTTCGAACAATGGCTGGACCATAATGGTCTTAACCGAAAGTCAAAGTGGTTTCCGTAAAACGCTTGACTTTTGACTATAAAAGCCTATAAACGAAAATGCACAAGGAAGAAACACTTACCAGTGATTCCTAGGGTGCAAAAGAACTATGTTGGATGCTCCTTTTATCTAGGAGCTCAGAGGCCAAATTTCAAGCATGTTGACATATCAGTCACTCAGAGGCCAAATTTCAAGCATGTTGACATATCAGTCACTCAGAGGCTAATGATTTAAGCATGTTGACATATCAGTCACTCAGAGGCTGTTATTTATGCATGTTGACATCGGACCGTCACTCAGAGGCTCAGTTTGAGCATGTTGACGCCTTTAGTCCTTATTGGTCTTTAACAGACTATATTTAAAATACAACACGTGTCACTATACAATTGACACGATTTTACAGGGTGTTACATCCTCACCTCTTAAAAGAAACCTCGACCTCGAGATTTTATTCAAAAAGATGGGGGTACTTTTGTCGCATAGTGGACTCAACCTCCCATGTATACTCAGGACCTATAAAAGCGCCCCCTTAACATTCACTATAGGTATCATTTTCCTTCGGAGCTTCTTAACCTAAGGATCGAAATTGGTTTCTCAATGAACCTCAGGTTTTCATCAATTTGCACATCCTCGTGTGACATTGCTAGCGACTCGTCGGCTAGACATTTCTTAAGGTTCGATATGTGGAATACGTCATGAATTCCACTAAGCTCCTCTGGCAACCTGAGATTATAAGCTACAGTGCCGACACATTCGACTATCTCGAATGGTCCAATATATCTAGGGCTCAACTTGCCCTTCATTCTGAAACGCATCACACCCTTCCAGGGTGATACTTTCATCATGACCTTGTCCCCTACTTGGAACTTAAGAGGTTTACACCTCTTGTCAGCATAGCTCTTCTGTCTATCTCTGGCAGCTTTAATACGATCACAGATTTGCACAATCTTTTCCGTGGTCTCCAGGACAATCTCTGGCCCTTACAGTTGGGCTTCCCCAACTTCTTCCCAACACACAGGCATTCTACATTTTCTCTCATACAAGGCCTCAAAAGGAGCAGCCTTGATGCTCGTATGATAGCTGTTATTATAGGAGAATTCTGTTAGGGGTAAGTGGTCATCCCAACTTCCACCTAAATCGACCACACATGCCCTGAGCATGTCTTACAGAGTTTGAATAGTACGCTCACTTTGACCATCAGTCTGTGGATGGTAAGCCGTACTAAAGTTTAATCGTGTGCCTAAAGATTGTTGGAAACTTTTCCAAAAGTGAGATGTGTATCTAGTATCTCTGTCAGATACACTAGATACCGGCACACCGTGTAAGGACACAATCTTGTCCACATACAACTTAGCCAATTTATCTGAATTATAGGTTTCCTTTATTGGCAAGAAATGTGCTGACTTGGTCAGCCTATCCATAATGACCCAAATAGTGTCATTTCCACTTTTGGTCTTGGGTAACTTGGTAATCAAGTCCATAATTACCATTTCCCATTTCCAGGTGGGAATTTCTAATTGTTGTAGAAGTCCTGACGGCTTCTAATGTTCGGCTTTAACCTGCAAACATGTCAGACACTTAGCTACATAAGTGGCTATGGATTTCTTCAAACCCATCCACCAATAATTCTTCTTCAAATCTTGATACATTTTGTCACCTCCTGTGTGTACTAAGTACCTTGTATTGTGGGCTTCTTGAAGGATTAGATCTCTAAGTCCTCCAAGGATTGGAACCCAAATTCTATCATTGAATCTAAGGATTCCATCCTTTCCAGGAGCTAACTGATCCACAGTTCCTCCTAATCCCCCCTTAAGGATATTAGCCTCTAATAGGGCTTGCTTTTGCGCATCTAATAGCTTCTAACTTAAGCTATTTCTAAGCTTGATGCTCTTAGCGTTAATCCTTATAGGTTTAACTTGTTCTTTGCGACTTAAGGCATCAGCAACTGCATTTGCTTTGCCTGGATGGTAGCAAATTTCGCAATCATATTCATTAAGCGTTTCCATCCATCGGCGTTGTCGCATGTTCAAGTCTTTCTGATTGAATAAATGCTGGAGACTTTTATGGTCAGTGTATATAATACACTTTGTGCCATACAAGTAATGTCTCCACAATTTTAGTGCAAATACAACGGCACCGAGTTCCAAATCATGGGTGGTGTAATTCCTTTCGTGCACCTTTAGTTGTCGTGATGCATAGGCAATCACCTTGCATTTTTTGCATTAGCACACAGCCCATGCCAGTGTGCGATGCATCACAGTAGACTACAAAATCTTCAACACCCTCTGGTAGGGACAACACAGGAGCATTGCTCAACTTGTGCTTAAGAATCTCAAAAGATTCTTGTTGCTTTGGACCCTAATTATACTTAACATTCTTTCGGGTTAAGGTAGTTAAAGGAGTGGTTATTCTTGAAAAGTTCTCGATGAACCTCCTATAATATCCAGCCAATCCTAGGAAGCTACGAATTTCTGATGGGGTCTTGGGCACTTCCCAATTCATTATGGCCTTGATTTTGGCGGGATCCACTTGGATACCACGCTCGCTTACCATATGTCCAAGAAATTGGACCTCTCTAAGCCAAAACTCACACTTAGAGAATTTAGCATAGAGCTTCTCTTGCCTTAGCAGTTCTAAGATGCACCTAAGATGTTTCTCGTGATCAGCTTGATTACGAGAATAAATAAGTATGTCGTCTATGAAGACAATGACAAACTTATCCAGGTATGGCTTGCAGACTCTATTCATGATATCCATGAATGCTGCTGGTGCATTTGTGAGCCCAAAAGGCATTACTAAGAATTTAAAGTGACCATATCGGGTCCTGAAGGCAGTTTTAGGAACATCTTCATTTCTAACCTTCAGCTGGTGATATCCAGATCTCAGATCAATCTTAGAGAAGTAACTAGCCCCTTGAAGTTGGTCGATAAATTATCGATCCTGGGCAGAGAATATCTATTCTTGATTGTTAACTTGTTTAGCTCTCGGTAGCCAATGCACATCCGCATTCATCCGTCTTTCTTTTTAACGAAAAGGATAGGAGCTCCCCAAGGTGAGGAACTAGGCTGTATAAAGCCTTTCTCCAAGAGTTCGTCTAGCTGCGTCCTCAATTCCTTCATCTCTGTTGGTGCTAGCCTATATGGAGCTCTAACTACGGGTGCTGACCCTGGCAGGATATAAATCTTGAACTCCACTTGTCTGTCTAGGGTAGGCCTGGTATGGGAATACATCGGGATATTCTGAGATGACTGGTAGGTCCTCCATGTTTGGCTTAGGCTCATTTATGGTATCTTGTGCCATGTAGATGACACAACCTTTCCTCAAACACTTAGATGCCTTAAATAACGACACACTGTCTGGCAATCCGTAGTGTGAGTCTCCGAGGATGGTGCGCATTTCACCAGATGGGGTTTTGATTTCGATGAGTTTCTTATCGTAGGCTATGCGGGCTTGGTTATGAGATAACCAATCCATGCCTAAGACAACATCGAACCCCGCCAATTTCATTGGCAGAAGAGAGATAATGATGGAATGATTCTTAATGGATATAGAGCATCTATCAAGGATGGAAGATGTTGTTTCTATCGTTCCATCAGCAAGTTCTATCTCATAAGTTTTATCTAGGGTTCTTATGGGTGAGTTTAATAGTTTACTAAACTTATGGTCAACAAATGATTTATCCGCACCCGAATCGAAAAGAACTCTAGCTTAAATATTGTTAATGAGGAATGTACCTGTTATGACGTTATTATCATTAATGGCCTCATTGGCATTCATTTGAAAGGCACGGGCATTCCCTTTCTTAGCCTCTCCAGGTTTTGCATCATTACTTTTGGGTTTCTTGGGGCAATTGTACGTTATATGCCCTTTTTCATTGCAGTTGTAGCAAACTGCATCCTTAAGATCCGTGCAATCTAGGGTCTTATGCCCTCTTCTTTTGCAGATCCCACAGGGTTTGGTTTGTGGATTTATACTACACTGTCCCAAATGCTTATATTTACAGTTCTTGCACAGAGGTTTGTCATTAGACGCGTGTTGGTTCTTCTTGAACCCGAAATTTCCTTTCTTTTTAAATCTTTGGGAGTTATATCCACTCGTTTCCTCTTTCCGTCAGTTTCAGTCCTAACTGACCTTTGTCTTACCAGATCTATGGTGAGGGAAAGAGATAGGTCTACAACGGACCTATAGGTACTAGGCTGAGCAGCCTTTACCATGCCCTTTATTTCGGATTCCAACCCATTTATAAAATGCGCAATGCGTTTGGATTCGGGGTGATCAAATAGGAAACTAACCTATATAGGGAGTTAAAGTCAGAAACGTACTTCCGACAATCTAGGTTTTTCATTGAAAGAGACAAAAAGTTCGTCTCTAATTTCTCCACCTCATGGGGTGGGCAGTAAGTTTCCTTAACAAGGTTCACAAATTTAGACCATCCAAAATTATACAGGTGTACCTTACCTGTAGACTGAATCATGGCTTTCCACCATATTAAGGCATCGCCCTTGAAGGATTGTGATACGTACTTGACCACATCCCTATCAGCACAGTTGTTGATATCTACAATCATGTCCATCTCGTCTAGCCACTTTAGGGCTTCTACAGCTCCTTTATCCCCGTTAAAGTATCGGGGCTTACGGGAGACAAAGTACTTATAGGTACATCCGTGTTTAACAGAATGGGACTTTTCAGCAAAATCTATTTTCTTTGGTTCACTCTTCGCATTTAAAGAGTGAACGGAGCTCTCCTTATGAGCTGAATATGGTGGAATAGATAAGGGTCTAGAGCGAGTGGCACTCGACTCTCTAAGCCTTTCTATGGCCTTTCCCATGGCCTTTTCGACAGCCGCATCAATGCGAGCTTGAAAATTTCCATCATCAATATTTTTGTTTTCAGCTTTGTTAGATTCAATATTCCTGTGGCTACTTTGTGCTTCATTTGAGTTAGCCATCTTTAAGTCTTGGGTTCTATATACCAATAAAACTTCATTTAGCCATGGTATATCAACCATATCGGCTTTCAACATTGGAGATAACCATCCATTGCCTATACTAGTGTGAATAACATCACAACTCTTAGGCTTAACATAACTATATTTGGCCTAGGTCTTAATAGGACCATCATAATCAAATTACAATTTGGACGTATTCCATATATTATTGGACAGTGGATCGCAATGTCACAACTGTCATTGTCATCATTGATAATAATATAGCTCATAGGCTTGTCCCTAATGGACATAATAATTGGGCACATTGGCCTGTCACATTGGACAAAAATTGGGCACATTGGCCTACATCATAACAGATGTATATGGCATATCAGCCTGTCCCATTAGACATAAATTGGGCACATTGGCCTACATCATAACACATGTATATGGCATATCAGCCTGTCCCATTGGACATGAATTGGGCACATTGGCCTACATCATAACAGATGTATATGGCATATCAGCCTGTCCCATTGGACATAAATTGTGCACATTGGCCTACATCATAACAGATGTACATGGCATATCAACCTGTCCCATTGGACATAAATTGGGCACATTGGCCTACATTATAACAGATGTATACGGCATATCAGTTTGTCCCCTTGGACATAAATTGGGCACCTTGGCCTGACGGCTAGTGTGGTTCCTCAAGCCACACTACCAGGAGTATGAACATTCTTTAATGTTATATAAGAGTACCTTAATGATTGATTAATGTCCCGGTCACCTTCGACTTTAATGACCTTGGAGGCTTGGACCTAGTCCCTTACCTCTGGATAGAAGGATAACTTCCCTTAACTATCCTGATAGAAGACCCCATCGTACTTAACTATTATTTCTTGGCCAATATGTGGTCTACGCCACTTGGCATAATCAAATCTATTAAGGTCTTTTGGAATTATATAGTAGAGCATAAATTTCGAGTAAAATCGAGACGCTCATTTTCAAGAGGATGAATACATATATATATATATATATAAATTCCAAAATACTTCATTAAATTCCAAATTAGAAATTACAATACTAGAAAAATGAAATAAACTATCCATTCAAGGGCGTTAAAGAAATAAAAATGTCCACGCAGGGACTAAAGAAATAACAATGTCCTCACAGGGACTACATATTTATTAGAAGAGACTTCACTCGTCCTTCTTTCCTTTGACCAACTTGGAGAGTTTCTTGAAGAACTTGTTTGTCTTCTTCTCCGTTTTCTCCGCTTGCTGCTACATCTCTTTCATCTGTTCCAAGGCCTCATTGATGGCCTCAAGTGGTGGCGGAGGTTGTGGTTGTAGTTGTGGCATAACCGGATACTGGTACCCATAAGTTGGATATCCAGTTGGTGGATAAGTAGGTGGGAAAGGAGACGGGTAAAGTGTGTTGTGCATAACCGCCTGCATGTAGGGTCTTACGACCATGCTTGATAGTCTACTGGTGTAGATGGGTTAAAAGGATAATATCCAGACGTGTCTGGATATGTGGGAATTGGATTAGTATAACCCAATGGTGGTGGTTGAACAGCAGGTGTTGGTGTTGGTTCCACTATAGGTGAAACATTAGAGGGTGGGTCCACCCATTTGTGGGTCCTCTTGAAATGTGGGGTAGGAGTTGGGCAAAGGTGGCAGCGATCCCGACCTTTGTTCTGCACGTACCGGCATACGTGCACCACGCTTCCTTCTTGGTGGTTCAGGTGGTGGTTGAGGTTGGTCCACCGGTTCCATGTGGACATCTTCTTGTATTGGGGGTGGTTGAAAGTAATGAAAAGGAGTGTGGGCGAAGGTAAATTGGTTCCAATATTGGTCCCACTCATTAGGACCCTGGTAAGGCGATCCGGCATAAGAGTTCGAATCGCTTGATATTTCAATGGGATGCGTATTTGATCCCGACGGCAGCATCTCCGGGTCGGAGTCCTCGTCCATAGGGTTTGGTTGGTCCAACTGATTTTGATCGGCTGGAGGTGTGTTAAAGTAATAGTTAGGGTTAAATTCTTCATGGTAAGAGTGATGAGAATGGGAACGGTGAGAATGGTGTGAATGATAAGAGTAGTGAGAGTGGTAAGAATTTTGGGAATGTGATGGCGAGTGTCTATTAGAGACAGAACGTCTCGCTGGTTGCCAAGGAGACGAATCTCCTGATTCTTGGTAGGCATCTGAGTTGTGAGGTTGAGGAAGGATGCGTCCCGGTGGTCCTCCCCTCATTGGACCTTTTCCTCTCCCACTTTGTCCTCATACACGTGGCGGCATATTCCTGTTAAAAATCAATTTAAAAACAATACTAATAACTTAATAATGAAATGAGTAATTCTAGGTCAATTCCTAGGCTCAGAAGTCTAAGGAATGTGCTCGTGTAAGTTTGAGATTAAACACAAAAGACTTATGTTTAATTCTCTCAAACGTTGGCTCTTATACCAACCTGTCACACCCCGGATTTCCAACCCAAATCCATACACCGGTGGGCCCGGGTGGGGAGTATCGTGATGTCAGTTGATAATCATCATAGTCAATTAAATACGGCACAACGGAAGTCTTGGAGTAAAATTACTATTACAAACCGAATGTTCGAAAATACAAAATAATATACAGGATCGTAATAGAAAATCCACAGGCGGATCATAAATTGTACATGGAAAGAATATAAAACAGACTTTGGGCAGATTTAGGATTTGCAAGATCCTCTATCACTACCGAGCACCTCCGGCCTATTTTCGTATTGTACCTGCAGTTTAGTCTTTTGAAAATACGTCAGCTTTCGCTGGTAAATACACCTAACTGACTCATTTGAAAACATTACAAAAATGTTTTAAGTGCGTATCAGCACAAAATCTTTTTATAACTTGGGTTAATTGACCGTCCAACCTTGTTAACGGATTTACATGTTTGTCCACCCGGTACGGGGACCGATACACAATTAACGTACACACCACTTTGGACTCACGAAGGAGTCAATTCCTCCCAACCTTGTGGGAATGCATAATTGAGCGTTATCAGGTGTATGCCTACACCCGCGCTAAGGTCGTGGCCATTTTTATTGTAATGAGCTGAGGATATCCTGGACACGGTAGTTAACCCCAGATGTTTAAATTATCAAACAAAACTGATTAAAATAGAATATGCGGATTTACTAGCTCCGAACCGGCGTTCGATTGATCTCATTTCTGACTAAGTGGTAATAATTTACCGTAACCCAAGCCCGTATAGGGGAAATAAGTCAAGAGCATTTACCTGAGCTAGTCTTCTTTAATTTAAATAACTCAGCCGTACACAAAAGTACTAAGTGCAGATAGCATTTACCGTCAAGTCTCTAGTCTGGATTATGGCATAAGCTAACCGATTAATACTAACGGTCTTTATTTAAGTCATAGGCTTAGACCGTAGTGTACATGATCAAGACGTATAACTCTTGATTAAACGATGTCGGGTAGAATGTAGTTTAAACTCGACAAGTACTTTGACGTTTATAATGTGGGTAAACTATAAACATTCTGGATTTTGAAACTTAAATGACAAGGTTAAACCCGTTTCGGTTAATTTTCATAAAATAGTTACATATACTTAACCGTGCGTATATTAGCAATATCGGGTAACCGGATAAGTTATGGACAAGTTCTATATGCCATTATATTTTAAATAAGTTATAATATCAGTAGGATATCAACTTATATGCCTGATAAGGTTTTAAAACGAAACTATGCCTCATAACATTTCGGTAATTATATACCGTATAAAAAGGAACTTGAATATATTTTAAGTTTATAATCATAATTATTCGTGAAAAATAGTTTATTTATGATATAATATCATTAGGATGCCAATTATATGTGTAATTTATCTTTTATGACCAACCTATGCACCGAAGGGGCATTTTGGTCATTTTACACATAGTTTATAAATTATTTGGGATTCTGAGTTTATAACGTGTACCTACTACAAATATGTTTAAAATAAGTTTTAAAATCAGTAGGTAACAAGTCTTGGTCAATTAATATGATTTAAAACCATACCATGCGCTGAAACGGCGCTGATGTCGTAAAATGATGTTTTATACGATGTTTAATGAAAACTGACATTAAAGTCAGATTAAAATGTCTTAAATATGTTATTTAATATAACATATCAGTAGGTAATTGATTTACCTTGAAAAGATTTGATTAAAACCATTTTATAAGCCACAGAGGCTAAAATCGTCATTTATCAACATAGTTTAAGGACCTGCAAGTTCAAATGGTGAACTTGATCACCTATTTATAGTTGGAGAACTCAAAGGAGGTGAAGCCAGGTGTTTAGGGGTGTAAGATGGAGCTTACAAGTGTCCTAAAACGTGGCATAGCTGATTACAAGTCCATAGTTTCGATCAAATGGTTTTGGAGCTTTGTTTGGGGGCCAAGCCAAAATTTTCTGCCGCAGATCCCTTCTCGCGCCCCGCGAAAGACCTAGGCCAGGTCTCTCGCGGCTCGCGACCGCCATATGGCCAGTTTTAAGTTTTGACACTTTTAACCCCTTAACTTTATAAAGCTTCTAAAAACCTTTTTAAACACCTTTTTGGCACTTTTAGCCCTCCGTAGCCAATACTTGGCATACCCGGGATTATGCTCGGACATTGTCGAGCTCTCGGTTCGTTAAAAGGTCACTCAGAGGTATAAATTAACATGTTGACACTTTTAATCCCTCCATCATCCAACTTTCACATATTTACAAAATTGAACTCTCTCGTCCAATATTTGACACGTATGAGAGTTAGGACTTCACAAAGGATCACTCAGAGGCTTATTATAAGCATGTTGATTCCGATGTTACTCAGAGGCTGGGCATATTGACATATCAGTCACTCAGAGGCCAAATTTCAAGCATGTTGACATATCAGTCACTCAGAGGCTAATGATTTAAGCATGTTGACATATCAGTCACTCAGATGTTGTTATTTATGCATGTTGACATCAGACCGTCACTCAGAGGCTCAGTTTGAGCATGTTGACGCCTTTAGTCCTACTGGTCTTTAACACACTATATTTAAAAAATACAACATGTGTCACTATACTATTGGACACGATTTTACAGGGTGTTACATTTCAAGTTCTACTTTGTACGGTTGTTCACGCTATCTATTTCCTAATAAAAAATAAGTATAGGTACGTTCCAATAGTCGGTGCTTTTTTGGTTTTTCTCGATTATGGCACATATAGATACATGAAGAAAAGCTCGTGTCGTCAACCGCCCACCGGTGAATAGTAACTTTCGACTTTGACTTCGAAGTGGCGACTTTTTTCCTATATTTTTTGGCTCGAACTAGGAGTTGGAGTAGATGTACCGAAAGACTAAGCGTCTAGGGAGTTGAACACAACCGATGCTTGAATGTTGTGGTTGACACCCGTCTACATTTGTTGACTAAACCCATAGAACGGATAACCGGTTCCGGGATATGGGATGGCACCGGGTTTAGACATGGACCCGAAATTCTGGGGTTGTGGATTAAAGAAATCGGTTAAGTTCAAAAAGGTTTCGGCAGACCACTGATTTACTATCATTTTCTTTTTTTCTCATCAGAAAACTCAGTTTTGTTTTTCTCTTGTTTTTGTCATTTTTTACGTTTATCAATGTTTTTGTATTTTTTGGGTTGAACTTACTCTCCCTAATATTCAAAAAGTAAATTTAGAATTTTTAAAACATATTTTTGGATCTTCTCAAGAAAAAAATTTACAAAAACGATTTCTAGATGTTGATTTACTCTTGTTTTACCTCAATGTCGTTTACTAAAATTTAATTAATGAAAAGGTGATTTATCAAAAGCTTTGGTAAATGTGCCGGCATGTTGGTAGTTGGTGTGGGCCTAAGCAACACCGATGGGTTTCGTATTGAAACAATCACGTTTAAGGTGATATTCGAGATCTATGTGTTTGGTCTTAGAATGTTGTACATGATGTTTAGTAATCCGTAAAGAAGCTTAAATATCGACAACAATAGGAGAGATTAGGAGTTCAAAAACGTAGTCATACATCTGCTTTGTGCATTGCCAGGTGTCTTTGTGCACTCCCAAAAATGGATATCCATCCGTTGTGGATTTCAAGTCGATTTTGCAGCTACCGCAAATAGAATCACTACAGGCATTCCAATCGAAGTTATTATAATTAGGGTATCAAAGACCGGTGTCTTGGTAACCCTTCAATTAACTGAAAAATCTCTTCACAACAACAAGATGAGAAACTTTCGGGTCCAGCTGGTAACAAGCAGGTTAGCATGTAGGAAACACTTCTACAGATCATCATTGGTCTATCCAAAGATGTTGTCTTCCACATACTCTTGCACCTGCAAAGGTCTTCATCTATCATCTTTTGTAACGCCCCAAAAACCCGAATAACTAATTCGCGAATATGTTTCTTTTTTATATGGCATGAAGTGGGTTAACTAGTTTTAAATAACTTAGTTAAAACATGAGTTAAATAGTGGAGAATGAAATGTGTGACAAGTAGGAAAGAATGGAAAACTTAAGGGACGAAACTTAGTGAAATGGGTTTAAGTTTTATTAAAAGCTGAAGTTTAGTGTGTGTGTGTGTGTGTGTGTTGGTGTCGTGAATAGAGAGAAAGAGAGGAGAAATCGTCTCCAAAACAAGATGCAATCCAACCCAAATCAAGACCAAATTTGATGTTGAAATCAATGCATGAATGAAGAATCCTTACCATCTAATGCTGATAATCATGTGGTAAGTTGTAGAATTTAATTTGTTTTTTTTATGAAGTGAGTTTATGACCAATACGCGAATTTGGGTGAAATTAAGCATGAATATGTGTTGGAATCACCATATAGAACATGAATTACATGAAATTTTAAGTCATTTGATGTTTTGGGATGAAACCCACTTATAGTAGTAAGGATGGTGAAATGACTGAATCATCCATGTTCAATTCTTGTGCAATTTTGATGTATGATGTTGTATGTGATGAATTCTTGTTAGATAAATTGAGCATGATATGAATTTATTTGATGTTTAGTTTGTGTTGACAAATGAAAGCAAGAATTAGGAAGTAAAGCATGAAATACTTGTACATTATGCTTAGATAGTAGTTTGCACACCAAATGTTTGATGAAATGCCTAGATGAGATTAATAGATGGGATTAGATGCAAGTAATGAATGGAAATGTATAGGATTTGGATATGATGTATTTGATAGAAACTAAACATGAGAAATATGTTTTAGAGGGATTACACGTGTGAATTTAATTGATGTGATGATTTGGTAAGAAGCATGCATTAAAAGCTTGCACTCCATGCTTGAAGGTATAATACACCTTATGTGTTTAGTAGATTTTGTAGTTAGGATCAAGAGATGAAATTGATGTTATTGTATGACATGTAGATTTACTAGTAAGGATAATATTAGAATCATGTTAAATTAGTTCATCATTTATGACGTTGTCAAATGTAGATATGAGAATACTAGTGTGTGTGGAATTAAAAAAATGATTTTGTGTGTAACTAGTTGGTTATGTGGGGTTGTATGAGTCACAAAACATGAGTATGAAGTGTGTATGGTATGATGGTCTAGTATGTCAAGATGAATGTATGTGTCTAAATGGGAAGTTAGCATGCTTGATAGCTGACTTTCTGAAAAGTCAATGAATGTGGGAAATGAGATGGTTAGGTTTTCTAACATGATTGTAAGATTAGGAATATCATGTGAGGCATGATAGATCATTAGGTGTTAAACTTGATGACGTGATGAATTGTGTGGATTTGGAATGGTACATTGTTAAACTATGCCTTGTGATTGTTAGAATTGACTAATGAATGTCATGTAACATATAAGTTGGTAATGATTTGATATTTATGATCATCGTATGCTAACAAGATTGTGAATGTGATGACATGTTAGGAAAGGAAACATGTCAAATTGACACTAGCGCGAAAGGCTAACGGTTCAAAAGGAGGCAAGGAAGAAAATACGAATACACACTCTCAAGGTAAGTGATTCTCGAACCTGGTGATTACCATGTAAGTGAAGTTATGAATGTATGAATGTTTGGAATAAAAAAGGATGTAAATAATGGTATAGTTATAACGGTTCCTACGTGGTTAACTTTGTTTAATGTTATTAAGGAAACTTTTGACCTACGACCAGGGGCGGATATACCTTAGACGCAGGGATAGTCTCCGCTAATCCTTGGCGCTCCGGCGGTAGTTTAAATTTTGAAAAAATTTGACCTTTTTTGACGTTTTTTCGATTTCGTTACCCTTTTTTTATAAAACGTTACCCCTACGAATATCTTCTAGATCGCCACTGCCTACGACAACCCTTAAGAAAACGTTTTTACCTACGACGGCCGACACAACCATCTATTTTGCTTAATGTTATTAGATTTTGTTCTAACTAGTTGTATCGTATGCTTCTATATTCGGGTTTGCTTTTATCAATTTATTCATTAAAAATGTATACTTTTAAATTTAACAACGAACAAACATACTCGTATACACAATGATTCCTTGGCGACAAAATAATGATAACATTAAACAAAGTTTGCTTTTAATGCATACGTAGCATGTACGTGTTACGAGGTAAAGAACCCTCGCTACGTACGTGTTACGAGGTAAAGAACCCTCGTATCTCCCCCCATGACACATACATTGCACTCACGTGACTCCCCTTCTTTCTTTATATTCTTGGTCCCAATTTCAATTATATTCTCTTGTAACATACAATCATCCAAAAACATATCCAAACAAATTATGAAAAAAGATATGTAACAAAAGTTTTGAAATTCGGTGTAAATGTATTAATATCCTTCAAACTTCATGGATTACAACCACATGTCCGTCCTCACGACCAACCACTTTAAAAATATCATGAATAGAGCCTTGCAGATGCCCTAACCGTTCATACATACCTCGTTATAAGTTTAAATGATGTGAACCATACGGTAGAACCAGTTAAACCGTCCTATATACCCAGTTGAACCGCCTGATACACCCGGTTAAACCATTTCTGAGTCAAATCTGGTACGGTATATAAACTGGATTTTAAAACATTGGAAAATTTACAATTTTCTCCAGATTAATATTATACTTTTTCTATCGTTTTTGTTTTTTTAGTATGATAATGTTTTATTTTAATTGGTTGACTTCATGTAATTTTTTTGTATTATGAGTAGTATGTACAACTAACCGAAACACAAACTATATTATGAAAGAAATATTTAGTTTAGTGCCTGACAAGTCGGACAAAGCAAAATCTAATCATATAGAATACTACAATCTACATTAACTTCTATTGATTGGTTTTTTTTATCTATTTTTTTCTTTGATGTCTTTTTCCTTTTTAGTCTTTTTTATTATTAACTTTTAGTATTTGACATTTTTGGAATTATTCAAATAAAATATAATATTTTTTCGTACTTATTTGATATATGTTTTGGATGGTTTACGATTCGAAATATATTTTGCTTGAAAGAAGTCAAGTCAAATATAATACGTATTCATTGGACGTTATAAATTTGAGTTACTTTACATTTTGACGCCGTCACAACACGCCGTACCATTCTTTAATTTAAAAAATCCTTTATTTTCTTATATGTTTATTTTTATGTACATCTTGGTATAAATTTAGGTTGGTTTATGTTTCAACGTAAATTTCTTTCGCAAATAAATCATGTCACGCCGTACCATTCTTTAATTTAAAAAATCCTTTATTTTCTTATATGTTTAATTTTATGTACATCTTGGTATAAATTTAGGTTGGTTTATGTTTCAACGTAAATTTCTTTCGCAAATAAGTCATGTCAGATGTAATACGTTTTTGTTCTTATCTTTTGTATGTTTTCATCATGTTTTGACTTAAATTTTGTTTGGAAACAAGTCGATACATTTTTGTTAGACAATATAATTTCGAGTTACTTTATGTTTTGACGTCGTTAAAATACGTGAGGAAATTCACCACTATTAAACATAGCTTTCACTATTCTTACACCCCTAAATCTCATTTTCACTCTACCTCTCTATATATATTTATATATGTATAAGAAAGATAAAAAAAAGGATGTGTATCTCCCTTAAATATAATGTCAAACGCTACATTATTTATGAGAATATGATTGAATTATGAAATGTGGTGAGTGGGTACATGCATGCATGCATGCAGCAGGTGATGTTAAAATATAAAGATAAGAGTTGTGACATAGAATAGGGTGAGGGAGAATCCCAAGACAAGGTATAAATGTAAAATGAATAAATGCTAAAATAAATGACATCTTTAAATAAAATCACAAGATGCTACCACTTTTAAACACTCAAGTTTTGAAACCAGAAATAAAACATCTAACGGGGGGTCATCCATCAGGTGAATAAATAAATTTGTAGCAGAAGATAGTTCAGTTCAGATCACAGATACAAACATGCAGCAACAACTCATGCAGCAGCAGCAGCAACACACAGGTGCCTTCAACACCACAAGTGTGACTACTGATCACATCCAACAGGTCTTTAAACTTTAATCTCTCTTTTCTCTTTATGGAAGCTTATTTTATTTCTTTTACAAAAGCAGATATATGATATATATAAACAGTTTTCAAGATAACTCCAAACACCCCACTTGTTCTTACTGCAACATGGTCCACTCTTTTGAGTCAAAGAAAGATTTGATCTTTTTTATGGTCTGACAAGTTTACAACCAATTGTGTGTGTAGTATTTGGATGAAAACAAGGCACTGATCTTGAACATTCTGGAGAATCAGAGTACTGGGAAGTTCAGTGAATGTGCAGAGTGAGTGTACTTTTTCTTTTCTGTATGTTCTCAACAGTTAGATCATCATGTTAATGGTAAAAGGGAGTTAATATTGATATACCCGTCTGAATCTCTCTCTATATACACATATAAGTACATGCAGAGAGATAAAGTGTAAAAGGACGTGCTAATAAAATAATCCTTGTAAAATGGATAAACGTGGAGTTCCATACTCCATCTGGAGGTTTGGATTGGTTTAACGTCGGAAGTAGTAGTTCGTTTTTTTTATGATAGAGTTCTGGACATAAAGAGATAAAGTGTAAAAGGGTGTGCTAATAAAATCATCCTTCTAAAATGTTTAGAAGCAGAGTTCCATCTGGAGGTTTGAATTGGTTTAGCATGTAGTTTGTTTTTTATGATAGAATTCTATATATAAAGATAAAGTGTAAAAGGGTGTACTAATAAAATCATCCTTGTAAAATGGATAGACGCGGAGTTCCAGACTCATCTGAAGGTTTGGATTGGTTTAGTGTCAGAGGAAGCAAGAGGTCTGGATTAAAAGGGTGTACTAATAAAATCATCCTTGTAAAAGGGTGTACTAATAATGAACATGTCAAAACGAGTCGATTATATAAGCCTCAATATTGTAATGATGTGATTAGGGTTTACAATAGTGTGGTTATACAGAACATTATATTTCAAATCTAGTCTCTACACTATCACTAAACTTAATCTTGGTCTAATACTCCCGGTAAGCTAAGCGCTTTAGAAAGTCAACTTGAAATGTAAAAACAAAAGACAATAAATATATAAAAGAAAAGTAAAAGATCCAGCCTTTGTTTATACCACTCCATGCCATAAGATCTGCACATAGAGGTGTATAGAAACCCGGTTTGGGTCCAAACCAGTTCGGTGTATAAACAATCAGTTTTCTTTTATTTGGTCTCGCACCGGTTTGGCAGAAACCAGCTCGGGCTAAGAACCAGTTTTAGGACTCAAAACCCTAGCCCACCAAAACCGATTTGGATGGGGTTCAAAACCGGTTTTAGCGTTCACATCGTTTTATTAGGCGGATTCGGATTGGAACCGATTCTCAACACTGGTCCCAAACTTATACCAAACCGCCAGGTCGGGTTGGACCCAAACCAGTTTTTTTTACTGGGTCAACACTGGTAGTGGCGGATCCAGTAATTTTTTGTATCGTGTTTCTTTTGGTAAGTTCTCATTAATTTTTCCAAAAGGTTCTACTAATTTTTTCTATTTTTTTTCCAAACTGAGGGGGTTTCAGAAACCCTTAAAACACCCCTAGACCTGCCTCTATCTCCAGTGTGCACATATGAAAAACTTCAGCATTATGTTTTTTTACACCTCTATCTCCAGTGTGCACCAAAACCGAACAACATGCTAAACCTGCGGCTTTAATTTCTCTAACACCATTGTTTTGTTGATCCGAAGAATGTGAAAAGGTTGTTAGCAACTTCATCACCACCGTCTGTTGATTTCTAAATTAGGGTTTTCTCCTCTTGCTTTCTTCCTTCACAACACATACATACAAACTGCTCTGGTAGTTCTCATTATCACTAACCCTTCATCCAGTTAACCTGATTCTACTCTGAAATGGCTTCGGTGAATTGTGGAAACAACATTAAGCACCTGCTGCCGGATGTTGATATTTCTAAATGTCTCCAGGAGTTGAAGAAAAAGATGGCTAAGGCTCCTCAACGAGTCATCACGGTGGACGCGCACGACGACTACGACTACGACGAATACGACTTCAACTACATTAAGAGGCTGCATGGCGATTTCATCCCTGACATAGGACAACGCGATATGGAGGCCCATGAAATTTGTGTTGCCTACCTGACCGACAATGAACTACTTGTCATCCCAGCTGGTCTGGGAATGAACCCGTTCACACCGGCCCGATCTCATGCGGAAGTCGTGGATGCCATGATTCATCGGTTTGCCAGGGCCACAACTCGAACTTATCCACAGATCAAGGACATTGTCGAAGGACAAGAATCTGTGGCTCAGAAGCGTGCTGCGTTTGATGCGTTAGAGATGCCCGAAGGCAAATTCGAGGCTCCGGATTGGACGAATCCTGGTTGGTACCAAGCGGCTGGTGGACGACTGGATCCTGAGGCTGTTGCGAATATTAAGTTGTTCAGTCGCATTATGGGTTTCAACTTCGACATCCGGGATATGGGCTATTTGACATATAGTGAGTTGAACAACCGAGTTGCTGATGGCCAATGGTCGCAGCCTCTTGGTGACGTTACTAAGCGCTTCGTCACTCAGGTTCAGCCTTATACACTTAACTGTCTGGCCGACTCAACTGGGATGCATGTGGCCGATGGGACATCGGCGGTTGGGTAGGGTGTGGTATATTACCTAATGAAGCAACTCATCTGATCAAGGAATGGAAGTATACCCGTAGAATTCCGTCTATTGAAGACTTTGCAGCAGTTCAGGGTACTCATGACAAGGTGGGCTCGATGTTGATGACATACTGTCTCAACCTAATTGCCATGTATGTTTAGGGGTGACACCGCCTACTGTGCAGTGTCTGATGACCGTCGATGCTGCTGCACGCGTGTGGCAGATCCTTCCTATAGCTGAGTTGGCTGCCAGTGTGTTTGGTAATCGACTAGAGGTTATAGCGAGAGAGATTGACAAGATTCGACAGAACCCACCGGCGTACTCAAAGTTGCATGCACTCTATGGTGTCACTAATCAGCAACTTGTTGGAGCCGAAGCAACGGAGGCTGTAGATGAAGTGATGCCCTTCGTTGACAGATTCAATCAGGCATTATATTCCACTAAGGGAATCGACAAATACTGCTTGGCTTCGTTGACAGATTCACTCAGGTATTATAATCCACTGAGGGAGACAACAAAGACTGGTTGGCTTCGTTGACAGATTCACTCAGGCATTACATTACATTCCACTGAGAGAGAGAAGAAAGACTGGTTGATACAACATTGATCTTTTGTTAAAAATAAGCTTTTATTAAAAATAATTTACAAGGTTTTATACATCAAATATATAGTATTGGACATGTTTCCTTTTTGGTTAGTTATTCCATAAAACCGTGTCCATGCTCTGATCAAAAGCAATAAAACATCAGTTTGAAATTCGAAAAAAAAACGGAGGTCGAAGGAGAAAAATATTTAAAAGGTGGGACTCGACTGATATTTGAAAGTGGGATCAATACTGGCAACCACCTCTAGTGGGATTATTAAAATCCAATTTCCCTTTTATGTAATTTCAAATTTTCATTCATGCTTTTATTCCTTTTTAGTTTTTTTTTTTAATCTTCACCTATTGATAATTTTGCTTCTAGTTTACCTCTAAAAGTGTAATTGTGTAAAATAGAAAATTTGGCTGAAATCAAAGAAAAAGCAATAGAAAATGTATGATTAAAAGTTGAAAGCTCTTTAGATCCTTTCTATTTTAGCAAATATATATACAGATTATTATCGTAATAATCTAGCTATTGATTCTAGATATACAAAGAACCAAAAACATCAGACAATGAAAGTGTTTGTGGGTCAGCTCAACCGCTCTCAACCCATTACCCAATCAACCCGGTCCGCCCAATACATAACACTATGCTATTTTTGTGCAGAAAGCAAAGTAGGCTACAACACAACCTCATGTACTTGGCTGCAATAGCTGATTGTCAACCAAAGCAATCTCCTATTCGTCTTCAGGTAATAGTCTAAATCAAATTATAATACAAATTATTAATATTATTGTCACTTTACTGATATTATAGTTGTAACACACTAAATATGATAATGCAGCCATACACAAACTCCATGCAGCAACAAATGCAAATGCAAATGCAATCCCAACACATGGTCCCACAGCCTCCTATGATGGCTCAATCACACACAGGCTTTGGTCAGCAGTCTCCCTTTTCAGTGCACCACCATGCCTTACAAAGCCAGATTGGTATGGTGCCAAGTGGAACCAGTGGGACCAGTCTAGACGGTGATGGGTCCGGATTAGCCCAACCCGTGTTTGGGGATGGGTCAGGGGGCATTAGTGGATCAACAAGGTGGTCAATACCTAAAGAGAACATAAGCACTGGTTCTAGTGAAGGTATTGTTGGCACCCACCCACAAAAGAAAGGAAAACTCACTAGAGCTGGGACTTAGTAGAGTTTTGACCTTTAGTAGAGTTTTGACCTTGGTCAACGTTCGGGTGTTGGTTTGACAGTTGACTTTTTAAGGTGTTGTACAAGCTCTAGCTTGTTCATGTTGTAATAAGATGATCTACATGAATGTGAATACGAATCAGTAGTGTTTAACGAGTGTTTTGTTGTCACTGGCATGTACTTATGCACGGGTGATACCATTAAGTATATATTGATACGTTGACAGTTGATTCAATACCATGCTAAACAGTGAAACTATAATATCATTACATGTGACTAGTGCAATTACTACTACTCCAAGGGGAAAATGGTACAACTCCCACTACAAGAAAATAAATCTGAAGAAACTAAATTTTTTCGCCTCCCTGTAGGTTTTTTAGGCATGTAGGGACGAAATTTGTTGATTATTTTTTTAATATTCGTCACTAAAAAAGAAAGTTTTAAAAAAATATTAGTTGATTATTTTTTTATATTCGTCACTAAAAAAGAAAGTTTTAAAAAAATATTTTTAAAGTTGTAGAGACGACTTTTTGTCTCTATAAATTGAAACTTTTTTTTCAAAGTTTCTTATATTTCTTAATATGATGTTAAGTTGTAGAAAC
Organism: Scalesia atractyloides; assembly: GCA_947069175.1. Lineage (NCBI taxonomy): Eukaryota > Viridiplantae > Streptophyta > Magnoliopsida > Asterales > Asteraceae > Scalesia > Scalesia atractyloides. The sequence continues at coordinate 5,272,200 of CAMTDV010000026.1, read as the reverse complement.
GACTTTTTGTCTCTATATTTTTAAAGTTGTAGAGACGACAATTTATCTTCAACCTATATGGATGAAATGTCGCCCCTACAGGGTAACCTATTGTTCAACGTGGAGGACTTTTATAGTCTGTATAGGTTTTGTCCCTACTAAATGTTTTTTCTTGTATTGTCCTTTGACTTTAACTAATACAAAATTAACTATAACGTAGTTTTTAAAATAATATTTCAGGAAGTATTTATAGAAGAGAGAAATGTGTGAGGTCAGATAACGTTTCAAATGGTAATATCAACAATCATATTTTTGTTGGCTGCGGCTTAGGGACAAGACTAATGGAAATAATCAAGCCTTATTCCAAATTTAGAAGAGTATTAAAGTTTGGGGTTATGGCTGTATTTATTGTGTGTAATAGGTTTAATTATGTAATTAGTGTTAAAAAAACCAAGACAATATTTTTTTAGAGAACCAACCATATGTCGGTTCACCACCAATCTCCAGCACCTATAAATAGGGCATCCGGTGATCATTTGTAACTTTCGGTTTCAGAATTAATAATAGAAACGTCCTTAAGGGGCACGATCTATTGATAAGGTGCATCCCCTCTATTATTGAGATGAAGAGTAAGTTAGTTTGTCGTTAAAAAAAATTATATTATCATTCTTGATCCACATTCCATCCTGAGCATCATAGACAACAAGACACCACAAAGCCCCAACGGGTCTAACGTGGTCTTTCGAGGCCCAATCTTGTACTGTGCTGTAATGGGATTTTAGCTCAACAGGGCCCAAGAGAACCAAGATTACCCAACTGTAAAAAGCCAAGTATTTTTCAATTGACAGGTTATAACTATGGGTGACAAAATAGATAGGTTAAGCAGGTTTAGATATTCGGTTAAGATAAGTTTGAGTTAGAATGGGTTTTTTAAAAAAAGACTAAAATAAATTTGGGTTAAGATAAGTTTATGTCAAGATGGATTTAAGCCACAGTAAAAAAGATGCTAAAAAATTAAACAAATTGAAAAAAATAATCAGAATAATAAAAAAACAAAAAGTTAAAAAAGTCGATAAAAATAATAATAAAATTACAAAAACGCAAAAAATAAAAAAAAACTAAAAAGCGCATTATAGTTAAACTCTTCATCCTGTTAAAGTGTTCATAGACGTTAACTAGGGATGAACATTTGGTACCGGCTATCGGTACCGAACCGTACCGGTTATATTCGATATAGGTACCCACGTTCCCAGTTTTTCGGTACCGATATTTATGGGTAAAACACCGGTAATACCGGTACCGGACCAGTATATTCGATACCAGTACCCACTTTCCCAATTTTCGGTACCGGTTCGGTACCGAACGGGTACCGTGCTCATCCCCATTCACAACTTTAACTTCACAAATATAAATAATAAATGTAAAAATAATTTAAAAATCCAAAAAAATAAAAAAATCCATAAAATCTAAAAATAAAAAAACAAAAATATAATTAAAAAATAAAAAAAGCACATCACAAAAAATGTAAAAAAATAAATAAAATTTTAAAAAACTTAAAAACTAAATAATAATAAAAAGTTTAAAAAGTCAAAACAATAATAAAGAAATTAAAAAAACTAAAAAAATAAAAACAATTAAAAAGCGCATTACAACCAAACTCTTTATCCTGTTAAAAGGTTCGTAGACGTTAGCCTTCACAACTGTGACTTCACAAATTAAAAAAAATAAAATAACCTAAAAATATAAAAATAATAAAAAAATCAAAGAAATTTATTTTAAAAAAATATAAAAACTAAAAAAAGTTAAAAAATAAGAAAGATTTAAAAAAATCAAAAATAAAAAAATTAATAGATCAAAATATTCAAAAAAACCAAAAACTTAAAAAAATAATTAAAAAAACTAAAACACATGTGTTTCAAAAGTGGCCAATGTTGGGAAAATGTGTCAATTTTTTTTGAATTTACAATTTTTTATTTTTTTTCATTTTTTGTTTTCTACTTTTTTTTGGTTTTTTATATATTTTGATTATCATGAATTTATAGATTTTTAAGTTTTTTTCTTATTTTTGGATTTTGTATTTTTTTTATTTTTAAACTTTTTATATTTTTTGGATTTTTGAATTTTTTAAATATTCGTACTTTTTTTCTTATTTTTGACTTTTAACATTTTATTTTTTCAAATTATTTAAATTTTTTGATGTTTTCTTTATTTTTTTGATTTTTTTTTATTTTTTTTATTCTTAAGCTTTTTCTTAATTTTTTGGATTTTGTATTGTTTTTATTTTTTGATTTTTTTTCTATTTTAGTATTTAATGTTTTTTAAATTTTTTTATGTTCTTTATTTTTTTAACATTCTTTATTTTTTAATTCTTTTTTATTTTTTTATATTTTTACTGTTTTTTATATTTTTTGGTTTTTTTTTCTTTATGAAGTCATAGCTCTGAAGGCTAACGTCTACCAACACTCAAACAGGATGAAGAGTCTGAATGTGATGCTCTTTTTAGGGTTATCCACTTACCAAACGTAATACTCATCCTGACCTATAAATTATTTTAAATATATATATCTTAAAACTTATTATGACACATCCTTAATTATTTTCCAACCCATCCTGATTTATTCTCATTTTTAAAATGACCTAAAATAATCCAAATGGTTTTTATTAATAACCAAGGATTCAACTAATGCTGTCACCAACTCTTTCTTGCTCGATGAGGATTCAAGGTTGAGTTTATTTAAAAAAATAAATTTCTGTAGTGTTCATCAAACATTCTTCTTGTTAATTAAGAGTCCATTTTTCATATTACATTTGTTCTCATATCCTTATGTTATGTTACATATGGCAAAATGGACAGTTTGAGGTTGGATAACAAGTCAAAGCAAGCATTATTTTCTTGGTCTAAAAGAGTATTAATTGGGTAGACCGCAAAGTGTTTCTTGGTCTAAAGAGTTTTTTTTTAATAAATCTATTTATTGTGGCAATAACGTACTTTGAATAAGGTGATTTAAGGAGGTCTTATCCACTAAAACTAGCCTATCAACCTGTTTGATCTATTTCATTGTTAGCTGGTGTGTTTTGTTACTTATTTAACATTAAATGGATAATAAAACATAACCCAAATCAACTTATTTTAGGTTTTTTTTTCTTTCGTTTTCATGTTATGCACTAATTAAATCATGTGACGTGGTGCAACATATCATTCTCAACAGATGACCTCACTAGATCGATGGATATGAAGTAGGCCTGCAAACGAACCAAACGTTTGACAAATAATTTGTAAATTGTTTGACAGGAAGTTCATTTGTGTTCGTTCGTTTATTAAATAAATGAATACAAACATGAAATTTTGTTTATTTAGTTAAATAAACGAACATAAACAAAGGCCGCATTCGTTCATTTATGTTCGTGAATGTTCAGTAACATGTTTGTGTTCGATAGCTCATTATTGTTTTTAGTTTTTGTATTTTATTTAAATACCATTAGTGTTTTTAGTTTTTATATTTTATTTATATAATTCAAAATTTTGACAAATAAAATATTAAATAAGTGTCCTTATATTATATATTTTGTTCATGAACGCTTGTTTGTGTTCGTTTGTTTCCATTTGTGTTCACGAACACTAGTTTGTGCTCATTTGTGTTCATCAACATTTGTTTTCGTTCGTTGCCTAAAATCATCAACAAACAAATACAAACGAACACGAACATAAAATCTTGTACGGTAAGCGTTCATGAATAGTTCGTGAACACATATATTTCTTAACAAATGAACACGAATAAGGTTTTGTTCGCGTTTGTTTACAACCCTAATATGAAGAGTTTATTACATAATGACTCGCCATCCTTTCTTCGTGAAAGCTCCGATTTTAGTTTTTTTGCACCACATTTTAACGATTAAACATAAATACCCTTGCAAAGTTAACATTTAGTTTATGTAGTAGATTTATGTATGCCTTTGGTTTTAAACTTTCATTATCATTCATTTGATATTTAGTATTGCCAATTGGTAGTGTTAAGGTATATTCTTGTAGTTGTTGATCAAAGTTATATGAGTTATGCTTAACATATTGTATTCTAAACTCTAACCACGAAAGCCATCCATAAACATGTAAGAGGGGGAGGGTGATGGTGCTTATGTGCTTAAATGTCAGTTTTAGAAAGCATGAAGAGAAGGGGGTTATTTTTTAGGCTATCGGATATGGTCACTAGTGGATACTCATCACAATTCTCCACATGAATGGCAAGTCAGCATCCCCTTCTACCGTCCTTCTCCTCCATTATCAAGGGATGTGGTCGCTATCCTCTCCTTTTTTTAATTATTCGTTTACTCCATCATTTAGTGAACATATCTCGTGAGTGTCGTAAAGAATTCCACCACCTTCACGCTTCACGAATGGGGGGAGGGTTCACTGTGACCCCCCCCCCCCTTCCACGATCTATACCGCACAGCCTTTTGGAGGGAGAGAAGTGTGAGTAGGGAAGAGTGGGGGCAATAGAGAAAATGTGTTGGCCAGCGATTACATGAATGTTATTTTAGGAGGTCAAAATGGCCTGATTGTGGATGCTCTTGTAAAATTTCGTTACAGAATGCTTTTGCAATAGTTTTATTAATGGGCCTTATTTAAAACAGAACTAGTGAGCTTCCCCCGTTTTGTAGCGGACTTTCCGTCCCGATGTGTAATTTGTACAATTTTAGATAGTTTTTGTAACATCGGTCGTAAAACGGGTTCTAAAACCCGCACCTTTTTTTAATCAAGTATATATTAAAATCTTTGTTTCAAAGTTATTTTAGTCGTTTAATAGACTTAGGTATATTAATAAAATAAATAATAAAGAAAATAAAAAATAGTAAATAATATAAATTAAAAAGATAGTTAAAAATAATGTGCTGACCGCGGGACTCGAACCCGGGTCGCACAAGACTACACACACTTAACACACCACTGCAACACCCGCACAACATCTGTTTAACCCATCGAGTTAATCTATTAAACCTTTCATACTCAACTCTTCTTCCCTAAAACATCCCGCCTTGTAAGAGCTGCGTTTTGTCCGAATTCTTCAAAATGATCGTTATCTTCGGAATTAAATGCTGAAACCGTTTCAAAGTGTGCATTTAGACTCAAAAACGGATCCAACACAATCAATTATGAGCTGCAATCATTTAGCCCATAATTGATTTTGACCGAAACTCTCAAAATTGAGATTTAACGTCTGTGACTGTCTTCGGCTATAAATAGAGAGTCTAGAACCCATTTAGAACGCACACACAATCTCTGAAACTTTCTACAAACTCTCTGCTTCAATTAACACTCGCCGGAAAACTCGCTTGTCGCCGGAATCTTGCCAGAGAAAATCAAAAAACCATCGCCGGAAAACTCGCTTGTCGCCGGAATCTCGCCAGAGAAAATAAAAAAAACCATCTCCTGTTCGGTAAAACACCTTGAATCCTTTTCTTCTTAATTGTTATTATCAGTAGTAGTAATTTGATTAGGGGTCATTGGCTTAACAACCGGGTATGTTAAACTGGGTATATAAAATGAAGGAGATGAAGTCGATTATGTGTATAAATAGAATTAACATTGGTAAATATACAGGGTTAGACACACAGTCCAGTGGTGGACTATGTGCATTTTAATCACACAGACCCGGGTTCGAAGTCTTAACACACTGCCGATTCTTATAAATTTCCAACCCTTTTTTAATACTTATATATATTAAGACACAGATAGTATATAAATTTAATATAAATCCTAAATATTCCGGGTTAGTCACACATCCCAGTTGGTAGGGCTGTGTGCAACACGAAACACGCGTCGCAGGTTCGAGTCCGGCTCGCTGAACGGTTACACGCTTTCTGAAATTAATAAATCTTTTTAATTAATAAACAAAAATGGTTGAACTTAATAAGTGTATATAAATAATCAAATTCAGATATATTTCGGGTTAGACACGTAGCTCAGTTGGTAGAGTTGCGTGCACGTATACGGAAGGTCACACGTTCGAATCCCACACGCTACATAGAAACGTCCGGTTGACCCGGTTCGACCCGCTGAAAGGGTTATATTTTTTTAATTAACATTTTCTTTATTTTTCTCCAAAAATCATAAAAATATATAATAAAGTGAGTCCTTTTATACACAAAAATTAGTAATAAATACTGTAAAATTTCCTAAAAAGGTCTAATGAAATTCATTAAATAAAAATACTAATCTTAAATAAAAGAAATATATTTACCGAATTATTACGTGAATATTTAGGTTAGTTTTCTCGTCGGTTGGAATCTTTAATCATGCGCGTTCGTTATCAACTCAAGAAACACACCAATTGTGAGTGAATTTCTACAAACTTCCCCTTTTTATTCATGTTTTGGGGTGTATCATGTGTCGTTTATTTATATCGTTTATTCAAACATTTTGTGCTACTACCATTATATGAACTAACGTGCTATGTGATATCTGGTTTATTGTTATATGTGGTTATACTTTCTCATTTCAGTCAAGCTTTCACATTAGGCCTATCAGTTCCCCGTTTCATATGGGTAGAGCATCACGTTGCCTAATTAGATCGGCTCCATTTAATTGAGCCTTGATCTCACAGCTCATCATTTATCATGCTCACGTGTACAGTGCTAGATGTTTATGTGGTTTGTGGATAGTTTACATATACGTTTGCTCAAATTTGGTTTATGCACATTTTTATTAAATTAATCAACATATAATTTCTTTCAAATGTTTAAACGGGATTCACTCGCTAAATTTTGTTGACCCAAATCTCTATTTTTACACATGATACAGGTGAACAGGTTGAAGCAAGGAACACATAGGATTGGGCCTTAGAAGATAAATAAAGCATTATTTGAATGTCATGTTTAGAACATTTTGTGCTTGCATGGTTTATGTGTTTGTTGGAATTTTTCCTTTTAATTTGGAATAATAAATATGAAACATTATTATAGTAAATGTCATGAGTTTTGATGAAAACCCAATCATGTTCCGACTACCATATCCGCTGCGGGTCAGGGTGTGATAGTTTTGGTGTCATTTTTATGTGTTTTTAGATTGTATTTTATTAGTTTGTATTTGTGTAGGTCCCAGTGTGTTAAAGAAGCAAAAATGAACAAAATAAAGAATAAACAAGCAAGTGGGAATGAACAATGAAGTACGAGGGTTAAAAATGAAAATATGGTGATATATGATGTTGGTGTGTCACGAAAGGAAGGGGATTATCCAATCGCGACACACAAGGAGGTATTAGATGTTGACTTTGTGACAGAAGGTTTGACCGGCTATTTTTGCGTTATCCGAGATCTACACGTGTCGCGATGCATTCTTAAAACCAGCTCACAACACGCCAGTGACCTTTTCGACGGCAATCATGACACTACACCTATTGAAACCAGCCTTTGGTCGTACTTTTTCGACCCTAGAAGATCTTAGATGAATATTGGAGCATGTTGCAATTGGAGAAGGTGCTAGGAACGAAGATCAATCATAAAGTTCGAGACTTTGAAGAGATCCGCAAACTTTTAGTCGACTTTATGGTTTTTCTTTGCGTTAACTTGCTATGAACACCATGTATTCTGCTTTCATTTTGTGTTTTACCACTGGAAACATGATTAGAGGCTAAATCTTTTAAGCCATTAGGTTTAATGAACTGACATGTTTTGACTTTTTTGGTTGACTTTTATCAAGTTTTATTTTGAATTAAACTAGTTTGAGTTGTTGATTATGAACATGTATGCTATTGTATTGTTGTGATTATTTGATTAGTTGTCATCTTTGATGTGTTTATAAAGAAGAGATTCATCATAGACACGTTAAAATCAATTGATAGTTCGTTAATCTGACCAACTTTTGTTCTAACCCTATCATTAGAGATAGCATAGGTTAACTAATCAATAAAAATCACTAAATTAAAGTGTGCATCCAATTCCATTGTTTCGAGCAATACCGGCGGCAATAGTTGAGGAATGAGGGAGTCTTGACGGATTATCAAGTTTTAGGGACAATAGCGGCGACACGTAGCTGCTATCGCTTTCTAAAAGATAAAAACAATAGATGTATGATCTGTCCATTAATCAACAGCCAAGAATCAAAGATAGCCTTATGTCGGATTCAAAAGCTTTAGCGGCAATATTTCCGTTGTCGCCGCCATTGCTCTACTTTAGCATAGTGATAGATAAATGCAAATGTCAAACAAAGAAAAATTGTTGCTTATACATTACTGATTTAATGAAAGAATTAAATATGTCAATCGTTTTGGACATGGTCAAAAAAATACATTTATTTAAAAAATATAAAGCATAAGAGGACATAAGAAACACCATATTTCTTATAATGCAAATACTTAAATGACACGTTTGCATAATACTTTTGGGTCAAAATTTTGAGTAAGCATCAAGTCATCAAATCTTGGAGGTGTTATAACCTCTGGAATCATAGGTATGATTTCATTTATATGTTTTTTTGGTTTTCTCAAATTATTACATCATTTAATACAGATCAAATTGTATAAATCAATATTTATATTATACTTAAAATATACTTCATACCTTTCATTATAAAATCGGCTAAACCTAACATTTATGTTTATGTTTTGTCACATACAAAACATGTGAGGACATTTTAATGTTCTCAAACTCATGTTTAATATATATTTAAGAAAAAAAAACAAAAGACCACCAAATGAGGGGTTATCATCTTGATCAACAAATCAAAGAAAATCAAACCATACACAATCAAATCACATCATTTCAAGTTGACTTTTTTTCTTCAAAAATTCCCAAATTGCTTTTCAGTCACCACCATAACAATCACCACGATAACGAACCACCGTCACCGGAAACCTGCACAATCACCGGAAACCTGTACAACAACCGTCACCGACCACCTGCACAACAACCGTCATAATCATTTAACTTCTTATCCTCAAAATGTTGTGTAAAATTAATGGGTTTCTTATTCTCCAAGCTAAACTTCCGGTCAAAGTCAAACCCGAACGAATAATATCTCCGGTGAGCTTCCACACAGTCGCACCACCGCCGACAATTAACGTCATCATAACCGATCACCGGCGTAGACTGCAGTGGCAGATCCAAAAAAATTTTCAGTGGGTTCGTTTTGGTCGATTCTCACTAACTTTTTTTTCAAATCATACAAAGTTCTCACTAACCCACAAAACAGGGCTAGATCCGTGGTGTTGTGGAAAAAGTCAAGAATGATGATGAAATAAAAATTAAGTTTTTTTATGTAGTTTATTTAAAAAAAACTAATTTTAAAAGGATAGATAAAAAGACCAAAATGCCCTCACATGCTGCTTTGCATATGAGGTGACTTAACCATGAAATTTAACGTCGTTTGTGTTAAAGGTTATACTCTGTAACAAAATTTGAAAATAAATGTTGAGTTTAACCGATTTCATAGTTAAAGGTATGAAGTGCAGTTTAGGTATAATATAAAGGTTGATTTTTACAATTTTATCTTTGATATAATTACATATTGATCTAGTATAATTTCTTAATATAAATTAGACAAAAATGAGATTAGGAAATGGTTTCATATAAATATACATAACCATTTTAATATTTCATCACTAATAGGTCTAGTAATGTAAACCTTATTGGATCCAAGTATCCAACTTCATCCCAATATGAGTACAAACCCTTGATTATAACCGAAGAAAGTGAACCGGAATTACGAGAGTGTAATTGAGAAACCGAGGAATCAATTATGATTTTTCTAATATCAATTTAATGATCGGTTATGGTTATATGCGTCAATGTTTGATTTAACTGAACATAACTGACAATGAAAACAATTATTATGTGTTCTATTATGGCTCCCATTATTTCCATACCCCAGTATCTTATTTCCATACTAGTTTTGCTTTATCTTATTTTCTATATATCTATGTATACACAGAGAGAAATAGAGGGGAGGAGGTGTATGAATATTAACACTCTTTTATTATTTGCAAATAGTATGTAATAGTCGCTTATAATATCCATCGTTCGGAAAATGGAAATGATCAAATCTAGAACGTTAATTAGTTTATATCAGTTTAAATGAAATCTATGGGCTCTGTCTCCCTTCTTTTTTGAACTACTTTATATATATTTGTTAAACAAAAAAGTCAAGAAAAAACAATGTAAAATACAATAGATTAAAACAAGGAAGTAGTAGGTTCCTTATTTTGTACATATACATGCACTCTAGTCCAATGTTCTTTTCATATATTATTTAAAAGAAAAACTTAAGATCTAAAGCCATACTTTATTATTAATTTATTATATGCATCATTGATAGGTAACTTTATAAAATTCAAGTACGGAGTTTATAGATATGAATATGAGATTCATTTGCCGTCGCAAATATAATATAAAAATCTATAACTTTAGGAGTATATAATACAAATGCAACGTGTTGAGTGTTTAATGTGAATTAATTATTAAAGAAATAATTAAAGATCATTGTATAATGAGTCAAATAGCATTTCTGTGTGTGATTAAGGACAAACACTAGTTACAAACTGATAAATCTTCTTTCTTCTTCTTGAAGTACTAATTAGGATGTTAGAAAAGGTAGTTTAAACTAAATTAAAATATTCATAATTTAGAGATACCTACGTTAATTAAGACTGCTACAATGCTGAGTTTGTAGGATGAAGATTTGATTTTAAAAAAAATTGGAAGCTGGATTAACAAAACTTGTCGTACAACATTAAATTTGAAGTTTAAACATATAAAAGCATACCGAACCAGAAACCTTTAAAGAAAAAGAAATATTGATTGTACTAACAATTTTACAATTTTAATTATATATAAATTAATTTTAATTGTGTACAGATCATCCTAATAATATATATATATATATATATATAGTCAAAGGTGCTAGGCGCACTCACAGCACAAAGGGTGAACTTGTTGCCTAGGTTCAAGACACTTAAAAAGTGAGACCTGATCTAAGTAAGGCTCACGATAAAAAAACATGCGATTTTTAGCCGTTTTCGACATATTTTAAGATTGTTTCGTACTTTTTTTTTGCTTGTTTAGATTAGTTTAGGCTCTTTTCGGCTTTTCCCAAGTTCTTTGCATCTTAATTTGCACCTTGATGGATGCAAGGGAGTTCTGTTGCGTTGGGCCTTTGACTACTCTAGCTATTATATCGCTATGTTTTTCTCATGACACTCAATCGCCACATACAAACAAACAAACGCGCTTCATATTTGTAACTCAACGAACACTCGTGATTTTTGACAATGAATGTTGATAGACGAATCATATACATATAATCCTATGCAGCAAGCGTATTTGATGAGTTGGAGAGGATTCATACGACAAAGACTCACTACATTAATCAAATATATATGTTATAAAAAAGGCAAATGTCTATTACAAAAGCCGGGTGAAAGAACAAATCTTGTTAAGACCATGCGTAGTGGTAAGAGTGAATAATGCCCCCTGGGCGTTTTCCGCCATGTGGCAGTCCAGTCAGTAAGGGGGCACTATTGGACGTTTTTTCTAAAATAGGCGTAGTGGGATAATGCCACATGATGCCCCAACCAATCATTACCTAGTTATTTTTTTGAATTTAAAACTAATTAAATAAAAATAATTACATTACTAAAACTAAAAAAATGGATAAACTAAAAAAACATGACAAAAAAAATAAATAAAAAGGTGCTAATCTAAAGGCCGTATTTTTCACAAATTTGTTGCCGGCGAATTTCCGCTAGGATCAACGCCTCGCCTTGGAGGTGATCGATCAGTTTAGACAACACATCTATGTCTTTATCCATTTGCCTCGCCTCTTGTATCGCGACAAAATTTTTTTTCAGCGTTTCTTTCTTACATACTCTCCCAACACTTGTGACCGAGGTCTCGAATGTCTTGTAGGCGACGATTCATCTCTTCGAAATTTTCCTTCAACTCGAGATTAGCGGAAGACGACTTTACCGTTTTTTACCCTTTTTTTCCCACTTCTTCTACCGGGTTGTCGGGCCAACTTCTCATCCTCCTCGTCATCGTCCAAAATAATGTTTAAGTCGTCTTTACGCGCATCGGAAGTGGGTGTTTCCGGATCGACCGAGGATGACGTTTTCGACCTTTTTGCTTTAGCCCACTTTGGACTTTTGCGTAGAAGCTCCCAGCATTTATAGTATGTGAAAACGCCTCTAGTTTGGTCGTTCTCTTCTATTGCTCTCGTTAAAATATCGGCGTCACCTCCTCCGCTCGGCCAATTGTCCCTCGTTCATTGAAAAACTTCTTGGAATTGATGACGTTTTTGGTTTATATCGGTTCATTTGCTTGATATGGAATCCTTGTCCCGATATTCACATTTACCCATCGTCTTAAAAAAGTCTCACCAATTCTATTCCAAAAAGTTGGTGAATTTTGATGGTTTGCTACAAACAAATAAGAATAAATGTTACATTCTTAAAAAATAATAACATACGGTTACTTATTTAAAAAATAAAGTCGACTAATATTTTTATAACGCTTACCAACTTCAGGGTCCTCTGATATATCGAGCCAAGCCCGAGCTAACGTGAATTCCTCGTCTTTCGTCCAAACTAGGCGGGTTCCCTTTTGGCGTGGAGCGTTTACATCTTTTTTTTGTGTGACCTTCTACCGCGTTGAGATGCCTCAGGAACAGGCTCGGGTTGCGTCTCCGGCACCGTATCTACTTTGGGCTCGGGTTGTGAACCGCCCATTTAGGCAACGCCGTATGGGCCTTGAAAGAACAGTTGCGAACCGCCATAGCCTAAGATTTGTCCGTACGTAAAGATATTTGGGTCCATCTCTTGAAAATTAAAGTTTGGTTGTGGTTGGATGGTGTTCGGGCGATATGTTTGGGTTAACGGGTCTAGACAGAACACCAAAAGGGGGTCGGAAGGGATGCATGGTGTAATAATTTTTATAAAGTTTGAAGAAGCAGAGAGAAAGGTATGAAGTTTTATCAAAAAAATGGGTGAAAAGTGGGGTGTTTATAGGGTAAAAGTGGGATTTTAATTAAAAAAATTAAATGTTTTAATATTTTGACCGTTTGAAAACGGTCATATTTTGAAAAGTGTGCAAGTTTTAGCGTTGTTTAAACAATGCGGATTCAAAATTCCTTCACAAAAACGCTCAGAGGGACGGGTGTGCGACATAATGGGGCATTTTCAAGGAAAAAACATCATAAATCGCCCCATTACGTGTGTTCTTAATAATAAGACCAAATCGTGTCTCATACATTTTGTATTCTTCCACTCCAAAATCTTTTTTGACCTAACCTTCCCCCTCCAAATCAATTTACCATTTCTATATATAAAAGTATCTTCTACTCCTTTCTTAATCACTACATACATGTAAACTAGCTAAAACCAATTTTACATCAATGGAGTCCATAATTACCATGGGTAATCATGAAGATCAGCTCACTAATTCACTTGAAGAAGCCGATCCACACGAGCCAGTTGTCGAGCCAGGAGTTAGATCGTACGAATGCTTGTTTTGCAGGCGCGGGTTCACCAGAGCGCAAGCATTGGGTGGACACATGAACATCCACAGGAAAGATAGAGCCAAGAATAGGCCTAGTAGTTATTTGAGTAATAACAACTCAAATAAACAAGAAGATCATAGTTTCTATGCAAACCCTAGATTCTGCCCGCAAAGTTATATGTCCCAAACTACTAATAATCAAGAGGGAAACATTCGTTACACGGCATGCTTTTCATCCGCGTCAAGTAGCGTGCAGCCGGTAAACTATGTAAACAAGCATCAAGATTGTCATGGAGTGATCAAAAGTCCATCAAGGGAGGAAAAGAGGATGAGTTTAAGCTTGCAGTTTGGCTGGTCACGTGGAGAAGATCATAGAGAATCGAAAAGAAGAACTCGCGAACGAAGTAATGAAGATGAGCTGGATTTGGAGCTTCGGCTTGGACATGATCCATGAAGTTCCTCGGATCGAATGAGCATCATTTAAACTTCAAACTAGTGATGGCAAAACACTATTTCAATGTTCCCAGAATGTCTTTTTGGCAAAGGAAACTTTTCATGACTTCAGTTATGATGTTTTTGAGGTACAGATTATCTTTGTTGTTTTCCATCAAAGTTAGGGTTTACATGAGATATCATTACTTTGTGTTTCTTCTTCATTCTCTTTCTCAGAATTCCTAATAAAGGTTTTATTAGTTAACAGTATGTCTGGTGAAAAGTAGCTACTTAAAGCATTTATATATTTGGATTTGCATTGAAACCCTAATCAGAATCTATCTAATGCAAGAAACAAGTGTGAAGATAACAAGTATATCCATCAATTCCTTGTCTTTTTCTCTTGTAATGGTTTAGGTTTTCCAAACCCTGAATTAAGCTTCGTTTATGTAAAGTACAACTAATTAAGTAAAATTGTCGCAATTCCTGACGCTAAAATAATAAGTCATAAGTCGTGTTTGGATTGACATGTTTCATGTTCCATTTAATTAAAAACGTGGAGTACCTGTCAACTTGTTTAAAGTTAAAATAAGTAAAGTTGTCGCAATTCCTGACGCTAAAATAAATAAGTTGTCAGTTGCACTTGGATTGACATGTTTAATGTTCCATTTATTTAAAAACATGGAGTATGTCAACTTGTTAAAAGTTAAAATTAAGAATTAAAAAAACTATATATTATAACGTCGCCTCATTTACGACCAGTTTAACCAAGATATTACAATCAGTTTAACATATTTGCAACCTAATTACAACCTGCCAGTCAACGTTTGACTCGTTAGGATAAATGGGTTAGAGGGTTTTACTTTTAAGTATCCGGGTTAGGGTTGGTATCTTTTGAATACTTAGATGTTTTTATTTTTATTTTTCTTGAAAATAATGGGAATTGCCATGTTGACCGGAAATATTGACTAAACTTTGTTGTTTTAAAACTCAAAACTTTAGAAAATCATGCATATTCACTGATTCAACATCAGTCTTTTCTCCATATATATAATGAAACTGATTATTACAATCCAAAGTTGCATACAAATTAAACACACCTGCCATATGTCATATTATCAAGTGCTTAATGTTTCATGAATTGATGAATAGTATTGTATATTAATAAATATAACCAAGGGTTTATTGTTTACTCATGTTCTTTGCCTTGGCATTATGCTAACTGCCACCAACACCAATTAAGGATCTTGTGTTGGGCATGTATTAAATTCACCCATGTTTGGATTTCCTGAAATAAAAATTCTTTTTCTGCTTGACTGCAGAATTTAATCTGTCTGGGAGTACATTTTTAGTTAAATACTTTATAATATTTTTTTGATCTTTATAAAAAAAAAGTAAGGTTTTAAAATAATAACTTGACATAACAAAATGACAATTTGATGACTAAAACAAATGACCACTTGCTATGTTTAAGAAATTTTAGGAGCACAAGGTTCATGGTCATGTCTCACTTTTTTTTTCAGGTATCATACGTGTCTCAAGAATGAACCGGCCTCCAAACACACATAAAACACCATGACTATCTTCTAGGGACGTTAATTACCCGCCCAAGCTATCCCGATGACATGTCATTGCCATAGACTGAGCTAACCTAAAAATTTGTGAAGGTTTATGGCGATAACATTTTGTCACCATAGATAAACCTATGCTGACCTGAAAAGTGTCAGAAACAAACTCAATAAGTTTTTAGGATTTTTCTCCAAAGCAAATGTACAATAAATGGTTCAATGACAATCACAGTTCGTAAAAGATGTCAAACATATGCTTTTTAACATTAACGTTGTGCTTCCGAGTTTCATTTAAGGAGAAAATAGAAGAAAATCCATCCCTTTCTTTTATTTTCTCTTCTTTCTCTTCCTTTCCTTTCTCTCCATTTCATTTCAATTTGGAAGGATACATTTTAGCCTCCCCCCTCCTCCCCCTTCTCTTCTATTCCTTTCCCTCCTAAAAAAGAACTCTGGAACACAATTCTCTTACTTCTTTCCAAATCGCTTCCCTTCTTCTCTTAAATGAAACTCGAGAACACAACGTAAAAACTCTATCTTGCAACCCACCCATTGCTCTATCATTCTCATGTTCGTGAATTCCATGGGAGGAATACACAATCAATTTCAATTTCCGAACCGGACCAAACCGTTAGATCGTCAAACAAACAAAGCTGTATTGTCTGGATCTTAAACTGGCTAAACCAGCCAACTTGCTTCAATTTTGATTGTTTGATCGATCTCAGCAGTTTATGAACACCTTTGACTGTTCAGTGAATATTTCCTTTTAGTAAAAATAAACTCCTTACTAGATTTATCAAACATTACAATTTAAAGATGTCCTGAGAGAAGTTTGCAAGAGTTTTTTCTAGAGGTGTCAATCCTGCCGGCTTGACAAGTTCACTTTAATGGGATAACATGTTGAAATTGATGAACACAAACTATAATATATATATATGACTTGTCAGACAGGTCTATTGTATTAACAAGATTATGCATGACTAGAGAATGTAGGGAATATAATTGCTGATCTATTATTACTAAGTGTCTTAAATCCAAAACTAGTTGTAAATATAACAAGATAGCTTCTGAAATATGAAAATCATTTATGTGTTTGTAAATGTGTCTGATGACTAAACATTCAAGACGTAAACCAACATGACTTGTCAGGGTTAAAAAAAATAATTCAAGTCACTTTAATTAGAAGAACCACCATGACAAAGATGCATGTCATTACAAACATCACAAGCCATGTGAAGCATGAAGTCTTGAAACTCTCAGAGTACATCGCCGTAGCCCGTGTATTGACTCTCCCTGTGGTTGCTAAACTATGCTCAACGGCTTTTTCAGTTGAATCAAGAATCTGCAATCGAATGGCACCCGAGTTTTAATTCCAAAATTGGACTTAATTAAACCAAAGATCTGAAACTGGCATGACTTATAAAAGACTTACTCTTTCGGTGTTTTGTATGGATTTATTCATCTTGAGACTGTTCTCTTTGAGTTGTCGTGCCAAAACCACCATTTCATCCGCTAAATCTTCTTGAAGCTTCCTGTTTGAGTCATTACAAGCTTAGTAAAGGCCGCAAAATAAGGTTGACCTATCTTGAACTTCTATTGATACACTTTGGGTTACTTTCAATATGTTTGATCTTGTTCCTTTTATATGTTATTTTACTTTACAAGTTTGACCCGTTAGAGATAAAACATAACCCGAAACAACCCATTTTGATGTAAGTGGTCAAACTTGACACCTACTTTCAGTTTCAGGCATTGGGTACCTGTGTTTTGTTATGTGTGTTTGAGCTGCAGCATCCAATTTGACAGGAGATGAATCGGATGTTTCAGAAGTATCTTGGCCTCTAAACGATGATGAGGGTCTGTAAGTGAATACGAATAAAACCATAAGATAAAATTCAAAAGCAAATGCTATCAAAAACAAACTAAAAACAAAAGATGAAATAGCATATCTATGTATTTACACCATTGACTAGGTATGTATCTATAGAGGAGAGAACCTCATCTGACCTAGACCATAAGGCCCATTAGCCTACATATTGGACTATATGATTCACACTTCCCTCAAGTTGAAGCATGGATATTGATTATGCTTAGTGGATACATAGGCTAACTAGTTCCGGGTTTGGACATGAGGAGTAGTGATCCTCCGGTCTTCAAGCTTCTCTCGAGTGAAGTAACAATCTACTTCAATACGTTTGGTTCTTTCATGGAATGCTAGATTACCCGCTGTGTGAATAGCTGTCTCATTATCGTACCAAAGATTTATTGGTTTAGATTGTGTGCTATGTAGTTAATATCGGCGATATATCGCTTATCGTCCCCTCGTGAGATATCGGCGCAAAATATTGGCACCGATATTATCGGCGATCTTGACCGACATTTGACCAATTTTGGACCGATATATCACCAATTTTCTCGATACCAGTACCTTTTTTCTTAGTTCTATCATTCGTCTTTCTTCTTATTGCTGCTATTAGTGTTTTAAGTCTTAATTGTTAATGGTTAGTGTTTTAAGTCTTAACTAGTTCCTACTTGCTACAATTGTTAGTGTTTTGCAAGTGACAAAAGGTTAATTTGGTAGGAGAGTATACTGAATTGTTAGTATTGAATTGCTATATATATAAATTCTGCATGATATTAAAATTACCGATATCCCCCCGCGATTATCGATATCTCAAATATCGGTCATTGACCGATATCTGATTTTTTACCGCACTAACTACTAAATTGTGTGAACCCAATCTCACCAAGCAATTTAAGGATCCAAACGAGTTGAAAAGTAACCCCATACTCTAATTTGCACGTAACCCAGATACAACACTTTGCTTCTTACTCCATTCATAAACGATTGCACCCAACGAAATTGAATAACCGAACTGGGCCGCCTACTTGTGGGGTCTCCATCGTATTCAACATCCATAAATCCATCTATGATGCGGTGACGAAGGTTCTCGTATAGAATGCCACGACTTAAGTTCCCTTCAAGTATCTAAGAACATGACCAACGACTTCCCAATGTGCGATTCTTGATGGTTATATAAATGACCTACTGTACTTACTGAAAACACAATTTCAAGACGGGTGATGGTAAGATAGTTTAGCTTTCGAACAATTCTTCTACACTTTTCTGGATCTCCAAAGAAGGTCCCTTTCACGTGCTTTCAACTTAACGTTTGGTCTCTTTGCTTCGAATCTTTTAGAACATCCAAACAATAGTTTCATTGATCTAAGCAGATGTCTTTTTTTATTGCGAGAGACTTCGATTCCCAAGAAATACTTTAGTCAACATCTTTTGTTTGAAAGCAATTTCCAAGAACTTTAGCGGACCTAGATCTTTTGTTTGTGTAGGCCTCACATATACTTCCTTAGCTTACACACATCTCCATAGAAATAGTAACGGTTTTCTTGTCAGCCATACTCAACAAAACTCAAAAGGTCACCAATGAATCCAAGCTAAAACCAAATAGTAAAAAACTTAAACAAACTCAAAACTGAATCAAAATGGTTAGAACTCAAATTGCAGTCAACATCCACCCTACAACTTTGCTCGATATTGATCTCATGGGGTCAAATCAATAAGCATGCCAAAGGTCAAATCCAAAAATCAACTCCACAAGGATGGTTGAAATGTTCTAACTACGACAAGAAATTATATTGCGGCGGCACATTGGGCAACAATGGCGGAGAGTAACGACACATGGAGGCGTGTTAGGCAGTGGTTAATTGGCGTGATTTCTAGGCACCTTAATCACCGAGGGTCTCTAAAGATGATGGTGGCAGCAGTGCGATGAAAAAGTTCCCCGAAAAAAAGATTTTCGAACGGGTACTCACGAACTCAAATGGTAGGCTCTAATCAAAGACATATTAAGGACAAACGATGAAATAGTATATCTTTGTTATGTATGTACGTCATTGAGTTGGTATGTATGTATAAAGGAGGCAACCTCATCTAATAAACTAAACTAAGTGCTATCTACTGGACTGTTAATCTAACAGCTAAATTCAGTAAATCATGTAGTGTATACTTACACAAGTCTTCTTCTTAGACCAGGGGAGGTAATACTTTCTTCTTCTTTTTTACTATTAATGTTTTCCTTGACAGACGTATCAACTCTCAGCTCAGGGAATGCTACAGCATCCGACTGCCAAAAATGTTTAGAAAAAATATGACCTTATAGCATATGAAGTCTATTTGAATCATATAGGTATCACAAAAAATTACAGTAGATAAGTATGCATACCACGGGACTAGCCAGATTTGCTGCAATGGCTTCAATTTTCTGCGAGTAATCATTCACCAAAGCTTTTGAAACTCTGTGGGCACAAGAGGAAGACTATAATCCTATCAAGGGTGAGGGGTGTTTGGTTGAGATATTAAGTAATCCTGAATCGAATAATTAATAGTAACAAAACTGGTGATATACAGGTTGGCAGGTTGTAATAAATGGATAAACGTGTTGGTGACTTGACATTATAAACTATATATATCTTTTTGTTTTTATTCTAATGTGTTGCTAGGCCGACTTATATAATTAAACGGATTAAACAGGTCACAACCCAAGCACAACCTGTTTATTAAATGATTAGACATGGCAATCCAAAACCTAATTATTTTAGTGTAAGGAATTGCCAACCTATAAAAAACTTATTAATTCCCCAAGACAATCACATATTGTTTACTCAAAAACCGTCGTATATATTTTATACAAAGCAATACTAGCATGAACACACGCACGGACTAAGGAAAAATGTAAAGAAACCGGCCTCGGGAATCCTTCTGCATTTCGCTCTAAAGCAATCTCTTCCAACTGTTCTCTCAAGGTAGCAACATACTGCAAAAAACTGATATATAACTCCACAACTCACAATGTTTAACGCCATTAATGGTGTCAAAATAAGTAGCAAATTAGCAATTGTGTTTCAAAGTCAGAAACTTCAAAATCTTAATTACTGACTACTTAGACATTTAATCAAACAAGTGGTGGGCACAATTCCAAGTCAATCAAACAAAAAAAACTATCAACAAATCAAATAAACAATGCATTTTAACCAACATTTTCCATATCAACAAATCACATGATTCTTATATATTCAAAAACAAAGGGAGAATAGCAGAAACATACATGCATAAGTTTGAGCTTATTTTGTTGGTGTGGAGCAGCTGCTAGCAATCTTTTCAAATTGATTTCAGTTCTACTCAATCCCATCTCAAAGAAACCCTACAAGATTCATTGCCCCTTGTGTATAAAAAGAAAACTTTGAAATTGAACCCTATTACAAATGCACACAAAACAGAATGCAAAAGGGAAATTGATTATGATAAAGATAAAGATTATAGAATGCATGATAAAAGAGAATCATGATTAAGGCACCTTTAGGGTTTGAACATGGATCGTGCGCAGTGTTGTTTGATTGTTGTTCGAACGGTTACTCGTGTTGCCATCGGTTTCGGATTTCCTCTTACGACCAACTAACCGGAGTGTGTTATTATTATTATTATTATTATTATCATTATCATTATCATTATCATTATCATTATCATTACTATCATCATCATCATCATTATTATTATCATTATTATTATTATTATCATCATCATCATCGTCATCATCATCATCATCATCATCATTATTATTATTATCATCATTATTATTATCATCATCATCATTATTATTATTATCATCATCATCATCATCATCATCATCATCATCATCATCATCATCATCATCATCATATTATTATCATTATTATGATTATTATCATTATTATTATTATCATCATCATTATTATTATTATTATTATTATTATTAACCAACTTTTATGTTGAGAGGCGAGGTTAAGGATGCTTGTTTCGTCCACCCGTAACGCCTTTGCTCCCTAATGCTAATCACTTATTTATACACATATAATTGTAGAAGCATAATCGAACTATAAAAGATGGTTATAGAAAGATCATAATAATTCAGTTATTCCCGTTGTTAATTTTTTTTTCGCTCACCCCAATATGAAGTTGATGAACCATACAATGTGGGAAGTTCATGACAACTCATTCTAGAATGGTTATAACTTACAATTTGAAGTTTATTAGGTTATGGGGTGTGGATCCCCTTCTCTCCATCCTCCACCTTACTATCTTCCCCTGCATCCCTATTAAGGGATTTTCCATAAATCGAGAGAGAGAAAGAGAGATATGTGTTTGCGTAGGGAGGTCATGGGAATATCATTGAAGGCATCGAAATATTATCAGGGAGGCGATGTTCTCTATGGGCTCTCCCCTTCCCCACACCCCTTAGCCTTATAAGTTCTAAGTAAAGGGATGTGAATATGCTCATTATAGTTTCATGAATCATTTAGAGGTCAGTACCAACAAATTGCTTCGAGCATTACATCCAAAATACACATTTGGATCATGTAGCATCAAGAAACCACTTATCTAATAAAGGTTATGGACTTTGGTTTATTAGCTACTACTTTAAGAGCGAGTATTGCACTCATTAGTCTAGGAAACTATCACATTTTATCGTGTTTTTTTCTTTTAAATCTAAGAGTATATATAGCATCATCAATGT
Organism: Scalesia atractyloides; assembly: GCA_947069175.1. Taxonomy (NCBI): domain Eukaryota; kingdom Viridiplantae; phylum Streptophyta; class Magnoliopsida; order Asterales; family Asteraceae; genus Scalesia; species Scalesia atractyloides. The sequence continues at coordinate 5,250,173 of CAMTDV010000026.1, read as the reverse complement.
TTATGGCTTTACAGTCTAGTGGCATATTGGAGGTGAGATAAGGTTTTAGGACCAATATGTTTGAGTTAGATTTCCACAAGGGGGTTTTCCTATATTTATTGGGTTTTCTTCTGAATTGGTGTATATGCATTATGCTTAGTGAAGATGGATATAATCGGGCAGTTCCTTTAGTGACACAATGATACTACAGTGATCCAAATTTGTCGTTCAAAAAAAAATAGCATCGTCAATGTTCTCCAAAAGTAAAAGGACCAAATATGAAAATACGCGATAGCTGTAACCGTAAGCTAAGATATAGGGTTTTGCTAATCCGATCAACAGACCCCCACAATATCTCCGGCTAGGGTTTTGGTAACTCACTTTTACCTCCATTTTCGAACCACAGCAAGCTTGAAGCTATCAATAACAATGGCGGTTGATGGAAACTCGTTCGAAGTTACTCCTGAAACCGAGAAATTTCTCTGCGAGCAATTGCTAGATCAAACGCAACCGATTTCGGAGCGGTTCAGAGTCCTCTTCTCTCTCCGCAATCTTCGTGGCCCTGCCCCTCGCAATGCTCTCATCCACGGTTTGTTCATTCTCTCTGTACGATAATTTATGTGGTTATGTTATTAATACGATAATCGCCTAATTCGGAGATGATTACTGTGCTTGATTGTGATGTGTCAGTGGAATTAATCATGGTATTATTACTTTAATCCAAACACCTGTTGAAGATAGTTACCTTTATAAATAGGATTAGTGTTGTAATTTAGGCTAAGCAACGGCTCGGGATGGTTAGAATTCAAATGAAAAAACGGATAGAAAGGTGCAATCAAATACAACGGTAGATTAAGAATTATCGCACGTTCAAACAGTTCATTGATAAACTTGGTATATTAAACTGTATTTGCAGAATAGAAAGGAGGGAAGTTAACTGTCAATTGCATTACAAATGCTTACACAAATACCCTATTTATACCTGCCTATATGGCAGTTATTTAACTAACAGATGTGTCATTTGGATTATGGCATAACTTCCAATCCGAACAATACTACACTTTGTGGATCGACATCTCCTAACTTAGGCTATACACTCATATTTGTCACATACCAATAGGTCCAATATACACAATAATGTTTAATAATTAGACTAAACTTATATCTAAGACAAACCGTAGGGATAGGGCAGACCAATACATGTTTAGGATACAGAAAAACACCACCCAAACTTGTGAGTAGGTTCTAAGAATACCACTCATGAAGCCGCTCTTGGATTAGCAATGGAAAATACAAGACCACCCAAGTTTTACATTCTTAAATCACCACCTTTCATTGAAGACATCTGTTTGATACATGTAGGAAAGAACAGATATCACGAACCCACGTCCTACATTCTAGATAAATTGGAAACTAAATTACTACCTATTAAGCAAAGAAAACAACTAGGAAAAGCTTAGAATAAACTAAAGTAAACAAACACAAGATAATGGAACACTATAGTTAATTGGTGGTGCCGACATGGGTGTAGAATCTTGCATGGCTTTCTCTAACCACCATCATTGGGCTCCATCCGATCCTATTCAAATACAGGAAATGCTGACTCGCTGTTGCACCTGGCTCTTATATGTTTGTTGTCTCAAACCCAAGAGAAACAGCGGCTAATTTGTTTGAAATTTCAAGTGCTATGTCTGTTTCAAGTTTAGTACTTTCTCGATTAGGTTGACTGCTATCAATCAGTTTTTTTTACTTTTTATTAAACAATTGTTGTATGTTTTGCTTGTAGAAAGATGAATACTTGGATATCTCTTACAAAGCTGATTTTTTTAAATATGTTTCATGGAAATTAGTCAATTTTCATATCGAAGTAATTTTAGCATAAGTTTTATTGTTGTAAAGCATAGGTATGGGAACAAATTGTCCCTTATTGTTAATCACATCATTTTATATATATGTTTTGAAATGTTTGAAGCTGACAGTAATCTTTTTTTTCACCTGGAACTGTACGTGGAGCATATTAGATGTAATGCTATGAGCCTTTAAATGTAATTTTATATTCATCTGTGGTAGTGTGCTTCTTTCATGGCAAATTTGATTTTAAGAGGTGTATAAATTTTGATTATTGCAGCAACAAAAGATCCTTCAAATCTGTTGGCACATGAGGCTGCTTTTGCTTTAGGTCAAATGCAAGATGCTGATGCTATTCCTGTTTTGACAAGTGTTCTTAATGATCTTTCTTTGCATCCCATTGTACGTCACGAGGTTGGATTCTCTCACATTTTCTTGCTATTTTTAATTTAATGTGATTTACACACAACACTTATTATGTATTTATGTTTATAAACTTATGTTTTGATTGTACACATGAACAGGCTGCAGAAGCTCTTGGTGCCATTGGTTTAGAGAGTAATATTTCTCTTCTAAAGGACAGTTTTGGATTCAGATCCAGCACAAGAGGTTCGGGAGACATGTGAATTGGCTCTTTCTCGGATTCAGGAGCTGAAAAACGTTGGTGAAAATAATATATCATCTACAATAGAGGCATCACCATTTTTGTCAGTCGATCCAGCTGCACCTGCTTCTTGCTCTTCCGTAAATGAACTAAGGTTTGTTGCATAATATAGTTAGAATTTACTTCTTCATGTAAATAGATAGCCCATTAAAAAGAAAACAACACATACGTGTAGAGACCATAGTTGTTGATAGCGTTATAACGACAAATAGCGACAAGGCACCTGTATGCTACATAGCGAATAGCGATAAAGTAGTCGAAAATTCAAGAAATTGTTTTACATTCAAACCACCAAAATAAATAAACATTCAAATCACCTAAATAGTTAAAATACTCAATCACAAATCATCTAACTCTTCATATTCCGGGTAGTTGTCATCATCATCATCACGATCCGATGTTGGCACAAAATTTTTATAAGCCCCAACATCGTTTTCTTCAACATTATCATCCACTAAGCCTTTTCCTTTTGGCCTTGAGCTCGATGCAAATGTCTTGGCACCCTTCTTACTCCCACGTGCTCTTGTCGAATAGGGCGCCTCTTCTGCCCCAGTAGCATCCCTTACATGATCCCATGTCAAAAGTTCACTCTCGACCACCGGGGCATCTTCTTGACCCTCTTCTAAGGCTCCCATCAACGACTCTTGCGGATCTTGTACATTTGCATCATCTAAGATAATCGGGTCAATTGTATCACGCATGCCGTACCTTCTTCTTAGAGCCCGATTATACTTAATGTATACAAGATCATTAAGCTTTTTTGCTCGAGTAGGTTTCTTTTTTTGGAATAAAGCTACAAAAATAAAATATAACTATTATTTATATTAAATATTAAATAGAGAGTTCCTTACATGTTCAAATACACTCCAATTACGTTTGCACCCCGACGAGCTACATGTTAAACTAAGCACCTTAACCGCAAACTTTTTTAGTGTCGGTGTCGATGATCCATTTTGCATCCACCAAACCGCTAACAAAAATACAATATAAAAAATCCCACCAATAGCAAAGCTAAGGTAGAGTTTGAGGATGGTAAGATGTAGACAACCTTACCGTGTAGGAATAGAGAGGCTGCTTCCAGTGAGACTTTGGCTCGATAGTAGTTTTGCATCAAGCCTTGGACATAAGGCACATAACACTCAACAATTGAGACAAATGCTGATTAGTGCATGTACCCTCTTGTCTTTCGGCTATCAACGCCGCCACATGATGCATGATTAACCATCCCCCTCTTTTAACGTTATTTTCATAAAATTAGTAAAATAACGTCAAAATTAGTGCACTTTCACTTTTGCCCCCCGAGCGCCCACGCATATATACATTATATGCGCATACCGCAAGCGGGGCGGATTCCTAATTAATAATATGTAAAATATATCTATGAAAAGTATACCATGAGCAAGTTTTGTTCTCATTTTTTTTGCCATAGGTTCCCTAAAAATCCCTTCAGCGGTTCTACATAGTGGAAACTCAAGATGAATCTTTATATGCTTATCTTCGTCCAATGCCAACTTTTTATTGCAAGCGATTAACCCACCCTTGACCTTTTCACCATCCTCATAATATTGTTGTAGTACAAAGACAGATTCAAGTAGTTTCCCGCTGCATGTAAAGGCCGATGTAACTGGTAGTCCCTTGCTATATTGTCGACGGACTTTTGGAACAATATTAACATTGTCGTGAAAGTTGGTTATCCATCATTAGGAGTGCTTCGTTTGGTTGATGGAGAAAGTCTTCTATGGGCTATATTTATGAGGCGATGGACAAGGCAAAGGAGTTAATTGCTAGAAATTTCAAGAAAAGAAGAAAAGTATCAAGACATTTTTTAAATAATCAATAGAAGGTGGGATTGCCAGTTACATCGACCCTTTAAAAAGTGGGAAGTGCACAAAAGCGATGAGGTCTAAACCGAGGCACAAAAGCGGTGAGCTTTTCATGCACAAAGTGATTATATAAACTATTTTATATATCCCATAGGTTTTAGCATCCTCTACCTATGATTTAGCTATAATTAAGCTTTATATATGTTTTAAATTAAATGAAAAAAACATAAATGTGAGCATAAAAAGCCTGTTGTACAACTCTCAGTTGCACAAAAACCACCCATGTACAAAAGGCGCGCACCTCACCTGCGCCTCTGGTCAAATTTTAGCCTAAAAAGCGCGCCTCACCTTCGCCTTTTGTACACTGAGCTCCTTATGTCACACAAGGCATTTTGGTTTTTGCCTTGCGCTTAGGCGTGCTTTTTTAAACCAAGTTTACATGCAGCGGGAAACTACTTGAATTCGTCTTTGTACTACAGCAATATTGATATTGAGGATGCTGAAGAGGTCAAGGGTTGGTTAATGGCTTGCATTAAAAAGTTGGCATTGGACAAAGATGAGCAGATGAAGATTCACCTTGAGCTTCCATTATATAGAACTGCCAAAGGGATTTTTGGGAAATTTATATATTTTTTTTACATATTATCAATTAGGAAATTTTACATCCTTTCTTTATATTGTTATTTTGTTAGCGATTTGGTGGATGCAATATGGATCATCGGCACAGACACTAAAAAAGTTTGCGGTTAAGGTGCTTAGTTTAACATGTAGCTCGTCGGTGTGCGAACGCAATTGGAGCGTATATGAACATATAAGCAACTTTCTATTTAATATTTAATATAAATAATAGTTATTATATTTTAGTTTTGTAGCTTCATTCCAAAAAAAGAAACCGACTCGAGCAAAAAAGCTTAATGATCTTGTGTACATTAAGTATAATCGAGCTCTAAGAAGAAGGTACGGTATGCGTGATACAGTTGACCCGATTATCTTAGATGATGCAAATGTACAAGATCCGCATGAGTGGTTGATGGGAGCCTTAGAGGAGGATCAAGAAGATGCCCTGGTGGTCGAGGGTGAATTTTTGACATGGGGTCATGTAAGGGATTCTACTGGGGCGAAAGAGGCGCCCTATTCGACAAGAGCACGTTAAAAAGGGTGCCAAGACATCCGCATCGGATCGCGACGATGACGACGACCTGGAATATGAGTATTTTAGCTATTTAGGTGGTTTGAATGTTTATTTATTTTGGTGGTTTTAATGTAAAACAATTTCTTGAATTTTTGACTACCTTATCGCTATTTATAAAATAGCGGTCGCTACGTAGCATATAGGTGCCTTATCGCTATCAACAAGTATGGTAGAGAGCCGCGCCTTTTAAAAAAAATTTAGTTGTCGCTATACGCTTTTGAAAAAGTTAGTTGTCGCTATAACTCTAATAGCGACACTACATCGCTTCGCTACATAGCGCGCTACAGCGATCACTATAGCCACTATGGTAGAGACCTTTGCTGCACCTCGTGTCTAGGCGCTTAAAAACACAATACATTTCAAGATTTAGATTTTTATTGTAATAGTTAACCCATTCATCTTTTATACAACTAAAGCGCATTTTTAGAAAAAGAGTGTACGGTGTACCAAAGTTGACCCACTATAACGTATACTTGTTTTGATTCATAACCCAACCCCATCATCTTACCACCTCAAATTGTGGTTGCAAACTAACCGAACGGACACATACAAGACCCAGTTCGTGTTTGTTTGTTAAGGAAATATATGTGTTCATGAACACTTACCGAAACAAGATTTTTTGTTGGTGTTCGTTTGTTAAAGAAATGAACATGTTCTTGTTCGTTTGTTAATTTTAGGTAACAAACATTCATGAAAATAAATGAACACAAATAATCGTTCATGAACAAAGACTAAAATACATTGTTACTTATTAAATATTTTATTTCTCGGAATTTTGAAGAATTTAAAATTAAATATTAAAATTAGAAACATTAATGAACAATCAATAACACACGAACATAAATAGCCTGTGTTCATGTCCGTTCATTTAACTAAACAAACGAAATTTCTTGCTCGTGTTTGTTCATTTACTAAGCGAACGAACACAAACGAACTTCACGCCAAACGGTTCACGAAGTGTTCGCTGAACGTTCAGTTCGTTTACAATCCTACCTCAAATCGTTATTAATCAGGCTTTGATCATTGATTTACTTCGTGTCATATAATTTCTTACAGGGAGATCATATTAAGTGAAGAAAAAGGCATGTACGAGAGATATGCAGCTCTTTTTGGACTCCGAAATCATGGAGGTGATGAAGCAGTTGCTGCGATAATAGATTCATTAAATGCAAAAAGTGCTTTATTGCGACACGAGGTCTGCAATTTAGCTGTTTCTTTTTACTGATTTTGGAACCTCGTATTCGTGTTTGCGTAAGCTAGCTTTTTTACTGGGATTACAGGTTGCTTATGTGTTGGGACAGTTGCAAAACAAAGCGGCTTCAGATGCACTTTCGAGAGTACTTAAAGATGTGAACGAGCATCCTATGGTTAGACATGAAGCTGCTGAGGCTTTGGGTTCCATTGCAGGTTCGGTTACCTATGGTTTATATTAATTGTTAACCTTATGTTAAAGTTTAAACTAGGAATATGTGGTATGTCGTAATTGTTAGAATGTGTACAATAATCTATAGGCGGTAAATAGTTTTTCAGAGAGTACTTATTAAAGAATTTTAAAAAGGTGATTTAAAAAAAAAATTACTGGGTTCTCTCCTCCAAAATCTAACTTAAAATTTTGTTGTCTTTTCTTTTTCTTTTAATATTTTGTTTAAGATAAAATTTAATATACTTCATATATATCTAAAGAGTAAATTACCTGGACGGTCCCTATGGTTTATCAAATTTTCACGTTTAGTCCCCACCTTTTTGAAATTACATGTATGTTCCTCATGGTTTGCTCAGTCGTTACTCGGGTAGTCCCCCAATGTTAGTTTTTACAGCTGAGTTGGTGTAAAATGACAAAAATACCCTTTTATTAATAAAACAAAAAATAAATAAGTAAATAAATAAATATTAAATGATAACTAAAATTAGTGGGACCCACCTAAACAAATCAAAGCCCCACTCTTTTACCTGGAGTAGTTTGACGCGAAACTAACAACCCCTTCTCAGGCAAGAACTCCGACCGACATGGCCGGAAACCTGCAACTCACCAGTTATTCACTCTGTCACCACCACTAACCTTGTCGCTACCACCATCCCCGCCTGATCTCTACCAGAAACTTGAACCCCCACTTGCATCACCTCCACGTCCTAGCAAATATTACCCCTTATCCCTTAACCTCCCAGCAACTACACAGACATCTTTTATACCACCATTTTTTTTCACAATCAAATGAAACATCCTAATAAAATGAATTATTTTGTGTATTGATTGAAATTGAAATAGAAATCAATACAACACTTGGTCAGATTCGAAATCAAAACAACGGGGCATATTCTTTCCAAACAACGGGGCAGATTCGTTCCAAACCAACTAGAAATTGAAAAGGGTAGAGAAGTGAATGGTTTTTTATCCACCATAGAAGCTACAATTACTACGAACGAGATCTACCATAGAAGATCTAAGCATAGGTCAAGAAGAAGGTGATGTTTTCACCTGGTTTGTTTTTTCCGTCCATATAAAGTTGGTGAAGAAAACATAATATACATCGAGAGAGAGTGAGAGAGATCCTGAGTGATAGATAAGAGACAGAGAGATACCACAGAAAAGGAACGTGGCCAGCAGTGGTGAACACAACGGTGGTTGATGAACACCCAACGGGAAAGGAAGCGGAGTGACAAGGGGTGTGCTCGGAAGAAGGTGGGGGGTTGTTTGTGTGTCTGTTCGGGGTTGTTTTGTGGGTCCATCCGTAGTTTTATTTAGTTCTTGAATTATTTATGTATTTTTGTTTTTTTTAAATAAGGGATATTTTTGTCTTTTTACACAAAACTAACTAGAAAAACTAACATACATCTACTTGGGGGACTACCCGAGTAATTACTTAGCAAACCACAGGGAACATTCATGTAATTTCAAAAAGATGGGGACTACACATGAAAAATTGATAAACCACAGGGACCATCCGGGTAATTTCTCTATCTAAATACACAGTTTTGTTGAATTTGTTTTTGTCTACCTTTATTATAAGTTCTGTTGAAAGATAAACATTTAGTTATATCCAACATTAAACTTTTTTTTTATATTGACAAATTTAGACAAATAATTTGGTGGGAAATTTTTTTGGATCTAAACGGCTGGGTTGGGTTGACTAGAGACATTTGTTAACATTGACTAGTTATGAAAAACTTCTTGTTTATGACAACCGTTTTTGTAGATGACCAATGTATATCTCTACTTGAGGAATTCTCCAAAGATCCAGAGCCGATTGTTTCACAGAGTTGTGAAGTTGCTCTAAGCATGCTGGATTTTGAACGATCCGGCAAATCATTCGAGGTACTTGGAAGATTAAGTTTCGCTCATTTTATATGAAAACTGTATCGTGTTAAGAGCGATTGGTTTAATCTAATGTTGTTTTCTGCAGTACCTCTTTATGCAGGCACCTCAATTGCAGAAGGCATCATGATTGTTTCACTTTGTTGTGTGTTTTGTTACCATTGAGTACCAAACGACATACATTTGGATAAGAGTTTTGAAGGATGTAGTCAACAGTTCACTTATAAGATGGTGAGTCAGGTGCTTGTGTGTTTAAATTATAAAAACAAAACTAACGGTAAGTTAATAACTTATTGAACACAACATTTGTCTCTTGCTTTTGTATAAGCTCACTTCTATTAAAAAATGATAAGTTCTATATGAAAGTAAATTTATACAAAGAAAATTAGTAAATTAATAACTTATAAAATATAAAACTTTATATATCCAAATAATCATAATATATATTTTTCATTTAATAAATTAAAAGATAAAGGTGACAACTTTGGATTCTTGACAAGTTGCAACATTGTAATAGAAACAAGGTTGGAGAACTCGCTAGTCGCTAGTTGGTCGGTAAGATGGGGACTATCAACTACTCGAGATTAATCGGGGTTAATCGGATCAGGTTTTTTATATGTAATTTTCAGTTTTATGTATATGTATACACATTTTTATGCGTAAATATTTTAAGTAGCTAGGTTTAACTTTTACTCAACTCATTTTATCAAGTATACAAAATTAATTGTTGGAATTTACATGGTTTGGTTGGAAACTTGTCGGAATTTAGAGGTTTTGGCCGGAAATACAGGTTTTTTGCCGGAATTTGGCCGGAATCGCTGATTTTTGGTTGGCCGACTAGGCCCGAATAGTGATTAATGGATACTGGCTGACTAGCGATTAATCGCTGACTAGTTGCGATTTTTACAACACTGAAGAGAAAAGCGACTATTAAAAAGAGGCTTGTAATGGTCATAGTTGGAAAGAACACAAGAGTGAAAGACTATTGGTATTAAGGGGGAAAGGGGCACTCTAGGGTAAGTATTCTAGTCCTTACGAACCATCACTCGCCATATTAAGAAGTGCACAAAGTATCCTTTTACATTAAGTGGTAACGGCGTCTACCTGTAAGCTTTTTTTTTGTTTTTTTATAAAAAATAAACTTCATTAAAAGGAAAATAAAAATGCATAATGTAAATTAAACTAAAAACTGCAAATAAATAAAAAAGTTGATTTTTAAAATAAAACATCCTAGAAATCCGAAATATGGCTCGTCGGCCAACCCTATTTTTCCGCAAGTTTTCCTTTGCAGGCTACAAAAACTTTTTGCACTTCGACTATGATATTTTCATGAGTCGTAATATACGTTTGAAAATCTCCCTCTTGCCGCTTGTGTGACACTTTCGTGTTGTTCTTTAATCAAGGCCGTAGAGGCTTAGATATTTTCTTCTCTTGCCTCGGCCAACTTTTGCGTCATCGCTTCCTTCTTTTGGCGTAAGATCTTATTTCGTCGCTTCCCAACCCATGCTGGCTTGTAGTTTGGCTCGACGAACCGGGAGTTCTAACTTGTGCCCTCCTCTTGGGTTGTGTTGGGCTAACTTCATCGTTCAAGTCCGGCACCAACTTATCGAATGGCCCCAAGTTAGCCGAATCCGAGGATTTTCTCTTGCTAGAACTTCCACCGGAGTCTTCATTCAACAAGTTGATTTGACCCTATTTGGATGTTTCTTTAACAACGTTCCACGCAAGACCGTGCTTGAACGCTTATTTATGTGTTACTAGAAAATCCTCTTGAACCTTTTTCAAAACTTGTAAATCATTGCAACCGCTTTTACAAATGCGACCCTATATGTTTAAAAACAAATGAATTAGAAAATTATTACATGTTAAATTAAATTAAAATAAATAATAATTTTACCGCTTGAATGTAGAGGCCGTTGAACCAATTAATTTTCCTCAACATTGAAGTCCATTTTGAGTTTAGTTGATCTACGTTCGGTTGGCACCATCTCCAAGTCCAACGAAGTTTTTGTGGACCGCTTTCCACAAACTATCTCTTCTTTGATGGTTTTCCTTTTTGTCGGTCAACCGATACGTGGGGGAATGGTTTAGCCAACTTTTCTTCCTCCTCGGGACTCCATTCCATCTGGTTCGCCCGGTTAGCTAATTTTCCCTTTTTGTTGCCTTTAGTGCTTCCCACAATCTCCTTTACATGGTCTTCACTTCCCATTTGCATTTCTTTCGAATTAGGATCGAAATGCGTTTCTTGGACGTATTCCTCATCACCCTATCTTCTTCAACGTTTTGACGTAGTGGTAGCTCTTGTTCTTCACTTTCTTCTACAAAATGACATGGGTTTCTATACTACCCAAACGGTTCAGAATTTTGTATCACTTCCAGCGAAAAATCGAGCCGAACCGATGGAACCATTGGTTGTGAAAAAATAGTTTGGTTGTTGCCCAAACATATAGGTCGGTGGAATGGGTTGAATAAGAGGAGATTGTGGCATATACCCGTCACCACCAAAAGGACCACCTCTGATAGAAACGACATCTTGTTTACTTGAATCAGCACCTCTTTTGCTCGATCCGGCACCTCTAGATTTTTTTGTGAGTCCATTGTAGACACTTTTGAGGGTTTTGGTAATGAAGGGTCTTGGATGTGTTCCTCATCACCCTCATCTTCTTCAACGTTTTGACGTAGTGGCAGCTCTCATTCTTCACTTTCTTCTACAAAATGACATGGGTTTCTATACGACCCAAACGGTTCGAAATTTTGTATCGCTTCCAGCAAAAAATCGAGCTGAACCGATGGAACCATTGGTTGTGAAAAAATAGTTTGGTTGTTGCCCAAACATATAGGTCGGTGGAATGGGTTGAGTAAGAGGAGGTTGTGGCATATACCCGTCACCACCAAAAAGACCACCTCTGCTAGAAACGACATCTTGTTTACTTGAATCGGCACCTCTTTTGCTCGATCCGGCACCTCTAGATTTTTTTTGGGAGTTCATTGTAGACTTTTGAGGGTTTTGGTAATGAAGGGTCTTGGACGTATTCCTCATCACCCTCGTCTTCTTCAACGTTTTGACATAGTGGTAGCTCTCGTTCTTCACTTTCTTCTACAAAATGACATGGGTTTCTATACGACCCAAACGGTTCAAAATTTTGTATGGCTTCCAACGAAAAATCAAGCCGAACCTATGAAACCATTGGTTGTGAAAAATAGTTTGGTTGTTGCCCAAACTTATAGGTTGGTGGAATGGGTTGAGTAAGAGGAGGTTGTGGCATATACCCGTCACCACCAAAAGGACCACCTCTGCTAGAAATGACACCTTGTTTACTCAAACCGGCACCTCTTTGCTCGATCCGGCACCTCTAGATTTTTTTATGTGAATCCATTGTATCGCTTCCAGTGAAAAATCGAGCCTAACCTATGAAACCATTGGTTGTGAAAAAATAGTTTGGTTGTTGCCCAGACATATAGGTCGGTGGAATGGGTTGAATAAGAGGAGGTTGTGGCATATACCCGTCACCACCAAAAGGACCACCTCTGGTAGAAACGACACCTTGTTTACTCGAACCGGCACCTCTTTGCTCGATCCGGCACCTCTAGATTTTTTATGTGAATCCATTGTAGAGACTTTTGAGGGTTTTGGTAATCAAGGATATTGAGAGTGTGTTGAAATTATGTGGGTATAACATATATATATATTTATATATATATATATATATATATAGGGGAGGGTTATCTTGAGAACGCTAAATATTATGAGAACCGTGAGAACGAATGAAAAAACCATGAGAACTTTGTCAAAAACAATTCAAATTCAAAAAAAAAATTGCAATAATCATTATTATTCAAATACAATATTAGAAATTAAATTTTCACATTTAATTTACGTGAATTTATAAATAAAGAAAATTTACACATGTGTAAGTTTGTTATTAACACATGTGTAAATTTGTTATATTTACACATGTGTAAAAATTCTAATACGAGTGATTTTGATAGGTGAAATGAACTATTTGACGCTGGAAATTCTTTTTTTATGTTGTATTTTAATTATTATGAGGTTTGTATTAAAAAAAATTGATTTTGATTGATTTTAATTAAAAAAATTGATTGATTTTGATTGATTTTGTATTAAAAATTCTAATAAAGTATTATTAGAGAGGAGGGGCGCTCATCGAAGATACTTCTCACCAACCCATCCATCAACGTCACCTCAACTACCCACATACCATAACCCGGAGACCACTCCATCGACGTCAGTGTTCCCGCCTAGAAGCAGACAATTTTTCAAGTCTCTCTCCTCTACACAAACATCAGCCTCTCATCTCCACACGCTACCCTAATCGATGACTGATACCATGATCACAAGCCACACACCCTACCCGAATGAATGGTTGTCGTGTACCCGCCACAGTTAAGTATCCAAAGGGGTACCTGAATGGTGCCCCTTCTTCCCTTAGTCGGCTAGTTGCAAAAATATATTATTTCTTGGTGTAGTATTGTCATTAGCACATAAAATTTCTAGGGATTTTTTGTGGTCCGATTTAATTGGTTTTGATAAAGACTTTGGGATAAACCGACAATTTTGGTTTTGGAGAACAACTAACCAAACGGGCCAGGTTGGGTCGGTTAGTCGGCTTGACTAATTTTACCGGATTGACGGTTTACATGTTCATTTTTTATTGATTAACCAATAAAGATGGTTCATGATTGAAATTCATATACATAACTACGTACCTTAAAAATGAAAAACTATATGTGAATAACGAGAGTCATACAATCTATCTGGTTTACATAGTTGGTTTTAGGTTCCAGATGAGGCGGTACCATTAAACCGACAAAGTGTTTTAATCTCAATCCAGCTCACTTGTCTTGTTATAGATGGTTCGCTCAATTTCAACGATTTATAAAACACTTCAAGATTGTTCACGCTATATATTTATTCTTGTTATTATTATTATATTATTATTATTATCATTTCATTCATAGATATGTCATATAGTAAGTGAGAACTCATAGGTCATCAAAGTGGACTTGCATTGAATCATTGATGGCTTGCAATTGGTAAAATAACCTATAACAACATGATTTGTTATAAGAGCATCAATTGATTTGCCTTTTATGGGAATATATTGATGATCTTTAGTAAAAAAAATGGGATCCTAGTGAGAACTCTCAGAATACCGATAACCATTTGGTTTTGTGAATCAAATATATATATATATATATTAAAACATCTAAATAATAGTAATTAAATAGTACTAACCAATGAAATTACATCAAGATAGAAGGTAAACGAGCAACAAGCAGCGTCGTTACTCTTTTTTAAATAGCAAAACTAAGTATTATAAAAACTATATTCATAGATCTCGGAGTCATAACATTATTATGCATGGCCCTTTGAACTCGGCTAGTTGCAATGATAATAACAAAACAATTAATAATAATTTCAATTCCATCTATGTTTAGTAATTAATCTTGTATACTTGCATGTACATCATTTCACTTGGAGAAATATGTCCTAAAGCAAGTTGTAGTGTGCTAGGAACTGCATCCATGATTGTTTCTGCAACGTTTTCAACTTAAACTTAATTTACATACATGTGTCGATATCTCGTAACAATCAAAAGAACAACTTAATATACAAGACTTCGGCTTTGGGGGGCAAGAATGATATAAAGCATATCGCGCCAACAACACGTGGATGATTCGTGAAGTTGAAAGACTAAACCATGTGATCGAATTTTCGACTGTGCATGATATGTGGATACTGAAAGAAATCATACAACTTTGTTGGATTTAGATTTAACTATTTAAGATTAGGTTCCATTTGCAAGATGCTTCATATTGAGATGTTGAAATTATGAACAATTGACAAAGAGGCAACACGAAATCACAAAGTTGCAATAGGATATGATTTAGATGCCTTTGATGGATTAGATGCTTTTATTCTTCATGCAATTGGGGTTGACTCTATCCTTAGTAGTTATCTAGAGCCAATTTCTAGGTAATTTAAGGATCTTTTGTACTTGTATCGGTTAAGGTCCTACCAACATCTTGTGTCTCCGTTAGGTTAAAACATATGAGTAGCGTATGATACATGAAAAGCAATGGTTTGCTTTAGCATGTTTAGCGGATATGAAATTTACAAGAGAAGAATATAAAGCAAGTGGCTACCGAGGGGTGCGTACATGAAGATGTTATCAAGAAAACTTTTTTGCCTTCTCTCCCTCAAAGACTCCCAACATTTTGAATTGTCAAATGTTCGAGTCTTTGAAGAGAGAAGACAAAAATTGTCTTGATCTTTAAGATTTTAAGATGAATCTCAAACTCTTGTAAAAATCTTTTGGTTATTTAGCTTTTCTTTATAGTTTGTTTAATCAAGAAATACGAGCTGATTTCATATTTTCTTAATCACAAAAAAACTATAATAGTTTTATAAAACATATATTTGCCTTAAATATCAATTTATTATTTCTTTGGTAAAGATAAACAAAAGGTTTTATGATACATATATATTCTTTTATGAGAATTACTCTTCTTGAATTCTTTGGTGATACAATGATTTTATAAAAAATGTAAACCTATTTAAGTAAATACAAAGTATTTGTATGCATTTGATAAACGATATCCATATTCTTTGATATAAAGTTTCAAACAAATAACAATGATGATGTTTCTTTTATTCGCTTCTCAGTTTTCATAGAAAGGTATGACTAAAAGTAGAGAAAAATATTGTGTTCTTCTTGATATCTAATTATGTTAAGGCCCATATCTATTAATTCATCTTTCTTTATTTGTTCACCCAAATCTTTAGATTTATGTGTTTGTATCTCTCTCTCTCTCTCTCATATATTAAACACCAATTTAATCTACTCCTATTTTTATACAATTTTCCAACGTTGGACTTGAACCCTCGACCTTTTAAAACAAGACACCATTTTACAGGCCTAAATACCGGTATGTATTACCGTTGAATTCCTTTATGTCTTAGTGTTTCATATGCTTCAAATATTTATGCCCCAAAACATTTATTTGTGATATTTTAACATTCATTATTTAGTTTATCTATTGAAAATGAGTTCTTAACTTTATAATTCTTCTTAACACTACTTCAAAAAAGTGTCCTCAAGTTTGTTGGGTGTTTATTAGAGTAATGAATGATTCACTAGCTACTCTATTATTGAATTATGAGTTGACACATCTCCTTAACAAGAGATTTGCAATGAGCTAATACATGTCCAAAAGCAAGCTAAAGTGAACTAAGAGGATACCTCTAAGCTCCTTGGTTCGATAATTAAACATCTACAAGATTCGTGTGCTATTTTGTAAGAGAAAAAACATGAAATCCTAATGATATCTTTTACTAGTGATTTCATTTCTAACGACATAACCACTGATTTGGTTGTTGTACGCTGAGAGACAAATACGAATAGTCGCAGAATCGGTTCAAGGGAACCATGATATCTTATAGTTATGAGGTATGTATTGTATATATTTTATCATAATTTGTTTTATACAAATGATATTGTGTTGTTTCCCCGCAAAATAAAGATCTTACTTATAATCTTATACGTGCAATTTCTTAACAGTTAATCACGTATGTCACATTCTGGTTGGACCTCAACCCTTACACCTCACGACTTCATTTGGGGACAATGTCACGAGACATAGAGCGAAAGCAAGTATAATAAACGTGAAATAATTTTCAAAGAAATTTATATAAAACTAAATACCAATTATATTACAAGATGTGCCATTTTATATGGATGTTCTACATTTGGCAGGTTTGTAAATATTTTTAAATTACAAATTGACTAGAAATAATTGAATTCAAAATTATGTATAGATGTATGAATTATGTTAATCCATGATTTACATGTTTTATGTTATAAAAAAGTAGAGGATTCAAGATTTCTCAAATTTGGGGAACTCCTTAAGTTATGAAATTGGATCCTTAAATGAAGGAAATTGTGTGTGACAATTGGGTTAAACCCCCTAGTAACTCTACTCTTAGCTCAAGTTATGCGTGTTTGAAGTTTGAATCTTTCCTGCCTTATTTCCCTTTGTCCAATTGGTTCAAATAAGAGTCTATTAACCCTTGAATCAACTTCTTATCGTACACAAACCATAGGGCCAGCTCAAGCCCAAAGCAAATGAAGCACCGGCTTTGCCTCCAATTTGGGTAGAAAATTTGACTCATTATGGCAATTTAACCTTTGATATTGTGCTTTGTGAGTTGTGATTATTGCTATTGAGCTTTCAAAGATTGCAGTTTTTGATGATTTTATGTATGACATTATAGAGTGCTTACATAAAATGTTACTATATAATTTAGTAGCTTAAGTCATGTTAGAAAATTACTACTGAAAGAAATAAAAATTAACGACAGAAACAAATGAAACAGTGAACGGGGCTTGTGTTTGACACAATTCCCTTAAACAGATTCGTCGTCTGTTCCCAGGGTACGTTGGTCCGAAGCAGCAACAGCGTACTGCCGGAATTGAACACTTGCCTGAAAGACAACCGGAGATGCTGCAGAGAAAATTAGACAGGAAGAAGAGAGCTATGTGTTTTTGGTGTGTCTCAACTGGTTTGTATTTATACTTGCAGAACCATAACCGAAATCTGGCCACAGGATGTGCGGGCGTACACGAGTTCAACTAAATTCGGCTCAACTTTTGCACCCCCTGCGCGCCTGCGTAGGAGTTTTGGTAAAACATGGCACACGGTTGGGTTAGTTAGGTACAACATTACCTCATAAACTAACTATGGGACAAAGTTCGAGACTTCATTCACACATGCTCAAATTTCCAACAAATCACCTCCTACTAGGTATGCTTCTCCATGTAGCTTTTTTAGCTGTAATACATTAAGATTTAGTTTGGCTCGCTAGACATTGCAGCACAAACCAAAAATAAGAATTTAAACACATTTTATGCTTACAAAAAACGGGCCCCGAATTCTCACTTCGCTTTAGGCCCCTAAAAGGTTGAGCCGGCCTGACAAAGCACATACTCCTTACCTCTGTTATATATGCAAGTGCACGTCAATATCGTTTAGAAAATGGAGCATAAAAAAAACAAAATTCTGGATACTTGAGATGTTGAGTGCTTGGATTAAACTACCATCTCAAAGGTTTTCTGCATCATCTCTTTATGCATGCACCGGCAGGCAGCATGATGGTTTCACTTCATTTAACTCTGCTTGCTTTTCTGCCATTCATGTCTGATGGCTCTTGTGGGCTTAACTTGATCATTGTTGATGTTTTCATACTTTAAAAGCAAATATAAAGTCGAGATCCGACTGCATATGCTGACCGCGTTGCATCATGAACATAAACCTTTATAAAAGTCGGGCTCTCGTGACTATGATAACATATTAGGCTGTAAGACCCTACTGATTACTTTCAAAGTAGATTTTTTTTTTTTACTTTGGTACATCTTCAACTTAACAAATCAAATCTTTTATAGCAAATCTTTGAATGGAAAGAAATGAGAGATATTACAAACAGTTTTGCAACTAATATTGAACATACCAAATATGAATGATTGGATATGAATACTAACCACATTGTTTCAACTTTCATCTACATAATCACCCACTAAAGATTCTGATCAACATGACTCTTTATTTTGTTTGGCTAAAACCTCTCGATTATCCATTGGTTGTATTGTATTTGTAGGTTGATCACTCCCGCGAATCGTTCCTTGCTTTTGTATGTACTCCCACTTATCTTGAAACAGATACAAAAATCCAATGCACACAATTTCTGCTGTGAAAAAAATAACCCAAGGCGTTATACTCCTTGATGACTTCTTCTGGTATGCGTGTAACCCTGTGTACACGTTGATGATCCCGAGTAGTGAAACCGTTGTTCCTAGCATCCAATGTGCGAAAAACCATGTACTTCGATTCTTGCCATCTCTGTAACAAGTAGAGGTGTTAGTTTTGGCTCATTTACTTGCATGTAGGTCGTTATATGTTATCGTTTATCTTTAACAGGTCAAACGGGTTAACTTAAGGATTTACCTTAAAAGGATGGATTCAAACTGGTCAAATGAGTCGAAAACCACTCAAACCTTATTCAAATGCATAATACCACATTAATCATTTTAAGACAAATGTAAATTTGATAGTAATGTACTTTTGCCGTTGTTCTTTTTTGGTAATTATAGCCTTTTTTGATCCGTTATGGCAGCCCTACCTAGACCGTTTGGACCCATATTAAAGAGGATGCATTTTGACCCGTTACCCAACCCAGCCCGTTGGCCCGCTTACCCAATCCTGCCGGTTTGACTCGTTACCTTATCCAGCCCATTTGACCCGTTAGCCAACCTATTCGACCCGTTATCCAAGCCAACCCATTTGACCCGTTATCCAAGCCAACCCGTTTAACCTGTTACCCAATCCAGCCTGTTTGACCCGTTACCCTGTCCAGCCTGTTTGACCCGTTAGCCAACCCATTTGACCAGTTACCCAATCCAACCCATTTAACCTGTTACCCAACCCTACCCATGGACCCGTTACTCAATCCAGCCCATTTGACCCGTTATCCAACCCAGCCCATTTGACCGCCTTTTAAGCCAAATCTAGTTCAAAGAATTTTTTTATCTGCGTAAATGAGTATCACCTGGACGGACGTAGAAGCCCGCTAATTGCTTGCAACAGTACAAGCCCATAAAGAACTACCCCTAATCTCCTATGCATGTTGTTGAAAGTGTTGCTGAAATTCTTTACAGAAAGTACTGCTCCTGCTGCTACAAGAATCACTGACAAGATCTGCCATAAATAAAACAAAGTATTTCGTTATAAAATACCTTCAAAATACAAAAAATTTAGAGCCAAACCATATTAAAAACCAATACTCTTAAAGTACATAGACAATCATTACAGGCAACTCTAATTGCTCAATAAACAAACTTTATTCATTATTAAAGTAAAAAAGTGGGATGATAATGTAACTAATCACGTTAATGACTCGATGTAAATGATTAAAACTGCGCAAATGAACCTAACTACCTGAGTAACAGCATGTATAAAGAACATGATCCTTAGCCTTCTTCCTTGCACTTCTCGGTTCGACAATCTGATGGTTAAAATCCCAATGGGAATCAAGAAGCCCATAGAAGCCCAGAGGAGAAACGCGTGGATAATGATCTGCGACGATAATCGATGATCATCGTTTAACATTTTGCTGTCCTTTTCTGTATGTTGTTGAGAGGAAGTAACTACATATGGAAGTAGAAGAACAAGAAGAATGATGATAAAGTTTGTAGCTTTAATGAAATATTCCATTGTTGTTTTGTGGCTAAAAAGTATGTGGTATATGGATGTGTTGTGTATCCCTTATTAGAAGCATATGGTGGGAAAATCTTGAATGTTCAGTGGGTGAATCAAGCTTTATACTTGTGATTGAACAAAGTAAAGTTGAAAGAGATGTGATTTGAGATTAAACATAAAGCAGATGAATAATGAATTTGCATGGAGAATGATGGTTTTTTGAAGGGTCTTAGAGTTGGTGTAACAAATAGAAATAAAGGTCCAAAGTAAGATTAGATTATTACACAATGGGTCACCTTTTCAATTGAAAGAAAATGGTGCAATTTTTAAAATAAGAAAGAAAAACTGATATTTTTTTAAGGAATAGAACTGTCACATTGTCAAACCTTGCAAATTCAAAAAGGTCAGGTTCTACTACACACACCACTATTGGCAATATGTACACCACTACTGATTTTATGTTATACGGTTGTTTAAAAGGTGAAACCCGATAGTTAAACGTTTGTTCAACTGTCCCTTTACGTCCATTTAAGTGGAATTGTCAAAAGTAAACGTTCGTTAAAAAGTTAAAACGTCTAATATGACAAGTATCAGGTGTATGCATATATGAAACACCCTTAAAAATGACAGTCTCATCTTCTAATTAACAACTAAATAAACGCGTAAACTAAAAAATTTAAAGATTCATGTTTTCTACAATCAAAATGGAACATGTCCGACTAACAACTAAATAACACGTAAACTAATAAATTTAAATATTCACGTTTTTTTACAATTAAAATGGAATATGTACAACTAACAACTAAATAAACACGTAAATTAATAAATTTAAAGATTCACGTGTTTTTACAATCAAAATGAAATATGTATTCGAGAAAAGCCTATCAAAGTTAAGACCGGCTTGAGATGTGAGAATTTGGGTCAAGAGTTGGACAAACTGTCTATTAAGCTGTTTCCGTACATATGTATATCATCGTCACGTAAGTACGTAACCCAAGACAGATCATAACTTATAACTCAAAAGATATGTCCGTTTTAAGTTGGACCTTTTCTAACACGCTTGTTTTTGTTTATTTGCTACTTTTATGGATATGTTATGAGAACTCTTAGTGTAAGAAATAGACAAATGGTCCAAAAAAGAAGAATATTAGATTATATCACATGAGGGGTCACCTTTTTGGCTGAAAGAAAGTGGTGGAATTACAGAGCAAAGTGGTCAGGATAAAATCAATATGTTTGAAAACAAAAAGATAATGTCAAAGTGGATCTGTGAAATCCATCTTTTTTCAGCTCACCCCACTAGTTGGTGCTCCAAACTTTGTTTCATGAGCTGGTTGTACAGTTCAACCCATGAATGCAGTGTTTGATTTTAACTAGAATAAGTGACGGATCTAGAAAATCCGCATAGGGGTAACTTTTCAATGAAAAGGGGTAACGAAATAAAAAAAAAAGTTAAATTTTTCTAAAATTTACACTACCGTCGGAGCGTCAAAGGGCAACGTAGGTTACCCCTTCTATCACTCTAGGTCCGCCCCTAACTAGAATAACAGAAAAATAATATACTAATGGGAAAGATGGGTGAGATGTAATCTTGTGGCAACTTTGGGGTTCTGAAATCTACTGGTGATTGCATAAAAGTCACATGTGGACCTTGCTCACCAATAGAGCCACTTATTTGTGTTCAAACAAATTATTACTTTGAGACTTTATTATTCCTATGATACCTTCACATGTGTTTTTAATAATAAAAGTTACAAGTCGTTAAGCTGTTTATATCGAAGAAAGCTGGATACTAAACTAAAACAAAAGGGTATTTTTAGATTTTGGTTAATGTTCATGACATAAGATTATGAAACATGCATATTGTTATGAATACGCAAATTCATGTTGTACGTAGGTCGATCAGGAAGGGTTGAATGGGACGGGTGTATGTCAAAACAGATAATTTTTGATACATTTTAAAACAAGTTGGGTTGGTTTATAATAGGTACGTTGTCATGAAACATTTTTTTTAATCCGAAAAGGTTTATATAAAAAATTAAAATGTAAAATATGGTCATAATACTTGATTCAATAACCTATGATTACAACAATAATTTTATTTTATTTTATTTTGTTTTGTGCATCATGCTAATCTTATTGTCTTTACATATTGAACTTGAATAAAGTGCTCTCGAAGATCCTTTCGATTAGACTAAAACGATGACGAATACCATTGTAACCCCGGCCCGGTATGTATTTGTTGAGGGGAGATCTATATTGGACGGTCCGTTAATTGCTTGTGAAGTTATATCATGGTCAAAGTGCTCTAAAAAGGAGATTTATTTATAAAGTTGACTTCGAGAAGGCATGTGACTTTCTTTTGTCAAATTTGAAGGCTATGGATTTTCTGGATCTAAATTTAATAGCTTGAACTCGGAGAGATGACGTGACTTTAATGTTCGAGATGTAACTATTAGACTGTTGGTGTCTTGTACAGTTTTGTGTGTTTTAGTTGAATATAGCTGGATTTATAATTCAAAAGCCAAAATAAATTACTGCTTTTAATATTAATAAAGCAAATATAAGTTAAATTGTGTTTCTTTTAAATAATATTTCTTATACAAATGAGGTATAATTCAATAAGATATGGATTTACATGACTTTTAAAAAAGTTGTGAATAATTAATATCTTTGAAATCGAGTTAACGAAATTAGTGATAATAATGAAAGAATAATTAAAAATTCCTGTCGTTTACTCCCGGGATTTGCAGCTCCATCTCCGGCTACGCTGCTGCTTCCGGTCAGCCATTAACTCCGGCGACCACCATCTGCCTCACAACTGTTGTTCTCATTTCTTGCACTGTCACTAACTGATCATTTAAATGCATGCATATGGCAAATTTGTATATAAAACTTTCGGAGATTCATACTAAAGATGACAAGTATATGGCAAAATACTTGATTCCCAGTTTATTTGTTTGTTTCTCGGCCATGCCAAAGTCGCCACACTTTTTGTAACTCCGCGCTTCATGCGGCGAGAATTCGGTTGGTATCGTTTCGCTCCTTTAAGGTACCGACCGTTGCTATAGTAATAGAAAGAAAACACCCAAAGCTAGAGTATTTTTGGATCAAAAGAATAAATAATATACAAATAAATAAAAAAAACACATTCTTATAACTAAATATTAGAATTATTAATGGGATGGTAATCCATTGGCAAATACAAAGTTTTTAAATCACCTTAGTTTGAAGGGAAGGTTTTAGATTCATGTTCCACAAACAAAACGGATTAATATACTATTCGTTAGATCCTTCATCAATTGTTATATTATATAATAGAATAAGTTTTTTAGTTTTCTATATCTATATATTAATTGAGTTAAGCGTGATTTCCGTCCATGTGATTTGTTTCATATTAATCAGTTGACTCATCATCATCATTATCACCATACTCAGTAAATCCCACCAATAACAAAGCTAAGGTAGGGTCTCAGGAGAATAAGATGTAGACAACCTTACCTCTACATGTAGAAATAGCGAGACTGCTTCTAGCGAGACCCCGGCTTGATAGTAGTTTTGCATCAAGCCTTGGACATAAGGCACATAACACTCAGCAATTAAGACAAAAGTCGATTAGTGCATGTACTCTCCTTGTCTTTCGGCTATCAACGCCATCACATAACATGATTTACCATCCCCCTCTTTTAACATTAATCAGTTGACTCAAAGTTGCCTATTTGCACATTTTAGGGTTTATGCATGCCTCATACAATCCTGTACGGGGCGTATATGGTTACATCAACTCAGTGTTTGATTGGTGTCAGTTCAGGTCTGGCTGCTCCTATACGTCGCATATAGGCTTATACGGGACGCATAAGACCCCTCGTATAGGTCTCGTATAAGACCCTTGCCTCGCATATGCCTCGTATAGGCCTATATAAGGCGTATATAAGGTTCTTTACAAACATTTTATACAATATTAATCATTTTAGTAAATTTTTATAAAAAAATAAGCATTCTTGTTTAAATAAATAAAAATATAAGTATTTTTTTACAAACATTTTTATACAATATTAATCCTTTTTATACGATACTGCACCTATCGTATCATATAGGTGTAGAATAGTATTGGCCTTGTATAAGCCTAGAAGTGTGATATCGTATCGTATAATGTAGTATAGGTCCCGTATAGGCCTCATATTGGCCTATAGGTGTAGTATCGTATAGTTAGGTCCCATATAGGCCTCGTATAGGCCTATAGATTTAGTATCGTATTGTATTGTATTGTATTGTATTGTATAGTGTAATATAACTTAATCTGGTATAGGTGTAGTATATTATAGTGTAGTATAGTTATTGGATTATAAATTATACGGTGATATCCACACCATATTACATGCTGATTTCTCTCCTTATTATACCTTAATTAGTTGTTTCCTTCTCTTATTTTTTCTTGTATTTATATAAGAGTTTTCCTCTCCTTTTTCTTTGTAACAATATTTTTGAATGTCAACACAGAAGGATACCTTGAATTTATAATGGTATCAGAGCAGCGATCCTACTGCTCAAACGAAACACAAGGTTGGAGATGTGTAAAATACGCTAACACCGTTGCGGAGATGTGGACAGATCTTCATGAGTCATTTGGGAAATAGAGTGCGACGAGGGCGTACGAACTAAAGAACAAGATCGTTACCACACATCAAGACGGTACCACTGTTTCAGCCTACTACACAAAGCTTCGCTCGTTATGGGATGAGATTCTCCAAAACGTGACAGCTCTTCCTCATCACTACACAAAATGAAGGCTTATTTGAGACCGGCAAAACAAGTGGAAGAGATACAGCACTGCACCTTCTGTGATCGGGACGGACACAGTCAAGATGGTTGCTTCAAACGGGTTGGTTATCTTAAGTGGTGGCCAAGAAAAGCGAATGTGGATAAAACCAAGCCGAGAGCTTCCGGTGTAGAAAGTGGTTCAAGTCCCATTACAGGACTTACTGTGGAACAATATAATGCCTTCTTGAAACATTTAGAAGATGGAGCTATCACAGGTGATGAAGAGAACAAACGCGTAGCCAACATGACAGGTAGATTTAGTGATGTGGAGGATTGGGTGTGGATTCGAGAGCTACCGAATACACAACTTATTTAAACAATATTCTTGTAAACAAAAGAAAGGACCTTCACGAAATACTTGTGGTTATTTCTAATGGTGATGCCATCCCGGTTGAAGGAAAGGGTGATTATACTTTATCGGGAGGCACCGAGATAGAAGGAATATTGCACGTTCCAAAGTTTAGTTGCAACCTTTTATCAGTTAGCCAATTAACTAAAAACCTTCAATGTTCCGTGACATTTTTCCCTGATTTTTGTGTGATACAGGGTCTCCATTCGAGGAACTTGATTGGTGCGGGTAAGTGCAAGGGAGGTCTATACCGAATGGGGAAGTTTGAACCCAAATATCGTATTCGAGCAAATTATTTTTTGACCATTGTGGATGATTTCAGTAGGAGTGTTTGGGTTTTTCTTATTAAACATAAAGGTGATGCTAGTACTTGCTTGGTAAACTTTTGCAAGATGATTGAAAACCAATTTAGTATAACCATCAAAAGAATAAGGTGTGACAATGGTAGGGAATTCAAATCAAATCTCATGTTGGATTTTTACACTAACCAAAGTATTTTGTTAGAAACCATGTGTCCTCATACGCCTCAACAAAATGGCTTGTTGAGCGCAAGCTCAAGCATTTACTTGACATGACTAGAGCATTATGGTTTGAAGCTAACTTGCCAAAACGGTTTTGGGGAGAGTGTGTTCTAACCCGGCTACGTATATTATCAACCGATTACCCTCTAAAACTCTTGGTGACAAAACTCCATATGAACTATTGTTCAACCAGAAACCCAAATATGCGCACATGAGGGTCTTCGGTTGTCTAACTAATTTTTAGAGTATCGAAACAAAAGAAGACAAGTTCGAAGTGAGGGGGAGACCCATAATTTTCTTAGGTTACCCTCAAGGGATAAAAGGCTACACAAAATTTGATATCGAAAGCAAAAAATGGTAGTCACGAGATGTAAAGTTTCATGAATGCACATTCACTTTTCCGGTTCAAACACAAATTCAAAATGATTATGATGTCTTTATTCCTATCTAAGCCCAAGATGTTGATAGCCCACATCATGAACAACATGTCTTCCCTGGTGAAATACCAAGCAATTGGCCTAACTCTAGCCCACAAAACTTGGAAAATGAGCATAGTCATGTGCCCCAAGGAAACAATAATGAAAGTGGCCCATAAATAATTAAGGAAGAGATATCTCATCAAAACCTTGAATCTCATATTGATTTGGGAAACTCACAACCAAAGAGGGATCAGATCAACCTAAGCACCTGAACGCAATGTTTAAAATCGGTTTAAACCGGTCGGTTGTACTGGTTGACCTATCGGGTAGAACCGGTTAAACCGCCCGATACACCCGGTTAAACCATTTATAAGCCAAATTCGGTACGGCATAAAAACGGGATTATAAAACATTGCCTGAACAATTTCGTCACTGATCTTCCCCCTTTTCGGTTGACAATGCACACACCGCATCAACTCAATATACCTCAACGGTACATCCCATTGCCAATTATCTTTCTTATAATAAATTTTCTAATGCTCACAATTCTTTTTTGGTGGCCATCACCACTGATGAGCCAAAAACTTTCAAGCAAGCTATGCAAGACCCGGAATGGATTAAAGCCATGAAGAAGAACATTCAAGCCCTTGAACAAAACGACAAGTGCACTATTGAGTCTCTACCGGAGGGTAAGCGGGCCGTTGACTCTAAATAGGTCTACAAGATCAAATACGGGCCATTGACTCTAAATTGTATAGTATAACATATCATAACATAGTATTAGCCTCGTATAAGCTCGTAAGGTGTAGTATAGTGTCATATAAATATAGTGTAGTATAGGTCTCGTATAGAGTTATAGGCCTATAGGTCTATATGGGACTTATACTATGCCTATTAAATACGATGCTATAGTATACTATACGATACTACACCTTTAGACCTATACGGGACCTATAGTGTATTATAAGTCTCATATAGGTCCCCTATAGGCAATGTTTTAAAGTTCGGTTTTTATGTCGTGCCGGATTTGGCTTAGAAACGGTTTAACCGGGTGTATCGGATAGTTCAACCGTGTGTACTGGGCGTTTTAACCGGTTCTACCGGGCATTTAACTGGTTCTACCGGGCGGTTCAACCAGTACAATCGCCGGTTTGAACCAGGTTTTAAAACATTGCCTATAGGTCTTATATAGGTCTATCGGGACCTAAACTACATTTAATTCCTATACGGGACCTATACTACAACTATAGGCCTATACGAGATTTATACAATAACTATACGATACGATACGATCCTATAGCATATTATAGGCCTATACGATATTATAATACACTTATAGGCCTATACAGGACCTATATCAGACTTATATTATACGATACGATACTTAATAATGTTTTTTTAAAGTACGTATTATACAACTTTGCTAAAACAATAACCATTGTATAAAAAATGCTAAAAAAACCCTTTATATACGACCCACTATATTTTCTCGTAAAACAATTCTAGCCCATTATTTTAGGAAATTAAATTATTTCTCGTAATTCAATATCATAATAGATTTTATGTCCGATCGTTATTTAATATTTGATTAATATTAACATAATAAAACCAAAATATTTCTTGTATTTTTTAAAATCGGTAATGAACATTGGATTTAGATTGACATCTTCATTCACAAAATCTAGTAATATTGCGTCATCTACTAGTTGTGGCCTATAAAATCTAATAACAACTTATCAAGATAAAAGATTGATATGATTCAGCACATGCATTACACACGAGAATTCAACCAAGTAATGCGATAAAGTAATTATTATATATTTAAATACATATTAAATACATACAAAATTGGTTAGCTATTTAGAAGAAACCCAAATAAAGCGGTCTAATTATGTATAAACCGCCTTAAATTTATCTATCAATTAAGCGAAAATGATTTTTTTATGGGAAAAATTTGAAAAGGCTATAGATAATATATAGGACAACCACAAATACCTTTCAACTTTCAACCGTCATTTATATATTATCAATTAGCAAAATTTTGATGCTTTAATTGTTTTTTAATAAGTTGTTATACTTAGGTTTTTGGATGTTGTACAAAGACTTGGTATTTAAAATGGTTTTAAATTTTAGGTTCATTTGCACCCCACCGCACCATCTACCACTCACCGACCACCGCCGTCTCCCCCCGAAGTCGACGACGTCGGTGCCTCAGTTGTGGTTCTTTGTGTTTTCCAGATTACGTCTAATCTGCGAGAGGTATATGTATACCTTTTTAGTCGTTGAAATGTGACCCGTTTAGGGTTATCAAGCTTGGTTTGCTCATCTTATGACAATTTGTTTTATTTGGTTGTTTCGTTTACTTTTTCCGATACACGACCGACTTTGTGTTTTCATGTTGTTAATTTTTTGGTTATGGCCTTCCGGCTTCTTTTCCAATGATATGGTTGTTATTCGTTTGGTCTCGATGAAGATGGTTTTCTGCTCATTTGAGAGGCATTGCATTGTGTGTGTATAATGGCTATGATGGTGCTCGTCATTTGGCCTGTTGCAGTCTTTGTTGCAGCAATGTCGAGCTTCCGAGCCTTAATGTTTTTGCTTTATGTACTCGGTTGAAGCTATGAATACATGCGTTGTAATTGTACTTGTTTTGGCGTTTATTGTTAGTTGGTGAGGGCGATACTATTGTAAATTTGGGTCTCGATGAAGAGGACTTTATGCTCATTTTAGGGTTATTGCAATGCATGTGTATAATGTCTATGATGGTGCTCCTCATTTGGCTTGGGAATCTTTGTTGCAGCCATGTTGAGATTCTGAGCATTATAGCTGTTTTGTTATTTTATTATTGTAAATAATGCCTCAGGTATTTGTTGCTAATTGATAATATACAAATGAGCAACATTTTGTTACATCGCAAGTTGTACATATTGCTTTAGTTGTTTATTTAGTGTTGTTGCACTTTGGGTTTTGGTTGTTGTGCATTTATTTAAAGTTGGTCACTATGCGATTGTTGCAGTACATATATATAGGCTATGGTATTTTACATTTGATAATTAATACAAGCAACAGTTAAGCTCAAATTTCCGAGCCTACAAAGTTAACTTTGCTACGTGGTGATGCGCGTTTATGTTATGGTCAAATAGTATGATCCTTTCTTCATATATATTTTTGGTTGTGATTTGTTATTTATATTCAGGTTTACGACCTCATTGGCGATGATCAGTTATTGTGACTAGTACAACATCATAAAAGCGAATGGTTACATTGATGTCTACGAGCCTCTTTGTTGCGACGATATGAAAATTTTTAGGTTTAGAATGCCTGCTTTTGACAAAATCTGGATGTCTTTGAACGCATTAGGAGAATTTTAGAGAATGTTGTAAATTGTGATCACCGCATAACTGAAAAACTGAACGAGGTAACTGAGAGAATTAACAACATTCATGAAAAACAGACTAAGTTACAAGGTGCGATAGTCACGCGTTATGCGAAACCTAATAATGTTGGAAAAAAAGAAGAAGTTTGCATATATTAGTACTCTAACACGTTTGTAAATTTTTTTATCCTTTGTAAACAATCAATGTTATAATATATCGTTTATGGTTCATCTTAATTTAATTTTAACGCAATTATTGTGTTTAATGTTATTTAACACCCCCGCCGTAACGCGGGGGGGGGGGGGGGGGGGGCTTCATTCTGATCTAACTGAGAGAATTAACAACATTCGTGAAAAATAGACTAAGTTATAAGTTGCGATAGTCGCGCGTTACGCAAAGCCTAATAATGTTGAAAAAAAAGGACATGTTTGCATATATTAATACTATAACACGTTGATTGTAAATTATGTTATCCTTTTGTAAACAATCAATGTTATGTTGTGTTTAATGTTATTTAACACCCCCGCTTTAACGCGGGTGGCTTCATTCTAGTTATATATATCAGATAAATTGGGTTTATGTAACCTTATTAATTAAAACCAAAGTAGGGATGCTGTTATAAAACAACGGTCTATTAGCAACCAATATACATGACAAACATGAGAACATAGATTATATAGAGAAAGCAATATGGAGAATGAGATAATTTCATTGATATTGAGTATCTAATATCAAATACATATGACCTCTATATATAGGCCATATTATTGATACAAGAGTATATGAAGAGACGGGAGTTAAGAACATGGAGAGTCACCATAAATAATTTGTTCATAACACTCCCCCTTGACTATCCATGTGATAAATGAAAATAATATATAAACTTTTAATATGCTTGGTTATTAACTTGATACGCTTGGAGATGTTGCCTCGTTAAAAACCTTGCTATGAAAACCCAGTGGGACAAAACCTTAGCTAAGGGAAAAAGAGTGCAGCATGTATCGTCTCCCCTTGATGGTTCTAGATCATGTACGTTGCCTCATTAAAAAAATCCAATGGGATAAAACTTAGAGAATGGAAAAAGAGTGCAACTTGTGTAAAACTCCCCCTCATTATGATATGTATCATTTAAGTAACAGGTGTCAATCTTCTATGAAAGTTGCTGAAAACCTTTGTAATAAGTAATTTGTCGCTTGATCTTTTGACGTACAATCCTTTAATGAACATTGATGTATGATCTTCATTTGAAACTTTAATTGCCTCCTCTTGTAAGTAGATACCATAAGATCCATGAATGTGTTTTGTTATAATCCTTGCATTTATAAAACTAACCAAACTTGTTGATGGGTTAGTAAAATATGAACCCATACATTTCGTACCTTAAGGTTATAGAAAATAAATGATTTACTCATTACACTATCTCCTCGTCATACACGAGTTAAATCTTGCCAATGAATTTAACGGTATATGTTCGAATATAGGTAGCAAGATATATTAATACAATTTGTATTGAATTATGGTACTTCATAACCAAGGATCTTTGCTTCTTTGATAGAAGATGATAAAAGTCATTTTTATCTATATCAAATATTTGAATATCACTAAATGTACTTACACCAAAAACTTTGTCCATATGAAAATGTCCAACATTTTCTAGATGTATTATGATTGATAAATTATAATATAAACGTATGTCCTGCGTATTGAGCCATAAATTTGCAATATTGTATCTCATTTGTAAATTCTTGCTTAAATATTTGAGCTCTTTTTTTCTCTTCGGGAGATTCAATGACATCATCAAAATATATTGCAATACTTGTAAACCTCATATCGTTCTTTTAATGAAAACAAATGGAACAACTTCACCATATGTATTTCTCGTTTTCGAGCTCACTGGTGAGTCAATTATATCACATTTGACTCGACTATTTTAGCCCACACATATTTTGTCAACTTCATATAGTATGTTCTTGAGGTTTTAACATCAATGCTTCTAACATTGTCAATCCATGAGGGAATTTGTTCCATCTTATCCATATATGCATGTGCTTTCACTATTCAGGAGTTTTGCTATATAAATTTGTCACACCCCGACCCGCAGCGGAATAAGAGTCGGGGCATGATTGGGTTATCACCAAAGCTCATGATGTTTACTAATATGTTTCATATTTATTAAATCCAAATTACATTTCAATGTTCCAAGTCAAATTCATACAATACAAGGAAAGGAAAAATTAACTAAAATAAATCCATAATCTAAACTGGTTTATTCTTCTAAGCCGCCCTATATGTTTCTTGCTTCAACTTGATCACCTGTATCATGTGTAAAAATGGGAAATTTTGGATCAACAAAAGTTGGCGAGTGAACCTTGTTAAAAACATTTGTTATCAATTCATTATTGTAATTTATTTAGGAAAAATTGTGCAATAATCATATATGAACAAATGTATGTAAACATAACGATCACAAACCACCTTGCTTAAACATGAAATAAGAATGACAATGTATATGTTGGCAACGTCTCGTTCACGCTCATAGGTAATGGGGAACGGACGGCCTATACTAATGTATGTGAGATCAAGGCTCAATCAAACGGAGCCGATCTTATGTTGGCAACGCCTGGTTCACGCTCATAGGTAATGGGGAACAGCTCACACTCATAGGTAATGGGGAGCGGCGGCCTATGAAATGTATGTACTGAAATGATAAAATTAATCTAAACTTCAACCACACAACAATGGATACACATTGAATACACATTTGATCATGAACATGATGGATGCACAAATGTTTAATTATAATAAATAAATAACGACACATGATACACCCCAAAATGTGATTAAAACGGGGAATTGGTAGAGATTCACTCACATTGGGTGCGTTTGTTTGAAGATGTTGAATGCGCACGAGTTTAGGGGATTGATCGACGAGAGATAACTAACCAAATAAATAACGAAAAGGTACGGTAAGTATGTGGATTTTATTAACTATTTCAATAAGATTTTTGGGTATAATTTTGTGAGTTTAAGGCTACTTTCTAACTTTGAAAACGTTATTTTTAAGTATTTTTAATTGATTTTTAAATTAAATAAATAAATAAAAATAAATAAAAAAATGTTGACTTTGACCGTTGACCGAGACCGTTGACCGTTGACCGTTGACCGATTCGGTCGGTTATATTGTTGCACTGAGCGAGGTTCGAACCGGTGACCTCCCGTACGCGTGCACGCAGCTCTACCAACTGAGCTACGTGTCTAACCCGAAATAATTCTGTTTTTAATTATACTTATATACTATTTAATTTAATCCGAAAATTATTTATTTTTAAAAAGATTTTAAACGTATCGGACCGGTGCTGACCACAGGTCTCGAACCCGGGACCTGTGGGTTAGCGTACACACAGTCCACCGCTGGACTGTGTGTCTCACCTGGTTATTAACTCGGTTTTTATTATACTTAACATGGACTGTGAGTCAACCCGGTTCAGTTAAAAAGGCAAATTTTTATTTCGAGCGAGTATAGCTGGGACAGGATTCGAACTCGCGTCGCAGGTGTTATGTGTGCACACAGTCCACCGCTGGACTGTGTGTCTAACCCGTTTATAAAACCGATTTTAATTAATCTTATGATACAATCTGACTTCGTCTTCTTCGTTAGATTTTACCCAGAAAAATAAGGTCCGACTGTTTGGTCTGGTTTATGCCTTATCTGGTTTTTAAACTTTATAAGTAACTTAAAGGTAACGAATGGAAAGGGTTTGGGGGAAAAAGATATACCGATCAGTGTTGTTCACAGAATTCCGGCAGAGTCCGTCGGTTCTGAAAGTGAACTCCGGCTGTCGACATCAATTAACAAATTCTGTTCGATTATTACGAAGTTGAGATACTTAATTAAAGTTTAATAGGAGTTGGAAAGATCATACCAGCTCTCAGTGTGATTTCGGAAGTTTCAGAAAATTTCCGGCGAAGGTGGGGATTTCGACGAACGTTGACTGGGATTGCTTCTGATGGTGGAGTTGTGTTAGTGACAGATTATTCGAATGATTGAAACAGAAAGGGTTGAAAGAATTACCGTGTGGATGTGAGTCTCGGTTTTCCGGCGACTTACAGTTTTTTTCCGGCGATTGAATTTTTGTCGAGAAAAGGTGCGATTTGTGAGCGAAAAGGTTTCTGGTGAATTGTGGGTGAATTTATAGGGTAGTATCGAGATGTATGGGGTCTGAATTCGATCTCAATTCGAAGTCAGCCGTTCTCCGGCGGTTACGACTGATGTCGCGGGTTCAGACGTCGGTTATAACCGTCGTTAGAGTTAATTCTTCGGTTATCTTGAACGGAAACGTAAATTATCGGCGAAGTCGTCGGGATTTCCGACGACTACTATTTGGGCGCGTTTTTGACTGATTTGACTTCCGTGCCTTATTATTTGAATTAATTGATTCAATATGATATCAGAAAATCAAAGTGGCGGAGCGGTTGATGGTGTGAAGGTTAAGTCTTTGGGGGATTTCTGGCTGACCCGGGTTCGACTCCCGGCAGCCGGTTTTCCTTTTTAATTAATTTATTTTTATATTTTTACAATTATAATTTATATCTTCTAATTTGTTGATTAATTATGAATCGTTTAAAATTAAAATAAGCCATAAATGAACAACAAAAATTTAAAACTGATTGTTCGGTTATTAAACGAAGCGGGTTTCGAAAACCCGTTTTTCGACAAATGTTACAAAATTTGCCCATTTAACACATAGATATCTATATCATGTAAAAGTGTCATGAACACTTGCTTTATCTCCAAAATCCATATTATACCATGCGTGTACACTATTTATTGAGATATCACAATCACTGGGTACAAGTTTTCAATGTATGTTTATTGGTGCACAAGAATTACATCATTAAGATGTTTTGATTCACCTTTAAAGAACTCAATTGCTTTAAGAAACTCATCAGGAGTTCAATCGTATTAAAAAATGAATCTGTATACAACGATCATATTGTTCTCGAGAACTTACTTTACATGAATTACATAATTTAAATCCTTCAAGGACTTGCATGTAAACTTTAGTATCAAAATTATACATAACATTTATAAGACGCATATCAATTCTCTCTTTATATTGCCAGACTAATTAAATACTGGAAAGCTATTGCATCCACCATTGGAGAATACGTCTCCTCATAATTAATCATAGGTCTTTGCGAAATCCTTGTGTCATCAATTGTTGATACACATAAAAGACCTAATTATATTAAATATATTTTACAACCTTTTTTTGTATGGACTACTGGCCGAAAGCTTTCCATTTCAATAGAGAATTCAACTCTGCCTCATTTGTGTCGTTCCATTTTGGCCAATCATTTCTTTGTATTTATTCATAGGCAGATTTTAAATCTTGATTCTCGTCATTCATCATTTCAAGCGCTATATTATATACAAAAGTATAACGACGTCGATTTTATTTTTGATTCCATATACTTTTAGACATGATACAATTTGATGAGATCTCTTTATTTTCAGGTACTTGAGGTTCTTCTGGAACCATCATGTCTAATGTCTCTTTAGGAGATATTTTTACTATAACCTCGACTTGACCATCTTAATTACTTGCTCCAATTTTCGAGGAACTTTATTATTGGAATCGACTAGTCTACCATGCTTCAGGTGTGTAATAGACTCATTACAAATGTGTTGTGTTCTGGGACAAATATAACTAGAGCATAAGCAGTTGCTTATGTGACTTACTTTGTCACTATATTTAGGTCAGTGAACTCATCTAATAATTTATTCTTTTATATTGGTAAATGAATTATCTTTTGAACTTCTGGTTCATAGTTTACAGTTTGAGGATCAAGATAACATGATAATTCATTTCACTTTTCACTTTCAACTGCTTGTTATATTCCCTGATGTTGGGAATGTTAATCCATTGAGATGGATTTCAATTAATTGAGTCGTAAATAAATATCTCATGAAAGGCTCTGTTCATTATCATATATTCCCAACCACTTTTTAAGGTCTCATCTCTGTGCATCGTGGTGGATCAATTTCAATATATACCGCACAACCAAAATCTTAGAAGAGACATCTTTGTTCCTGACAAAAAAATCAACTATAGTAGGGAGAAACTATTACAACATGTTGGCTTGATGTGAATTAATTTCATTGCATGTAAAATTACATGTAGTCATATATAAACATGAACTTTCTCTCATGATTATTGTCTTTATTATCAATCATAAACGTTCTGTGATTGTCTTAACAAATACATGCAATCTGAAATATTATGCTTGCTATCTTATTAGCTAAGCCATAAATTACACAAACATCAAGTTGTGAATTTGATAACCATTTAGACGATGCATCGATTTAAAACATTAAATGGTATCATGTTGGGATATGCATATCTCTTAATCACTTCCAGAATATTTAGGGATACACACCCTTAATTTGCAAATAAATAATTCCCTTAAGAGCAAATATAATATGCTATCAGCTAGAAGAATCTTCAAGTTCTTCATTATGTTTCACATCATCATTGACTCGGTGTGGTCTAACCGGTCATGCCAATAAAGTAAATAATCATGATCCATAAACTTTTGGTTTATGATCGTATATGTATTACTTGCACGTATGTAATACAAAACGTATACGATAGAACACTTACTATCATTTTAAACTGTCACGTCAATTTTCATCATTTCCACGTATGATCTTCATATAATTACTCCCGTAATTTACCATTTCTAGTGATCAATCTCATTATGGCCATTATTACAATTTTGATAGTCGATCTCATTATTAACTTGGCTACCATAACATTCTAATGGTGAATCTCATTATCAACTTGGCTATGATAGCACTTTCGATGATCGATATCATTATTAACGTGATTGTCATTACAAATTTCTCAATTATTTCCATGATCACGACATTTTTAATGATCGTTATATAATCACATTCAATTCAGAGAATGAAGTAGAACCAGAACAAGTTTTATAGCTTTTCATTCTTTACTCGGTCGCACGAAAATTAGATAATTTCAAACTTTTCATACTCTTTTAATGATATAGCTACTTCAGAAGCATATCTCTCATGTGTGACAAATGAAAAGTATTTTCCTTATAACTAATTTTCTCACCGCATAATATAAGTTGAGAAGTAACTACATGATTGAGTCATGTTTATTGGTCTAAAAATTGGTGACCTTCTGTAAATGAATAATGAGATTTAGAGAGCATGACACTTGGGTGTCACATCTAACCATATCTATACTTTTTTTCTTTAAATTTTACTGGAACAAATCATATACAATTGC
Organism: Scalesia atractyloides; assembly: GCA_947069175.1. Taxonomy (NCBI): domain Eukaryota; kingdom Viridiplantae; phylum Streptophyta; class Magnoliopsida; order Asterales; family Asteraceae; genus Scalesia; species Scalesia atractyloides. The sequence goes on along the minus strand of CAMTDV010000026.1, from coordinate 5,213,277 downwards.
AATAGTGATCATTTTCCAATAAGATCGTTAAACATCATTCTTTATTTAATCAAAATCAATTAAGTAACTTTCAAAACATTGTAGCTCAACTGATATATGATGAAAAGGCACCATGAAATCATACGAAATTGATTTATGATAAAATCATATGAAATTAAGTTATATATAGTAGAATCTTAACTAACTTAACAAATCATGTTGATACAAATCAAATCTCATACTTATAGCTGTTGAATTTCTATCAAACAAGAACAATGACACCATATTAATTAGTTTAACCAAATGATTAAGAACTTTACAATTAAAGGTTGTGAGTACTATAATCGATCAAATAAAAGCAAAACTCATGGATATTAGAATACGAATTTACTTGTAACTCACTTAGTTTTCAAATTAAACTAAAACACCACATTTCCTAAATTCAAAGCATGTATCTAGGCAAACTTCCGGTGTGTGTTTGAACGTCTAGATATAATATATACAAAAAAAAAACTAATAATCAACTTTTACTAGTAATCTAATATGATCTTACCATCTATTTGGAACACCATATATTTCTATAGTCCAATAAAAATATCTTTTATATGTTATAAAAGTAACGCATCATAATATATGTATTCTCTTTTAAAAAAATTAATTATAATAATCCAAACTTTTAGTTAATGATGATAAGTCAATATCATAATTGTGGAATATATGCGTAACATGATATATGAAATTTACTAAAATAAATTAAGATATAGTTTGTCTAAAATTATAACCAGGGGATTAAAATAAACCAATGATTTATACCAAAATATATATCTCAACTAATTTATAACAAAATAATTATGGAGTGATACTATTAAATATAAACTAAATCATGTATATATATATATATTTGTTAACAACATATATGTTTTAGTGGGTTTGGCTCAAAATCCTACAACTGTTAATTCAAAGGAAAACATTGAAATTCATAATCGTATCATGAAAATTGATTTTAAAACTTATCACATATACTTGCTACTAGTTCCTCAATTATTATAGGTTACAATCAGTCCTTTACGAAAACCAGGTAAATCAAAGCTTGACAATTTTCAGATTTTTAAATTAAATTAAATCAAGCTTCACAATATTTTACTGTTGTCCGTTTTTTTACCGACTAAGTGTAGGTTATACACCGGTGAAGTCACAGAATTCAGAAAAATTAAAACTAGCAAAACAAATTATAACCTTTATCCTATCTAGAAATTGAAAATATTTAATATGTAGATTAACGGATTTGCTTTTAATTATAAAAATCATGTTTAGTATACTTGTAAGGAACATATTCAATTAGGAAACAGTCATAAATTGTTACCTATATTGTTAAGTAAAAAGAAACATATAGAGATAAAGAAGTTGGATGGTTGGAGCAGTTTATCAAAGAAGTTGGATGGTTGGAGAAGTTGGTGGTGGCTCGTAGCAGTGCAATATCGTCAGCGGTGACTCAAACTAAAATAAGAGATATCAATTACGATCGTGTTGATAGCGTGTTGTAAAACAACGGTCTATTAGCAATCAATATACATGATAAACATGAGAACATGGATCATGTAAAGAAAGAAATATGGAGAATGAGATAATTTCATTGATATTGAGTATCTATTATCAAATACATAAGATCTCTATATATATGCCATATTATTAATACAAGAGTATATGAAGAGACAAGAGTTAAGAACATGAAGAGTCACTGTAAATAATTTGTTCATGACAGATGCTATTTTTAAAACAATGGGTTTTTTTCTAGAACTGTTTTAAATGAAAATATTTGACTGCTTTTGAAATTGTTTTTTGTACTAGTGCTTTTCAGTGTTAATAACTTCAACGATTCTCACTATCGATCTTTAATGAGTCATTTGGGTGTCTTTAATTTCATTGGTGTTAAAGATGACATGACGTTTTTTTTTTAAATTTTAACTTCATTAGAAACCGGCACAACCCCAAACCAGGGAGGCCCAACTCAACAGCTATAAAAAGGCATTATACAATAAATTTACACCAATTTTCCCAAAAAATCATTTTGTTCTTAAACTTATTTTTGTACCCAAGAAACCCGAGTGATTTAATTTCGCTAATAATGTCTTCAATTTTAACCGACTTGTTGAACCAAAGGTTATTTCTTGCACGCCAAATGCTCCAACAAACAATCCGGATGATCCCTTGAACTACTTCCTTCAACTTCCCTCCCAAATCGCTCCTTCCCTATGTTAAGGGGTGTTAAAACCTCCATTGGTTAATATGTTAACTTAGACAAAAAAAACAAGAAATTAATGTTATTTATTATCAATGTTTATTTTAGCTAAGAAGTTAATGAAATGGTATTATTATTATTTAATTTAAATATTTAATATTAAAATAATTAAAAAATGATGAGTGAGATAGAGTTAAAAAGGTTAAATCATTTCCTTAGGATGAGGAAAGTAAAAAGGGAAAAAACGAGTGATATGACACTTATATGAAGTTAAGAAGGGTTAAGGTATAAATCATGACCTGACAAGACTAACACCACCGTAAGCTTGACTGCAAAAACTCGTGGCCAAAATGGTAGATTTGGTTTGAAATGGCTATTTTCTCAATCTAGCCTCTTTATCTCTCGAAGTTTGATCCTTTTCTCTTCAGGGTTATTTGTTGACAATTTACCATTTTCTCCTTTGTCCCTTTACATGACCATTTTCCATAAATAGGCTTTTAAGTGTGCATAACCTTTTAAAGTATGGGATGTTACCATAACCATTAAGAGGTTTTGAAGTGCACTCAAAGGCGTGTTAATATGCCATTAAACTAATTAATATGTCTTAACCCACTTTAGAGCTTTGGCAATTCAAACCAAATTTTGCTCCCAAAGCGTCTTTGAGAAGGAAGAAAAAAAGTAAAACACAAATTGTTATAATCAAATCCAAGATGTTCGAATATTGGCAACCAACACCATTAGACTTTTTTTTTTCAATGCCAAATTACATTATTTGTTTCAATTAAAGATTTAAATGGTTTAATTAATAATCGGTTCAATTATTTATCACCTTTATTTACATTCCAAAAACAACATTCAAGAATCAAGACAAAAAGCACATTTATTGATTACCACTTTTCTCTGCTCAAACAAGAGTGACCTCAAATGGCGATTTCCCCAAAGCCATGGAAGGCTGAATATGCAAAATCTGGAAGATCTTCGTGTAGAACATGCAAGACCCCTATCGACAAAGAAATCTTGCGTCTTGGCAAGATGGTTCAGTCCCAACAATTCGACGGTTTCATGCCTGTAATCCCACTACGTTTCTTGCTTAAATTTATATGTTTTTTTAGGGTTTCTTGATCTTTGATTGTTTGAAACAGTCTCATGCCAAATGGGTTTGTTTCAGTTTTCTTATTTGATGATTGAATTGTATTAGGGTTTTTGTTCTTTTCAAATTTTAGTTTTTATATGAGTCTAGTTGTGAAGTTAACATCAACATTGTTCCCTAAAGATATATGTGATTATTGTGATATTCGTAGTCGAAAACAGCCAGCCGGATAATCCGCTGATGATAACTTGATATTTGTGCATTTTTACAAACTAAAATGTTCTATTTTTTCCATTTTCGAGAGTATAATGGATATAAATGTATAATGGATTCTTGAACAGATGTGGAATCATGCTCGGTGTATACTGAAGAAGGCGAAACAGATAAAATCGTATGGATTCTGTTACTTTTGTAGTTTTGTTGTTATGATGCTTCCTTTTTAAGAAATATATTTCTTATTTATTTATTTATTTATTTATTTATTGTTGTTGTTGTTGTTGTGTTTTTTAGTTGTGATGATGTCGAAGGCATTGAAACACTTCGTTGGGAAGATCAGCAGAAAATAAGAAAATACGTTGAAAGTGGAGGAGCCGGGTCCTCAAGCACACCTACAAGTACACCTGCTCGTTCTGCTGCTAGTAAATGTGCAATTGAAGTTTCGAAAACGGCTCGTGCTACTTGTAAGATCTGCAGCGAGAAGATTTTGACGGGACAGGTGCGTAATTGATTTTAGTGGTGGCAAGAGGTTAGGCGGGTGGGTAAGGGGTCAAAACGTAATTTTTGTGGGGGTTCGGTTGACCTGAAACATTTTATATCCAAAGTTTAAGTTTCTTTAAACAATTTTTATGTTTAGGTTCGTATATCTAGTAAGCCCGAGGGTCAAGGTGCTAGAGGTTTAGCATGGCATCATGCTAAATGTTTCATGGATTCTTCTCCAACTACTCAACTTGAAACGTTGGATGGGTGGGAAAGTCTGCCATATTCAGATAAGTCAACTGTCGGTTCAATGGTTAAAAAGGTTTCAACAACCAAAAAAGGTAGTTTCAAATTTAGTAAATAGCAACGTACTTTTAGTTCAAATTTATGTGACCATTTTGCTTGTTCTTTATGGAAAAGATGAAGTGAAGGAGGAAAAGGAGACTTTAAATGGAAGCTCTAAGCGTAAAAGAGCTGTTGACCGTGACCACAAGTCAAAGATGCCTAAGATTGAAGACTCTCCTTCGAATGCAAAAACATCAGTGGACGGTGAATTGGACCCGTCTAAATTGCGTAGTCTATTAGAGGCCCAATCAAAAGAATTATGGGCTCTTAAAGATGATCTTAAAAAACACATATCAACATCAGAGTTACGGGAAATGTTGGAAGCTAATAACCAAGATTCATCAGGATCGGAACTCGACCTGCGTGACCGTTGGTAAATTTCTTAAAGATGATCTTTCAAACTTTCTTTTGTTACATGAATCTTTATTGATTAAAAATCGTCTGAAAAAAACCCTATTTATACTTATAATGATTAGAACACGTATTATATCGTTCATGATGTCTGTCAATAGGGTGCAAATGAACCGAACGTTCATTGAACAATTGGTGAACTGTTCGGTGGGAAACTCGTTTATCATCATTCGTTTGATAAATGAACGAACACGAACTAGAAACTTTGTTCGTTTAGTTAAATGAACGAACATGAACAGTGGCCGCATTCGTTCATTTATGTTCGTTAACGTTCGGTAACATGTTCGTTTGTGTTCATTTGTGTTTGATAGTTCCTTAGGGTTTTAAATTTTTATATTTTATTTTATTAAGTTTGTGAGATATTATTTATGTTAATTATGTTTATCATGATTATGTCAAGTATGTTTGGATAATCAGGTTAGTATATTTTGGGTGGATCTACGTACTCTTTGTGATGAAAGATGCCAATTTTATTCGAAATTTAATATATTTGTGTTCGTTTATGTTCATGAACGGTCACTTGTGTTCATAAACGTTCGTTGTGTTCATTTGCATTCGTTACCTAAAATTAACTAACGAACACGTTCATTTCCTTAATGAACAAACACGGACATAAAATCTCGTTCGGTAAGTGTTCATGAACTCATTTGTTTCCTTAACGAACAAGGCCTTTTTCATGTTCGTTTACTAGGGGATGCTGTGCATACACGGTCATTAGCATATCATGAAGACGGTTTTTACGTGTTTCCAAATTTTCTTGAATCAGTGCTGACGGCATGCTATTTGGAGCACTTAAACCGTGTGAACTTTGTTCCGGGCATCTTCACTATTCTGGCGGCACGTATAAATGCAAAGGGTTTCTAACCGAATGGAGCAAGTGCGCGTTTTCCACTACCGAACCTGAACGCGTAAAAGGAAAATGGAACATTCCAGAAGAAACTAAAAACCAATATCTGAACAAGGTATTTTGGTAAATTTACACCTCTACTTCGATATATCGGTGGCATATTTGATTATTTTCTAATTTTCTAATTATGTTTTTAATTAACAATCATCAGTGGTTCAAGACACAAAAGACGAAAAAGCCTGTTAGGATAATGCCTCCACCGTCATCTAGCACTCCTGGAAAGCAAGCTAGTACCATAACGACTCAGTCATCTCACAGTGAAATATTGGGAGATCTGAAAGTGTCGGTTATCGGTTTATCATCTAAAGCTATGGTACCATTATTAATAGATTTGCTTTATCGTGTTTTCTTAAATCATACAACCTTTTGATAATAGTGTTGTGCAGGATGAATGGAAGAACAAAATTCAGAGTGAGGGAGCTCAGTTTCATCCGAAAATCAAGAAAGGTATGTATTCTGTAGTCTTTACTTGAGACGTGAATTAGAATATAGTTGTTGTGACATTTTGCGACTCATTTACTTATGAACTGGTTGATTTGGGTTATAAATGATCTATATGCAGTTAATATCGGTTATCGGGCCCCATGTAAATTATCGGCGATATTGATCGATATATCACCTATATGTGACTGATATATCGCCGATATTTGACCGATATAACCGACATATCATTGAATTGTTAGTGTTAAATTGCTATATATAAAAATTCTACATGATATTAAAATTAACGATATCCCACCGAGATAACCTATATCTCAAATATCGGTCCTTGACCAACATCCGATATTTTACCACATTAACTGCATAGTAAATGATTACGAACCGATCCGTTACCGAAACTGTACTATACTTATTCTTGAAGTTGCATCATGCATGGCTAATATGATGCCGTTTTTATGTCAATGTGGCAGACACAAACTGCTTAGTTGTAAGTGGAGTGCCGGATAATCTGAATGCTGAGATGAATAAGGCAAGGTATTCGATTTTTTAAACTAATTATTGTAATTTCTGGTTGCAATCATCAATTTTGAGTGTTTGGGTAAAGCTGTTATGATTCCAAATTATTTTGATTGATTAGTGCCTAGTTTTGAACTTTTTTAAAGAAAGTGACTTGGATGGAAACAGGGAGAATATAATGGGCTATTTTGAATCCGGGCTTTAAAAAAGTTTTGATTTTGAATCGGGTTTTGAAAAGATTTCGATTTTGAATCCGGGATTTTAAGAAGATTTGATTTTGAATCCGGGTTTTCAAAAAGATTTGATTTTGAATCTGGGTTTGCAAAAAGATTTGATTTTGAAACCGGGTTGCATTACTGCTCAAGAAGCAATCTCTGGTGGCGGTGGTAAATCTATTTGGAAAAAAGAAAAGGGAAGACTTCATGATTCTTTAATAAATGAGCAAACTATCCCCATCTTAACCAAACCCAATTTACATAATATGGTTTTCTATGTAAAGTTGTCAACTGTCTTTCCTTTTCATCCAATTCAAAACCGATGAACAAAAAACTAAAAGTTGCATTTTCTTTTGCTTACTTTCAAATTCAAGAACACAAACAAAATTAGTTGATACTTTCTTTGATATTCTCTCCAAACTAAAGGTCGCATTAGCTATTAATATGGTTCTTGTTTACACCATATGAATTATCCGTTTACTTGAAGTTAGAGGTGGTGTTTTGATCCATTTACTCATGAATGGGTTGATTTGGGTATTGTCTTATTCCAAATTGATCTTAGAAACGGTTAGCTAAAAGGGAAATGAGTCAGATAGGTCAGATGTGTCAAACATTGTTGGTGTTTTGGCCCTTGATCGATAAGCAAGAAAACACAACAATTGAGCAAAACCTTTACTTGATTCTTTTATACAATGAACCCATGATTTTGACCCACTCCCCTAATACTTTGAAACAATTAACAAATGAAATAAATGCGACGTAAATAAACAACTGTTGACCCATTCCAAACGATCCACATGGGGCTGCAAACGTAACGAACGTTCATCGAACAATTCGTGAACCGTTTGGCTGGAAGTTTGTTTGTGTTTGTTCGTTTAATAATGAACGGACACAAACAAGATACTTCGTTCGGGTAGTTAAATGAGCGAACATGAACAGAGGTTGCGTTCGTTCATTTATGTTCGTGAACATCTTCGTTTGTGTTCGATAGTTCATTAGTGTTTTTAAGTTTTATATTTTATTTAAATACTTCAAAATTTCAACAAATAAAATATTTAATAAGTATTAGCGTATTTTATATTCTGTTCATCAACGCTTGTTTGTGTTCGTTTGTTTTCATTTGTGTTCATGAACATTAGTCTGCATTCGTTTGTGTTCATTACCTAAAATTAACAAACGAACACAAATGAACAAGAACACGTTCATTTCCTTAACGAACGATCATGAACATAAAATAGCTAAGTGTTCATGAACAGTTTGGTAACACATATATTTGTAGGTCAAATAAATGGACCACCATGATCACATCTAATTTCTAATCATACAATGTCTAACAAATGAAAGTATTAATATAATAAAGTATTATTTTGACAGGAGGATGAAAATACCTATTGTGAGGGAGGATTATCTGGTCGACTGCTTTGAAAGAAAGAAAAAACTTCGTTTTGATTTGTATAAACTCGAAACTAACAAAGAGGCTAACAAAAGCATGGTCACCGTAAAAGTCAAAGGGCGGAGCGCTGTGCATGAAGCATCCGGTTTGCAAGATACGGGTCATATTTTAGAGCATGGAAAAAGCATCTATAATACAACTCTCAGCTTATCTGATCTATCAACCGGTGTTAACAGGTGGTTCTTTCAAATATTTTCATTATTTTTTTAATAGAGTAAAATGCCATTTTCGTCCCTGAGGTTTGGCTGCTTTTGCGAATCCAAAGGTTTGTTTTTCTGCATATGGGTCCAAAAGGTTTGGAAACTTGTCAATTTCATCCAACTCGTTAACCCCATCCATTTTTAACGTTAAGTCAGTGGTATTATCGTGTTTTTAGACATTTTTGTGATGAGTAAAGTGTTTTTTAATTGAACAAAAAATGCCTAAAAAGACGGAAATGGCCCTCATTTAACGGAGAAAAATGGATGGAGTTAACGTGTTGGATGAAAATGGCAAGATTCAAACCTTTTGGATCTAGATGCGAAAAGACAAACCTTTGGACGAAAGTCGCAAAAGTGGTCAACATCAGGGATGAAATGGAATTTTACACTTTTTAACATTTCCCTTTTCACCTTTGTGTTTATACGTGTTGTGTGTTTTTTTTTTCGCATGAAGTTATTATATCCTTCAGATTATTGAAGATGATAAAGGTTCAGGCTGCCACGTATTCCGAAAGTGGGGTCGAGTTGGCAATGAAAAAATTGGTGGGACCAAGTTGGAAGAGATGTGCAAAGAAGATGCAATTCACGAATTCAAACGGTTATTTCTTGAAAAAACCGGGAATTCTTGGGAGTCTTGGGAAAAAAAGACGCTTGAAAAACAACCCGGACGATTCTACCCCTTGGAAATTGTATTGTTTATCTTACTTTCGCATAGAAGTGGGCATGTGGCAAGTTGGGTGGGTTGGGTAACCTGTCAAAATAGGTTTGGGACTACACAAGTAATTTATATAATTCCAGTCGTGTCAAGTACGGGTGCAAACAAGCCGAGCCCGAGCTCAATTAACTTATGAGAGCTCGAGCTCGGCTCGTTGGTAGTTTCTCAAGCTCGAGTTCGGCTCGTTTATTATCTTTTAACTAATATATTAAATAAAAATAATATAAATAATAGACTCATTTAGGCTCGCGAGCTCGATAAGTGAAGCTCGGGCTCAGGCTTGTTTACCAAACAAGCTTATTTTTAGGTTTGGGCTCGACTCGTAAACAAGTTTAAATAAGCTCGGCTCGTTTACTAGACAATTTTAAATAAGGGGTAAATGTTATTAAATATTAATAGAAACTAATATTACACGAAGGCCCGACAAGGCTCGGCGAGCCTGGCGAGCTTCACATGCTAGGCCGAGCTCGATAAATAAACGATATTTATTTTAGGCTCAAGCTCGGCTCGGCTCATTTTGAGCTTTTTCTCGAGCCAATCTCGAGCAGCTTGCGAGTCGCTCATCTCGTTTGCACCCGTAGTGTTAGGTGACCCAACAACACCTTTTCGTTCATTCTATCGAATCTTGTAACCATTCAATGAGTTAAATATGATAATAACCTATTTTTCAAGAATAAAGTTATCACTTTGGGCGGATCTTGATCTGTTTCGGTTTTTGTTAAGATTTTGAATCTTTAACCATTTGACCCGTTGGAGATAAATATAACCTCAATCGATCTGTATTATCTTAACGGGTCAAAATTGCCATCACTACCTTCCTGAGTCGCGTTCATTAGCTTCCCCTAATGCATCGAATGCCTGATATGCAGGATTACGGTGTGAGCAAAGATTCAATTCAGAAGAACAAAATCAAAGATGCTAAAAGTGAACTTGCTCCCGCATTAGCAGAGTTGATGAAGATGTTGTTCAACGTGGAAACATACCGGTTAATACAATTTATTATTTATATATGATACTTTATTTTCTTAAAGGAGGAATCTTTTTTTTATATTCAAACTTTTCAGGGCTGCCATGATGGAATTTGAAATAAATATGGCGGAAATGCCCCTTGGGAAGCTTAGCAAAAGCAATATTCAGAAAGGTAATGAAAATTGCTAATGTGGAATATTATTATCTTTTCCTTGTTGTAAACTATGAAGTTTTATTTTCTTGATTTTTTTCCTTTAGGTTTTGAAGTGTTGACTGAGCTTCAGGATCTATTGAACAAGTCAACTGATAACTCTGCAGTCAAAGAAAGCATGATTGTTGCTGTGAGCAACCGGTTTTTTACAGTTATTCCTTCTGTTCATCCACATGTAATCAAAGATGAAGACGACTTTAAATCAAAGGTAACAATGTTATTAATATTTTATTATATTAGTATAACTTATTTAGCACCAAAAATCTCTAAGTTGTAGGTTAAAATGTTGGAAGCACTTCAAGATATCGAAATAGCTTCAAGGCTAGTAGGGTTTGATGTTGACAACGATGACTCCCTTGATGATAAATACAAAAAGCTTCAATGTGAAATGGTCCCACTTCCTCACGACTCTGAAGATTATCGGTTAGTTGAGAAATATCTCCAGACAACACATGCCCCTACACATACGGTGCGTCTAATTCTCTCTCTATATCTCTTAAATGGTTCGAAACGTTTCACGGGCTTTTTGTTCTTTTGACATAATAACACATGTTCTGAAAATTTGATCATTTTTTTCAGGATTGGGCACTCGAACTTGAAGAAGTTTTTACAGTTGAACGACGAGGGGAGTTTGATAAGTTTTCTCCGTATAAAAATAAACTCAAGAACAAGATGCTCCTTTGGCACGGTAGGTCTAATTAAACCCCTTTGGCACGTTTGTTTTAGAGCTACATTTTTTTAAAATTTTTTTCCCCTTTGACCCGTTTTGTTGATAGGTTCTCGGTTGACAAACTTTGTCGGTATCTTAAGCCAAGGATTGCGAATAGCGCCTCCTGAAGCTCCTGCAACGGGTTATATGGTTCGCTCTCCCTAACACATACACACACTTATACATGTATATAGAGGCCAATAACGTACAAGACCACCTTATCGTGCGATGCATACACGAGCATCTCAACCGCACATCTGATCTAATCTAGGCCTTCAATACAACGTGGTGGCACAGTAGTAATTAACTATGCACGCTATTGCATAATTATGCACGCTGTTGCATAATTACACGTTATAATACATAATTACCAACGTTATTTGCATACGCATGGGTTGGGCTAAACCCTAATAACTCACGTTATTTGCATACGCATGGGTTGGGCTAAACCCTAATAACTCACGTTATTTGCATAATTACGCATGGGTTGGGTTAACCCTAATTACGCATGTTATTTGCATAATTACGCACGTTATGATGGTGTCGTGTACCGTCGTATGTTAAGAGGCTTTGTATTTGAACCTTTCACTATATATATGTGTGTGTGTGTGAGCAGTTGTAATAATCTTTTTTGACGTTGTAGTTTGGCAAAGGGATTTATTTTGCTGACTTGGTGAGTAAAAGTGCTCAATATTGTTTTACCGACAAGAAAAACCCGGTGGGTTTGATGCTACTTAGTGAAGTCGCTTTAGGGGAGATGTACGAGCTAAAGAAGGCCAAGGTCATTTTTTTACAATCACATTTTGTTTTATAAGATTGTTTTTGTTATGTGTAATTAATATGTTTTCATGGTCATTAAACTTTTCTTTTATTTGTTATTTTAGTATATCGACAAACCTCCAAAAGGGAAGCACTCGACTAAAGGGCTTGGCAAGAACATACCTAATGCGTCGGAACACCTTAACTGGAAAGATGATGTCATCGTGCCATGTGGCAAACCCGTACCATCAAATGTTAAGGCGACTGAATTGATGTATAATGAATACATCGTCTACAACACTGATCAGGTAAGTTCTTTAATATTCTTTTATACATCATCTACAAAACTATTGTTGAAGTATATATCAATTTAAAATATTTATTTTTAGAGATTATATATTAATATTTTGTTAACAGGTTAAGCTGCAGTTCTTGCTGAAGGTGCGGTTTCATCACAAGAGGTAAGACGGAAAAACGCAAGAACTGTACAGATATGGTAATGTTTTTGTTTTTCGAAGTTTAGCAGCTAATTGCTTAACGATCTCTTTTTGGGGTTTGTTTGGAGATCTCAAGCAAAACTTATTAGTTATTAGTATTATAGTTGCAAATACTTTTGAAACCGTAGTGACTTCTTAGCTGCCTGTCTATGTTCAAATGCCGTGAAAACGGGCCAGCTTTTGTGTGTTGTCGGGAAAGGTGGTAAGATGGGTTTGGTAACGGGCTGGAGTTGAAATGGGTCGTTGTTTGACATATTTATCTGTTTGAGATAAAACAGAACGTATACCATATTGACCCATTCAAAGTAAATGAGATGAAGTTCCATCTCTAGTTGTCGGCTTTGTTTTATAAATTTTAGTAGTGTTTATAGCTATCGCCTATCGCTTATGGACACATTGATGAGTGTCGGTTTCGCATGGCGTTTTCTTGTTTCGAGGTGACGAATGCTAGATACACTCGCATGATTTCAGTGTACAGGAGCACATTGTCTTTTTCTCAATTCGTTATGTTGGTTTTCCAAAGATAATATATTTAACGGTTTTTTCGGACTGGCTGCGTGTTCTTGAATGCAACAGATTTTGACTAATGGAAATATGGTGGTTGTCAAATGTATATTATATGATGGTTAACACTTAACAGTTAAGGTTGGAAAATGATGGGAATTTTAACATGACATCAAGATATATATTGGGTTGAAAAAGCTATACATAAATTCTCATTAAAAAAAGAAAAAAAAACACTTTTAACTCAATATACTTATATTAAATCCCCGTGCTTTTATTAGAAATAAACTTACTTAGGAACATAATTTTTCAATGTTATTATATTAATTTATTTAATTCTCAGTTTCACCCCTTATCATCTAAATGATATACGTTTTTAACTATTTAGTTTGATTTTCTTATGTTAACTTGTGTATTATCTTTTTTAAAAGATAAAAATATATGACAACGGTATATGGTATTTTATCGACATCGGTATTGGTATTGTTATTATCAGAACAGGTACTGTTTTTTTAGTTTTTTAGTTTTTTATGCTTTTCAATATAAAACGCACTCTTTTGTGCGTATCATGACTTTAAATTTAGTGTTGGTACAATACTACTACCGCTAGCACAAGCTGAACCGATATTATACGAATTCCTGTCACATTGCACGGGTACATCCCAGTAGCTATATTTAGAAAAGATTTATAAACTAGTCAAACTTTGATGAGGTGATGTTGCGTATAAATTTTGGTGTGAATATTTTTTTATTATATATGATATGTATTTTTATTCAATAAGATCAAAGAGATTTTGATGTTCTTGGGTATGTGGCAGGGGCGGATCTTGCACGCCCCAAGGGGTTATCTGCGCTACCCCTCAAATTTCTTGCTGTATTACATTTTTTGCGTAATTTTTTTTATTTCTTCTTTGTTCTATATTTCGGCTACCCCAAACAAAATAGTTATAGTTAGCACTACCCATTCTTCTAGATCTGCCGTTGGTATGTGACTCTTGACCCTTGGTTATACTAGGAGACGCCCTGTGTTGTGTGGTAATGTTTTCCTCTATTCTAAAGGTGAAAGGTTTAAATATTGCAAGATTCAGGTATAAGTGTATTTTAGAAATAAGTGAATTTGTTAAAAAAAAATAAAAATAAAAAAATACCAGGAGCTATTACTAACCAATAAACAAAACAATCACAATTTATCAGACTCAATAAGCTTTTAGACTATCCACATCGCAGAAGTCCGCTCGTTTCCCTTGCCCGGTGCCACCTCAGCTGCCTCACCCTTCTCCTCTTCCTCTGCTCGGTGCCACCCTTCTTTTGCCGCCTTTCCCTTCGGATCTTTTCCCGTCTCTCTCAACAAGTCATCCAGCCAATTATCTCAGGCCATCAAGGGTGGTGACGGGCATCCAACCAATCATCTCAGGCCATCAAGGGTGGTGACGGGCCTCTCTTCTTTTCCAGCGTTGGAGACAGTCTTATTTCAAATTAATAATTATCTTTACTCGTTTGAATGTTACCTGGTGACCAAGTCGGCCAACCAACCTCATCGGATCCCTTTTCACACGCAACTCTTAAATTCTTGATTTACCTATTTAACCTCATACTTGTATGCGATTAACTATATCGTTCTCCCCTTTACCCCTTTATTTTGATGTTATGCCTCTAAGATCTTGAATTCCGAGCAAGACTCGTATTTGGTTCACCTTAATCCTTGGTGGTATTTGGTCGAGTATTTTATCTTCAAAATAAAAAAGAATGATATTTTTTGGGTGTATTAACATTGTCTTTACAGGTTACTATGTTATAGTTTTTTTTTTTAAAACTCAAAAGAAACAAAAGACTTTTTCTTTTTTATCTTCTTATTTTATTCTTTCTAAACCCAAGAACACGTCCTTTTTTTTTTATAAATATATAACACATTTTTTTATTGATGTATGAATCACAAACTTTCACTTAGATTTAGAAACATAACGATATTAGTGGTGTCTTGTAAATTAAATAGAAATAAGAATGCGATAAAGTTGGCTGCACAATGACGTTATCTTTTATATTTATTTATTTATTTATTATATTGTTGTTTAACGAAGCATTGTGAGACCAAAATCTATCAATGTCAAGCTTTCCAAAAGCAATGCTTTTAGTTTCTCTTCCATGTTAACAAACAAATAGACACATGTAACGATTTCTTAAAGAAATACACTATTTTGAGAGTCGTATAAACACATATTTATTTCTTTAAATGCAATACATATATAATTATAGTAACTTGAAGCAACCAAATTCGAATTTTGTTGAATCAAAACCAAATTTTCGATCGATTTTAGTTTTGTTTCGAATATCTAAACCGTGCATTACACCGAGCTCATGACTATCACTAATCTTGGAACTAAAGTTATAAACGAAATTTGTATTTATTTTATTGAAAATATGATAATACGAACATAAACAAGATTTTAGTGAATTTATTTTGTTAAATAAACAAGAACAAAACTTGTTGGCTCTTTTAGGTTAGTAATAGTTTAAAAAACTATGTATACGTTGGCATTGGTTGTTATTAAGGAACAATAGTACGATGCATACATTTGTTTATATTACGATGATTTGATGAAGATAAAATAAACTTTATTTTCTTAGACAATCAAACATCAACCTATTAATTTGCATGGAATATGAATTATATAATATACCATTATACTTACTTTTTAAAAAATATATGTTTTTAGCCTATTTGTTTTCCATTTAATTTATATTTTCTTTAATAACTTACGTTCGTTAATTTTCTTAAAAAAACATAGACAGATGTGTTTAATTTTTTTACATTGATATCCCGGTAAAATTTTTGTTGAAAACAAACTTTTATCCAAATAAAGTATTTTTAGGTTATTAGCTACAATCATTGTCTGTATCGTGGTGGACCGAACCAATAATCCAATACCGACACCGGTACCGGTACTAATATCAGTAGTATCAAAAACTATATCGGTATTCATTTTATTGTTGTTGGTAGATATAAAACACATGTCCATATCCTTTTAGCCATATCACGACTTTATTTATTTAGTTATCCCTTTCAGTTGTTATACCAATTTGATATCCTAAACTATACCAAAACTAGTGTCGTAACAAATCAAACCGATATTGAAATAATTAAATATCAAAATCGAATTTCCACGTCGTCCGACCATACAACTTATAACTTAAATCTTATACCTAAGCCTATAAATAGTTAAATATTTTCGAACTCCAAAAAGAATATATTATTTATTTATTTTTTTTCTTTTTTGAGTGTTATAAAGTTTTCAAAGTCAAACAAAGGACTTGACCATTTTCTTTTGTTGATAATCCCTAATATGAGGAAATACCAGCGAAAAGGGTCGGGTTCCACCAAATCTAAAAATGGGTCAAATTTGTAAGTTAGTGTTATAATTAACGTCATAATCACCTGCTAATCAAATAAGTTGGACACGTCATTAGTGGCAACACGACAACAAGCACCGGTTCGCAGGTGCGGCGTAGTTCGGCGGAAAAGTATTTCTTTAAAACCCCTTTTAAATTAATCAATTTACACATGGACCCTATTCTTTTTCCTTTCCTAGTCGCTCATAAAAGTTGACTTTAATAGTTGCATTTTTTTAGATAAATTTAACTTATTTAGTTATTAGTATGCTTTTATGATCTTTAATTAATATATAACTAGAAAATAATGTGTAGTATTTTATATGTAGCGCATGTTTGGATTAACTGAAACTAATTATTAAAGAACGTTTAGATTAATTGCATCTTGATGTGTTACGCGACGTTTTTTCACTCAGGTTTGATTTTCCATGTAAGATGTGGAATATAATTAGGTAATTTAGGTTGCTCGTAGTGGTTTAACGCCATCAACCACATTAACACCGCCCATAGGTATAAAAGGGGGTATAGCACCACCAGAGGGGACGTGGGCATGTTCACGGGAGTGAGAGGGAGAAAGAGGTGGGGGCCACCCAATGCACCAATCTTGGATTTTCTTTTATTAAATTATTAGTTAAATTACAATGTGACAGATAAAGAGTGAGTTGGTTAAAGTCAATTGTCTACGTAATAGTGACGTGGTGAGACATTATACTGAACCACAATGCATAGCGTTAGAATGGAGGGTATCCATCAACATTCTCCAAATGATACATAAACGTCACATCAACTTTTTCCCCAACTCACCAACTTGGAGGGTGTGTGTGAATGAATTCCAGAAATTCTCCACATTCTTGAAGATTGAAACTGGCTTCGAATTGGAGGAAGTAGTATTCCTGCGTGGCCTTAAACATCTTGTTTTCTTCCTGAGCTCTATACCATATACCCTTAGAAGTATGTTAGATGAGTGTATAGGATGTTTTAACAAAGCTGAAACATATCATTATGTTTTAACACGATGTAATAATCTCATATTGATTTTAGTAACGATGATAAATGACTTGGCTTCTTTAATTTATATAAAGGTGTTGCTAAATAGACATCACTTCCATTAGTGTACACTAGACCATCTATCACATCATACATGATTTATGAGTTATACACACCTTTATGACATGACGGAAAAGGTCATATGGGTCATATGAGTTTATCCATGGTCAAATCAAATATTTTTTGTTAGCCAAAACATTATACGGGTCATTTGATTTGACCATCATACGATGCATATGTTTTTTCCCATGTTATATGGCTCATATGATTTGCTTAGGACCGTATGAACCATATGACACATCAATAATAGTGTGTTAATAGGGTATTAGTTATGTTTCTTTAGCTGTCCCCTTATACAATATGATGTAACTGAAAATCATTTCATATTTATTAAGAAATGGAACTAGAATTGGATCAGAAATGATATATATATTCTCTTAGAACATAAGTACGTGATTAACAACTTGTTATTTTATTTTATTATCTTCGTCCCATAAATAATGTTATATTACAGTTGTTGCAGCGAAAATTTTGAAACGTATATTTGTTTCAAGAGCATGCAACAATACTTGCAAGTTATTATTTTGGAAGAGCTATAGAACTCTACATTTACTAATTAGATCATGTGTAAGACCGTGAGGTGTGGACTTTGGTTGGGGGCATGGTTAGTCAAGCAACGTCGTTTTAGTCACACTGGACCAGCGGGGGTAACGGCGTTACCCCACTGGTGTGGCTATGAAGCCTAGCGTGGGGCAGTTGGGACGACGACGTAGTTGGCTAGGATTGGCTAGGCAAAGGTGACCGTTTGGGTATCCGTTACCCAAAGACTATATCTTTAAAAAATCTTTTTAAATACCTATAAATATTCACCCCTTTTTTAAACTTTTACCACTTCTCTACTTTTCATCCTTTTCTATCTTTATACTCTTTATAAATCAAGCCATTTTTAACACTCTACAATGCATCCATTTATCCAAAATCTTGACTCAAACAACCTCTTTGCTTTCCAAGAGAGCCCGACCCCTAGCCCGCCACAAAACCCGACTCGAACAACCCCTTTTCTATACTCACCTTGTCCCGAGCTAGCTGGAATCGCGTCGTATATAGGGGGACGTGTTTACACGAATTTTCCATTCGACGCATCATCTATCCCAAATAGCCTTTCCCAACTCGATTCCGTACCCGAAACACAACATCAAGACATTAGTGGTTCGTCATCCAAACCGGCAAAAAAAAGAAGTCACAAAAAAACGGATGTAGAGAAAGCTATAGCAGCCGCTCAACGAGTACAAAAAAGGTGGACGACTAAAAAAGAAGCTATTTTGACAAAATGTTATATCGACCAATCGCAAGATTCGATTAAAGGTATTTTAAACGATTAAATTTTACAAAATATAACAATATAATTTTTTCCGTTTTAATTAATTTTTTATAACGATTAAATTTAAAATTTTTGAATAGGGAATGCACGACACCGATTTTCGGGATTCCGTCAAAAAATCATTTCATATACAAATGCAAAGCAATGAGGTGTATCGTGAAAATGATAGCCTCTCGTCCAAATAGGGTGACATAAATACACACGTCGCCTTCTTCAACAGTTGTTTCCATAAGGCGAAGAACTCGCCAAGGAGCGACAAAACCGAAGCCGACTTTATCCAAAATGCCATGGCGACGTATAGAGATAATAAGAAGTACGAGTTCAAGTACATGCGTTGCTGGAATATGTGTAGGTACACTTCTAAATGGGCGATAGTCCCTACTACTAGCGAATCAACCTCATCCAAAAGGGCACGAACAAACTCGTCCCAAGCTCAATCCGATGCTTGTGATCAAGTGCTTGATCTAAATTTGGATGATATTGAGGATTCTCTATCCCGTCCACCAGGTAGAGACACTTCAAAAAAGTTGGCTCAAAAAGTTAGATCGGGCTCGGCATCAGGATCAGCCCCTAGTTCAGCTTCAGGCAAGGGTTGTACACCGACCAGTTGGAAGAAATTCGGTCAAAAATTGATACATTCAATTTCATCCAACAAAAAAAGTTCAAGGCTCGCGAAAAAAAGGCATCTCACAAAGAGAAGCTTGCAGATATGAAGTTTATCGCCATGAACGTCGATCACCTATCCGGTGCGGAATTGGCATCAACGTTGAAGATAAACAAAGAGCTCTTGCGAAAACATAACATGGAAGAATGATAAAGTTATTAACTTTATTTTATTTTAATGTAGTTGGTTTTTTAATTTATGTACTTTTTTTAAATTTTATTTATAATTTTTTTTTTAGTTAGTTTCTTATTTTATCTACTTTTTAAAAAATTATATTCCACATGGCTTGCCACGCCAGCCAAAGCCACGCCACCCCACACCCAAACTTTTGATGAATTGTGAACGGGTCTCCACCTTCATCACGTGTCGCCCTAAGCCCACAAGCCATGCTACCCCACACCCCACAGTCTAATGGGGTTTGAAGTTCAAGCCTTTTCCTTAAGCATTATACGACATGTTATGTCCTGGTTAGCAAAAGACATTATGGGGCTTGAAGTTCAAAAATGATGTACTAGTATGATACCAATAATGCATTTACAATGATTACCTAATTATTTTTTTAGAAATATAAAACAAAAGCAACCCTTGCCCCATAATCCTAGGGTTGTTTTTTGAAACCAACAACAAAAGTACTGTTTAATGGTAACGTCGGGAACTAAAATTCGACGATCACACCGCAGGGGCAGTGGTTGCGCATTATGGGCGTGAAGTTGACCTCTTCAAGCCACTTCATTTCCCCACTACACATGGTCTTATAGGGGGCACTCTACTCTAATGTTTTCCAATCCTGTCTCGCCATTTCACTATGTCAATCCACTACTCTAAACCACCTGATTTGGTGACACACTATCCTAAACTACCTGATTCGGTGGACCCCACCATTTTATCTCATTCTCTCTCCCCCCTCTCTCTCTCTCTCTCTCTCTCTCTCTCCGTACATGCATCTCTCTATCTCTCCCCTATCCTCACACTAACACCATGCCATGCGGCAACCACCCAGACCCAACCCTACCCGTCAGGCATTACCTACATGACTGGCGGTGGTGTGACCCGAGTGGGTATATGGTACCCGCTACCCTAAAATAAGGGCCTCACTATTTATCCTCACTTTCTCTCCACACCCACAACTCTCTCTATCTCTCTCCTACCCTCACACTAACACCATGGAGCAACCACGTAGACCAAACCCTACCTGCCGGGCACCACAAGCATGACTAGCGGCAGTGTGACCCGAGTGGCCCCATAAAAATGGGAAGTATTTAAATAAGCTGAAACGGTATATGAGCACTGAAAAGTAATTTGTTACAGATGCTATCGACGCTAATTAATATTAGATGAGAGAGGGGCGGAGCTAGTGTTTTAGAAGAGGTAGCACGGGCTACCTTTCAACCACGTCTACTATCGTTTTCGTATTGTAAAAAAATATTAAAAATTTCGGTTTTGTACAAAGGATACTCTTGATCCCAAAAAAATAAATTGGGATACACTTGAATTTTTAGACTAACTTCACCACTGAATTTATTAAGACATTACCTAAATGACGGTGATGAGCCTTAACAAGGTATATGAAGTGTTAATAAGTTATACACAACCAATCATGGGCGTGTTTTAGTGAGTTATACTAGGTATACATTATGTAATTGACAGTGATAAGACCTGCAGTGTTAAATCAGGTGTTAATGAGTTATATATGATGAAACTAAGTCAAGTTACATGCTAATGGTTTATATTGACGATGCATTACCTAAATGAGGGTGGTGATCTTAATGGATTAAATTAGTTATTAGCGAGTTATATAGTATAGAAATGATTGGTTTTACAAAAAGTCTGTACACATGGTGGGTTTTTGAAATATATTTTAATAGTGGTGGGATCATTGCGAATTCAAGCTTCTAGAATTTGGCTTCAGTTGAATATATTTTAACTACTGCACTCTTTTTGTTAACTTAGGCTATGTATGTATAGTGATAAAGTCTCTCTTGGTGGGGTTATTCGTAATGTGATGAAAAAGTGTATGAGGGTTCTATAGAGGGTTATATCATAAGATGGTTTAGTTATAAAACTCATACTCATTAATACTTAGTTATTAATTTTTCTTTTTTTTTCCTATGATTTATTAAAAAAACAGTTTATTAAATTTTAAAAAACATTATAATATTTAATAAAAACATTACAATTAAAAAAAATTACAATTTACCTTGGTCTTCATCTACGTTGTCTCCTTCTTCCTTTTCGTTTCTCTATCATCCAAACCTCTGTCTTCAAAGTACACAACTTCGAATTCTTCTACTTCTTTCTCGGAGTCTTATTTGACGTCGCCATCGTGTCGCATTTGACGAATCGCCCAAGCATGCTCGAATAAATCCGCCTTTAACGCGTTATGTATTTCCTTAGAACGCAATAGTTAACCATTTAAGATTCTCTATTCCATTGTTGCTTCCTTTAACAACATCTTCTGGAAAATAGTTTTGCCATATTGCTTTTCCATCGTCTTCTATAATCATATGATGAAAGCATACATGACCATTCTAATTTATTCCTTATTTCACATACGACAAGGATTTCTAATAAAATGCCATCGTTGTTGAAGAATCCCAAAACACCTCTCGATGTCCTTTCGCGAAAGCTCTTGTAGTTTTTTAAAATATTGCCTTTTCATATGGAACATTTCAGAAAACGTTTTCACAATATTTGAATACTCCGGGTATATACCATCACCCAAATAGTATCCATGCTCGTAGTCGTTCCCATTTGCAGGAAACCCAACTTTCGGTATGGTGCTAGAAACCCTCTAGCAATGGTGAACACTCGAAGGTATTAATGCCATTCATACACCTGGCGAGACCAAAGAAAGCCGACCAAACCTAAAGGTCCTATGATGCAACGTTTGTAAAACCAACATTGGTCCTTTCTGGTCACCGCGTGTATATTGACCTCGCCATGCTGTTGGACAATTATACCAACGCCGTTGATGACAGTCCAAACTACCAATCATGACGGGTATTCTATGTTTTTCTAAATGCACCTCATATATTTGTTGAAGGTCGTTCCAAGTCGAATTTCTCAAGTAACGTTTTCCATATAACTAGCATATACCTAAAAATTAAAAATTTTATATAACCATATTTTATTTGTATTGTACTTTAAATTAAAATAAATATATAACTGTGAGTAAAAATATAGCTAAGCAGAAATGTTCCACGCTATCGCGTGTTGTTTTCTCCCCCATCTTCAAATACTTGTCGTTGATTTCATACGTGTTTCCGTAGTCGAGTATTTGTAACGTTGAAGTTACATTTTGAATTGAGTTGAATCCTAGATATCCTCTCGCATCCATTCTTTGCTTGAAGTAGTCATACTTAGCTTCCAAATCATCATTAATGCGCAAAATAACCTTTGGCTCATCCTAAACCGGCGCCTAAAAACATAGGGGCCGAGAACTCGTGTAGGATCGAAATAATCTTTCATCAAATGCTCGTATGCGGCTTTACGGTCTCGCGAAATAAAAGTGCGCCTCAAAACGAGGCGTGGAGGAGAACGGCTAACGTGTTTGCATGGCTTGAATCGCGAGCGCACATCCACTCGTAACCGCTTCTTCCTCCTCCGCGATTTCTTTGGCTGAAAAAATCTTTGGTAAAGATCGGTGAACGAATCTTTCGATGAAGATGAGCCCATTTTAGAAGTATTATTTTAGTAAGAACCTGGAATTAGAGGGTTTTATTTTTTAGATTTGGTTGTATAAAATGTTAAAGATTAGTTGGATATATATATATATATAGATTTTAGGAAAACATATTTTTTTTAAACAATATGATCGTTGCAATGGTCAGATATCTTGAAACCATACAATTCTCCGGTGTTATGATTTTCACAGGGAGAGGAATTTAATCACCCATAGCGCCGGCCATAGGGGTGTGGCCGGGCACTATGGGGTGCCATGGCCTACTTGCTCGCGACATATCGCCCACTACGGGTGGACTTATAAAAGTAACGACAAAATTGACGTCAATTAATTAGTACAACAAGCTTTTTATCATAAAACCGTCTACTTTATTTACAATCAAAAAACTATTAGTAATTTTAAAAATTATAATACCATATTGTTATGATTTTCATTGATTAGGAAACAAGTTTAAATACGAGTTAAAGATAATAATAGGGAGCCTAATATTAAGGAGATAAATATAAAATAAACATTGAGAATATTCTTTATTCCAAGTTGGAGTATGAAGATCATAAATCCCTAACTTCTTAAGCAAGAATCGCAATTGTTGAGCTCAAAAGGATTTCGTCAGTAAATCTGCAACTTGATTCTTGGTATCAATATGTAATGGCAAGATTTCTCGACTCAATTCCTTCTCGAACGAAATAATAGGCCATCTCTACAAGCTTGGTCTGTTAGTGAAATACAAGATTTTTGGCAATAGGTTTAGCAACAAGATTATCATAGAATGGAGGCGTAGCATATGTTGACTTGACATTCAAATCTTCTAATAACTAAGGAACCCATAAAACTTCACCCAGTTGTTTCTATTGCACGATACTTTCCCTCAGCTGACTATTTAGAAACAAATGATTGTTTCTTTGTCTTCTATGCCACCAGAGCTCTCCCTAATAAAAGTAGGTAATCGGTTGGAGACTGAGTAGTGTACATACATCCTAACTTGTCAGCAAAACAATAGGCAACTAAATTCAAACCGCATTCCTGTCACACCCTGACCCGCAGCGGAATAAGTGTCGGGGCATAATTGGGTTATCACCAAAGCTCATGATGTTTACTAATATGTTTCATATTTATTAAATCCAAATTACATTTCAATGTTCCAAGTCAAATTCATACAATACAAGGAAAGGAAAAATTAACTAAAATAAATCCATAATCTAAACTGGTTTATTCTTCTAAGCCGCCCTATATGTTTCTTGCTTCAACTTGATCACCTGTATCATGTGTAAAAATGGGAAATTTTGGGTCAACAAAAGTTGGCGAGTGAACCTTGTTAAAAACATTTGTTATCAATTCATTATTGTAATTTATTTAGGAAAAACTGTGCAATAATCATATATGAACAAATGTATGTAAATATAACGATCACAAACCACCTTGCTTAAACATGAAATAAGAATGACAATGTATATGTTGGCAACGTCCCGTTCACGCTCATAGGTAATGGGGAACGGACGGCCTATGCAAATGTATGTGAGATCAAGGCTCAATCAAACGGAGCCGATCTTATGTTGGCAACGCCTGGTTCACGCTCATAGGTAATGGGGAACAGCCCACGCTCATAGGTAATGGGGAGCGGCGGCCTATGAAATGTATGTACTGAAATGATAAAATTAATCTAAACTTCAACCACACAAACAATGGATACACATTGAATACACATTTGATCATGAACATGATGGATGCACAAATGTTTAATTATAATAAATAAATAACGACACATGATACACCCCAAAATGTGATTAAAACGGGGAATTGGTAGAGATTCACTCACATTGGGTGCGTTTGTTTGAATATGTTGAATGCGCACGAGTTTAGGGGATTGATCGACGAGAAAAACTAACCAAATAAATAACGAAAAGGTACGGTAAGTATGTGGATTTATTAACTATTTTAATAAGATTTTTGGGTATAATTTTGTGAGTTTAAGGCTACTTTCTAACTTTGAAAATGTTATTTTTAAGTATTTTTAATTGATTTTTAAATTAAATAAATAAATAAAAATAAATAAAAAAATGTTGACTTTGACCGTTGACCGAGACCGTTGACCGTTGACCGTTGACCGGTTCGGTCGGTTATATTGTTGCACTGGGCGAGGTTCGAACCGGTGACCTCCCGTACGCGTGCACGCAGCTCTACCAACTGAGCTACGTGTCTAACCCGAAATAATTCTGTTTTTAATTATACTTATATACTATTTAATTTAATCCGAAAATTATTTATTTTTAAAAAGATTTTAAACGTATCGGACCGGTGCTGACCACAGGTCTCGAACCCGGGACCTGTGGGTTAGCGTACACACAGTCCACCGCTGGACTGTGTGTCTCACCTGGTTATTAACTCGGTTTTTATTATACTTAACATGGACTGTGAGTCAACCCGGTTCAGTTAAAAAGGCAAATTTTTATTTCGAGCGAGTAAAGCTGGGACAGGATTCGAACTCGCGTCGCAGGTGTTATGTGTGCACACAGTCCACCACTGGACTGTGTGTCTAACCCGTTTATAAAACCGATTTTAATTAATCTTATGATACAATCCGACTTCGTCTTCTTCGTTAGATTTTACCCAGAAAAATAAGGTCCGACTGTTTGGTCTGGTTTATGCCTTATCTGGTTTTTAAACTTTATAAGTAACTTAAAGGTAACGAATGGAAAGAGTTTGGGGGAAAAAGATATACCGATCAGCGTTGTTCACAGAATTCCGGCAGAGTCCGTCGGTTCTGAAAGTGTACTCCGGCTGTCGACATCAATTAACAAATTCTGTTCGATTATTACGAAGTTGAGATACTTAATTAAAGTTTAATAGGAGTTGGAAAGATCATACCAGCTCTCAGTGGGATTTCGGAAGTTTCAAAAAATTTCCGGCGAAGGTGGGGATTTCGACGAGCGTTGACTGGGATTGCTTCTGATGGTGGAGTTGTGTTAGTGACAGATTATTCGAATGATTGAAACAGAAAGGGTTGAAAGAATTACCGTGTGGATGTGAGTCTCGGTTTTCCGGCGACTTACAGTTTTTTTCCGGCGATTGAATTTTTGTCGAGAAACGGTGCGATTTGTGAGCGAAAAGGTTTCCGGTGAATTGTGGGTGAATTTATAGGGTAGTATCGAGATGTATGGGGTCTGAATTCGGTCTCAATTCGAAGTCAGCCGTTCTCCGGCGGTTATGACTGATGTCGCGGGTTCAGACGTCGGTTATAACCGTCGTTAGAGTTAATTCTTCGGTTATTTTGGACGGAAACGTAAATTATTGGCGAAGTCGTCGGGATTTCCGACGACTGCTATTTGGGCGCGATTTTGACTGAATTTGACTTCCGCGCTTTATTATTTGAATTAATTGATTCATTATGTTATCAGAAAATCAAAGTGGCGGAGCGGTTGATGGTGTGAAGGTTAAGTCTTTGGGGATTTCCGGCTGACCCGGGTTCGACTCCCGGCAGCCGGTTTTCCTTTTTAATTAATTTATTTTTATATTTTTACAATTATAATTTATATCTTCTAATTTGTTGATTAATTATGAATCGTTTAAAATTAAAATAAGCCACAAATGAACAACAAAAATTTAAAACTGATTGTTCGGTTAATAAACGAAGCGGGTTTCGAAAACCCGTTTTTCGACAAATGTTACAATTCCTGCGGTAAAATAATGCCTTGACCTAGAGTGGATTTCAGATAACGAAGAATGCAAGTGGCGGCTTCCATGTGTTCATGTCGAGGATCCGAGACAAACTGACTTAAGATGTTAACCGAATAAGCAATATATGGTCTGGTTGCTTGAAGATACAATAATCTTCAATGAGCCTTTTGTACTGCTTGGCATCTTTTTTTTTGCTTTCACTACATTGATCAAGCTTGAGATATTGTTACATGGGAAAAGAACTAGGTCGGCATCTCATCAAGCCATTGTTTTCAAGAATATCCAAAGTGTATTTCCATTGCCTCAAAACCAACCCATCCCGAGTTCTTGCCACTTCAATCCCCATAAAATACTTTAAAGTACTGAGGTCTTTAATGCTAAACTTTCACTAAAACATTCTTTTGTTTTCTTGATTTTCTCCACGTGACTTCTTTTGATGATGACATCGTCTACAAATATAAGCGCAACCACAAAAAAATCATTAGCGTTGAATATAAATAACGAGTGATCGGCTTTTGACAGGTTGTACCCAATGTCAAGAAAGGAAGTGATAAAATTTTGGTACCAATTACGAGAAGACTGTTTTAGCTCGTAAAAAGATATTCTAAGATGACAAACTCTGGTTTCTTCTTCATCTGAGAATTCGTTTGGAATCTTCATATTACCTCTTCCTCAAGATCATTGTGGAGCAATGCATTGTTCACATCTAGTTGGTGAGTCAGCCAACTCCTTTTGACACCAATAGCTAGAAAAGTTCTTATCGTGACAAGCTTGGTAATCAGGGCAAAGTGTTTGTGAAAGTTAACACCTTCCATTTGAGTAAAACCTTTGGCCACATGACGAGCCTTGTACCTTTCGATATCGCCATTAAGTTTATACTTTATCTTATGAGCCCATATTGAATTAATGACTCTCTTTTTATATAGTAATTGTTCAAGCGTCTATGTTTTATTATCTTTGAGGGCCCGAATTTCATTCTTCATAGCCTCTATTCAATTTTTATGAAAGCTTCATAAATATTTTTGGCTCATTGTTGGAGCTAACAACCACTAAATATGGCTAACAAGAGTAAGAAAATTTATCACAAGGAATATAATGGGTAAGAGGATAGACCATTGAGGAAGACCAATCTTGTGTGGTGCGCGTGTGGTGTCACACCTCAATTGATGGCGGAAACATCAGAGTGAGACGAAAACGAGATTACAAGAGACTTCATATCGACTATTTGTGACAACTATTTAGTAAGCAATATTTCATTTCATTTCTAAATGGTAAATATAATGTTTCGAAGCAAAGTACAACATCTTGTAACAAAGAAACAAAGTACAATACATAAACAAAATTTAAAGTGCGTTTCTAGTCTTATTATTAGATTTCTTTCAACGTAACATCATCAAGTTCCTGCAATACATATTAAAGTACATGTCAACACATTAAGTATTGACGAGCATACAAGTTTGAATTACTAGCATAAGTATAAAACGGTTTAAAGGAATCCACATGGCGTAATCGTACATTAAGACATATCATTACAACACTAGCATGCATCTCATAATTGTCAACCAAAAGTTTCCCACTAGCGTAATCTTATCATCACAATGCCAAGACCGTTTTTGTATGACTTTACATGACCTTAAGAATACTGGCAGTGTGCTACTCCTATAGCGCTATATATGTTAAGGAGGCTCGTACGGAGTTAATGATAAGGATAGTTCAAATAAGGATTCTAGCATGTATGAATTTCTAAGCATCACGTATTAAGCATGTATAATGGATTGGTTGTTTGTTTGTGTCAAGCATGTTTGTAAGTGATTGTGTGTGTTTAATAAATCATAAGTATTACACCCAAAAGTGTCGAAAAATAAAAAAAGGGATCATGTACACTCACTATATGCAAATCTTTTTCAGTAAACATGAGTTGACGAGTCGTTGAGAGTGGAGCACCAAAGTTACCCTACATTGGGGAAACGAAGGCATATGAGTATTTGGAGTTTGTAGAGAGTTTGGATTCGGCATTAACATGAAAACTTTATGTGCATGAAAGTATATCATGTCTAGATACTCGTTTGGACACTAAGTTTTCATGTGTTTTCATGGGTCCTAACTTGCCCATTAGAATCATAACCGAGGAGTCTAGAAACAAAGATAATCTAACCTAACTCCTTGACATCTAACCATAATCCAGTTAATATCAAGAATTCGGTTAATAGGCATATATTATATATTATATAACATAAGTTATAATTTCATCCATCATGTATTATTATGTAAGTCAAGCATGGAAGTAGGATGATTTTCATCCATTAAACGACTTTTTATGATTCACCAAAGCACAAACTCATCAACTTAGTTGATGAGTTTGGTTGGTCATGAATATAAGATTAAATTAAACTAACTAACTAAAACAACCAAGTGAGCAAACTAGATGCGTACATCTCGAGCATGGAAAGTGTTCGAGCACGTGATGTAGCCTTGTCACTTTGTGGAAGTTCTTTTGTACCAAAAGATACAAATGAGGTAGTGGAACTAGATTGGAAAGCCAAGGCTTCTACGGTTCACACTTTTCACCAAAACACAAGTTTCACCATATTGAAGATGATGAATCTTGAATTGGCCTCAACACTTGTAGGTTGTTTAAACCTTCTCAAAACAGAAAGTTTAGAGGGTGTTTGCAGCCCTAAACTCATGTCAATCCACCATACACAAGCACCTTAGCTGTAGGTTTGATTAGAAGCAAGGTAGGTGCAAGATTGTATAAGTTTAAACAAGTTTTTAAAGATGTAAGTAAAAGTCCTTCCAAAATAGAAAGTTTAGACCTCAAAATGGTGATGTTTCACCTTAGTTTACCATGGTAAACTTGTGGAAATACTCCTTGAGGTGTCCAAGCTTTCAAGGAGATAAAGAAGTGAAGAAACTTGAAGAAAATTGAGGTAACAGCTCATTTTTGTACTTGAGTATAATACGCCCAAAACTATGACTTTCAGTTGATTAGAGAGGATTATGAGAGTGTTTGAGGATTTGGAAAAGTGAAATGGAGGTGTAAGAGGCTTGGTTATATAATGGTGAAGTAGGGTTTGGGTTTTAATGGAGTTAGAAGGTGACTGGGTGAGAATGGAGGTGGAAAATTGGCCAATCCGTATACAAGAAAGAACTTTCTGCGGACTGGGCCTTTGACGGGTGGTCCATTGGACAACCCTCAAGTGCTTTAAATCGATCAATATTCCGCACTTAATTTGGTTAATAATTATGATTTGATAACTACAACATGTATGGTTTTGTAGGTACCGAAGAGCATAAATAAGTGATTTTTACGTGCTTTGATGGGAGCTTGCGCTTGGCTAAGAGAAGATGAAGACATGGAGAGTTGATAAAAGAACAAAAACTGCTGACCACCGTAAGCTACGGTGGGCACTGTAACTTACGGTGGTGTCTGATCCTTCTATGCACCGTAAGCCAGTCTCTTGGGACCGTAAGGAAATTTTGACCACCGTAGCTTACGGTGGTGACCTGCAAGAAAAGTGTAATTGCCTTCTTTAAATCGGTTTTCAAGAGACTTTTGGCATATCAATCATTAGAGACGTTTTTGCAGAGTCTTAGAGGCGATTTTGAGTGTGTTACTTAGTCCAAGAACAATTTCTAACATTTTGTTTGGTGTTTATGATTCATATGAACATAACATTTGAAGGTGTGATGATTTGCAAGACCATGAGTGGCTAAACTCATTGTGATCATCCTAGTTGGAAGGTTTGCTTGAAACAATTATGTTTTTATCCTTAAATTCTAGAATAATAGACTTGCAATGTTTGTAGTTTATTATGGTGTTTGAATATTTGTTTGTAAACTGTTGATTGATGTTTTGATCTTAACCTTAATCGTACGTTCTTGGTGTCGTTGACAATCGAGATATCACGAGAGAGTTTAGGGTTGGATATTGATTAATTGGTCATCGGGTAACAACCTCGCATCTTTGTAATCCGAGTACTTAGTTCCCTTTCATCACGAACAAATAGTCATACACGAGTCATGTCTATGTGATTCTTTCTAGTTGGATTTAAAACACAAGTGTCAATTGAAACCGGAAACTTAGGATGATTACTTGCTTCTAATCTGTTTTAACAACCAATAGTTGAATTGCAATATATTTAAATTTAAAACCAAATCACCAAAAATCCTGAATTCATTTTCTTGCATTTAGATTAATTAGTCAATTTAGTATAAACTTAAAATAGCACATATTCCACAAACTCCCTGTGTTCGAAAGCCACTTACAGCTAGCTATTAGTATATTTGGATTAAATTTACGTGAGACTACGACTTCACGTCAGTATTCTCGCCACCCGCGAGGAAAATGGGTAATCTTCTCGCTGGCCGCGAGAAGTGCATTTCCAAAATAAGTTTTTGCAATTTGGCCCATGACTTGTAATTATGTTATTTTATGCCGTTTTCTTGTATTTAGTCCATTTTTAGGTATTTAAAGTGTAACATGGTATTTTACAAGTATGATGCATGTATGGTTTACGTATCACGTATGTATAAATGAGAATCAAGCGTATAATAAGTCTCAGTTTGCACAAAACATGTATCCAAAGATTGATTGCGTATAAGTATAAGCATAACAAGTGCAAGTATAAAAGATAAATTTCATTATGATCAAAGTTTCGGATTATAAGTTTGGAAGTGAACAAAGAATACAATATGATTACAAGTTTCCAAAAATAGAATACAATCCTTTCTAAATAAGGAAAATATGAAAATGCGAAGCGTTACATGTGGTCTAGGGATGGAGGCAGGTTGACATCAAATTCATGGATCTATTTGGATTGTGTTATGGTCCTCTTTTCCCTTGTATAATTGTTGAGCTCATTTTCATTTGGTTGGACATCTTACTCCTTGATATAAGTAGGAAGCTCTTCTTGGAACGGGCTCATTCATTTCATCGTTTGATTAAACATTTACCCGTTCTAGATCAGGCTTGACGTTCATAAAAAAGTCTTCCTCATTTATAAGGCAGTCAAAGACACTTTTATTACGTACCTTAGGTTTGATTATCGCGAATGGGAAGTAACTTTCTGCAAACTTTACATCTTGTGAAGTTACAACTTCCCATGTTTTGTGTCAAAGATTTTGTAGCTTTTGGTTCCTAGCTGTAACCTAAGAGCACCTCTGGCCTCCCCTTAAATTCGACTTATCTCCCATTGTCTCTATGCTCCAGTAATAAATAAGCCATCCAAGAACTTTCATATGATTGTAAGTTTCCGATAACCTTTGATGGTAATTGATTTATTATATATGTGGCAACTTTTATGAATTCTCCCCAAAAACTTCTTGGTAAGCTTGCTTGAAACATCAGAGCACAAACTATCTCTAAGATATCGATGCTTTCGTTCAACCACCCTATTTTGTTCAGGTGTGTGGGGGCTTGTGGTTTCCGACAAAATTCTATCCTTTGCATTGAACTCCATCATTTTGTTTGATTAGCTTTCCAAATTGAGTGTTCACCAATTTTTGAAAATAAACAAAACACTCGCTAGCGTCACTTTTGTGTCTTATAAGGTAAGTGTATATCGCTCTACTAAAATCATCAACAATCATAATTAAATAACTAGCGTGGGAAGTAGAAGGCTTGTGGTATTTGACCTAAACATCATAATGAATCAAACAAAATAAGCACTAATTTAGTAGAACTTTTTGGAAAAGACGAACGTGTATGTTTAGCTGTAACATGAGCATAAATACATCCTAGAAACTAGAAGAAAAACTTTCAAGAAAACTAACACGACATAAATTATCGAATGACGCATGACCGAATCTTTTAGGCCACACTTTGGCATCTGTCTTGGACATCATCACTTTCCTTTCTTTCGGTATCATCTCCATCCGATATAGACCATTCACGTATTCACCCATACCAATCAGCTTCTTCGAATGTAAGTCCTGCATAAGGCAAAAGCGTGGAAGACACTTTACTGAACATTGTAAATCATTTGCCAACCATCTAATGGAAAGTATATAGCAATTGAATCTAGGTATGTAAAGGACTCTTTTGATTTTGATCCTAATGTTCCAGGTATTCTCCCTTTGGCCTTAACCAAGATGCTTTAACCCTTTTGAATGGCAATATATGTCTTAGCTTAACTGTCAATATAGTTTTCAAGTGAGTTAATTTTATGGATTTTGTGTTCAGTAGAATCAGAATCCATATATCGTCCATTCGTCCTAATTTACCAACCATGTTAGCTCTATGTATTGGGTCACCTTTATTTGCTTCTTTAGCTCCTACAAAGTGTTTGAGATGAGTTTGGTATTGCTTTTCGCTTAGAAAACCACTTTAGCCTTGCTTTTCTCACGTTTCGTTTCACCCATCTTGGTGGTGACCTACTTTACCATAATGAGTACAATGACTGCCTCATTAAGGTTTTCTCATTTAGCTTCGTTTGATCCATTTTTTTTATTTCTACTGACTTGTCATCCCATCACGTCCATTTAGAGAGATGGCCTGGAACGTTAAGCCTTCAACCTATAGCCTCTTCATTTCCGCTATGTTTCTATGTTCCTCATCTTCAAACATCGGTCGATAGGCCTCCCCCAAGGTTAGGCTTGGCCTCGTTGACAAAAGTTGTGTTCTTATGGTGCCTAACTCACCTTCAAGTCCCATGAGGAATTTGAACAAACACTCCTTTTCTTGAAAATCATTCATCCTTTTCCCCATGTGATATGAACACTTACCGGAGATGTATCGTGTTGGTGGTAGAATCGTTTGTATCTTGTTCCATATAGAACGAAGTTTCGTATAATATGATGACATTGATGCTCCTTTTTGTTGGTTACCGTGAGAGTCTGCTTGAGCTCATAAGTGCGCGATGCACTTACTTTTCCAAACCTTTCCCTAAGATCATTCCAAATCTCTGTAGTCATATATGTGTATTTCTCACTATATCTTTTTCATTGCGATTGTTACCCACCCTTTTATCATTTCATCACAGCGCATCCAAGCCATATATGTTTCTTCTGTTGCCTAGAGTTTTGGAATCGACCGATCAACGAATCCCATCTTGTTTTTGGCAGATAAGAAATTCGTCATCTCTTGGAAGCAATCACTCAAGTTGCTATCAGTGATGGCATCCCAAATGCTTGGCAATCCTTGGTAGAGCTTATTTATGATTTCGTGCTGAACCTGGTAAACGAACAAATAAGGGGTCATTCACCTACATCTAATGAGGGTAATTGGAGGAATGAATGTAATGCGGTCAGCTTGGATCAATTACCTTGGGTTCGGTCTTCTTATTGCCGCTTACGTCATCTCCGACCATCGAAAGGTTTTAGCGTTTGTAAGAATTGAGCAATATGGACTGATACGATAAAAAATATGATATCACAAGGTTATGATTTTCATTGATCAAGAAACAAGTTTGAATACAAGAGACGGAATAGAGATAACATGGTATGGAATTAAATAAAATAATAGTGTGCCTAACAATTATGAGATAAATATAAAACTAAATATTTAGAATATTCTTTAAATTTGCCATGTTTGTTTAGTTGTAAACTTAGGCCGAGTATCATCTAATCCTCATCAACTCCACTTAGATGGCACATCACTCACTTTTCTTCATTTCACTTCGTTTCACCCCATGGAAATGATTTAATTCCATTATCTTCACCCCTATTTTTATTGGTTTTTGGTTTAAAAAAGAGGAGAAAATAATTCTCCCTCTTTAACATCCCATTAACATGTTAATAAATACCCTTTTTAACGCCCTTTAACATAAGTAGGGAATAGTGTACAATGCCTATTAACATGCTATGTTAATACCCTAGATGTTAGGATACACCCAAGACCTTAGGTTGCTTTTGCTTTATTTGTAGTAGTACTATTGAAGATAACAACTAAGCAAATCGAATGTTAACCGCAAATCAATATAAATCGATTTCGTGGTTAGAGGTTAGCTTTAGATTTTTAGGCAAACAACATGTTTCTTCAATTTTAATTATAGGTTTAACCGATCCAAACACCTTTTAATATATTATAAGGTGCTTTTTGAAACAAAAATCCTATCACAAAATCTATATTTATGAAGTGCTTTTTAAAACAAAAATCCTGTCACAAAATCCATATATAGGATGTCAATATGGTCTAAGCCCATTTAAAAAATGGATCCCTAAAATGGCATACGCTACAAGTAAGTGTCACTTTACAACCCTACAAACACACCTTCTTTGTCTCCTCTTCCTCTTCCTTAAAACCCCTCAACACTCACTCATTGTTCACCATTTTCTAGTCTCCCCGTGTGCCTCATCTCTTCTGTTCTCTCAACCCTTTAAAGCTCTCTTCACTTTCACCATGGCAACTGCTGCTGCTGGCTCTGGCTCTCCTTGTGGTGCATGCAAGTTTCTAAGGAGAAAATGTGCCGCAGATTGCATCTTTGCACCCTATTTCTGTTCGGAACAAGGACCCGCCCGGTTTGCGGCCATTCATAAAGTGTTTGGTGCAAGCAATGTTTCAAAACTATTGCTTCATGTGCCTGTGGCTGACCGCTGTGAGGCCGTTGTAACCATCGCTTATGAGGCTCAAGCTAGGATCAAAGATCCTGTTTATGGTTGTGTTGCACATATCTTTGCCTTGCAACAACAGGTATGTATGATCATATATTTCGCATGTAGAGTCAGTATTTTATTAGAACTACAAGTATGCATGTTGACAACCATTAGATTCACTAGATCAGCAGCTATAAATATGGTAGAAATTTTGTAATTATCACAGAAGTTAAAAGGCTTAATCAAGGGACTAAGTGGTGATTAATACTTGTGATCCTTTTATTTATTTTTCTTTTTCTTTCCTTTTTTTACAATTCCAGCATATACATTAGGTTCTTAAGCGAACCTGACTATACATGTATTACATATTGTGTACGTAGACAAATAAACAAACATACCCAATAAAATCCCGCTCATAGATTGGCATGTCGAAGGCTTGGATCAGGACAAACCTTACCTCTATCTCAGGAGATGGAGAGGCGTATTACACATTATGTGTATATAATCTATTAGTTAACTTCATTTCTGGTTCTTCACTAATTTAATAATATGACAATTGCATGGTAGGTTGCATGCTTACAAACACAGCTGATGCAAATGAAAGCTCAAATGGTGCAAGGACTCTACAATTCAAGAAACATAGAGACTCAATGGCCAGGATCAGAAGTGTACCAAAACTATCCACCTTTTACTGATTTTATAAACGGAAACATATCGCCTCAAAGCTCACTCGAGTCCATAGATCACAACAACGAAGGAGTAGGGGTTCAAGAGAAACAAAGTAGAGATGATGATCAATATCATGACATATCTTTTCAACAATTTTGCAAAAAGAGACCCTTCCCAAGTGATTTGGGTGAGCTTCAAGAACTTGCTGTTAGAATGATGAGGAACTGATCATTCACTTTCTATACTTAGTAACCCTCCAGAGCCAGTTTGCTTCTTATGATCATCACGTTTATTCATCTTGTCGATCATCATATGTTACGCTTTGCAGTTAATGCATGCTTTTAAACCATATATGTATAAAGTATATAGGGTTGAGTTAGATCTTAAATTAGGCTTCAAGAAGTTCCATATATGCTATAAAGCCTTAATTATGCAACTTTTTTCCTATATTTTACAAAATCTCTCTATCTCTATGCATATATATTGGGGCTAGATAAGAGTTGAAAAATTGATAATAAGGACAATAATATCGGGACACAGATAAATCATATCTTTGACATTTTAGAAGAGAAGCCCTCGTTTTTTGGTCATTTTGAAATTTATCATTTACCAAGCTAGATCGTACGTCACGAAGAATAATATATGTACATTGTTTTTTGTATTAGTCTAAGATAAACGTATGGATAATTGGAGTTTGGACCATATTGGTGTCTTCCCCAGGATTTTTATTACTCTTTCCCTATGCATATACAATAACTTTTAGTAAATAAACATTCTAACTGGTTTCTATATCTTCGTGATTGATAACAAATTATACAAAATGAAGATTGTATGACCTTTTGGTCAGTACTGGACTTGTTCGGATTTTTGTTACAAAATCTGGCTAAGAGACTTTAAAAAAAAACATAGTTTGATCCTTTGTTATAGTCGATAAAGAAAATTACTTTTTTCCAGTTTAAAGTTTTGGTTTCACTACTTACTTATCATAAAGAAAAACATTTTGTTAAATATATATATATAGTAAGGTTCTAGAGTGAACACTAATGTATTTATGAACTGAGTGAACAAATTCCATCATCAAATTTTAAAATACACTAGTGTATTTTCATCATACACTAGTGCATTTTCATTATCAAAATCCTGACCATTGATTTACACTTGTGTATTGATAACCAAGAATTAGGATTAGTTGACATAGTTCACTATCAAAGGGGTTGTTCACAAATGAACCTAACCCTATATATATATATATATATATATATATACACACCCACTTGGTAGTATACACGATTCTCAGGAGCTAATAAGATGGTTCACCTAATGTAAGCTAATTAAGTAACTAATATCATTTTAATCCAATAATATATACGACCTTTGTACTCCTACACACAGACAAAATGTCCCCTCCAACATATATGTGACGAGTTTAGTAGCTTTTGTAAGTTCCATTAAGTAATCTAATTAGTTTAATTTGTTTGGAAACCTTAGCTTAATCAATTCATATCTAAATCATCTGGAAAGAACAAGATCAATAACTATTAAATAAAAGGTATATATTTTTTTATATAAGGAGCTAATTTTATTTAGAAAAATAAAAACACCATTTAACTAGTATAACACGAGTGGCTGATTATTCAATGTTGATAATTAAACAAAGATATAGTTTAATCTAACTTTTCCCGAATATATAATTAACATCTTCTTATCAAATGTTTTTTATAAAGTGTTTAGTATGTAGCTCGACATTATAGTTGTTCTCTGATCTAATTAATGTCTAAATAATTTGAACTTTAGAAAAACTATGTGTTTTAATTATTTACAGTTTTTTACTCACTCCGTCCTAAAATTATGATTACTTCTTATTGTAGTTTCCTTTAAAATAATTATTCATTATTTACATAAAACCACCATGAAATCGCATATGTTTATGTAAAAAGGATAAGATAAACATAGTTTTTCCTGGGCTATAAATTTCGGTTGCTTTTATTTATCCCTTTTAGTAGTGAGATAGCGTTTTTACTTATTGTTATTCGACTTGTATTAAAATACTTAATAAATAAACTATACTATATATTAATATGTATCATTTCATTTCATTTGATGTACTTTCAAAAGCTTAATGAACTGGTTATTTGTGTCTTGAATGTAATTTAAAATTTTGAAAACGAAAATCTTGACCTTGACCCAATAATTACACTTTATTCATTTAAATTATCATCAACTTGAGGGCACAATGCATTTGATTAATACAAAAAGATAATGAAAAATAACTACAAAACAAATCATATCAAAGTAGTAAAGGGATTCAAAGACCCATAAACTATTAAATCTTTATGTACTTCGAGCCCATGACCCCGAACATATTTATATAGTCGAAAGGTTGTCAAAAATTAAAGCGTGAGAACTGACTAACGGTCTAAGAACCCATCTTTAAGTTATCTAAACTCAACAAAAAGGATAACATTTATGTTATAATATAAATTTATTAATAACCTTATCATACATTATTAGTGATCGAACTAATATTAGTGTAGATGACGGAGTTAATGTAAATTTCATTTTCCTTAAAATTACAAGAGATTTTGAACTTAAGTAATTTGAATATTATAACTAACTGAAAATGATGGGGAAGGTAAAAAATATAATTTGTTTTTTCAATAAAATTCTTAATCTAAATATAATGGTTTTTCGCTTTCAAACGGAGGTCCAAAGATTTCCCATGCTATGTTTGCGGATGATTTTGTGTTTTTAGGATGTTAGTCTCTTAAAATTTTTTTTGCTCAAGCATATTTTTAGATGCTTTCATTTGATCTCAGGTTAAGAGTTAATTTTCATAAAAGTATATTGTCTAGAGTTGGGATTGAGGGCAGGGAAGTCGGTAGAATGGCTAATATCTTAAATTGTGTTACCAGGTCTCTTCCTTTCATTCATCGGCCTCCCATTGGGTCTAATATGATTTTGTGCAAGCATTGGAAGCCTATTGAAGACAAGTTCTCCTCGATGCTTAGTGCTTAGAAGGCGAAACATCTATCCTTTAGGGTAGACTGACTTTGGTTAATTCAGGTTTAAGCAGTCTTCCTCTTTATTACGTCTCGATGTTCAAAGCCCCTTCTAAAGTCGTGAATAACTTGGATAAAATTAGGAATAGGTTTCTTTGTGTACCACCACGATATTTTTTTTTATCAAATCCTATAGTGAGATGTGTCTATGAACCCTCCATGATTCACATTGATGAAGGTATGGGGGGAAATATTTAAAAAAGGGCTAAATATATAAGTTGAGGGGCTAAATCTACCTTAAAGGCAAAATTTTAATCTGCTGAAGGTCCTTACAGACCGTATCATTATACCCTTGCGGTCCACAAGGGTGTTTTGAAAATAATGCGCACCTGAGGTCCCTTACAGACCGTTAGGCATACCCCTTACGGTTCATAAATGGTACATTGACAACAAGTTTCTTGCTGGACAGCAACCTTCTCTTCCTTTTGACACCTCTCATGAACTTTTGCTACCCTTAACCATAATGTGCCACCACATATGCCACTAATTTAGTTCCTAATCACTCTATGGGACACTTATCTCAACCTTAAAACATTTGATAACTATAAATAGCCTTAAGTTTGCACTAGTTTAAGCACACCATTTCTATCTTTCACTATAAACCATCTTTGGAGTTTGCTTGTAATGCTTCGCATTCTTGTACTTTTCTTATTTAGAAAGATGTAATCATATTTATATTTTTAGAAACTTATATTCATATCTTATTCTTTTTCCTTTCTAACCTTGTAATCCGAGACATTGATCATGATGAAATACCTATTTTACTTATACTTATTATACATGTAATCAATAATTCAAAAACATACTTGCATGCAAATCATACTTATTATATGTGCAATACTCATACGAAACAACTTTATGCTTGAAGTACTCGAAATCGGCTTCGTACGAAGCGGAACTGGCAACAACTTTTTCTATAAATACAGACTCACTTCACTACTTCCATTTTTCCGAGTCTTCACTCTCGTTCTAAAACCTCTGATTCTCTGGCAAATTAATCTCAGAATCCTCTAAGTGAGGTCAACTCACTAATACTTGTCATTTCTTCTACTCCTTCTTTTACTTTCTGTTCTCTTTTTTTTTGTACCAAATGCAGAGCTGACTAAATTCATCATCCTCGCTAGGATTGGACTTGCGTTTCAGCAAGTGTGAGAATGTTGGGAGCTTTGTCTACCCGAATTAAGTTCCATACCTCACTTGAACATTTTGTATATTTAATTTCTGTAT
The DNA here is from genome assembly GCA_947069175.1 of Scalesia atractyloides. Lineage (NCBI taxonomy): Eukaryota > Viridiplantae > Streptophyta > Magnoliopsida > Asterales > Asteraceae > Scalesia > Scalesia atractyloides. The sequence goes on along the minus strand of CAMTDV010000026.1, from coordinate 5,173,095 downwards.
ATTCATGACCAATCGGGTTTATCAACTGTGTTGATAAATTTAGTGCTTTGGTGAATCATATAACAAGGTTTCATATCGCCTTGCTTGACCTCTATGACAAACTTGACTAAACGGACATAAACTATACATAGCTATCGTATTTTCTTTAGAATAAAACATATAAACTAGTCGAATCGGGTCAAACATTTTCTAAACCTTTCAAATTCAGAAGGTTTGGCTAATAAACCAATATTGCACGAGATTCCGCACTCGTACGAGTATAAGCAACATACTATCCTGTCAACGCTTAATCTAGCGAAACCGAATGTATTTTAAAGTTAACCGGTCAAAGTCAAAGACTTACAAATGACCCGTTAACATTCTAACGGATAATGTTTATGTTCATTCTAGATTATAGAGCCTCCAGTAAATTACGCTTATATTATTTTTTATAAAGACTAGCACAGGAAATACTCTTAGCCTATTTTGTTTATGAACTTGGGATATGGCACTAGCCACATGGCCGGTATTGCAAAAGAGCGAATAATGTCGTAGAAATACAATAATCCTTTTTAATCCGTAATGCTTGATAACATTAAACACTTTAGGGTTAATATGACCGTATCCAAATATCCCAATTCATTTAAATGCAAATGGCATGAAAAAAAGCATGCAATATAGGCATACTAACCATTGTGCAGTTTATTAAGTGAGATAAAATCAAAGTAAAAAATTTTTAAAAAAATGAGCAACACACACTCAAACATATTATGTCTCCAAGTGATTATGAATTAAAGAGTACAGACATCCATTTTGTAAGGATTATTGTAAACATTTTTCAATTCTAGAAGTTTTAAGTAGGTTTACAAACCCAACAACTAATTTCATAAAATCTATTATGTTTAATATATCTTACAATGTCAATTTCGTAATCAATTAAACTAGTACAGATTGAATGACTGCCGTAACGCACCGAAAAATTCACATCAACGTCTCTTTTTTGTCATGACCTGTCATAATTTATTAATTTATTTAGATCAATCTAAACAGGAATTACATGTTAACTATAAAACGACACTTTAACTATTAACAGTCACAAAAACCGCCATGCAATCAGTGGTTGTATATATATATAATAAATGGATATATTCAGGGGCGGATGTACCATATAATTAGGAGTAGCGCGCGGATGTACCATATAATTAGGGGTAGCCTTCGCTACCCCTTGGCGCTCCGGCGGTAGTGTAAATTTTGGAAAAATTTGATGTTTTTTCGATTTCTTTACCTCTTTTTTTTAAGACGTTACCCCTATGAACGTTACCCCTATGAACGTTTTCTAGATCCGCTACTGAATATATTGCAACAATCAACAAATGTTCTGATTTATATATTTAACATTCCCTTTTTACTTTTTTTTTGTTTTCATGTAAACATATATACTAATATGCATAGTATATATATATATATATATATATATATATATATATAGACACACATTGGTCGGGCTAATGTGATTTATTCTTCCATACGAATCAATCTACAAACTGATCCAAGTAACAATGATCATTCTAATAAGTAGTGTTTCAAATTATTTTATTGTTATTATTATTTTTAACAATAATAAGTGACAGCATTGATTTGGCTTCAAAGATGAAGGATAATAATATAATGGCAATTTTATTTATTGTATTTGATTCATGTATGACGTTTGAGTTATTCAAAGTTATAGGTATACATGTTCGAAGATTTCTTTCGAGGTATTAGATAAACCCGACAATAGCATAGGATTTCGTTGTTGCCATTGTTTTGTAGACTAGGGATAAGTTAGTGATACTAAAACATTCATAATCAACATTCCGCCGCAACGTGTGGATTAACATCAACACGTTATTATTAAAATACAACATTAAAACAAGAATTTATTCTCCGATTAATTCATCTATACTCTCACAATTACTCGTAATTAGAACATTTATAACAGGTTTTGCATATATTTGTGAGTGAGTTCTTCATATTTTAGGAAGTGATTATTAATGGATGAGAGAAAAAAATGTTATTGTTTATCTATACATTTGGGAAGACGATTTCTCCTGTATTTATTTTTTTAATATTTTTTAAAGTGATTGCGAGTGTAGCAGAAAGAAAAAGTAATAAAGGTATAAAAATATTCTTTAATTAAAAAAGAGTGATTTTTTGGATAAGTATGTGGAAGGGGATAGAGAAGTTGATGTAAATGCTCTAAGTGTTTTTTACACAAGTATAATTAAAAAACAATTTTCATATGTGTAATTGTAAACTTAAACATATGCAATAATAATTTTATGTGTACGTGCAAGTTTATTTTTTGATATTTTATTTTAATTTGAATGGTTTTTAATCAAATTCTCACGGTCCTTACAAAATCTCACGATATACATACAGGGTGAGGTTCTAGAGTGAACACTAGTGTATTTGCGAACTGAGTAAACAAATACTAGCCTTTGATTTACATACATGTATGGCTAGGATTTTATCATTAAATCGTAAAATACACTAGTGTATTTCATCATCAAATCTTGGCCATTGATTTACACACATGTATGGTCAGATTAGTTCGCTCAGTTTGCAAATACACTAGTGTTCACTCTTGAACCTAATCCTATACATACATACATACATACATACATACATACATACATATACACATATATATACATATATATATATATAGAGAGAGAGAGAGAGAAAGAGGAAATAGGGGATAGAGATCAAGAGAAAAACCATTGACTTGTGAGAACATAGAGAACTCCCGCTTTCTATGTGAGTTTTGCCATCATATTTTGCATAAACATAGATGAACATGTTACAAATACACATGTAAAAAATTGTCGAGCGGTATTTATGCCATTTACACCATTGTAAACAAACTGCCGATATCAACATTTACCTACTGTAAAGGCTTTTTACGCTAGTGTAAATCAATACATACTATTTTTTTGGAAAATTTGCTATTTTTTTATGATTTTTGGTAAAAAAAATATTTGAAAAAACTTTTTTTGGCTGAGTTCTCTAAATTTTTACAACTTTATTTTACTCTAACTCTCTCTCTATATAGATATTAAAATCATTTGAGAACCAGTGGTGCAAATTGAGAACTAATCTTGATCACTTGTTATTTTTCTTTTCTATTTAAAAATACAGGAAGATAAAAATATTCATTTCCTAATTATTGTTGAATTTTGGACCAACTTGCCCTATAATTTTTGAACGCTAATTGATATTTCATACTTTAATATTTTTATTAAAAATTTATACCGCAAAAATTAAGAATATTATTCTTTTAATTTGAGTTGATATTGCGATACTTTTTTTAATTTTTTAATATATTAGATGATTATCAGTATATCTGTATTGAAAAAATCCGATCATCTAGAGCATGGTTTAATATAGTACGTATATGTACATTTGAAGAATTGTTTTCTAACATCGTTTGATAATGTACGCACATATACATAATTGTTTTGAACATAGGTTTGATAATAGAAATATATATGTACATACCTGTTATAAACATAGTTTTATAACGTACACATATTGAACTAATTGATTAAATATTTAATTCTAGAGAGAAATTCCTAAGATAAAAATAAATAAGTAGTCCATATTGATTCTTAGAGTTTTTAAATTTCTCCTGGTTTCTTAAGATTTTACCCTATATATAGCGATAACTTATATCTCTTGGTTCTCTTAAGATTTTACCGTATATATATAATGATAACTTATATCTAGAATAAATTTTGTGCCTGAATTTAACTTAAATCATATTCTAGATTTGACCTATGCATCGCTCATCACCAAGGAATTACTTGAAAGCTTTATATATATATATATATATTGAACTACTAGTCGGTGATCTTTTCGTTAGTGTAACTCGGTTTCCTACTTTCCTAGTAGTGATTTTAAGCATCATATTAACAATGCATTGACAACTAATCCATCTATCCTAAATTTAAAATTCAATACATTCTATGATTAAGCACTAATGAATGATTTTTTAATTAATTAGACTTTTAATATGTATGATACAACTAGTTATTATACTAATCCCTAAAATCGTTTCATTTGAACCTTTATACTTATCATTTCTTATAGAGGAAAAAATAAACAACACAATTAAAATACTACTATAATAGGTTTTCCATAATAGAGAATGCTTCAAAGAAAACTAAAGTACATCTCTATATTTATTTAAGAGTGTATAAGAAAGAGAAAAAAATAATAAAATAAATGTTGTAAGTATAATAGTGATAGAGAGTTGGATGTGAGAAGTCTTTAAGAAATAAACAGAATTTAAAGAAAATTGTTTTATTTTTCCTTTTCTTTGTTGTTGTTAAATATATAAATAGACGAAGATGGTGGTTCAAGTGTGAATACTCTAACTACACATATAAAATCGCAATGTCGATGAGTATTTACATCCACCCCTAAAATAGCAAAACACTATACCAAAATTTAACTAAAGCACAAAACAACAAGTTGTTTTGATTTACTTATGAGAAATTAGCTAATGTATTTAGTCAATTAAGTAGATAGAAGATATGTAAGCATTAAAGAAAAAGTAGATAAAATTAATAATCAAGGCAGCATAAATCATATTTGACGAGGTGACTTTTGTTTCAACTCAAAAACATGCTCTTTTTGATCCTTAGTTACGACTGTAAAACCAGATGATCTTTGTCAAGCTAAGGATTTGACCTAATTCTTGTCAGCACTCAGCAGCTTGTATAACTTTGAAATTGAATGACTTGTATGAGATCGGTGTAATTCATCACTTGTACCCTCTAGCCTATACTAGCCTCAGTTTCAAAAAAATAATAAAACGTTGCTTTATCGTTTAAAAAAAAGAAATTCTTGTCACTCTAGATTGGTTAACCAACCATTAACCAGTGTCTTGAAAAGTTTTAATAAGATTTAATTAGGTGAATAAAGTGGCTTATGAATGATCTGGACAGAAGTAATCATGGCAAAAAACTGAAGCAGACTAGCAGTTGATGCCGAGGAGAGGTACCAGCTTACTATCATACCATGTCCCTTGGAGAGTTGGAGACACCAATCCTAGTGTACGAAATCAATTTAAATCTAAACTGATAAACATAGATCCAAAATAAAATATAACTTAGTAATTTAAATACTTAGATAATCTTTTAATCTGATATGAATACTCTTTTATCTTGGATCATTATCTCCTAACTTTTTTCTTATATTAGAATGACTGCAAAACTTTAGACATACATATGCAAAACTTAAAGACTGGCATACACGTACCATCTTCAACTAATTAGCAAATTATACGAATTTTAGACATATATATATATATATATATATATGTAAAACTCAAAGACTGGCATACACGTACCATCTTTAACTAACTAACAATTTGCAAAACCCTTGACCCTTTAATACAAACAATTAGCCATTTTTCCACATCATTTTAAGTTCATATAGTTGGAAGATGCACCCATGTTTATGCCATGGCCTTTTTTTTCTGCAAGTGTATCCAGATCATACTATCGGATTTACTAATGGTGGCACAAAATAGTTTTACAAACTAAACAAGACCAACATGGGAAAGGTTCAACCAAGACTTGAACCAACATACACACCCACCCAAAAAAAAAACAAGTAAACGATGAAAGTTCCATAACACGCATATTTATCTCCGCATTTCTGCAAGAGGTTGTCTCCACGACTTTAACTCGTGACCGCCATGTGACCTGGAGGTATGGGTTCGAGTCGTGAAACAACCTCTTGCATAACTGCTGGGTAAGGATGCGTACACCAGGCCCACGTTGACCCGACACCCACTGACCCGCACTTGCAAGATTCAAGAGCCTCGTATACTGGGTTTGCCCAACCAAAGCTGAACAAATCAAGACATGTGCTTAGTTAAGGATCTTAAACACCCAAAAAAACACAGAAGGTTTTCTAAAGAAAATTCTACATCAAGAGTACAGCTATTAAACTAATTCAGGGGTTTTCTTCTTCTATTCTATTAATCAATTATAAAACTTTTTACCTTCAAGCAGAATTGAGTGAAGTCCAATGAAAATACTTGCCTATCGTATAGATCGATATGATTGCGAGATCCCACACCATGATCAACAACTGCAGACCCAAGAAGAAAGAAATATAAAACAAATTCAAGCAAGATAGCACCAGTGATTAACTTAGCATGTGCTAGATATATATATATATATATATACAAACATATACACACAGACTAAAATACTGTTAACTAAAAGGCAGGGCAGTTAGAGGACACATCCCAGCACATATATACTACATCATACCTAGGCTAGTAACAACCTCCAGCTTTCAAGGACAACTTCTTAAGAACTGAAAGTGATTCTGTAAAGAACAAATCAGGTGTTGATCATATAAAAAAAGAGAATTAATTATTATAAGCTATAAGCTAAATTAATAGCTAGGTCATTAAACATAGCTCACAATTAAACAGCAGATTTTCTTCTGATCAAGACTTTATAAACTAATATTAAACGGATTATATCCAAAGGTTACACAAAATTTAGGGTTTCCAAACTTATGAACATATTCTAGGGTTTACTAGCTGGCCTATTTTAATCTTATTATATAATACTTTAGCTGATCCAAAGCTGATCTTGAGATCTTTAATCGGGATCTAGCTAACGGTGAACATAGCCGAAGGCAACCGAATGAAGGTCTTCGGTATTCTCTTGGAAAGCCCATTCCTTGTTGTGACTTATTTGCATGTCCAATGAATCAATGGAGTAACTTGAACCTTCTTGGAAGCTGGAAAATGATCCTTCTTCGTCTTTGAGATATGTATTCTCGTAGTTTTCGCCCATGGAGTTGAAATTCATGGTGTTGTTCATGTTGTTGATGCTAGTTTTCTGATCAAATTGGGGCATATTTATGCATGAATTTTCAAATTGTTGAAACCAACTGTGGATATCTTGCGGAGGAGTGTAAGAAGGATAGTTTGATCCGGAATCATTGAGTACACTTCGAGTTGCAGCTTGTGCTTTCAAAGAAGCTAGTTGGGATTGTAAGCTAACCACCTGTTATAAGAAAATAACAATTATAATAGAATTAATATAGCTAGCTATATAATCAAGATTAGGGTTTCATTTTGATATGTTTGGAAGATGTGTGTACCTGTTGTTGAAGTGCAAAAATATGTGAAACACAGCCATAAATGGGATCTTGAAGCCTTGCTTGAGCTTCATACGCGATGGTAATGGCTGCTTCCCATCGACCGCTAACAGGCAGGTGAGCAAGAAGTTTAGAAACATTGCTAGCACCAAAAACCCTATGAATGGCTGCAAAATGGGCAGGACCATGTTCATGACAAAAATAAGGGGCAAAAACACAACCCCTTACACATTTTCTTCTCAAGAACTTGCAAGCACCACAAGGAGAACCTGATCCTGTCATGATTACTATGATGTTTTGAGTTTAATTTTCACGAAAAAAATGATTGTTGAAATGTTTAATGATGAGATAATCGTGTTTATTATGATCTTTGATGCAAAATTGTCATCATGTTTATAAACACGAGAGGGTGAGGGCTGGATCATACTGTAATGAATATTTTAACCACAAACGGTTCCCTTAGTGGCCTACAGTTATTATTTAATCTCTATTTGAAAATAAAAACAAAAATCTTTTTGCTATTTCACCCCACAGGCCCACATCCCTTTGTAATTTGTTTCCTTAGTTTTATTTCTAATACTTTCCCCTTTAAGATTCCATCTCAAAAAAGAGTCACTACAATGCAGGCCTCACACACCCCTCTAATATGTATGTTTGATGGTTTGCTGACTGTATTTTGTTTTCTCATATGACTAGTTCAATAATGTCTTTAAACACACAAACTTATGCATACATACATACATACATACATACTTTGGATGCATACAACCACATTTTGTTTATTGTTGTTCTTATATACAACCACATTTTGAATATCTTTACAAGTCCAAAATATTTCCTATGATACATATTAACTTGTTTGATGAGTTTTTAGAAAGACCTAGCATCTTTTCTTTTGAAAATGGTTGTTAATATTGGAATACAATTGAATTGTATCTACACCACAAGATGGTTCATGAGTTACAAAGCCTAAAAGTTAACCTTTAGGGTAATCAATTCACAGCAACAAACTTATAATTAATGATCAAACCCTCCAAAATAACTACAAGTCATGTTAGTGTATTTTCCAACAATGATATGCAATTTAATGGGTTTATGTTAAGGGTTATACCTTTTGACCTTTAAAGATGATCATCTATAAATGGTTTATCTTAAGATTATACCTTTTGACCTTAAAGATTGTCATTTGTAAATTAATGATTTATGTTAAATGTTATATCATCGGGGAGGCTAAGGTTTCCTTGATGTTGTATCGTATACTTTTCTTATCCATTCTATACGTACTCGCGTGTTATTTGACTAATGTATGACTTAGTCCTTCGTTTTCGGCACTGGAAAGAAGTTTCCTTCCACTATTAGAAAATAAGAAAACATTTGGAAATTTAGATAGCTAATAGCAAAAGGTTTATTGTCTTTGATGTATATCCTACTTTGTGTATGCGATTAATAGTGACTCGCACACTTGTTGATCTAAACCCAATGTTGATGGTCGCATTTAAGGTTGTTGGCAATATGAATAGCCCATCACAACACCAACATTGGGTGCAACAATAAGATGGCCCTAATTACTAGATTATTGCATTTCAACGAAAGACAAATTCTCAATCACAATGTAATGAGTGAAGATTTTCCTAAATGTTCAATGATGGATGTGTTAAAAAGTACTTGATGTATGGATATTCGAGCTTTCTAGCCTATGTGGTTTACATAAACAAAGAGAAGAATCATATTATTTTGCTTAATCGTAAATGAATCCATATACGTATTTTAGTATGATAATGTAGGCGTGATTTCTCATAGGTAAATGGAAATTTAAATAGATCTACTTGAGTTAGGCCACCAATTGCCAAGACATACATGATACACCCTATTATCTTGTGTCCTTCATTACTAGATAAGGGGCTTATTTACTGTAACACCTCCCATTGGGGTGCGACTATCCTTTTAGTTAAGCAGAAACCAAGGGAATAGGCGTATGCGCATTGTTTACTTGGAAAGAAACAAGTAGCCATCAAGAACATGCAACTTTCGCCTAATACTTACAACATGGTCGTCTATTATGATGTTTCAGACCTTGGATAAGTGTGTGTATTAATGCAAAAAGGGAAGTGAATAGCCTATACCTCTCTCTTTTTGAAGCCTCACGAGGCTAGTTATCCACTCATGATCTTGAGTTGGAACCTCTTGTTTTTGCTCTAACGATTTAATGGATTACCTTTATGTATTTCTCCAGACACATATTTATTGATGATGTGCTAAATTGGAAAGGTTTAATCTATACACACACCCCTGATGCCTATTTGGATACCCTTGAGCCCTAGACGGGTCGTCTAGGCCTAGACGCCCCGTATAGGTACTGATTTTTAGGAGTCAACAGGTACCTGGCAGGGCGCACAAATTTATGTGTTTAGACGGGCCGTCTAGACCTAGACGACCCGTCTACGAACTTGTTTTTTAGATGGAAAAGGGGTGTTTGGTAGGGTAGAATGGTTGATGTTGGAGGTTGAAAAAAGGTGTTTTGGTAGGGTAAATAGGTTGTTGTTGGAGGTTGATTTTTTTTTGTGGTGTAATTTTAGATTTTTAAAATGTTTTGTTTATTTGTATAAAAAGTGAGTTATCTTTTTCGATCGTTTATAGATTTAATTGTTTTTTACGTTGTATCTTTTTTTAAAATATAATATTAAAATTTAATACACGTCGACTTAACACAAACAATCATCAAGTAATCGAATAACTGAAAACAAAGTTAAATATTACAGATATAACATATATAACATAACTTTGTACATCCATAACAATATGTATCTGTATAACTGAATAGTAAATACAAAAGGGCGAGCGGTCTATTCATACGAGTCGGAGTTGGGCTCGGCGTCTGGCTGCTGCGGCTGCTGCTGCTGATGTGGTGCTCGAGGTGGTGGGATCGGTATGGGAGGTAACCCGTCTCTCTCACGTCTATCCTGCAACTCCTGAACCACCCAGCCCATGAGATCTATAAGCCTGTCGACGTCGGCTCGTAAGCACGGGTATGCTGCACCTCCCGGGGCATGACCTGGAAGGACGTGCTGCGGAAACTGGGGCGCCTCGTGAGGTGGTGGTGGCGGTGGCGGTCCGTCAAAATGAAGCGGAGGGTCCTGACTACCGCTGCCTCATCTGCCGGCGGATACACTGGATCGAAGTGATCTGGCAGCGGCTCCGAAATCCATGGCTCACCTTCGCGGGTTTTAAACCGCTCGTCTAGCACGCCGAACCTCTTCACCAACTTCATTCCCCCGCAAGGTCTGAAAACCCATTCCCGTGGACGGTATGGCCGGCTGCAAGTGCAAGTCCGTCTCCGGCACAAGACCCAACGACCGGGCTATGACGGTGACTAATCTGCGATTATATTAGCAATGTAACACAAATAATAACAATAAACCGATTATTAACACATAATATTAAAACATTATATTACAAAAGTTAAAATAAAAAAATAATAATAACCGGTCGTATACTGGGGTCGTCTAGAGGTAGACGCCCCATCTTGTTCATGGAAAAACCCTATTTCAAAAGTAAAAATAAAAAAAATAATCGGTTGTCTAATGGGTCGTTTAGAGATAGACGCCCCGTCTTGTTCATGTAAAAACACAAAAAATGCAAGATCCAACCCAAAATACTCAAAAATTTATCAAATTCAAACACAATATACGGTCTAAATGAATAATACATCAAAGATTATTGAAGTTTAGGCAAAAATACGTACATGTGATGCTTGAATTCCTCAAAAATCAGGTGGAATACGTATGTGTGTGTGTGTGTTTGGTGTCGTATGTGGCTGGTCGTATAGGCTGGCCAGTCATATACGACACGTAGATGGGTCGTCTAGGTCTAGAGGACCCGTAAAGATATTTAGCAAATTACCATTTTACCCCTGAGTGGCCACCCGTCTAGGCCTAATTCAGGGGTAAAATGGTAATTACCCACGCTGAGCTGTAAAAGACTTAGGTGGTTAATTACAATTTTACCCCTGAATTAGGCCTAGACTGGTGGCCACTCAGGGTAAAATGGTAATTTACATTTTAAATTTTAAATTTAAAAAATGCCTAGGGTTAAAGATCCTGCTCAAATTGTATGTAGCGTCTAGGTCTAGACGGGCGTCTAGACCTTGATAATATGACCATTTTGCCACTGAATTTAGCCTAGATGGCTAGCAAACCAGGGGTACAATGGTCTTCTTGCTAGACCAAGATGGGGCGTCTAGGTCTAGACGACTCGTATATTTACAATTAATTTTTTTGGTATAACTAATAGTATTTTATTTACTTATTTTGAAACTTAATATAAGCCGACATTGTAACACCCCAACCGATGGCGGAAACATCGGGATGAGACGAAAACGAGATTGCTCATTGCTCACAACATTATTAAGTGACAATAATTAATTAAACCATATTTCATTCCATAAGGATTGTCAAATACATCAATGTAACAAAACAAAGAACAATCTAACATTTGCAAAGTCATAACAAAATTGATACGTCGACATTAAACCTAACGTCTAATTTGTGTGTATCTAGTCCTTGCTATATTGTTTTCATAGCGTAATCTCCTTCAACCTGTAACATGTTTTAAAATAAAGTCAATGCAAAAGCAAAGGCGAGTACACAAGTTTAAGCATAGCATACGTATACGAATAAAGTTTTAACAATCCTCATGGCAACCAAATCTATACAAGAGCAAATCAAGGCATGCAATGCTAATAATCAAACCCGTAACGCAATCACGATGTTTTAACATGACCTCACGTGTAAAGCGATGAAGGTGGATGCGTGAATTCCTATAGCGCTAAGCATGTCAAACAAAGGCTAAAAATAGTTAATGACTAAAGCATAGCACAACGTTTATCCCTAGACAAGCAACAAGTATACGATTCAAGTAGTCATGTGTATAGGATTGTTTGTGCGTTTCATAAAGTTTAAGTGTTTGTGAATTTTGTATATGGAAACATGTTACACCCAAAAAGTGATAAAAACAAATGTGGGTCGAGTGTACTCACGGTTTTGCTAAGTCTTTTCTACACTTGACAATCCGTGAAGACGTTGGTTCGAGGATGACGCCGAATTATCCTACAAGAGGAAATGAGGCGTATGAGTATAGAGTTTCAACGGGAGATTAGGAGTATTCGAGCATGATAAAAAAAATATGTTTGATAAAGTATTATGATACGAAAGTATTCACTAAGATGTAACACTCGTTCTTGACACTATAGTAACTCTTACGAGTTTGGGTGTGATTTCATAGGTTCGGGGCCTATTAGAATCGTGACAAGGAATTACATACTTTAGTGTTAAACTTAATAACTTGATAGGTGATTATAAGTTCATTACCAAGGTTTCGGTTTTAGAATTATAATATAGTTATATATATATCATTATAATCATGTAGGGGGTGGGAGGATGACCATCCACTTTGTAACCTCTAGTGTCATGTATGTCAAGCATGAGGTGGGAGGTTAAACCATCCACTTTGAACCTCGGATTATGTTCACCACTACACAAGTTACCATTGGTAACAAGGAGGGTACAAGAACTATATACTATACAAGAATGATAAGGTGTCATCTAGATACCAAGTAGCCAAGTATTCAACAACCCGACGAGCACACGAGGACAATCGTCAACGGCTTTGTGGGGTTGTGACACTTTAAGTCTAGCAAACTATCTTGGGATCTTGATAAAAAATCATCAAGTGATGTGTGGTCTCAAGTTAGGATAGCCCAAGCTTCCTTGGTGGACACACAAGAACAAGTTTAAGAACTTGCATCACTTGTGAGCTCAATGCTCTTTAAAAACAGAAAGTTTAGGGTGTTAAAACAGCCCTTAGTTCATGTTAACAAGCTTGGTTAGGCTTTACTAATCATAAGCTTGATTGTAAGCACAAGAACACAAGTTTGTTGAAGTTAAAACACAAGTTTGATAAAAGTTTAGACAAAACAGAAAGTTTGTGGACATTTTGGGGCATTTCCAGGTCTGAATTCTCAATGGAGAAACCTAGGAATTCAACCCAAAGTTTATCCAAGCAAGTAGGAAAAAGAATGGAGTGATTTCATTAAGAAATGAGTGAGTTACACTCACTTTAGTAAGAGGTATACAATCTGCTCGAAAATCTGATGTTGCAAGGATTTTGAGGTGATTTGAGAGTGATTTGAGAGTGATTTGAGAGAGATTAAAGTGTGAAAATACTTGGATTAGAGGTGGGTTTTATAGGGGAAGGATTAGGGTTAGTTAGGTGAAGTTTAGGTGGTTAATTAATTGCTTAAAACTCGAAAAAATACAAAAAAAACCGCGCCCAAAATGGGCTGTTTGAAAGCTGGTCGCGACCAGCCTCGCCCGGAAACAAAGCATAAGAAGCTTTTGTTTCCGGGTTTGTTTGAATGAGAGGCGGCTGGTGGAGTGGTTAAGGCGCTTGTAAGTTAACCGGAGGTCCCGGGTTCGAGTCCCGCGGATCCGGTTTTGCTTGATTATAATTATTATTATTATTATTATTATTATTATTATTATTATTATTATTATTATTATTATTTTTTTTTTTTTTTAAACAGTTTCATAAATGGCAGGAATGGTCCCTGTAGTTCCAGAATTCAATATTTACTCGTTAAACCTTGGACTTATTTAAAGAAGGATATATATTAACATTTATAAAAAATAGAATTTTAAATTTTTGTAAAATAAATCAATTAATTTTATTAACTGAATTTAATTAATTAATTTAATTAATTAACTTAATAAATGAATAGATAATTATATTTTCGTAACGAATTTAGTTTAACGATTAAAAATTTCACGTTTGAGTCTCGTTTAAGCAATACAAACCAAGTTTGCGAGTTATCTCACGTTTACGATTGAGAGTACCACGAATATGTTTACACGTTTAAAGTATGAACAAGTATAAGGATAACATGATTATAGTTAAAATACGAGTTTCTCATTACGATTCAAGTCTCGGTTTTCTACGTTTACAACGAAAGACAGATACAAGATACAACGCTTACTAAAAATAGAAGTACGATACAAGATTTCCAAATATAGAAAGTATAGAAACGCGGAGCGTTACAGTCTCCCCTCCTTTAGGAAATTTCGTCCCGAAATTTAGGAAGATGTAACGAAGAGATATGGATACTTAGTCTTCATATCACTTTCAAGTTCCCAAGTGAATTCGGCGCCACGTTTACCTTCCCATCGAACCTTGACAATGGGAATACGACCGCGCCTCAGTTGCTTGGTTCCTCGGTCCATGATTTCGACCGGTTTCTCCACAAAGTGCAAAGTATCGTTGATCTGAAGATCTTCGAGTGGAACTTGAAGTCCTTCTTCGGCTAGACACTTCTTCAAATTCGAAACATGAAACACAGGATGAACATTGCTGAGCGTTTGAGGTAGATCCAGTCGATACGCTACCTTGCCTATCCTTTCGAGAATCTTGAAAGGACCCACATAGCGAGGAGCGAGTTTGCCTTTCTTACCAAAACGAACAACACCTTTCCAAGGTGCAACCTTGAGAAGTACATGGTCACCTATGTTGAATTCCAAAGGTTTGCGTCTTTTATCAGCATAGCTCTTTTGTCGGCTTCGAGCTTTGAGCAAGTTGTCACGAATCTGTAGGATCTTGTCCGTCGTCTCTTGTATAAGTTCGGGACCGGTGAGTTGTACGTCTCCGATCTCGTGCCAACAAATAGGCGAACGGCATTTGCGACCATACAGTGCTTCAAATGGAGCCATTTGAATACTTGCGTGATAGCTGTTGTTGTATGAGAATTCTACCAAGGGTAAGTGTGAATCCCAGTTGCCGCCAAAATCGATTACGCATGATCGAAGCATATCCTCTAAAGTTTGGATAGTACGCTCGGTCTGACCGTCAGATTGAGGATGAAAAGCGGTGCTAAGATTCAAATGAGTGCCAAGGGCGGATTGGAAAGTTTGCCAAAGGCGAGAAGTGAAACGAGCATCACGATCAGAAATAATATCAAGAGGAGTACCGTGACGACTAATTATTTCACTCGTATAGATACGAGCCAATTTCTCGACCTTGTAATCTTCACGAATGGCGAGGAAGTGTGCGGATTTGGTCAAACGATCGATGATAACCCAAATACTGTCGTGACCAGACGAGGTACGAGGCAATTTCGTGATGAAATCCATGGCTATGCTTTCCCATTTCCAGACCGGAATTTCTGGTTGTTCGAGCAAACCGGAGGGACGTTGATGTTCTGCCTTGACCTTGGAACACGTAAGGCATTTGGAGACGTAGAGAGCGATATCACGTTTCATTCCAGGCCACCAATAGGATGCGCGCAAGTCATGATACATCTTATCAGCTCCAGGATGAACGGAGTATCGGGATTTGTGAGCTTCGTCCATCAAAGTAGTCCGAAGATTGAGACGATCGGGAATCCAAATGCGACTATGGTAGTAAAGAATACCATCAGGCTTAGCTTCGAGTGGGTTTTCGATTCCACAATTCAACTCGTTATCGAGGTTACCCTCGTTAATAACGGCAAATTGTGCTTGTCGAAATAACTCATTGAGTTTTCCCACGCTTTGGTAGCAACGAGCACTCTTAACATGAGTCTTACGACTAAGTGCATCGGCCACGACATTCGCCTTACCAGGGTGGTAGCGGATATCGCAGTCGTAGTCGTTTAACAATTCTACCCAACGACGTTGACGCATGTTGAGTTCCTTTTGATCAAAGATGTGTTGGAGGCTCTTGTGGTCGGTAAAGACCGTACACTTTGTACCATAAAGGTAGTGTCGCCAAATCTTTAACGCAAAAACAACTGCACCAAGTTCAAGGTCGTGAGTAGTATAGTTTTTCTCATGAATTTTGAGTTGTCCCGACGCGTAAGCGATTACTTTGTCCCGTTGCATGAGAACGCAACCAAGACCCTGGTTAGAGGCATCGCAATACACGACGAAATCGTCGTTCCCATCGGGGAGAGTGAGAATAGGAGCATTACAAAGCATGTCCTTGAGTGTTTGGAAAGATTCTTCTTGTTCGGGACCCCAAACAAAAGGTTTATCTTTTTGAGTCAACGAAGTCAAAGGAACGGCAATCTTCGAGAAGTTCGAGATGAAACGGCGATAATACCCAGCTAGGCTAAGAAACGAACGAATTTCAGAGGGCGACTTAGGTGCAATCCAATTCTTCACAGCTTCTATCTTTGCAGGGTCAACATGAATACCAAGTTCATTGACGGTGTGACCTAAGAATTGAACCTCTTTTAGCCAAAATTCACACTTAGAATTTGGCATACAGACGTTCAGTTTGCAAAAGCTGAAGGATAAGACGCAAATGTCGTCCATGTTCTTCTTTCGTCTTAGAGTAGATTAGGATATCGTCGATGAACACAATGACGAAATGATCGAGAAAAGGCTTACACACACGGTTCATAAGATCCATAAACACTGCAGGAGCGTTGGTCAAACCAAAAGGCATGACCACGAACTCGTAGTGTCCATAACGTGTACGAAATGCGGTTTTGGGTACATCTTCCTCCAAAACCCGAAGTTGATGATAGCCAGAACGGAGATCAACCTTTGAAAAGCACTTCGCGCCTTGCAATTAATCGAAGAGATCGTCAATACGAGGAAGTGGGTATCGGTTTTTGACTGTAAGTTTATTGAGTTCACGATAATCAATGCACATCCGAAAAGACCCATCTTTCTTCTTAACGAACAACACGGGAGCGCCCCAAGGGGAAGTACTAGGGCGTATAAAGCCTTTATCAAGAAGCTCTTGGAGTTGGCTTGATAGCTCTTGCATCTCCGAGGGTGCTAAACGATAGGGAGCCTTTGCAACAGGAGTTGCGCCAGGAATGAGGTCAATACGAAAATCGACAGCTCGAGGAGGCGGAGGACCAGGGAGATCCTCGGGGAAGACAGAAGGGAACTCACAAACGACAGGAACATCACTTATGCTAGGGCCTTTGTCTTTCTTTTCCACAACGTGGGCGAGAAAGGCAAAGTACTCCTTACGCAAGTACTTGTTCGCCTTGATGCATGACATAAGCTTGAGACTCTTAGAAGGTTTCTCACCATAGACGTGTAAAGAGTCACCTTGAGGTAGGGGAAGACGAATGAATTTCTCAGAACAAACGACTTCAGCATGAACTCGCTTAAGCCAGTCCATGCCTACTATGACGCCAAAGCTACCCATTTGCATAGGTATGAGGTCGATGGAAAACTTATGATCGTTTAAGATTAGGGAGCAACCAGAAAGAACAGAGTCAACGGATATGGTCTTACCATTAGCGACTTCGACAGCAAAAGGATTGGGCATTTTAGTTCGTTCACACTTAAGCAAGGGTTCAAATTCAACGGATACAAAACTTCTATCCGCGCCAGTATCAAACAGACAAGTAGCATAGATATGGTTCACAAGGAACGTACCAGTGATGACGTCATTTGAACTTTGGGCTTGAGCTGAGGTGAGAACGAAAGCTCGTCCTTTCGCAGGTTCGGTTTGTTGTTGCTGTTGGTTGTTGGTGCGTTTCGGGCAAATGTTGGCGAAATGGTTAGGATCGCCACATTTGTAGCAGGTTCGACCTGGTGTAGCTTGGGTTTGGCGGTTTGGGTTAGGATTGGGTAAAAGGGCTTGGGTTTGCTGGTTCTGGGGTAGGCGACAGTGGTTGGAGAGGTGTCCCAACCTATTACAGTTGGCACATTTTCGGCATGAGGTGCCAACAGGGTGATGGTAGTTGCAAGTGGTACACTTGGGGTGAGAGCCAATGTAACCTTGTCCAGGTTGGTGGGTGTTTTGGGTAGGCGGAGTGACGACAACATTGTTTTGAGAAGAAGCCTTCCGCTTCTTGTTCTTGTAGTGGGGCTTCTTGGCTGGAGGGGTAGGTGATTCGGTGGTGTTGGCTATGGCTTGGTGCGCATGCTTCGTAGGGACCTTGTCGTAGGCCCCCTGAAGGATGCAGTTATGGTTGAGTTGGAGGGTTATGGCATAGGCTTCCTCAAGGGTTTTCGGGTTGGCTGCGGCTACATGGTTCATGATTACCGGTGAGAGGCAACGGATGAGCTTGGCGATTGACTTGGGAACAGTATCGGCTTGCCCAGGGCAAATGATACTTAACTGTTTAAAGCGCGCAATCAATCCTTCGGCGTCGCTCCCCTGTTGTGTGAGATTCCAGAACTCGTTTTCAAGTTTCTGGGTCTCATGGGGAGGACAGAATTGCTCCTTCATGAGCTCCTTAAGCTCTTCCCAAGTCATCGCATGGGCTGCTTCGTTTCCACGCGTGTTTCGTTCGGTGGTCCACCACTCGAGGGCTCTCTTGCGGAAGACCCCGGTGGCATTAAGGGTTCGGAGTTCCTCAGGGCAGCCGCCCTGAAGGAAGATAAGCTCCATTGAATCAAACCAATTGATCATGGCGGTAACACCGTCCATGCCAGTGAATTCCACTGGTTTACAAGCCATGAAATGCTTGAATTGGTAAGATGGTTTGGGGGTATCAGGTTTGGAATCAGCGGATGATTTAGGTGTGGCTTCGGCGTGTATGGTGTGGATTTGGCTGACAATGTCGGGTATGATCTTAGCCAATTGCCCGGCCATTTGCTCCGAAACGAGTCCAATCAGTTCTTGCTTCGACATTGAGTCCTCGTTGTTGGATTCCTTCTGGGAATCCGTCTTCTTGGACTTCTTGAGGCGGTTTAACGTGTTACGGAAAGGAGGCATCTAGAGGTTGTAAACAAGACAAAAGCATGAGACTTGATTGTAATAAAGAAAATAGGTTTTGCATGCATGAGTATGAATAAAGTTCACATAAGTTTCACATAAGAAGCATGTGTTCATTAAGTATGGTTCACATAGTTTGCATGAGTTCAACAAGTATAACATGTATACTCACGTATGAATACAAATAAAGAGTATAAATTTAGTTTGTTCACGGGGATTAGTATTGTTTTTTATTGCGATAAACGGGCGAGTGTGTAACGGTTTGAAATGAACGAGGTAACAAGTATCAAAACACATAAAATTTGAGTCACATAAAAAGAATAGGCTCGTAAAACATGGGAATGATTCAGGTAGAGAATCGTCGACAATTCCAAAGTGAATCGAAGATCTTCTCGAATTAGAGAAACGTGCTTTGGCCTATAGGTAAAATGCTCTCATCGAGAAGCGACTAACGACATTTTACCCTTCCAGTTACTACACGTCTCTAACCGATCAGAAAATCGAGACTTTGGCGAGAGCGAAAATCAAGGAATGGGACTTAATCGACAAGGTGCGGGTTTCACCCCTAACTTGACGATTTTGTACCCTAAGTGTGGTTGGTACTTACCAAACGAAGAGCAAATTCCGATTCGTTGGTAAGGGTCCACTAGAGTTTTGAGTTGGAAATTTTCCATCAAGGTTTGGATTTCACTCCTAACTCGATGGCATAATTGCGTGCAAAAAGAGAATAAGTATAGCGGATTGAGAGTCGTTCACCAAATTGCGGTTTTCACACCTATTTTAGTGAAGTCGTCTCGTTTATATTACGAGTGTCTTCAAGCGTCCAAACGTGTATTGTGTAAAAGTGTCTTAGGAAGACACCATGTATATGTATTAAGACCAAAAGGAAAGAGAGAAGCAAAGTAGGGAGCATAAAGTTTTAAGCATAATCAAGAATGGTCACAACGGGTACTTAGAACTATAGACTAGGTCGAACATGGCAATTCTACCTAATTCCCTATAGTTATGGCTCTGATACCAATCTGTAACACCCCAACCGATGGCGGAAACATCGGGATGAGACGAAAACGAGATTGCTCATTGCTCACAACATTATTAAGTGACAATAATTAATTAAACCATATTTCATTCCATAAGGATTGTCAAATACATCAATGTAACAAAACAAAGAACAATCTAACATTTGCAAAGTCATAACAAAATTGATACGTCGACATTAAACCTAACGTCTAATTTGTGTGTATCTAGTCCTTGCTATATTGTTTTCATAGCGTCATCTCCTTCAACCCGTAACATGTTTTAAAATAAAGTCAATGCAAAAGCAAAGGCGAGTACACAAGTTTAAGCATAGCATACGTATACGAATAAAGTTTTAACAATCCTCATGGCAACCAAATCTATACAAGAGCAAATCAAGGCATGCAATGCTAATAATCAAACCCGTAACGCAATCACGATGTTTTAACATGACCTCACGTGTAAAGCGATGGAGGTGGATGCGTGAATTCCTATAGCGCTAAGCATGTCAAACAAAGGCTAAAAATAGTTAATGACTAAAGCATAGCACAACGTTTATCCCTAGACAAGCAACAAGTATACGATTCAAGTAGTCATGTGTATAGGATTGTTTGTGCGTTTCATAAAGTTTAAGTGTTTGTGATTTTTGTATATGGAAACATGTTACACCCAAAAAGTGATAAAAACAAATGTGGGTCGAGTGTACTCACGGTTTTGCTAAGTCTTTTCTACACTTGACAATCCGTGAAGACGTTGGTTCGAGGATGACGCCGAATTATCCTACAAGAGGAAATGAGGCGTATGAGTATAGAGTTTCAACGGGAGATTAGGAGTATTCGAGCATGATAAAAAAAATATGTTTGATAAAGTATTATGATACGAAAGTATTCACTAAGATGTAACACTCGTTCTTGACACTATAGTAACTCTTACGAGTTTGGGTGTGATTTCATAGGTTCGGGGCCTATTAGAATCGTGACAAGGAATTACATACTTTAGTGTTAAACTTAATAACTTGATAGGTGATTATAAGTTCATTACTAAGGTTTCGGTTTTAGAATTATAATATAGTTATATATATATATCATTATAATCATGTAGGAGGTGGGAGGATGACCATCCACTTTGTAACCTCTAGTGTCATGTATGTCAAGCATGAGGTGGGAGGTTAAACCATCCACTTTGAACCTCGGATTATGTTCACCACTACACAAGTTACCATTGGTAACAAGGAGGGTACAAGAACTATATACTATACAAGAATGATAAGGTGTCATCTAGATACCAAGTAGCCAAGTATTCAACAACCCGACGAGCACACGAGGACAATCGTCAACGGCTTTGTGGGGTTGTGACACTTTAAGTCTAGCAAACTATCTTGGGATCTTGATGAAAAATCATCAAGTGATGTGTGGTCTCAAGTTAGGATAGCCCAAGCTTCCTTGGTGGACACACAAGAACAAGTTTAAGAACTTGCATCACTTGTGAGCTCAATGCTCTTTAAAAACAGAAAGTTTAGGGTGTTAAAACAGCCCTTAGTTCATGTTAACAAGCTTGGTTAGGCTTTACTAATCATAAGCTTGATTGTAAGCACAAGAACACAAGTTTGTTGAAGTTAAAACACAAGTTTGATAAAAGTTTAGACAAAACAGAAAGTTTGTGGACATTTTGGGGCATTTCCAGGTCTGAATTCTCAATGGAGAAACCTAGGAATTCAACCCAAAGTTTATCCAAGCAAGTAGGAAAAAGAATGGAGTGATTTCATTAAAAAATGAGTGAGTTACACTCACTTTAGTAAGAGGTATACAATCTGCTCGAAAATCTGATGTTGCAAGGATCTTGAGGTGATTTGAGAGTGATTTGAGAGAGATTAAAGTGTGAAAATACTTGGATTAGAGGTGGGTTTTATAGGGGAAGGATTAGGGTTAGTTAGGTGAAGTTTAGGTGGTTAATTAATTGCTTAAAACTCGAAAAAATACAAAAAAACCGCGCCCAAAATGGGCTGTTTGAAAGCTGGTCGCGACCAGCCTCGCCCGGAAACAAAGCATAAGAAGCTTTTGTTTCCGGGTTTGTTTGAATGAGAGGCGGCTGGTGGAGTGGTTAAGGCGCTTGTAAGTTAACCGGAGGTCCCGGGTTCGAGTCCCGCGGATCCGGTTTTGCTTGATTATTATTATTATTATTATTATTATTATTATTATTATTATTATTATTATTATTATTATTTTTTTTAAACAGTTTCATAAATGGCAGGAATGGTCCCTGTAGTTCCAGAATTCAATATTTACTCGTTAAACCTTGGACTTATTTAAAGAAGGATATATATTAACATTTATAAAAAATAGAATTTTAAATTTTTGTAAAATAAATCAATTAATTTTATTAACTGAATTTAATTAATTAATTAAATTAATTAACTTAATAAATGAATAGATAATTATATTTTCGTAACGAATTTAGTTTAACGATTAAAAATTTCACGTTTGAGTCTCGTTTACGCAATACAAACCAAGTTTGCGAGTTATCTCACGTTTACGATTGAGAGTACCACGAATATGTTTACACGTTTAAAGTATGAACAAGTATAAGGATAACATGATTATAGTTAAAATACGAGTTTCTCATTACGATTCAAGTCTCGATTTTCTACGTTTACAACGAAAGACAGATACAAGATACAACGCTTACTAAAAATAGAAGTACGATACAAGATTTCCAAATATAGAAAGTATAGAAACGCGGAGCGTTAAAGACATTCTTTCAGTACACCCAAGGCACAACAATATGAAATTTAATATATTTACAGTATCTACCGTTGGCGACAGTGGGACGTGAGAGCTCGAACAGTATGATTGCTGATGTTTGTCAATATCCGAAATTTGTTGGTTTTTAGATAAGCTTTGTATGGTTAATTGCTGTGCCTTAGGTGTACTGAAGGAATGTCGGCTTATATCAAAGTTCAAATTAAGTAAATAAAATCCTATTAATTATACCAAAACTTTTTGTATTGTATAAAAAATCTTTGTATTAATTATACAAATAAATCTTATTAAATATACAAAAAATCAAACCATTGTTCTTGCTTTGTTGAGTGTGGTTGACCAAAACTGATCGTCAGACGATGAATGAGACTCGTTAGGTACTGGGGTTGTCTAGAGGTAGACGCACCGTCTGTTCATGGAAAAACCCTATTTCAAAAGTTAAAAAATAAAATTAAAAAAATAATTTGTCGTCTAATGGGGTCGTCTAGAGGTAGACGTGTCGCGTCTTGTTCATGTAAAAACACAAAAAACGCAAGATCCGGCCCAAAATACCCAAATATTCATTAAATTCAAACACAATATACGGTCTAAATGAATAATACATCAAAGATTATTGAAGTTTAGGTAAAAATATGTACATGTGATGCTTGAATTCCTCAAAAATCAGGTAGAATATGTCACACCCCGACCCGCAGCGGAATAAGAGTCGGGGCATAATTGGGTTATCACCAAAGCTCATGATGTTTACTAATATGTTTCATATTTATTAAATCCAAATTACATTTCAGTATTCCATGTCAAATTCATACAATACAAGGAAAGGAAAAATTAACTAAAATAAATCCATAATCTAAACTGGTTTATTCTTCTAAGCCGCCCTATATGTTTCTTGCTTCAACTTGATCACCTGTATCATGTGTAAAAATGGGAAATTTTGGGTCAACAAAAGTTGGCGAGTGAACCTTGTTAAAAACATTTGTTATCAATTCATTATTGTAATTTATTTAGGAAAAACTGTGCAATAATCATATATGAACAAATGTATGTAAACATAACGATCACAAACCACCTTGCTTAAACATGAAATAGGAATGACAATGTATAAGTTGGCAACGTCCCGTTCACGCTCATAGGTAATGGGGAACGGACGGCCTATGCAAATGTATGTGAGATCAAGGCTCAATCAAACGGAGCCGATCTTATGTTGGCAACGCCTGGTTCACGCTCATAGGTAATGGGGAACAGCTCACGCTCATAGGTAATGGGGAGCGGCGGCCTATGAAATGTATGTACTGAAATGATAAAATTAATCTAAACTTCAACCACACAACAATGAATACACATTGAATACACATTTGATCATGAACATGATGTATGCACAAATGTTTAATTATAATAAATAAATAACGACACATGATACACCCCAAAATGTGACTAAAACGGGGAATTTGTAGAGATTCACTCACATTGGGTGCGTTTGTTTGAAGATGTTGAATGCGCACGAGTTTAGGGGATTGATCGACGAGAGATAACTAACCAAATAAATAACGAAAAAGTACGGTAAGTATGTGGATTTTATTAACTATTTTAATAAGATTTTTGGGTATAATATTGTGAGTTTAAGGCTACTTTCTAACTTTGAAAACGTTATTTTTAAGTATTTTTAATTGATTTTTAAATTAAATAATTAATTAAAATAAATAAAAAAAATGTTGACTTTGACCGTTGACCGGTTCGGTCGGTTATATTGTTGCACTGAGCGAGGTTCGAACCGGTGACCTCCCGTACGCGTGCACGCAGCTCTACCAACTGAGCTACGTGTCTAACCCGAAATAATTCTGTTTTTAATTATACTTATATACTATTTAATTTAATCCGAAAATTATTTATTTTTAAAAAGCTATTAAACGTATCGGACCGGTGCTGACCACAGGTCTCGAACCCGGGACCTGTGGGTTAGCGTACACACAGTCCACCGCTGGACTGTGTGTCTCACTTGGTTATTAACTCGGTTTTTATTATACTTAACATGGACTGTAAGTTAACCCGGTTCAGTTAAAAAGGCAGATTTTTATTTCAAGTGAGTAAAGCTGGGACAGGATTCGAACTCGCGTCGCAGGTGTTATGTGTGCACACAGTCCACCGCTGGACTGTGTGTCTAACCCGTTTATAAAACCGATTTTAATTAATCTTATGATGAAATCAGACTTCGTCTTCTTCGTTAGATTTTACCTAGAAAAATAAGGTCCGACTGTTTGGTCTGGTTTATGCCTTATCTGGATTTTAAACTTTATAAGTAACTTAAAGGTAACGAATGGAAGGGGTTTGGGGGAAAAGATATACCGATCAGCGTTGTTCACAGAATTCCGGCAGAGTCCGTCGGTTCTGAAAGTGTACTCCGGCTGTCGACATCAATTAATAAATTCTGTTCGATTATTACGAAGTTGAGATACTTAATTAAAGTTTACTAGAAGTTGGAAAGATCATACCAGCTCTCAGTAGGATTTCGGAAGTTTCAGAAAATTTCCGGCGAAGGTGGGGATTTCGACGAGCGTTGACTGGGATTGCTTCTGATGGTGGAGTTGTGTTAGTGACAGATTATTCGAATGATCGAAACAGAAAGGGTTGAAATAATTACCGTGTGGATGTGAGTCTCGGTTTTCCGGCGACTTACAGTTTCTTTCCGGCGATTGAATTTTTGTCGAGAAACGGTGCGATTTGTGAGCGAAAAGGTTTCCGGTGAATTGTGGGTGAATTTATAGGGTAGTATCGAGATGTATGGGGTCTGAATTCGGTCTCAATTCGAAGTCACCGTTCTCCGGCGGTTATGACTGATGTCGCGGGTTCAGACGTCGGTTATAACCGTCGTTAGAGTTAATTCTTCGGTTATTTTGGACGGAAACGTAAATTATCGGCGAAGTCGTCGGGATTTCCGACGACTGCTATTTGGGCGCGATTTTGACTGAATTTGACTTCTGCGCTTTATTATTTGAATTAATTGATTCATTATGTTATCAGAAAATCAAAGTGACGGAGCGGTTGATGGTGTGAAGGTTAAGTATTTGGGGGATTTCCGGCTGACCCGGGTTCGACTCCCGGCAGCCGGTTTTCCTTTTTAATTAATTTATTTTTATATTTTTACAATTATAATTTATATCTTCTAATTTGTTGATTAATTATGAATCGTTTAAAATTAAAATAAGCCGTAAATGAACAACAAAAATTTAAAACTGATTGTTCGGTTATTAAACGAAGCGGGTTTCGAAAACCCGTTTTTCGACAAATGTTACAGTATCCCCTACTTTTAGAAATTTCGTCCCGAAATTTAAGTAGTGGTAGTTACAGGAAAAAGGTGTGGGTATTTCTCACGCATTGAGTCTTCACGTTCCCAAGTAAACTCAGGTCCTCGTTTCGACTCCCAGCGTACCCTGACAATTGGGATGCGGCTTCTTCTTAAACGTTTTTCCCCGAAGTCCATAATTTCTACTGGTCTTTCAATAAAATGCATAGATTCATCAACTTGGATGTCTTCTAGAGGAATATGGAGATTTTCATCGGCGAGGCACTTCTTCAAGTTCGATACGTGGAATGTGGGATGAATTCTGTTGAGTTCCTCCGGTAGGTCAAGCTTATAGGCTACAGGTCCTACCCTTTCGAGTATCTTGAAAGGACCTACGTAACGTGGTGCTAGCTTGCCTTTTTGGCCGAAACGAACTACTCCCTTCCACGGCGATACTTTTAAAAGTACTTGATCGCCAACGGTAAACTCCAAGGGCTTTCGTCGCTTGTCAGCATAGCTCTTTTGACGACTTTGTGCCGCTAAAAGTTTGTTTCGGATTTGATGAATCTTGTCAGTTGTTTCTTGTATTAATTCTGGACCGGTGATTTGAGCTTCTCCAATTTCGTGCCAACATATTGGTGATCGGCACTTACGACCATATAATGCTTCGAAAGGTGCCATGCCGATACTTGAATGAAAGCTGTTGTTGTACGAAAATTCAACTAATGGTAAGTGAGTTCAGATTGACCATCAGTTTGGGGATGATAAGCGGTGCTGAGATCTAATCGTGTACCCAAAGCGGCTTGTACAGCTTGCCATGTTCGTGAAGTGAAACGACCATCACGATCTGATATAATGCTTAACGGCACACCATGACGGCTTACGATTTCACTGATGTAGATGCGAGCTCGTTTCTCATTTTTGAAGTCTTCGCGAATTGGAATGAAGTGAGCTGATTTTGTAAGACGATCAATGATTACCCATATTGTGTCGTACCCACCAGGAGTGCGAGGTAACCCGGTAATGAAGTCCATGGTTATATTTTCCCACTTCCATACGGGTATTTCAGGTTGGACCAGAAGTCCTGAGGGTCTTTGGTGTTCAGCTTTCACTTTTGAACAGATAAGGCACTTGGAAACAAAAACAGCAATATCCTTCTTCATGCCAGGCCACCAGTAGGTGTATCGAAGGTCCTGATACATCTTGTCGGCTCCTGGATGTACGGAGTATCGTGTCTTGTGAGCCTCTTTCATAAGAGTATCGCGAAGGTTGTTGTGATCAGGAATCCATATGCGATCTAGATAATACAGAATGCCATCAGATTTCGTTTCGAGTTTAAGTTCTGCTCCACAAGATAACTCATTGCGTATGTCGTATTCTGTTATGGAAACATGTTGAGCTTCTCGGATTTGGTCTTTGATGTTGGTCATGATTTGCAAACATAGAAGGCGAATGGAGTTCGCATAACCCTTTCGACTGAGTGCATCGGCCACCACATTTGCTTTGCCAGGATGATACCGAATTTCACAGTCGTAGTCATTAAGAAGTTCGACCCATCTTTGTTGCCTCATATTCAACTCCTTTTGGTTAAAGATATGTTGGAGGCTCTTGTGATCAGTGTAAATCTCACACTTGGTACCATAGAGGTAATGTCTCCATATCTTAAGAGCGAACACAACGGCTTCAAGTTCTAGGTCGTGAGTAGTGTAGTTCTTCTCATGAGTTTTGAGCTGCCTAGAAGCATAGGCTATCACTTTTCCCCTTTGCATTAAAACACAGCCTAATCCCTGTCCTGATGCGTCGCAATACACTACAAAGTCATCGCAACCTTCGGGGAGTGTGAGGATAGGAGCGTCACAAAGCTTTTGCTTAAGGGTTTGGAAGGCTTCTTCTTGTTTAGGTCCTCATGCGAAGGGTTTTCCTTTATGTGTCAAAGCCGTGAGTGGTACAGCGATACGAGAGAAATTCGATATGAAACGACGATAGTAACCAGCCAACCCAAGGAAAGATCGTACTTCGGTTGGGGTACGTGGCACTTGCCATTCTTGTACTGCTTTGATCTTTGCGGGGTCGACATGAATTCCCTTGTCATTGACGACATGACCAAGGAACTGTACTTCTTTTAACCAAAATTCGCATTTGGAGAATTTAGCGTAAAGCTTTTCGGTCTTCAAGAGTGTAAGGATGAGTCGAAGGTGTCGTTCATGATCAGTCTTAGACTTTGAGTAAATGAGAATATCGTCGATGAAGACTATAACAAAGCGATCAAGATAGGGTTTGCAAATTCTGTTCATTAAGTCCATGAAGACGGCTGGAGCATTGGTTAGACCAAATGGCATAACCATGAATTCATAGTGACCATATCGAGTTCGGAAGGCGGTCTTTGGAACGTCTTCTTCATGTACTCTGAGTTGGTGATAGCCGGAACGAAGATCGATCTTTGAAAAACAAGTGGCACCCTGGAGTTGGTCTAGAAGATCATCGATGCGAGGTAACGGATAGCGATTTTTGACCGTTAATTTGTTGAGTTCCCTGTAATCGATACACATGCGAAAGGTCCCATCTTTCTTCTTTACAAACAGAACAGGTGCACCCCAAGGCGATGAGCTAGGACGTATGAATCCCTTGTCGGTCAGTTCTTCCAATTGACTGGCCAGCTCTTGCATCTCGGATGGGGCTAACCTATAAGGAGATTTCGCGACGGGTGTAGCGCCAGGTATAAGGTCGATGCGGAAATCGACTTCTCTCTTGGGAGGAAGTCCGGCGATGTCGTCGGGAAAAACTTGCGGGAATTCCTTCACTACGGGTATATCTTCGAGTTTCTTCTCTTTGTCTCCCTTCTTGACAACGTGGGTTAGAAATGCTACATAATTCTTGCGGAGATATCTTCGGGCTTGAAGACAGGACATCAGCTTGAGTCCTTTCGAAGGGGTTTCTCCAAAGATTCGTAGAGTTTGACCGTCTGCAAGAGGAATGCGAATGAACTTCTCACGGCATACTACTTCAGCCTGATGTTGGCTGAGCCAGTCCATGCCGATTATAATGTCAAAACTTCCCAACTTCATAGGAATGAGGTCAACAGAAAAATCGTGATCGTTTAGAGTAAAGGTGCAGTTTCGGATAATGGAGTTTAATGTAAGCCGACATTCCACCAGTACACTAATAGTATTTTATTTACTTCCCAATTAATTTTTTTTGTATAACTAATAGTATTTTATTTACTTATTTTGAAATTTAATATAAGCCGACATTCCACCAGTACACCCAAGGCATAGCAATTAAACCATATAAAGCCTATCTAAAAACCAACAAACTTCGGGTATTGACAAACATCAGCAATCATACTCTCCGAGCTCTCACGTCCCACCGTCGCCAACGGCAGTATTGACATTTCGTCATCTGCCGGTGCCAACGGTTCGACGTGAGAGCTCAGAGAGTATAATTGCTGATGTTTGTCAATACCCAGAGTTTGTTGATTTTTAGATGGGCTTTGTATGGTTTAATTGGTGTGCCTTAGGTGTAGTGAAGGAATGTCGGCTTATTAAAGTTAAAATTAAGTAAATTAAATCCTATTAGTTATACCAAAAGTTTTTTTATTGTATAAAAAAATCTTTGTATTAATTATACTAATAAATCGTATTAAATATACAAAAAAATCGAGCCATTGTTCTTGCTTTGTTGACCGTGGTTGACCAAAACTGACCGTCAGACGATGACTGAGACTCGTTAGTTATTGGGGTCGTCTAGAGGTAGACGTCCCGTCTTGTTCATGGAAAAACCCTATTTCAAAAGTAAAAAAATAAAATAAAAAAAATAATCGGTCGTCTAATGGGGTCGTCTAGAGGTAGACGCCCCGTCTTGTTCATGTAAAAACACAAAAAACGCAAGATCCGGCCCAAAATACCAAAAAATTCATCAAATTCATACACAATATGCGGTCTAAATGAATAATACATCAAAGATTATTGAATTTTAGGTGAAAATACGTACATGTGATGCTTGAATTCCTCAAAAATCAGGTAGAATACGTATGTGTGTGTGTGTTTGGTGTCGTATGTGGCTGGTCGTCTAGGCTGGCCAGTCATATACGACACGTAGACGGGTCGTCTAGGTCTAGACGACTCGTATGGAATAATTAGCAAATTCCCATTTTACCCCTACGTTGCCACCCGTCTAGGCCTAATTCAGGGGTAAAATGGTAATTACTCACGCTGAGCTGTAAAAGACTTAGGTGGTAAATTACCATTTTACCCCTGAATTATGCCTATACTGGTGGCCACTCGGGAGGTAAAATGGTAATTTACATTTTAAATTTTAAATTCAAAAAATACCCAGGGTTAAAAGATCCCGCTCAAATTGTACGTGGCGTCTAGTGTCACACCCCGACCCGTAGCGGAAAAGGTGATCGGGGCATGATTGGGTTATCATCAAAGCTCATGACATTTATTATGCGTTTCATATTCATTTAATACAATTTAATGGAAATTTACAATAAATATTACAACATGTTCTAACTATCAATCTAAGCTTCTTTGTTCTCTTCTAAGGCATTTCCTATGTTTTCCTTGCTTCAACCTGTTCACCTGTATCATGTGTGAAAAGGTTTTTGGATCAACATAAAGTTGGCGAGTGAATCCTATGGAAAACATTTGAACAAGTTTATTTAATTGATTATGAAATAAGTGCACAACCAAACATGAGTAAACATAGATGTAAACTTATTCAACAATCATTAGATATTAAATAAGGCACACATGAACAATAATGGACATTTAGAGGCACGCGTTGCTCTACTCGTCTCTCACGAGGATCTGATGGGCCTAATGAATGAATTGCATAAACATGATAATATGAATGACACAACTATAAACAATATAAACTCAATGATACACACATGAACAATATTGGATTGGTTTTGAGGCACGCGTTGTTCAACTCGTCTCCCACGAGGAACTGATGGGCTTAATGAATGAATTTCATATAATTTGACAAAATGAAATAAGTAATCACAACAATATAAACAATCTAAGTTTAGGTCACGATATGGTATGGCACAAATTTAAATAAACGAGTTAATTATTTGAGACACATGACACACCCCAAAACGTGTAATTAAAAAGGGGAGTTGTAAGATTCACTCACAGTGGGTGCGTTCGGTTGATGATGTTGAATGCACGCGAAGTGGTTTTAACCACGAGTGAGATTAACCTAGATAAATCGCATTATGGTTTGGTAAGTAAACGGATTTTATTAATCCATTTTAGTAGGATTGTTGGGTGTATTTTTGTGAGTTTAAGGCTATTTTCTAACCTTAAAAATATTATTTTTAAGTATTTTCAATTGATTTTTAATTAAAATAAATAAATAAAAATAATAAAAAAATTTGATTTTTTTGCTACAGTTGACCGTTGACTTTGACCGTTGACCGTTGACTTTGACCGGTTCGAATCGTGTAATTGTGCTCTGAGTGAGGCTCGAACCCGAGACCTCCCGTACGCGTGCACGCAGCTCTACCAACTGAGCTACGTGTCTAACCCGTCATATATCTGTTTTTAATTATATTTATATATTAATTAAGTTAAACAGAAAATCCTTTTATTTTAAAAACGATTTAATTGAATCGGACCGGTGCGCTCCACAGGTCTCGAACCCGGGACCTGTGGGTTGCGTAACACACAGTCCACCGCTGGACTGTGTGTTTAACATGTTATATAGTCCAATTTTTATTATACTTAAATACAAACTAAGTGTTTTTATTTCTGACTCATTTAAAAAGGTAGATAATTGTCCGGGTCGATGCAGAAGACCGGACTCGAACTCGTGCGCTGTGATTAAACATACACACAGTCCACCACTGGACTGTGTGTCTAACTTGGTTATTATTCCGATTATTAATAAACAAGATTCGAACTCGAGACCTTTGTGTGTTTAATGTGCACACAGTCCACCGCTGGACTGTGTGTCTAACCCGAGTTATTTCTTGATTTAAATTATACTTATATGTTCCGTAACTTCGTCTTCTTCGTTGAGTTTTATCCAGAATGATGATTGACTGGTTCAATGATTAAATCAGTTTCTTAAGCGTTTTTTTAGTTAATTACAGATGAGATTAAGTAAAAAGAATGAAGAAATTAGGCGTGAGGTATACCGACTAGCTTCCTCTGTTTTCCGGCAGAACTCCGGCGACAGCAACAGGCTCCGGCGTCGGGTGTCTTGCAGCAGCGAGTCTTCAGAAAGCTTACAAATGACGTGGGTGACTTCGGTATAAGCTCAGGGGGTTTAGTAAAGCTTAGAAGTGATGAACCCGGTTTTCCGGTGATGAGCAGAAATATTCCGACGAGTGAGTTTTCGCCGAGAAAGGGTGCGGTTTGAGCGAAAATGTTTGCAGAGGTTCGATGGGGTATTTATAGTGCAGGTTATCGATGAACTTGGTCTGATTTTCAACTTGATTCGTTGGTTTGAATTTCTCCGGCGGTTATAGAAGGTGTCGCGGACTCAGACGTCAGTTATAACCGATATAGGTTTAAAGTTTTACGTTATAACTGAAGATGTCGTTAAAACTCGCGAGATTGCCGGGATTTCCGACGACTGAACTTTGGGCGCCGGTTTTGAATTCGGAAACTCATGATATGAATTAAATGATCCTAACATTTACCAAGTAGCAGCAGTGGCGCAGTGGTTCAAGTGTTGTGTGTTAAGTTTGTTGCTGGACCAGTTACTGACCCGGGTTCGAAACCCGGCAGAACCAATTTATTTTTATTTTGCGATTTTCAACAGTTTTTCAAAAACAACTTATATATTCCAATATAATAATTGATTATGTATCGTTTAAAATTATTTTGGGCATTTAATTCGCAACGAAATTTTTGACTGATTGTTCGGTTGATAAACGGAGCGGGTTTGGTAAATCCGTTTTTGACGGATGTTACATCTAGGTCTAGACGAGTCGTCTAGACCTTGATAATATGATCATTTTGCCCCTGAATTTAGCCTAGACGGCCAGCAAACCTGGGGTACAATGGTCTTCTTGCTAGAATAAGACGGGGCGTCTAGGTCTATACGACTCGTATATTTACAATTAAATTTTTTTTTGGTATAACTAATAGTATTTCATTTACTTATTTTGAAATTTAATATAAGCCGACATTCCACCAGTACACCCAAGGCACAACAATTAAACCATATAAAGCCTGTCTAAAAACCAACAAACTCCGGGTATTGGCAAACATCAGCAATTATACTCTCCGAGCTCTCACGTCCAACCGTCGGCACCGGCAGCGATGGGACGTGAGAGCTCGGAAAGTATGATTGCTGATGTTTGTCAATACCCGGAGTTTGTTGGTTTTTAGATGGGCTTTGTATGGTTTAATTGTTGTGCCTTGGGTGTACTGAAGGAATGTCGGCTTATATCAAAGTTCAAATTAAGTAAATAAAATGCTATTAGTTCTACCAAAAGTTTTTTTATTGTATTAAAAAATCTTTGTATTAATTATACAAATAAATCGTATTAAATATACAAAAAATCGAGCCATTGTTCTTGCTTTGTTGACCGTGGTTGACCAAAACTGATCGTTAGACAATGACTGAGACTCGTAAGGTGCTGTAGAAACACCTGAAATAAGTTCAATAACATATCACTGTAACATCCGTCAAAAACCGGATTTACCAAACCCGCTTCGTTTATTAACCGAACAACCAGTTAAAAATTTCGTTGCATATTTAATGCTCAAATTAATTTTAAACGATACATAATTAATAAGTATATTAGAATATAAAATTTATATTTGAAAATATATTAAAAATAGTGAAATAAAAATTAAATGCTGAAGCCGGGTTTCGAACCTGGGTCAGCCGAGAGAATCATCCGAACCTTAACTCACACTCGTCCAACCACTCCGCCACTTGTGTTTTTGATAACATATTGAAAAAATTAATACAAATAATAAATTTGGAAATCAAACCCAGTCAACAGCGCGCCCAAATCCGCTGACGCCGGAAAACCCGACGATTTCGCCAATTATCGTCGGTTACTTTTGACTTAACGTAAGAATTAACGACGCCATCGGTTACAACCGACGTCCAGTTCCGCGACATCCGTCGTAACCGCCGGAGAACGGATGACCAACGAATCAAGACGGTAATCAAACCAAATTCATCGATATTCTTCCCTATAAATGCACACCCTAGCCTCTAGTAAACTTTTCGCTCAAAATCGCACTGATTCTTCAATCAAATTCACTCGCCGGAATTCTCTGCAAGTCGCCGGAAAACCGAGACTTTCATCAACCCGGTAAATACCTCGACTTTTTCTGTTTCATTTCATTATTAGACAAATTCTAATATCACTCCATCACCCAGAATCAACCCCAGACGACGTTGCCGGATTTTCTGTTTTCGCCGGAAAACTCGCTATTTGCCGGTATGATCATTTAAACTTACTGATAATCGTTGTTCAGTAGTTCAATTTCACATCTAATCCATCCAAACTGTTAATTGATCCTAACAGCCGAAGTTCACAAAACAGAGCCGACGAATCTTTGCCGGAGTTCTGAAAAAGTCACTTGTTCGGTACATTCTTTCCCCAAACCCTCTCGGTCGTTAATTTAATTTAACAAGTAACAGTTTGGTTAACCGTTGTCTGTGTTTGAACGAAGAAGATGAAGTCGGCTTAGTGTATAAGATTAATTAAAATCAGTATTATGAACGGGTTAGACACACAGTCCAGCGGTGGACTGTGTGCAAATAAATACGCATACGTCCCGAGTTCGATCCTTGACACACGCACATTCTCGGTAATAAAAATGTTCATTTTTAAACTGAACCGGATAACTCACAGTATCATGTTAAGTATAATAAAAACTGGAATATTAACCAGGTTAGACACACAGTCCAGCGGTGGACTGTGTGCAACACTAACTCGCACATCCCGGGTTCGAAACTGGTTAACGGAACCGGTTCAATACAATTAAAATCCTTTTTAAAATAAATGATTTTCGGATTAACTTGTGTATAAATATAATTAAAAACAGAAATATTTCGGGTTAGACACGTAGCTCAGTTGGTAGAGCTGCGTCCACGCGTACGGGAGGTCACGGGTTCGAGTCTCACCCAGCGCACACATACAAACGACCGAACCGGTCAACGGTCAACAGTAACGATCAACGGTCAAAAGTCAACATTTTTTTATTATTTTTATTTATTTATTTAATTTAAAAATCAATTAAAATACTTAAAAATAACGTTTTTAAAGTTAGAAAATAACCTTAAACTCACAAAAATATATCCAAAAATCCTATTAAAATTGTTAATAAAATCCACTTACTTACCGTACCTTTTCGTTATTAATTAGGTTAGTTATCTTCCGTCGATCAATCCTCTAAACTCGTGCGCATTCAACATCTTCAAACAAACGCACCCAAGGTGAGTAAATCTCTACAAATTCCCCGTTTTAGTCACGTTTTTGGGGTGTATCATGTGTCTTATTATTTATTACATTTAAACTATTGTGCACCCATCATATTCATGATTAAATGTATATTCAACATGTATCATCTGTTTGTGTGATTATTGTTTAGATTAAATTTATCATTTTCAGTACATACATTATCATAGGCCGCCGCTCCCCATTACCTATGAGCGTTGAGCTGTTCCCCATTACCTATGAGCGTGAACGAGGCGTTGCCAACATACGATCGGCTCCGTTTGATTGAGCCTTGATCGCACATACATTTCATCATAGGCCGTCTGCTCCCCATTACCTATGAGCGTGAGCCGTTCCCCATTACCTATGAGCGTGAACGAGACGTTGCCAACATTTACATTATCATTCATATTACATATTCATGCAAGGTGGTTTGTTATTGTATGCTATTTGTTTGTTATTGTATGTTTATTTACGTTTGTTCATATATGATTAATGCACAATTTTCCATAATAAAGATAACAAGAGATCAATAATAAATGTTTTTCTAACAAGGTTCACTCGCCAACTTTTGTTGACCCAAAAACCATTTTTACACATGATACAGGTGAACAGGATGAAGCAAGGAAAACATAGGAAATTGCCTTAGAAGAAAAATAATGAAGTTTAGAAGGATGTATAGAACATGTTGTATTTGTTTGACTTGATTGTATGATTCCTTTTAAATTGTAATAATAAATATGAAACATTATAATAAATGTCATGAGCTTTGATGAAAACCCAATCATGCCCCGATCACCTTTTCCGCTGCGGGTCGGGGTGTGACAGATTGGTATCAGAGCCTATACTATAGTTGATTAGATTTTAGTTGTTTATGTGGTTAAATGCAAATTCATGATGTTTATTTCTTTCATATTTATTACACAAATGCATGCAAACACTTCCAATACTACATTTTGAGATACATAATGAATTATACTTACAGTCAAACATACATACATACATACATATTCATCATACATATTTCAATGCTCACATATTCAAATCATCTTCATACTTCCGTTATTCAAGATTTTGTCGCATTTTTTAATTTTTCAAATCCCATCAAAGTGAGTTCTGCGACGGGCATGTAGTAACTGTAAGGGTACAAGTACCGGTAATCGGAACGTCCTGTCTAGGTTGGCATTCGTATAAATCCAATATAACGGACCAGTTTGCCTACCTGGGGACTAACGATGAGAGTACGAAGGACCTATTAGGCCAAAGCATGCTACACCAAACGTCGTTCGAACTAACCCCACTTTGAGGTGTCACCGTGTCCACACCTGGATACATTCCGAATATCATACGTTACATACATATTTCTCGATTTTCTCCGGGTTTTAGTGTACGTAACCAGGCTAACACATGCGAACCATATGAAAAACCCGGTAGTCATGGGGGCCCACATGATTACGAAGGTGAAGTATGGCGGCATGCAAGGCCCAATTACGAGCAAAGCCCAAGACATCCTATGGATGTAGTAGATTTATTATGCTATATTTATTTTATGAATGTTCATTCCTAAATACGACACATGATCCCAAAAACATCCAACTCATACTCTTGATATGAATTCCTTGTAGATGTCTTCTAGTCTCGCTCGTAGGAAGATGAGATTAGGAAAAGCCCGCGAGCGCATGGCTGCCCAAATCGCTCAACAAATGGCTGCCGTAATACCCAACATTGTAGTTCAAGTTCAACAAGCACTTACCGCTAATCCCGTCAATCAAGAAGATCAAAATGTCGTCAACCCTCCCCCAATTACCACTAAATGCACCTTCAAGCATTTCAAATCCTGCGACCCTCCAAAATACGAGGGGACTGAAGGTGTCACCGCTCTCCTCTATTGGTTTGAGGAGATGGAAAACACTTTTCTAAATTGCGATTGCCCCGATGATCGCAAAGTGCGATATGCTACTGGTCGTTTACTTGGAATAGCACTTACGTGGTGGAATACAGAGAAGACCAAACGAGGTGTTGAAGATGCTATGACTTTGACTTGGGAAGAATTGAAGGAAATCATGACAAGACGGTTTTGCCCAAGAAGCGAAATCAAGAAATTGGAGGATGAGTTCTATTCTTTGAAACAAAAGGAGGGTGACCACACCACATACAACAAGAGATTCCTCGAATTAAAACAAATGGTCCCCAACTTGTTCACATCCCCTCTACCGTTTGATCGAGCACTACATTCGAGGTCTTCCTTCAAAAATTCAAGACTCTGTAATAAGTACCACACCTGCAACTTTGGAAGCATCAATGGAGTTAGCTACAGAGCTCACCGAGAACCGCATTCGGAATAAAGACTTCAAGGAGGAGAAGAAGAAGGATAAAGCATCAACTGAAACCTCAAACTCCACTCAAACCGAATCCCCTTCTCAACCCATTTTTAAGAGAAAACAAGATGGGCAACTTTTCGCTATCACCCAACACAATCAACCAACTTCACAAGTCATACCCCTCCAAGCTATCCCAATCACTCAAGTAGCACCCAACTCAACTTACCCAAATAAGAAACCTTACTTTGGACCTCACCCTCAATGCAATACCTGTTCTTATCACCATCCATTTACCTTACCTTGTCGACTATGTGCGAATTATGGACGCTATGGTCATTCGAGCAAGGTTTGCCGCACCTCTCAAAACCAAACCTTACCCCCTACTCAAAACATGATCCAAACATATCAACCACCACAATACCCCATGCTCCCATATGTTCGAGCTTGTTTCAATTGTGGCGACCCTACCCACTTTAGAAACACGTGCCCTCGATTGGTTAACATCATAAACGCCCAAGCTCAAGCAAACCCAGTTAACCAAGCAAATCAAGAAAACCTAACCACTAGGCCACCAGCAAGAGGAAGGGTTTACAACATCAACGCCAATCCTGATGAAGATAATGACGGCCCAAACGAACCACCCAACTAGTTTCTTCACCAAAAATCAAGAATTCAACTCCAACCGCTTAGTGTTTATGTTTTATTTATGTTTATCTCAATCTTCATGTATCTCATTTATAAATCGGAAATTGAATCCAAGAATCTTAATGCGAATTTCTATCTCAATTTTGTTTTATACTCGTTGATTTAACATTCATATCATCAGATATCTCGACGTACCTCGACCTCATCATTTAAAGAAGTTGGGTTGTGTCTCACTTTTACATAGACTAACCCCTTCATCATAACAAACGAGAGAGGTATCGTCATCATTCAGTCATGTATCCTATCAGAATTGAGACTCAAGCTTTGGTTGTTGGGTGTGTTTAAGTTTTAGAGTCACATAGAACTAATCATAACTTGCGGATAAAGCCAATGAAAATTTGACAAGAATATGGTGGATACGCCGCTGGTACTTCCTATATATAAGTATTCTTGTCAAAGGATCAGAGACATTGTCAGGCGGTTATGAGAAGTTCCATGTAGGATTTAGTAATGTCTTGGTTGAAGTTTGTTTTATACTCACTGATTTAGCATTCATATCATCATACATCTCAACGAATTTTAATCTCATCATTCAAAGAAGTTGGGTTGTGTCTCACTTCTACATAGACTAACCTCTCCATCATAACAAACGAGAGAGGTACTGTCATCATTCAAACATGTATACTATCAGAATTAAGACTCAGGTTTTGGATTTGTGTTTGTTTATGTTCTAGAGTCACATCATAGAACCAATCATAACTTACTGATAAAACCAATGAAAATTTGACAAGAATATGGTGGATACGCCGCTGGTACTTCCTATATATAAGTATTCTTGTAACATCCGTCAGAAATCGGATTTACCAAACCCGCTCCGTTTATTAACCGAACAATCAGTTAAAAATTTCGTTGCGTATTTAATGCCCAAATTAATTTTAAACGATACATAATTAATAAGTATATTGGATTATAAAAGTTATATTTGAAAAAGTATTAAAAATAGTGGTATAAAAATAAAACAATGTTGCCGGGTTTCGAACCCGGGTCAGCCGGGTCAACCTAGTCAACAGCGATTTAACTTACATCCTTCTAACCACTCCGCCACTTGTGTTCTTTAGTAACATATCAAAACAATTAATTCAAATATCAAACTTGAATTCAAAACTGACGCGCCCAATCGCAGTCGTCGGAAATCCCGACGATTTCGCCGAGATTGGACGGTTTCTTCTGATTTAACCGAAGCCTTAACTATTACATCGGTTATAACCGACGTCTGAACCCGCGACGCAAGTCATAACCGTTGGAAAACTTATTGACCGACGAATCAAGACAGAAAACGGACCAAATTCGTCGATGTTCTGCCCTATAAATACACCCTCTAACTTCTGTTAGCTTTTTCGCTCACAATCACACTCTTTCCCGACGTAATTTCACTCGCCGGAAAACTTCTGCAACTCGCCGGAAAACCGAGCCCTTCACCTCTGTGCCTTATTCTAAAAACTGAACACCCAGAGCTCATACCGAAGCCACCCACACTCATCTCAAGCTCCTGAAGACCCTCTGCTGCAGGACACACGTCGCCGGAATAATCTGTTGTCATGGGAGTTTCGCCGGCGAAACAGAGGAGCCATGTTCGGTATATCTTACACTTAATCTCTCATTCTTTTTATTAATCTTACATGTAATTAATCACAACACCCTAAAGAAACTTGATTAAATCGTCGAACCAGTCGGACTTTGGTTCTGGCTGAAGCTTAACGAAGAAGATGAAGTTTTCAGTATTATATAAGTTTAATTTAAATCAAGATATATCTCGGGTTAGACACACAGTCCAGCGGTGGACTGTGTGCAAATAAACACGCATACGTCCCGAGTTCGATTCTTGTCCCACGCATACTCGCCTTAATAAAAATGTTTTTTTAACTGAACCGGATTCACTGCAAATAGATGTTAATTTTAATAAAAACCGGAATAACAACCAAGGTAGACACACAGTCCAGTGGTGGACTGTGTGCGCGTTTAAAACATACGTCGCGAGTTCGAGTCCAGACTACCGCACCAATTATCAAACTTTTTATATAAGGCAGAAATGAAATTATCTAGTTTGTATATAAGTATAATAAAAATCAGATTATTTACCAAGTTAGACACACAGTCCAGTGGTGGACTGTGTGTCAACCTAAACCACAGGTCCCGGGTTCGAGACCTGTGGAGAGCACCGAGCGAGACATTAAAATCGTTTTTGAAATAAATGATTTTCAGATTAATTCAATTAGTATATAAATATAATTTAAAACAGAAATATTTCAGGTTAGACACGTAGCTCAGTTGGTAGAGCTGCGTGCACGCGAACGGAGGTCTTGGGTTCGAGCCTCACCCGGCGCACACAATTACACAATCAAACCGGTCAACAGGTCAACGGTCAACAAGTCAACGGTCAAAAAGTCAACATTTTTTTATTATTTTTATTTATTTATTTTATTTAAAAATCAATTAAAAATACTTAAAAATAACATTTTTAAAGTTAGAAAATAGCCTTAAACTCACAAAAATATATCCAATAATCCC
This sequence comes from Scalesia atractyloides, assembly GCA_947069175.1. NCBI lineage: Eukaryota > Viridiplantae > Streptophyta > Magnoliopsida > Asterales > Asteraceae > Scalesia > Scalesia atractyloides. The sequence continues at coordinate 5,132,217 of CAMTDV010000026.1, read as the reverse complement.
ACTAAAAATTGATCAATAAAATCCGCTTATTTACCAAACCATTATGTTTATCTAGGTTAGTTTCACTCGTGGTTAAATCCAACTTTGTGCGCATTCAACATCATTAACCGAACGCACCCACTGTGAGTGAATCTTACAACTCCCCTTTTTAATTACACGTTTTGGGGTGTGTCATGTGTCACTAAAATTAACTCGTTTATTTAAACTTGTGCCATACCATATTTTGATCTAAACTTAGAATGTATATATTGTTTGTAGTCATGTATTTCATATTGTCAAGTTGTATGCAAATCATTCATTAGGCCCATCAGTTCCTCGTGAGAGACGGGTTGAGCAACGCGTGCCTCAAAACAATTTATTATTGTATATGTGTGCATTATCTGATATTAAGTGTTTTATGAATATGTTTACATCTATATTTAATCATATGTGGTTGTGCACTTTATTTTATAATCAATTCAATAAACTTGTTCAAATGCTTTTCATAGGATTCACTCGCCAACTTTTTGTTGATCCAAAAACCATTTTTACACATGATACAGGTGAACAGGATGAAGCAAGAAAAAACATAGGAAATGCCTTAGAAGAAAACAATGAAGTCTAGAATGATGTTTAGGACATGATGAATTTAAGATTGTATGTTTCCCTTTAAATTGTAATAATGAATATGAAACGTTATAATAAATGTCATGAGCTTTGATGATAACCCAATCATGCCCCGATCACCTTTTCCGCTGCGGGTCGGGGTGTGACAGATTGGTATCAGAGCCATGACTATAGGGATATAGGATAGGTTATTAGACCCTTAGAGCCTATACTATAGTTGACTAGATTTTAAATTGTTTATGTGGTTACATGCAAACTTATGATATTTATTTGTTTCATATTTGTTTATACCTACAGTCAAACATACATACTTACATACACATTCATCATACATATTTCAATGTTCATATAATCAAATCATCTTCATACTTTCGTTATTCAAAGATTTTGTCGCAATTTTCAAATCTCATCAAAGTAAGTTCTGCGACGGGCATGTAGTAACTGGAAGGGTACAAGTACCGGTAGTCGGAACGTCCTGTCTAGGTTGGCATTCGTATAAATCCAATATAACGGACCAGTTTGCCTACCTGGGGACTAACGATGAGAGTACGAAGGACCTATTAGGCCAAAGCATGCCACACCAAACGTCGTTCGAACTAACCCCACTTTGAGGTGTCACCGTGTCCATACCTGGGCACATTCCGAATATCATACGTTACATACATATTTCTCGATTTTCTCCGGGTTTTAGTGTACGTAACCAGGCTAACACATGCGAACCATATGAAAAACCCGGTATTCATGGGGGCCCACATGATTACGAAGGTGAAGTATGGCGGCATGCAAGGCCCAATGACGAGCAAAGCCCAAGACATCCTATGGATGTAGTAGATTTATTTTTCTATATTTATTTTATGAACGTTCATTCCTAAATACGACCCATGATCCCAAAACATCCAACTCATACTCTTGATATGTATTCCTTGTAGATGTCTTCTAGCCTCGCCCGTAGGAAGATGAGAGCAGGAAAAGCTCGCGAGCGCATGGCTGCCCTAATCGCTCAACAAATGGCTGCCGTAATACCCAATATTGTAATCCAAGTCCAACAAGCCCTTACCGCTAATCTTGTCAATCAAGAAAATCAAAACGTTATCAACCCTCCCGCAAATACCACTAAATGCACCTACAAGCATTTCAAATCCTGCGACCCTCCGAAATACGAAGGGACTGAAGGTGTCACCGCTCTCCTTCATTGGTTTGAAGAAATGGAGAACACTTTTCTAAATTGCGATTGCCCCGATGATCGCAAAGTGCGATATCCTACTGGTCGTTTATATGGAATAGCACTTACTTGGTGGAATACGGAGAAGGCCAAACGAGGTGTTGAAGATGCTATGACTTTGACTTGGGAAGAGTTGAAGGAAATCATGACAAGACGGTTTTGCCCAAGGAGTGAAATCAAGAAATTAGAGGATGGGTTCTATTCGTTGAAGCAAAAGGAAGGCGACCACACCACATACAACAAAAGATTCCTCGAGTTAAATCAAATGGTTCCCAACTTGTTCACTCCCCTCTACCATTTGATCGAGCACTACATTCGAGGCCTTCCGTCAAAGATTCAGGACTCTGTAATAAGTACCACGCCTGTAACCTTGGAAGCCGCAATGGAGTTAGCTACAGAGCTCACCGAGAACCGCATCCGGAACAAAGACTTCAAGGAAGAGAAGAAGAAGGATAAAGCATCAACTGAAACTTTAAACTCCACCCAAACCGAATCCCCTTCTCAACCCATTTCTAAGAGAAAACGAGACGGGCAACTTTTCGCTACCACCCAACGCAACCGACTAGCCTCACAAGCCATACCCATCCAAGCTATCCCAATCACACAAGTAGCACCCAACTTAACTTACCCAATTAAGAAACCTTACCTTGGACCTCACTCTCGATGTAACACCTGTTTTTATCACCATCCATCTACCTTACCTTGTCGACTATGTGCGAATTGTGGACGCTATGGTCATTTGAGCAAGGTTTGCCGCACCCCTCAAAACCAAACCACACCCCCTACTCAAAACATGATCCAAACCTATCAACAACCCCAATACCCCATGTTCCCATATGTTCGAGCTTGTTTCAATTGTGGCGACCCTACCCACTTTAGAAACACGTGCCCTCGATTGGTTAACATCATAAACGCCCAAGCTCAAGCAAACCCAGTTAACCAAGCAAATCAAGAAAACCTAATCATTAGGCCACCAGCAAGAGGAAGAGTTTTCAACATCAACGCCAATCCTGTTGAAGATAATGATGGCCCAAACGAAACCACCCAACTAGTCCCCTTCACCGAAAATCAAGATTCAACTCCAATCGTTTAGTTTTATGTTTTTCTTTATGTTATCTCAAGCTTTGGTTGATTGTGTTTGTTTATGTTTTAGAATCACATAGAACCAATCATAACTTAAGGATAAAGCCAATGAAAATTTGACAAGAATATGGTGGATACGCCGTTGGTACTTCCTATATATAAGTATTCTTGTCAAAGGATCAGAGGCATTATCTGGCGGTTATGAGAAGTTCCGTGTAGAATTTAGTATTGTTTTGATTGAAGTTTGTTTTGTACTCACTGATTAGCATTTATTGTCACACCCCGACCCGCAGCGGAAATAAGAGTCGGGGCATAATTGGGTTATCACCAAAGCACATGACATTTACTATTATGTTTCATAATTAAATGAAGTCAAAGTTACATTTCTCAAACCTTCAAACATGTTCATTCATTACAAAGGGAAATAACCAAACATAATAATCCAAACACTAAATCGTTTTATTTCTTCTAATCCAGGTCCTACGTGTTCCTAGCTGCTGCTGGTTCACCTGTATCATGTGTAAAATGGGAGGTTTTTGGGTCAACATAAGTTGGCGAGTGAACCTTATAGATAAACATTTAGTAATGATTTTCTGGTTAGTTTATCAATAAAATATTGTGCATAATCATAAAAGAGCATATGTATGAAATCAAGCAATGGCAACATCGGTTACAATTGTAACATACATTAACAATCGATAACATACATGAACATACCAACATCATATGATAATTAACATAAATGAACTGTGAGATCAAGGCTCAATCAAACGAGAGCCGATCGTATTGCATGAACTGAAAATGTAAATAAATCTGTGCACTCAAGGCTCAATCAAACGGAGCCGAGCGTATTGCATGTATTGAAATGTGAATAAATGACCGATCAAGGCTCAATCAAACGGAGCCGATCGTGCGGGCACGCCCTGATCAACCGCATAATAAAATGGGGATCAAACTCAACCTCGAGGGATGGGGAGCTACGGCCTCAGCAATTGCATGTACTGAAATAATAATTTGCAAACAATAATATCTACCTATCAGCAACAACTAACACACATGTCATGATATGATATATGCACAATAACTTAATTATAATAAGTAAATGAACAAGACACATGATACACCCCAAAAATGTGATTAAAACGGGGAATTTGAAGGGTTCACTCACATTGGGTGCGTTGGATTTGAATTGGTGAGATGCGCACGATTTAGACGAAGCGAGTTAACGAGGAATCACTGACCTAAATAATAATGGGAAAAATATATTAAACGGATGGATTTTATTAAAGATTTTTAATGGGATTTTTAGATATATTTGTGTGAATTTATGGCTATTTTCTATCCTTAAAAATGTTATTTTTGAGTATTTTTAATTGATTTTTCATTTAAATAAAACAAATAATTATTTAAAAAAAAATAATATTTTTTTTACTGTTTGACCGTTGACCGTTGACCGGTTCGGTCAGCGGTAATTCTTGCGCCGAGCGGGATTCGAACCGGTGACCTTCCGTTCACGCGCACGTAGCTCTACCAACTGAGCTACGTGACTAACCCGTTAGGAATCCAGTTCTTATAATATTTATACACTTATTCGATTTTACCGAAAATTCCTTTATTTTGCAAAACGTTTTAATCTCATTGAACCGGTGTTTGGGACGGGACTCGATCGCGCGACGTGCAGTTTGTTTTGCACACAGTCCACCGCTGGACTGTGTGTCTAACCCGGTTATATTCTTGACTTATAATATATTTAACAACTACTCGATCTAACCCGGTTAGTTTTATGAATAAAAAGGAATGTTTATTACGTAGAGTATGTGTGGTAAGGATCGAACTCGGGACTTGTATATAAACTTTGCACACAGTCCACCGCTGGACTGTGTGTCTAACCCGTTAATTATCCGAGTTTTATTTATTCTTATCCCGTTTTTAGATTCATCTTCTTCGTTATGATTACCGGTTTTTTTTTTACTCAGACAACTGATTCATGGCTCTACTATTTAAATATCATGCCTACTAGTTTGAATGAACAAACCGAACAGTTTGGGGACAAGTAATACCGGACAGGTCGTCTTCTTCAGGAAGTCCGGCGAGAACAGGCAACTCCGTTTTTGAAACTTCGGCTGAGAGGGGCTAATCAGCAGAATTAAAGAATTAGATTTGAAATTGAACCAGAGTACATGGATTATTAGCACGATTGAATGTGTTTACCGTCAACTAGCGTGGTTCCGGCAAATTCCAGAATTTCTCGGCGAAACCAGAAATCCAGCAAAGTCTTCTGTGACTGACTTTGAGTGACGGAATAATGTTAGTAGTGTCCTAACAATAGATTGAAACACCAAGAGAGGAAATTCTTACTGGTTTATGTTGAACACGGTTTTCCGGCGAGAATTGCAGAAAATTCCGGCGACAGCTTTCTTGTGCTCAAAAGACTTGAAAACGCGACGAAAAGGGATTGGAGTGTATTTGAGACAGTTCTGAATCGTATAAATGATTGGAAACAGAATTATTTGGAACTTGAATGTCTTTCGGTTTCAAAAACCCAAAACTCGAAGTTCATTCAATCTGAACTTTAATTAGAAACCGATATTCATCGGTTATAAGCTAACTAAGCGAAACAAAACTGATTTGGCGATTCGGCTTACCGATTTCCGTTATTCAGATATCATTAACCGTTAATCCGAGTTTGCGTATAAAACTCAATTGTTTTCATAATGCTAACAGAAAACAAGTGATGGCGGAGTGGTTTGGAGACGGGAAGATAAGTCATTGGAGACAGTTGACCCGGGTTCGAGTCCGGTCAGCTCCAAATATTTTTTATTTATTTTATTTTAACTTTTTATCAAATATAATTTTTATAGTTTAGTTTATATATTAATTACGTAACGTTTAAACTCAAAATACTCATAAATACTTAATGAAATTTCGTAACTTGATATTTGATTACAAAACGGAGCGGGTTTTGGAAACCCGATTTATACAAATGTTACAGTATCCCCTACTTTTAGGAATTTCGTCCCGAAATTCAAACAGTTGAAGTAGTAGGGAAAAGATGAGGGTATTTTTCACGCATTGAGTCTTCACGTTCCCAAGTAAACTCAGGTCCCCGTTTCGACTCCCAGCGTACCCTAACAATAGGAATGCGACTTCGACGTAGACGCTTTTCTCCATAGTCCATAATCTCTACTGGCCTTTCGATAAAATGCATGGATTCATCAATCTGAATATCCTCCAGTGGAATATGAAGATTCTCATCAGCGAGGCACTTCTTCAAGTTCGACACGTGGAATGTGGGATGAATTCTGTCGAGTTCTTCCGGTAGGTCAAGCTTGTAAGCTACAGGACCTACTCTTTCGAGTATCTTGAAAGGTCCTACGTAACGTGGTGCTAGCTTTCCCTTCTGACCAAAACGAACTACTCCCTTCCACGGTGATACTTTTAAAAGCACATGATCACCAACGCTAAACTCCAAAACTCTTTTGACGACTTTGAGCCGCTAGAAGATTGTTTCGAATTTGATGAATCTTATCTGTTGTTTCTTGGATTAATTCCGGACCAGTAATTTGAGCTTCCCCAATTTCGTGCCAACAAACAGGAGATCGACACTTTCGACCATATAAAGCTTCAAAAGGTGCCATGCCGATGCTAGAATGATAACTGTTGTTGTACGAAAATTCGACTAACGGTAGGTGGGCGTCCCAATTTCCCTTGAAGTCTATGACACATGCTCTAAGCATGTCCTCAAGGGTTTGAATGGTTCGCTCAGACTGTCCATCAGTTTGGGGATGATAGGCGGTACTGAGATCTAGTCGAGTGCCCATAGCGGATTGTACTGCCTGCCATGTCCGTGAGGTGAAACGACCATCACGATCGGAAATAATACTTAATGGAACTCCATGACGGCTGACGATTTCGCTGATATAAATACGAGCAAGCTTTTCGTTCTTGAAATCTTCCCGAATAGGAATAAAGTGAGCTGATTTTGTGAGTCGGTCTATAATCACCCATATAGTGTCATACCCACTAGAAGTGCGAGGTAACCCGGTAATAAAATCCATGGTTATGTTTTCCCACTTCCAGACAGGTATTTCTGGTTGGATCAGAAGTCCTGAGGGTCTTTGGTGCTCAGCCTTTACTTTAGAACAAGTGAGACACTTGGAAACAAAAACGGCAATATCCTTCTTCATTCCAGGCCACCAATAGGTGTACCGTAGGTCTTGATACATCTTATCGGCTCCTGGGTGTATAGAATATCGCGACTTATGGGCTTCATGCATGAGTGTTTCACGAAGATTGATGTGGTTAGGAATCCATATACGATCTAAGTAATACAAAATACCATCAGATTTAGTTTCCAGCTTTAGCTCGGCTCCACAGGACATCTCCTTTTGTACATCTTCCTCTGTTATTGAAACGTGTTGAGCTTCACGAATTTGATCCTTAATTTTGGTTATAATTTGCGAACATAGAATATGAATGGAGTTCGCATAACCCTTTCGACTAAGTGCATCAGCCACCACATTTGCTTTACCAGGGTGATATTTGATTTCACAGTCATAATCATTTAGGAGTTCGACCCATCTTCGTTGCCTCATATTTAACTCTTTCTGATTGAAGATGTGTTGAAGACTCTTATGGTCAGTGTATATTTCACACTTCGTGCCATAAAGATAATGTCTCCATATCTTAAGAGCGAATACAACGGCTCCAAGTTCAAGGTCATGAGTGGTGTAGTTCTTTTCGTGAGTCTTGAGTTGCCTTGAGGCATAAGCTATGACTTTTCCTCTTTGCATGAGAACACAACCTAACCCTTGTCCTGACGAGTCGCAATAGACTACAAAATCATCACAACCTTCAGGAAAAGTGAGGATTGGTGCATCACAAAGTTTTTGCTTGAGAGTTTGAAAAGCTTCTTCTTGCTTGGGCCCCCATACAAATGGTTTCCCTTTATGGGTTAAAGCCGTGAGTGGCACCGCAATGCGAGAGAAGTTTGAAATGAAGCGACGATAGTAACCAGCAAGTCCAAGAAAAGACCTTACTTCAGTTGGCGTACGTGGAGCTTGCCATTCTTGAACTGCTTTGATCTTTGATGGGTCCACATGTATTCCTTTGTCATTGACTACATGCCCAAGAAATTGCACCTCTTTTAACCAGAATTCACATTTAGAGAACTTGGCATAAAGCTTTTCCTTTTCTAGAAGTGCAAGAACAAGTCGCAGATGACGCTCATGATCAGCTTTGGATTTTGAATAGATAAGAATATCGTCAATGAACACAATAACAAATCGATCAAGGTAAGGTTTGCAGACTCTATTCATTAGGTCCATGAAAACAGCTGGTGCGTTGGTTAATCCAAACGGCATAACCATGAATTCATAGTGACCATATCGAGTTCGAAAAGCAGTTTTAGGGACGTCTTCTTCATGCACCCTAAGCTGATGATAGCCCGATCGAAGGTCGATTTTCGAAAAGCAACTGGCACCTTGTAGTTGGTCAAGGAGGTCATCTATACGAGGTAAAGGATATCGATTTTTGATAGTTAACTTGTTGAGCTCTCTGTAATCGATGCACATGCTAAAAGATCCATCCTTCTTCTTTACAAAAAGTACAGGTGCACCCCAAGGCGATGAGCTGGGGCGTATAAATCCCTTGTCAGTCAACTCTTGCAATTGACTGGCTAGCTCTTGCATTTCAGAGGGGGCTAACCTATATGGAGATTTTGCCACTGGTGTAGCACCAGGTATAAGATCGATACGAAACTCGACATCTCTGATTGGAGGAAGTCCTGAAATGTCGTCAGGAAAAACTTGTGGAAAATCTTTTACAACAGGAATATCTTCAAGTTTCTTTTCTGCGGTCCCCTTCTTGATGATATGGGCTAAAAACGCGACATAATTCTTGCGAAGGTATTTCTGAGCTTGAAGACAAGACATTAAGTTGAGTCCTTTCGCCGAGGTTTCTCCAATAATTCGAAGAGTCTGACCGTTTGAAAGAGGAATACGAATAAATTTCTCACGACATACGACTTCCGCATTATGCTGACTGAGCCAATCCATTCCGACTATGATGTCGAAACTTCCCAGCTTCATAGGAATAAGATCGACTGAGAAATCGTGGTCGTTTAGGGTGAGCGTACAGTTGCGTAAAATAGAGTCTAACGAAACTGGTTTTCCATCTGCAACTTCCACTGTTATGGATTCCGCGAGCTTATCTCGATTTTTACTTAAGATAGGTTCAAACTCTAATGACACGAAACTTCTATCCGCACCAGTATCAAATAACATAGAGGCATATCTACCATTTATAAGAAACGTACCGTTGACCACATTGCCGTCAGCCCTGGCCTGGTTTGCGTTAATATTGAAAGCCCTTCCTCTAGCAGGTGGAGGAGCTTGGTTTGCTTGGTTCACAGGGTTGGCTTGGGCCTGAGCATGAATAATATTGACTAGTCTTGGACATGTGTTCCTGAAATGACTTGGATCTCCACAGTTGAAACATGCCCGCATAGGTTGGCCCATAGGATAGTTGGGTTGATAGTATGTTTGGGCTAAATGTTGAGTGGGTGGAAATGGTTGTTGTTGTTGGGCTTGACCCATAAATTGTTGGTGGGTTTGGGTTATAGGTTGGTGACGGTTTGTTCGTTGAGGTGCGCGGCAGTGTTGTACAATGTGTCCAGCGCGACCGCAGCTGGTACATTATTGGCAAGGATAGTCAGGGGAGTGGTGATACTGACAACGGTTACATTTTGGTAGTGGTCCTGTGTATGGTCTTTTGTATGGCGCGGGTGGAGGAGTGGCTTGAGTGATGGGTGCAGCAGGAACAGGGGTGTTGGTGTGGGTGACTGCAAAGTTCCTGTTGTTACGCTTCCTCTTGTTAGCAAATTTAGAGGAAGGAGTGTGGTGGTTTGAGGTTTGTCCCTCAGCAGGGGTTTTCTTCTTTTCCTCCATGAACTTCCCATTACGAATTCGGTTTTCGGTCAGTTCTGTCGCCAATTCCATGGCAGCTTCTAGTGTTACCGGTGAAACGCTGAGGACCGAATCTTGGATTTTCGAGGGAAGTCCTCGAATGTAATGTTCGATCAGACGGTAGGTTGGAGTGAATAAGTTTGGTACCATCTGGTTCAACTCCAAGAACCGTTTGTTGTAAGTAGTGTGATCACCATCTTTTTGCTTCATGGCATGAAATTCATCTTCCAATTTCTTAATCTCACTCCTAGGACAGAATCGCCTAGTCATGATTTCCCTTAACTCCTCCCAAGTTAAGGCCATCGCATCTTCCGTTCCCCTCTTTCCCTTCTCGGTATTCCACCAAGTGAGAGCTACCCCAAGTAGTCTCCCGGTGGCATAACGAACTTTGCGATCCTCAGGACAATCGCAGTTTAAGAAAACGTTTTCCATCTCCTCGAACCAACGCTGGAGAGCAGTGACTCCCTCAGTCCCTTCGAATTTTGGGGGATCGCAAGACTTAAAATGTTTGTAGGTGCATTTGCTGGTAGGAGGGTCGTTGATGATCTGGTCCTGTTGTTGAGGAGGGTTAGTAGGATTTGCAGCAAGAGCTTGTTGTACTTGTACTACGATGTCAGGTAATATCGTGGCCATTTGGTTGGCGATATGAGTGGCCAATCGTTCCTGAGACTTTTCCGATTTCCTACTCCTTCGATGCGATCTATACGACATCTACAGGATCATAAAATGAGAAGATTGTGAGTTTATGGTATCTTTTAGGTGTCATGTGTCTTTTTTTTTTTTTTTTTAAAAATGAAAATAACATAAATATCAATAATGCAACTACATCCGAAGGATGTCTTGGGTTCGCTCATGTTAGGCCTCAAATGTCCCCCATACCTTCACCTATATAGTCATGTGGGCCCCCATGGCTATTGGTTTGGTAGGATTCACATTAGTATTGGCAATTTAACACTCGCATCCCCCGAATGCTAACCACAAAATATGTTCATGAGATGTTTGGTCGGAACGTGTCCAGGTGTAGACACAATGACGACTCAAAGTGGGATTAGCTCTCACGACGTTTGGTATAGCATGCTTTGGCCTAATAGGTATTTCGTACTCTCACCGTTGGTCCCCAGGTAGGCAAACTGGTCCTTTATTTTGGATTTATACGAATGCCAGCCTAGACAGGACGTCCCGACTACCGGTACTAGTACCCTTCCAGTTACTACATGCCCGTCATGAGAACTCACTTTGATGAGATTTGAAAACACGAAAATCGTTGTAAAATCAATCATGATGTGGTGTGTGCTTGCATGGATGTGATATATTATGATCATACGATTTCATGATAGGCATTACTTGATAATACATACTTATGAACATGCTTGAGCAATATCAAATGTAACATTTTAACATAAACATATAAACATCATGAAATTTGGCATATAACACACAAAATTCTTATAAGTTTCTAATCGACTATAGTATAGGCTCTAAGGGTCTAATAACCTATCCTATATCCCTATAGTCATGGCTCTGATACCAATCTGTCACACCCCGACCCGCTGCGGAAATAAGAGTCGGGGCATAATTGGGTTATCACCAAAGCACATGACATTTACTATTATGTTTCATAATTAAATGAAGTCAAAGTTACATTTCTCAAACCTTCAAACATGTTCATTCATTACAAAGGGAAATAACCAAACATAATAATCCAAACACTAAATCGTTTTATTTCTTCTAATCCAGGTCCTACGTGTTCCTAGCTGCTGCTGGTTCACCTGTATCATGTGTAAAATGGGAGGTTTTTGGGTCAACATAAGTTGGCGAGTGAACCTTATAGATAAACATTTAGTAATGATTTTCTGGTTAGTTTATCAATAAAATATTGTGCATAATCATAAAAGAGCATATGTATGAAATCAAGCAATGGCAACATCGGTTACAATTGTAACATACATTAACAATCGATAACATACATGAACATACCAACATCATATGATAATTAACATAAATGAACTGTGAGATCAAGGCTCAATCAAACGGAGCCGATCGTATTGCATGAACTGAAAATGTAAATAAATCTGTGCACTCAAGGCTCAATCAAACGGAGCCGAGCGTATTGCATGTATTGAAATGTGAATAAATGACCGATCAAGGCTCAATCAAACGGAGCCGATCGTGCGGGCACGCCCTGATCAACCGCATAATAAAATGGGGATCAAACTCAACCTCGAGGGATGGGGAGCTACGGCCTCAGCAATTGCATGTACTGAAATAATAATTTGCAAACAATAATATCTACCTATCAGCAACAACTAACACACATGTCATGATATGATATATGCACAATAACTTAATTATAATAAGTAAATGAACAAGACACATGATACACCCCAAAAATGTGATTAAAACGGGGAATTTGAAGGGTTCACTCACATTGGGTGCGTTGGATTTGAATTGGTGAGATGCGCACGATTTAGACGAAGCGAGTTAACGAGGAATCACTGACCTAAATAATAATGGGAAAAATATATTAAACGGATGGATTTTATTAAAGATTTTTAATGGGATTTTTAGATATATTTGTGTGAATTTATGGCTATTTTCTATCCTTAAAAATGTTATTTTTGAGTATTTTTAATTGATTTTTCATTTAAATAAAACAAATAATTATTTAAAAAAAAATAATATTTTTTTTATTGTTTGACCGTTGACCGTTGACCGGTTCGGTCAGCGGTAATTCTTGCGCCGAGCGGGATTCGAACCGGTGACCTTCCGTTCACGCGCACGTAGCTCTACCAACTGAGCTACGTGACTAACCCGTTAGGAATCCAGTTCTTATAATATTTATACACTTATTCGATTTTACCGAAAATTCCTTTATTTTGCAAAACGTTTTAATCTCATTGAACCGGTGTTTGGGACGGGACTCGATCGCGCGACGTGCAGTTTGTTTTGCACACAGTCCACCGCTGGACTGTGTGTCTAACCCGGTTATATTCTTGACTTATAATATATTTAACAACTACTCGATCTAACCCGGTTAGTTTTATGAATAAAAAGGAATGTTTATTACGTAGAGTATGTGTGGTAAGGATCGAACTCGGGACTTGTATATAAACTTTGCACACAGTCCACCGCTGGACTGTGTGTCTAACCCGTTAATTATCCGAGTTTTATTTATTCTTATCCCGTTTTTAGATTCATCTTCTTCGTTATGATTACCGGTTTTTTTTACTCAGACAACTGATTCATGGCTCTACTATTTAAATATCATGCCTACTAGTTTGAATGAACAAACCGAACAGTTTGGGGACAAGTAATACCGGACAGGTCGTCTTCTTCAGGAAGTCCGGCGAGAACAGGCAACTCCGTTTTTGAAACTTCGGCTGAGAGGGGCTAATCAGCAGAATTAAAGAATTAGATTTGAAATTGAACCAGAGTACATGGATTATTAGCACGATTGAATGTGTTTACCGTCAACTAGCGTGGTTCCGGCAAATTCCAGAATTTCTCCGGCGAAACCAGAAATCCAGCAAAGTCTTCTGTGACTGACTTTGAGTGACGGAATAATGTTAGTAGTGTCCTAACAATAGATTGAAACAGCAAGAGAGGAAATTCTTACTGGTTTATGTTGAACACGGTTTTCCGGCGAGAATTGCAGAAAATTCCGGCGACAGCTTTCTTGTGCTCAAAAGACTTGAAAACGCGACGAAAAGGGATTGGAGTGTATTTGAGACAGTTCTGAATCGTATAAATGATTGGAAACATAATTATTTGGAACTTGAATGTCTTTCGGTTTCAAAAACCCAAAACTCGAAGTTCATTCAATCTGAACTTTAATTAGAAACCGATATTCATCGGTTATAAGCTAACTAAGCGAAACAAAACTGATTTGGCGATTCGGCTTACCGATTTCCGTTATTCAGATATCATTAACCGTTAATCCGAGTTTGCGTATAAAACTCAATTGTTTTCATAATGCTAACAGAAAACAAGTGATGGCGGAGTGGTTTGGAGACGGGAAGATAAGTCATTGGAGACAGTTGACCCGGGTTCGAGTCCGGTCAGCTCCAAATATTTTTTATTTATTTTATTTTAACTTTTTATCAAATATAATTTTTATAGTTTAGTTTATATATTAATTACGTAACGTTTAAACTCAAAATACTCATAAATACTTAATGAAATTTCGTAACTTGATATTTGATTACAAAACGGAGCGGGTTTTGGAAACCCGATTTATACAAATGTTACATTTATAGCATCTCATCATTTAAAGAAATTGGATTGTATTCCATTTCTACATAGACTAACCTCTCCATCACAACAAACGAGAGAGGTATTGTCATCATTCAAACATGTATACTATCAGAATTAAGACTCAAGTTTTGGTTGTTGTGGTTGTTTTAGAGTCACATAGAACTAATCATAACTTGCGGATAAAGTCAATGAAAATTTGACAAGAATATGGTGGATACGCCGCTGGTACTTCCTATATATAAGTATTCTTGTCAAAGGATCAAAGGCATTATCAGGCGGTTATGAGAAGTTCCATGTAGGATTTGGTCGTAGTTTGTTCATCATACATTTCAACGTATTTCAATTTCATCATTTAAAGAAGTTGAGCTATATCTCACTTCCACAAGGACTAACCTCTCCATCATAACAAACGAGAGAGGTACTGTCATCATTCAAACATGTATGCTATCAGAATTGAGACTCAAGTTTTGGCTGTTGTTTTTGTTTTAGAGTCACATAGAACTAATCATAACTTGCGGATAAAGTCAATGAAAATTTGACAAGAATATGGTGGATACGCCGCTGGTACTTCCTATATATAAGCATTCTTGTCAAAGGATCAGAGGCATTATTAGGCGGTTATGAGAAGTTCCATGTAGGATTTAGTATTGTCTTGGTTGAAATTTGTGTTACATTCACTGATTTAACATTCATATCATCTAATCATTTAAAGAAATTGGATTGTGTTCTATTTCTACATAAACTAACCTCTCCCTCATAACAAACGAGAGAGGAACTGTCACCATTCAAACATGTATGCTATCAGAGTTTGGACTCAGATATTGGTTGTTGTGTTTATTTATGTTCTAGAGTTACATCATAGAACCAATCATAACTTACTGATAAAACCAATGAAAATTTGACAAGAATATGGTGGATACGCCGCTGGTACTTCCTATATATAAGTATTCTTGCTAAAGGATCAGAGGCATTGTCAGGCGGTTATGAGAAGTTCCATGTAGGATTTAGTAATTTCTTGGTACATTGGTTGTGGTGTTTATTTATGTTCTAGAGTCACATCATAGAACCAATCATAACTTACTGATAAAACCAATGAAAATTTGACAAGAATATGGTGGATACGCCGCTGGTACTTCCTATATATAAGTATTCTTGTCAAAGGATCAGAGGCATTCTTAGGCGGTTATGAGAAGTTCCATGTAGGTTGTAGTATTAGAAATTTTGTTTTAGGATATAACCTTATCTTTCCAAACATATCAAAACTCTTGCGCAAGAAATCATACTTAGTGAATCAACTCTGCTTATCAATATTTTTACCGTAGGCAACAAAAAGCGATTCCAGTAGCCGGGTACTCAACCCTTACAAGGAACGTTACCGCCTCACACAAAATTTAAACCCTTACTCTTTTCTAAGTATGTAACCGTCAAATTAAACACCATCCTTTTTAGACAAATATGTCACTACTTAAATTTCGGGACGAAATTTCTAAAAAGCAGGGGATACTGTAACATCCGTCAGAAATCGGATTTACCAAACCCGCTCCGTTTATTAACCGAACAATCAGTTAAAAATTTCGTTGCGTATTTAATGCCCAAATTAATTTTAAACGATACATATTTAATAAGTATATTGGATTATAATAGTTATATTTGAAAAAGTATTAAAAATAGTGGTATAAGAATAAAACAATGCTGCCGGGTTTCGAACCCGGGTCAGCCGGGTCAACCTAGTCAACAGCGATTTAACTTACATCCTTCCAACCACTCCGCCACTTGTGTTCTTTAGTAACATATCAAAACAATTAATTCAAATATCAAACTTGAATTCAAAACTGACGCGCCCAATCGCAGTCGTCGGAAATCCCGACGATTTCACCGAGATTGGACGGTTTCTTCTGATTTAACCGAAGCCTTAGCTATTACATCGGTTATAACCGACGTCTGAACCCGCGACGCAAGTCATAACCGCCGGAAAACTTATTGACCGACGAATCAAGACAGAAAACGGACCAAATTCGTCGATGTTCTGCCCTATAAATACACCCTCTAACTTCTGTTAGCTTTTTCACTCACAATCACACTCTTTCCCGACGTAATTTCACTCGCCGGAAAACTTTTGCAACTCGCCGGAAAACCGAGCCCTTCACCTCTGTGCCTTACTCTAAAAACTGAACACCCAGAGCTCATACCGAAGCCACCCACACTCATCTCAAGCTCCTGAAGACCCTCTGCCGCAAGACACACGTCGCCGGAGTAATCTGCTGTCATTGGTGTTTCGCCGGCGAAACAGAGGAGCCCTGTTCGGTATATCTTACACTTAATCTCTCATTCTTTTTATTAATCATACATGTAATTAATCACAACACCCTAAAGAAACTTGATTAAATCGTCGAACCAGTCGGACTTTGGTTCTGGCTGAAGCTTAACGAAGAAGATGAAGTTTTCAGTATTATATAAGTTTAATTTAAATCAAGATATATCTCGGGTTAGACACACAGTCCAGCGGTGGACTGTGTGCAAATAAACACGCATACGTCCCGAGTTCGATTCTTGTCCCACGCATACTCGCCTTAATAAAAATGTTTTTTTTAACTGAACCGGATTCACTGCAAATAGATGTTAATTTTAATAAAAACCGGAATAACAACCAAGGTAGACACACAGTCCAGTGGTGGACTGTGTGCGCGTTTAAAACATACGTCGCGAGTTCGAGTCCAGACTACCGCACCGATTATCAAACTTTTTATATAAGGCAGAAATGAAATTATCTAGTTTGTATATAAGTATAATAAAAATCAGATTATTTACCAAGTTAGACACACAGTCCAGCGGTGGACGGTGTGTCAACCTAAACCACAGGTCCTGGGTTCGAGACCTGTGGAGAGCACCGAGCGAGACATTAAAATCGTTTTTGAAATAAATGATTTTCGGATTAATTCAATTAGTATATAAATATAATTTAAAACAGAAATATTTCAGGTTAGACACGTAGCTCAGTTGGTAGAGCTGCGTGCACGCGAACGGGAGGTCTCGGGTTCGAGCCTCACCCAGCGCACACAATTACACAATCAAACCGGTCAACAGGTCAACGGTCAACAAGTCAACGGTCAAAAAGTCAACATTTTTTTTATTATTTTTATTTATTTATTTTATTTAAAAATCAATTAAAAATACTTAAAAATAACATTTTTAAAGTTAGAAAATAGCCTTAAACTCACAAAAATATATCCAATAATCCCACTAAAAATTGATCAATAAAATCCGCTTATTTACCAAACCATTATGTTTATCTAGGTTAGTTTCACCGTGGTTAAATCCAACTTCGTTCGCATTCAACATCATCAACCGAACGCACCCACTGTGAGTGAATCTTACAACTCCCCTTTTTAATTACACGTTTTGGGGTGTGTCATGTGTCACTAAAATTAACTCGTTTATTTAAAGTTGTGCCATACCATATTGTGATCTAAACTTAGAATGTATATATTGTTTGTAGTCATGTATTTCATATTGTCAAGTTGTATGCAAATCATTCATTAAGCCCATCAGTTCCTCGTGAGAGACGGGTTGAGCAACGCGTGCCTCGAAACAATTTATTATTGTATGTGTGTGCATTATCTGATATTAAGTGTTTTATGAATATGTTTACATCTATATTTAATCATATGTGGTTGTGCACTTTATTTTATAATCAATTCAATAAACTTGTTCAAATGCTTTTCATAGGATTCACTCGCCAACTTTTTGTTGATCCAAAAACCATTTTTACACATGATACAGGTGAACAGGATGAAGCAAGGAAAAACATAGGAAATGCCTTAGAAGAAAACAATGAAGTCTAGAATGATGATTAGGACATGATGAATTTAAGATTGTATGTTTCCCTTTAAATTGTAATAATGAATATGAAACGTTATAATAAATGTCATGAGCTTTGATGATAACCCAATCATGCCCCGATCACCTTTTCCGCTGCGGGTCGGGGTGTGACAATTCTTGCCAAAGGATCAGAGGCATTGTCAGGCGGTTATGAGAAGTTCCATGTAGGTATTAGCAGTAGAAGTTTTGTTTTAGGATATAACCTTATCTTTCCAAACGTATCAAAACTCTTGCGCATCAAATCATACTTAGTCAATCAACTCTGTTTATCAATATTCTTTATCGTAGGCAACAAAAAGCGACTCCTGTAGCAGGGTATTCAACCCTTACAAGGAGCGTTACCGCCTCAAACAAAATTTAAACTCTTACTCTCCTCTAGGTATGTAACTGTCAAATTAAAACACCATCCTTTTGAGACAAACATGCTACTACTTAAATTTCGGGAAGAAATTTCTAAAAGTAGGGGATACTGTAACATCCGTCAAAAACCGGATTTACCAAACCCGCTTCGTTTATTAACCGAACAACCAGTTAAAAATTTCGTTGCATATTTAATGCTCAAATTAATTTTAAACGATACATAATTAATAAGTATATTAGAATATAAAATTTATATTTGAAAATATATTAAAAATAGTGAAATAAAAATTAAATGCTGAAGCCGGGTTTCAAACCCGGGTCAGCCGAGAGAATCATCCGAACCTTAACTCACACTCGCCCAACCACTCCGCCACTTGTGTTGTTTGATAACATATTGAAACAATTAATACAAAATAATAAATTTGGAAACCAAACCCAGTCAACAGCGCGCCCAAATCCGCTGACGCCGGAAAACCCGACGATTTCGCCAATTATCGTCGGTTACTTTTGACTTAACGTAAGAATTAACGACGCCATCGGTTATAACCGATGTCCAGTTCCGCGACATCCGTCGTAGCCGCCGGAGAACGGATGACCAACGAATCAAGACGGTAATCAGACCAAATTCATCGATATTCTTCCCTATAAATGCACACCCTAGCCTCTAGTAAACTTTTCGCTCAAAATCGCACTGATTCTTCAATCAAATTCACTCGCCGGAATTCTCTGCAAGTCGCCGGAAAACCGAGACTTTCATCAACCTGGTAAATACCTCGACTTTTTCTGTTTCATTCCATTATTAGACAAATTCTAATATCACTCCATCACCCAGAATCAACCCCTGACGACGTTGCCGGATTTTCTGTTTTCGCCGGAAAACTTCTGAAAGTTCCAGAATCTCGCTGTTTGCCGGTATGATCATTTAAACTTACTGATAATCGTTGCTCAGTAGTTCAATTTCACATCTAATCCATCCAAACTGTTAATTGATCCTAACAGCCGAAGTTCACAAAACAGAGCCGACGAATCTTTGCCGAGTTCTGAAAAAGTCACTTGTTCGGTACATTCTTTCCCCAAACCCTCTCGGTTCATCACATTACAATCGTTATTAAAGTTCGTTAATTTAATTTAACAAGTAACAGTTTGGTTAACCGTTGTCTGTGTTTGAACGAAGAAGATGAAGTCGGCTTAGTGTATAAGATTAATTAAAATCAGTATTATGAACGGGTTAGACACACAGTCCAGCGGTGGACTGTGTGCAAATAAATACGCATACGTCCCGAGTTCGATCCTTGACACACGCACATTCTCGGTAATAAAAATGTTCATTTTAAACTGAACCGGATAACTCACAGTATCATGTTAAGTATAATAAAAACCGGAATATTAACCAGGTTAGACACACAGTCCAGCGGTGGACTGTGTGCAACACTAACTCGCACATCCCGGGTTCGAAACTGGTTAACGGAACCGGTTCAATACAATTAAAATCCTTTTTAAAATAAATGATTTTCGGATTAACTTAAATAGTGTATAAATATAATTAAAAACAGAAATATTTCGGGTTAGACACGTAGCTCAGTTGGTAGAGCTGCGTGCACACATACGGGAGGTCACGGGTTCGAGTCTCACCCAGCGCACACATACAAACGACCGAACCGGTCAACGGTCAACAGTCATGGTCAACGGTCAAAAGTCAACATTTTTTTATTATTTTTATTTATTTATTTAATTTAAAAATCAATTAAAATACTTAAAAATAACGTTTTTAAAGTTATAAAATAGCCTTAAACTCACAAAAATATATCCAAAAATCCTATTAAAATTGTTAATAAAATCCACTTACTTACCGTACCTTTTCGTTATTAATTAGGTTAGTTATCTCCCATCGATCAATCCTCTAAACTCGTGCGCATTCAACATCTTCAAACAAACGCACCCAAGGTGAGTGAATCTCTACAAATTCCCCGTTTTAATCACGTTTTTGGGGTGTATCATGTGTCTTATTATTTATTACATTTAAACTATTGTGCACCCATCATATTCATGATTAAATGTATATTCAACATGTATCATCTGTTTGTGTGATTATTGTTTAGATTAAATTTGTCATTTTCAGTACATACATTATCATAGGCCGCCGCTCCCCATTACCTATGAGCGTTGAGCTGTTCCCCATTACCTATGAGCGTGAACGAGGCGTTGCCAACATACGATCGGCTCCGTTTGATTGAGCCTTGATCGCACATACATTTCATCATAGGCCGTCTGCTCCCCATTACCTATGAGCGTGAGCCGTTCCCCATTACCTATGAGCGTGAACGAGACGTTGCCAACATTTACATTATCATTCATATTACATATTCATGCAAGGTGGTTTGTTATTGTATGCTATTTGTTTGTTATTGTATGCTATTTGTTTGTTATTGTATGTTTATTTACGTTTGTTCATATATGATTAATGCACAATTTTCCATAATAAAGATAACAAGAGATCAATAATAAATGTTTTTCTAACAAGGTTCACTCGCCAACTTTTGTTGACCCAAAAACCATTTTTACACATGATACAGGTGAATAGGATGAAGCAAGGAAAACGTAGGAAATTGCCTTAGAAGAAAAATAATGAAGTTTAGAAGGATGTATAGAACATGTTGTATTTGTTTGACTTGATTGTATGATTCCTTTTAAATTGTAATAATAAATATGAAACATTATAATAAATGTCATGAGCTTTGATGAAAACCCAATCATGCCCCGATCACTTCCGCTGCGGGTCGGGGTGTGACAATCACTATCTTAAATCACAAGACACTCTATTACACAAACAAAAACCATATATATTTAAACAAGGACAATATTTCTCATTTACCTGAATTTACTCATCGAGTTTCCCTTCAGTTATAGTCTTCGATTGAGCACAAGACACTCTTTGACGTGTAGTCGATTGAGATACAAATTTGCACGTTGGAAACCGTCCATCCAATAGTTTTTTTCCAAAATATATAAGGCTGATCTCCATCGGGTAAATATATTTTTATCTCACTATGTAACGGGTTGCTTTTCATACCGTCTCTGTGAGGTACGGATTGCCTGCGTATGGGGGTGCCTCACCATCATATCCTCCACCATCACGAATAATGTCTTGCATTATAATTTTCATAACAGGCTGGTCTACATGGGATGTTTCTTCAACAGGAGGAAGCTCGTTCAAATCTAGAAATGATCTATTTTGATTTCCTTGTACACTAGACACAACCTCCTCTTGCTCGTTAGAACTGGGAACACCGCTCTCCCCCTAAAAACGATATCACCATTAGTAAATAATTAAAACAACTAGTTTAACCTAATAACTGTTACCATATTGGCTTCAGGCACCCATGACTCGCCAGAATACGCCCCAAAGAAATAGTTGTCGTCCCAGTTTGATTACATTTCACCACCTTTGAATGATATCAGATGAAATAATATAAGCCAAAGTTCATGACAAAGAGAATTCCGATGACGAATTGAAAGTTTTATGCGACATCAAATGCTCTGCATGGGTCTATTTAACAAAGAAATATGCGCCCCGTTTACGCCTAGGCGGGGCGTATCACTTTACTACTTTACTAACATGCATTGAATGATATCAGATGAAGTAATATAAGTCAAAGTTCATGACAGAGAGAATTCCGACGACAATCGAAAGTTTTCTGCAACATCAAATGCTCGGCATGGGTCTATTTAACAAAGAAATATACGCCCCGTCTAATCCTAGACGGGGCGTATCACTTTACTACTTTACTGACATGCACGCAGAGCACAACCTTCAAGACGGCTCGTCTAGGTCTAGACGCCCCGTCTTGGGCTGGTCGTCTTCCACATCCGTCTATGGCTAGACGCCCCGTCTGATGTGACTGATTTGACGTTGTACGGGGGCAGGAATGTGGTCGGAGAAAATGAAACCTAGACACACTGTCTAGGTCTAGACGACCCGTCTAATGGATGTCTAAATAGATAGATTAGTGTGTCTAAATAGACAGTTGGTGTGTGAATATGTAGACCCAATTGAAAAATAAAGCAATATATGATTAGGGTGAAGTCTAAGAAGATGGTTAATTCAAGTTTCAACCCAGTTATTTCTCAAGATCTACGGGGCTACGATTAAGGCACTAAAAGATGAACACGTGAAGAAAAAGAAGACTGGGTCAAGTGCAAGACTTGCTAGAAAGTAGTTTCATGGTGAAAGGTAGTTTCTAGGATCTTCGTCTCCTTTCTCATGGCATCCCTTTTTCTTTCTTCTTATACTACTAAGTATGTACTTTAACTTCTTTTGGATTTTTATTTTTTAAAAGAAAAATAGTTTGATGTGTTGGGAGTCTCTTCGGATGAAACCTCTCTTTCCTCTAGGTTTGACTTTATCTCACTCTTTAAGTCCCTCACCAGAAATGAGACTATACTAGGAATTTGGTTTGGTTTGCGTGTGCAATGGGTTTGAACTGAACCAATAGGGACTAGAATAAACCAGAGTTCCACAGATGTCTGAAACAACGACTAGACAGTAAGGGCTTAGTCGGTCTTGGTCAGGCTAGATCAGACTGGTCTTTTAAAATAGGGTTTAGTGTTGTTGGGCATGCAATGTAATATATCGCTAACAATAAGGTGTGACCCTTGGATTCTCGATTTTGCTTGGGTTTCTCTCAGATTTGCACTGAACCAAAACCGATCACATACACGTTTTATGACTGAGGCCCATACCATGCAAATAGGTGATATAAGTTTGTATTGGTCTCCACGGCCGATCCAGCTAGGTTGCTTAGGTTTAAAGCATCGTTACAATCTTCATTAGAGTTTATACCTTTTTTGTTTAATTTATAAAAGTTAACACTTTTTAAAACTTTAAAACTTTAAATTCTTAAAAAACCAAATTTTACAAATTCTTATAAATACATAAAATCTTTTTAAACTTCACAAAACTTTAAAAAAATTAAAAACACTTTAAATTCTATTAAAAAAATTAAGGATATGGTAAAAGGAAAAGATAATAGCTGTTACAAATTTTCATCGGACACCATAGACGAACACTACCGTAAAAACACTCACGGACGTGGCCACATAATGTGAATCCATGGCTTGCTCGCCCATGACTTTTTTTAGCCATTTGTCGAGTGTCCATTGCGTATGCTGTTAGTGCCGTAGGCTTTTTTACAAACAACGTATGCTACACATTCCCTAAAGAGCACTAGTGTAACTAATTGCCAATGTGCAAAATATTAGTGGGCCCTACAAGCATTAAAAATAAAAAAAATTGTACACCTTGCCGACTAAATTGGGTCATAGCGGCACTAAAAATTAGAAAGTTTACATTTTGCCGACCAAATTGAGTAGTAACATGTGGATTTTGTGCTCCTATACAAGCTTTCTAAATGCAGAAATGAACATTATAAGTAATAAAAGTAAAAGAGAAGAAAAAGAATTCCTAGAAGAAAGTGCTGGAAATTATGATGATAAATGAGATAAAAACAAACTAATTCCATTAGTTAAGGAAAAGAGTTAATTATACAAGTGTTATGGTTTATTAAAAGTAACACATTATACTAAATATTTTTTTAACAAGCTTTTAGTTTTGTAACATTTCGGGTAACTAAAGCCAACTTCACTAAAATTTATGTTAAGTTGAAGGGTATTTCACTCATTTAACATCTAAAAGGTTAAATGTGTAAATTACTAAGATTGTTTGATAGTTTACCGACTGTTTATGTATAAGTTAAATGTCTCGTTGGTTCCTGTGGTTTGCAATTTTTGTAGAGTTGGTCCCGAGACTTGAATAATTACATGGATGATCCTAGTGGTTGCAATTTGTAAACTCAGGTGATTCTTATCACTAATCTATGTTAAATTACTCTTTAAGTGTGTGTGAAATGACTAAATTACTCATGAACAGTTAAAAAAATAAACAAATAAAAGAGATGGGCCCACCCCTCATCTTCTTCCTCCTTTCTCTATCTATATCTAAAAAAACCTACCACCACACAACACCTTATCCCCCCTCCTCTCTCTCTCTCTCTCTCTTTCTCATTTTTCTCTCCGTCTCTCTAAGAACCGGTCAGCTTGTGGAGTTTGAGGTGGTGACGATAGCTTGAACTATGGTGTTACACAATTGTGAACTTTGAAGTGGTGACGATGGTTGGGTGGTGCTTCGCTGTAGTGGTGAAGAGGAGGTGGTGTGTTAAGAGTGGTTGACGGGTAGCTGGTTTGGGTGGCATAGGTTTGATGTGAGGGTGGTTAGATGACATCTGTATGCTAGTAGTGAATGGTTATTGTTAGGGTGTTTGATGACTGTTTGGGATTGTTGGTTGTTTAAGTCCGGTTGCAGGGTGGTGATGGTGAATGGTGGTGAGATATGGGTGGTGCGGTTGTGTTTGCGTGGTGCGACGATATCAAATGGTGGTACGGGATGATAGTGGGTGGTCTAACGGTGGTGGTTTGTGGAAGTCGTAGGGTGGGGTGAGGATGATGATGGTGGTGGTTAATAGTTGTTGAAGAAGAAAAAGTGGGGCCCACGTGAATTCAATATTTTTTTATTAAGGATTTTTTTATATATTTTTTTGTTTTAATCTTTAATAGTAAATGAGTAATTTCACTCGTATCTAACTGAAAATTTAACTATGTTAGCTACTAAGTATCATCCAAGTTTAAAAATTGCAACCACTAGGATCACCTTTATAATTATTGAAGTCTTGGTACTAAGTATCACCCGAGTTCAACAGTGGAGTAGCCATAAGTGGTTCAGGTGAGGGTGGTGATGAAGTATATGGTAGTGGCTAGTGGTGGTCCACTTTAATGGTGGTGTAATTTTAAAACATAACAAAAAAACCTATGTAATGAAATATAGTTAATTACACAAATAGTCCCTCTAAGGATTCATGGTAATTTTAGCACAATTTAACAGTCCGTTGAACCTACTATCCCTAAGTGTTACAAAACAAAAACAATTGAACTTTAACCCTATTGCAAACAAAAAAAAATACTTGTTACTTTTGGTAAACCACAAGTATTATCTGTGTAATTAACTCTACGTTAAAGAGTTTTTATTTTCTTGTTACCAACAAAGTTTCTATTAAGGTGCACAAATAGTCCCTCTACTTGTTAAGGATTCATGGTAATTTTAGCACAACTTAACAAAATATTTAACATCCGTTGACCTTACTACCCCTAAGTGTTACAAAACTGAAACAACTGAACCTTAACCCGTTACAAAAAAAAACCCTTAATATTCAAAAGTGTTACTTTTAGTAAACCACAAAGACTATTTTTGTAATTAACTTTAAAGTAAAGAGTTTATATTTTCTTCTTACCAAAAAAGTTTCTATTAAGGTGATTTATGATCAGTATTCAGTCGAACTTATTAGATCGTTCCAGGTCTAATCGGTTGGTCTGATTCCAAGCATACTACTTAACAAGTTGGAAAAAATATTCAAGGGCTAGAAATGAGATAAATATATAACCAAAATCAATTAATTAAGATAAATAAATTCAGAATGTCTTCTTATAGAATAACTTAGCAATAGTGTTTAAATAAGTAACCATAATCGATTAATTAAGATAAATAAATTCAGATTGTCTTCTTATTCTTATAGAATAAACTAACAATAGTGTTTCATATAAGATGGTTCAAGAGTACTTCACTAGACGGTTCAAAATATAACAAATTGGTCTGATTCCAAAAATCCTAGTTAACGTTGAAAAAAAAAAGTACAAGGAATAGAAATGTTGTTTTCGAAAAAGTTTACATTATTATTTTAGACCACCCGTAATGGAGAAGGTTTTTGGCGTTTTTCCCAAAAAATGCCTCTCCGCACTCCGTCAAACCCCCCGGGGCGTTTTTTATGCAACTTAGGCTTAGGTGTGCCCCTTAAAACACTATGCTTTTTTTAAAGTTTTGAGGATTATGACCGTTGCATAACGATAATAATTTTTTTTTCACTTTTTTTTAATTCTATTTTTTCACTATGTAAACCCACAATCAACCCCATTTTTGTACATTGTTATATATTTCTTATATACCACTTTTTTATTCTTTACAATAAAAAATATCTTGCATCCCTTTCGCACCCCTTTTGGTGTTCCATCTCAGCCTGGTAACCCAACTTCATATCGTCCGAACACCACCAACCACTACCAACCTACAATTACCAAAATATTGACCCGAATACGATGGAGTACACACAACTACTAAGCATGTCCCACCAATACTTTCAAGGGTCACTCGGTGTTGCATCTAATGTGAAAATAAGCATGGGTGGTACGCATGGTTCCTAAGAAGAAGACGAGCCCGAGATCGAGACAGTGCCAAAGACATAATAGGATCGCGAACCCAAGAACTCTCAACGT
The DNA here is from genome assembly GCA_947069175.1 of Scalesia atractyloides. NCBI lineage: Eukaryota > Viridiplantae > Streptophyta > Magnoliopsida > Asterales > Asteraceae > Scalesia > Scalesia atractyloides. Next base: position 5,105,472 of record CAMTDV010000026.1, on the reverse strand, counting down.
GAAAGACGCTCGCATAAAAAAGGATGTTAAAGCTCCCCATGCGAGAAGAAGCTATCAAGCTTGGACAAAAAAATAGGAGTACGCGCTTGCATGTTCTTGGCTCGACATCACGGAGGACCTTGAAGTTTGTAAGTGTAATTTTTTAAATTGTATTTTTTTTATAAATAAAGTATCATAATATATGTTTTAATTTTTGTAGCCAACTATCAACACTACCCTTTTTTTGGATTAAAATTCGAGAAACAATGTTTTAAGGCCATGGGTAGAGGGGAATATCGGGACAAGGATTCGTTATCAAGAAAATGGACCAATATAAATGGTAAATGTCATGCGTTTTAAGAAATTTTCAAACGCATGAAGGATAATTGGGGTAGCGGTCAATGCGATGCGAATATATTAGCAAAAGCGTTGGATGAGTTCAACGCAACAAGAAGGGCATTCACATACTTGAAGTGTTGAGAGCTCCTACATGGAAGTCCTACATGGGCTAACGTAACGATCATGACGTCAGGTAGTAGACGAAAAGCGAAACGGTCCAAAACCTCATCTTCGGTTGATCCGAAACACCCACTTCCGATGCTTGAAACATCGGTTTAAACAATCCCTTTAATATTAATGAGAATGACGAGGATGGGGAAGTGGAGTTGCCCCGACCGCCCAGTAGAAGAAGTGGGAAAAAGGGGGAAGGGCGGAATCGTCTTCGACGGGTGTCAAAATGAAACAAGATTTTGAAGAGATGACAGACGATTTCAAGACATACGAGACCTTGGCCATAGGCGTCTGGGAACAATACAAGAAAGACCCGCCGAAAACAAAAAGTTCATCGCGTTACAAGAAGTGAGACAAATTTGCTGACTAGACTGCCGCATATAAGATCATGCCCAAAAAAGAGCTTGAAACTCACCCACCACTACACATAGTATAAAGATTATTTATTATAATAATCTTAATTCTAAATTATTTATTCTTTTTGTCCCCAATATTACTCATTCTTTTCTGGTGAAGTGGCCAACAAGTATGCATGAGTGAAAGCTATTTGTTCATGAAAATAATGTGTGTGACAAATTAAGAAAGAGATAATGGTTTCCAGGAGGGAATATTGGCATGCGATAACTACGTAATTAATTTGTTGTTTTACGTCCAAATTAATTAAGCTTCTAGTAAACTAGATTAGGCTTGTCATTACCCTAGCTACGTACCCTTATCCCAATTTAAATTTGAACAACACGTAACTATAATAACCGAACAGTACTTAGTGCCTTAGTGGGTACCATCTGGGAGCCTGGTTGTGACATGTATTAGGGTTAATTTTATATTTATAAAATAAAATCAAAAGAAAAAAAAATATTGTTTAAAAGTAGGTAATATTTTGATCAAATTCCTTCAAGCTAAAAAAAAGCCAACATTTAAAATTTTGCCTTTTTTATAATAATACATCACCTAAGTAGACAAAAGATCAAATACAAATATGATCATCGTACAAAATGTACGAATAGTATAAAAAAAATAAAAAGGGTGGTGACATTTTAGTAATTATTCTATTAGTAGAGTAATTATATGGATGAACTAGTAGAATAATTAAGATACACTTGTAGAGTAATTTGGATTTTATGTTGTTTGATGCAATTGTAGAGTAATTTTGAATTTTATGTTGTTTGATTAAGTTGTAGAGTAAATGTGTCTGTTATATTTTTTGATGAGTTGGTAGAGTAATTATGATGCACTTATAGAGTAATTTTAAATTATATGTTGTTTGATAAACTTGTAGAGTAATGGTGTATGTTATGTTGTTTTGATGAACTTGTAGAGTAATTATGATAAATTTGTAGAGTAATTTTAATAATATTTTGAGTAGTGTATTAATGATGAACTAGTAGAATAATTATAATGCATTTGTAAAGTAATTTTGAATGGCTAGTTGTTTGATTCACATATAGTAAAATTTTGAATTGTATGTGTTTGATAAACTTATAAAGTAATTGTATCTGTTATGTTATCTTGATGAACTAGTAGAGTAATACGGGTCGTATTATATTATATGGGGGTTTGTGTCGTATAATACTATACGGCTCGTATAAAATATTGTGATATGAAAAATATTGGGTCGTATAATGCTATATGACTCGTATAATGTAGAAAATATTGGGTTGTATAAAATTCTATACGAATCGTATAACATTAGATGGAGTTTGGATCGTATAACACTCTATACAGATTCTGTAATGATATACGACTCGTATAGAAGCAAAACAGTAAAAACATTCTAGACATTGTTGTTGAACATTTTCCCATACGACCTGTTAAACTTTATATGAATCAAATAAAAGTAGATGTGTGATTTATTTATTCTTTTGAATGCATGAATAATGGGAAAGAAACTTCAAACTTTTTCACTTAATATGACCCTTGTAAACTTCCCCATTTGATTGGTATTTATATTTTTTAATTTATAATAATAATAATATTAATAATTAGGGCTATAAACAAACCCTACGAACACGAATATGGTCTTGTTCGTGTTGGTTCATTAAGGAATGAACTTATTCATGAACCGTTCATGAAAGCTTACTGAACGAGCTTTCGTGTTCATGTTCGTTCATTAAAGAAATGATTATGTTCATGAACACTTACCAAACACAAATGGACTCAAACAAATGTTCGATCATGAACTTAAATTAATGAACAAAAACAACGTTTATTTGTACACAAATGAATACACACAAACATATAATTATTTTATAATAAATATGCATTTCTCATCAAAAAGATTACGAAAAGTCTACCAAAAAATAAATAAGCACTTAACATAATTATCCAAACACAGTTGATATAATTATCAGAAACATGATTTAAACCAAATTAAGAAGTTTGTTAAGTTTTAAAACAAACTAAAATTGAAATGGTCAAATGATGGATGTAGAGGGAGACATATAGTAAAACTAGAGTTTTAAATTTTTAAAAACTAAAAATAATAAAACAAAAATATAATATATAAGATCTTTTAAAAGAATGAGCACACAAATGAACATAAACGGACAAATATAAATGAACATATTACCGAACGTTCACGCACATAAACGAATGAACACAACTTTTGTTCATGTTCCTTCATTTAACTTAACGAAAGGAATTTCTTATTCGTGTTCATTCATTTATTAAACGAACGAACATAAATGAACTTGAATGTTCAGTTCATTTACAACTCTAATAATAATTTTAAAGGTTGATATCAAAAGTAATTATTTTCTTTATTTTTTTACTAAGTTTTTGTTTCATCTCTTATTCTATAAATAAAATACATCTTTTAACTCATTTATATTTTAAATAATTTTGATTTTTCTCTAATAACTTGTGTAAACTAAACTTTTTTTATAAAAGAAGTTGAGTACGCCGTTGTGTTTAGTTTTGTTCTTGACATTCCAATTTAAATTTTATTGAAATAGAGTTGTATTTAAAATAGATTATCGTTGCTATCATAAATTTTAGCGAGTGCCAAACCGAACCGATACCAAAATCGGTACCAACATCAGTATTATCAAAACCAGTATCAGTATTCGTTTTTTATGGTTTTCAATTGATATAAAATAAGTATCAATATTCTTCTAAATATATTAGGAACACCACTAAAAAAAGTGCTTTTGCGACCGCCAATGTGGTTGCGAAACAGTCACAAATGCCCATTTGCGATCTCTTTGGCACGGATTTAGGTGAATGTTTACTATTAATCATTATTTAAGGAGGTTGATTTTTTTAAAACGTTCTTATCAAATTAACTATTTAATATAAATAAAAAAAAGATAAATTGACCTTTAAGTGTGATTTTAAGCTTTTTAGGTTTTCAGAACCTGATCACAAGCCTAATTGTACTTAATCAAGATTAAATAAACATATAAAGTTTAAATCCACCAAATGAACTTGTTTCATTAATGGATCAAAATTTTTTTTTGACGAATATCTATAACTAGCACCCCACAAGCTGAAATTGGTACAGTGACCTAAAAGTAGTTATGATGCCACCATCTCAAAAGAAATGAATTAGGTTTAGGGCAGTACATATTGTCCGTCGATCGATATATGTTACTAGGTTTAATGTTTTAAAAAAATATCCAAATAGGTTTTAGTTTAATAATATAAATCCTGATTCATAGTATTGATCAACTTTTATAGATTTAATCTGCGGCAAAACAATTTGATTTTTTATTGGACAGTTACATTTCAAAAATATGATCTAAAAAGTTGAAATTTAATAACTCAACGTGTTCATGTCAAACTATCTCATGCTCATGTGAGAGATAAATTGACATTGCCAAATCAGTCCCTCAAATAGTGGTTCAATCAGACTGATCCAATGATACAAAAATTTTTAGAGGGTGTTTGTTTTTTTAAATTATTTTTATTATCGAACATGTACATGATCAAATATGACACTCTTGGTTCCAAAAAAAAAGAACTTGTGACATGGAGAGGATAATTCATTTTTAGTGATAACTAGCAATAAGATTCGCGCGCATTACGACGCGGGTATATAGCAAGCATCAAATGGATTAGTCTAAACGTTATGTGATCCGTTAACCATATGAAAACACGTGTTTCGACGAATCTGAATGAACTCAATGTAACCTATAAAAGCATTGCGATTGGATCAACACATAAAGTAACTCAAATTTATATCGTACAATCATAACGTATTATATGTGACCCGAGTCATACACAGAAAACGTAACGGGTATAACAGAAAAGCTGACACGTATAATCAAAAGAAATTAATTATAGCTTTTAAAAAAGAGAAAAAAAGAAAGCACCATTTGATTCCACTAGGATTGAAACATAATTTACAAAACATTTATAAAATAATCACAAAAACATATTCTATTTGACTTGACTCGTTTCCTAAAAAAGTTTACATTGAAACATACACAAACTCGAATTTATACCGAAACGTAAATAAAAATATGCACGTAAAAATGGTTTTTTAAACGAAAACGTATTATATTTAACCTGACTCATTTACACAAAAAGTTTACGTCAAAACGTAGAGCAAATCGAATTTATATTGACACGTACATAAAAATATGCACATAAAAATTAGTTTTTCTTAAGTAAAGAAGGTATAGCGATAAACTCGAAACAAAATATTAGTAAAAAACTTAATAGGTTAAATACGTTTGTAAAATAGTGACAGGTAGCATTGATGTCACACCACCGCTAGCGATCACCAACATCAGAAGAGCTCGTACAAATAAAATAAAGAAAAAAATAAAAAATAACACCGAATAAAAAACAGACGTAAAATCGTTGAATCACGCATGCCCGTTGTGGCGTGTTATGCGAAGAAATTAGATATAAATGTAAAACGTAGAAAATTATAACTAAGTCGATTTACGACCCTCGCGTTGCGACGAACTTGTTAAACGGAGAAAATTAGACGCGTTGCGACTGACCTATCAAACGGGAAAAAACGTTGAACCCCACATGCACGTTGCAGCGTGTTGACTCACAAAATTTAGAACGAAACGTTGAAAATAAAAAAAAGTGTTTGGGTTAAATTGAAAAAAATGAAAGCGTAAAAAGGTCAAAGGGGTTAAAATGTAAAAGATAAAAACCTTTAGATTAAAAGTGAAAAATATAAATATTTAAAAAAAACTCTCAATACTTTTATTACAACAATCTAAAGCAACAAAATATTGCTAATTTATATATTGGAAATAAGGAAAGGAAAAAAAGAAATAGTGTTTGTTACAACTAAAAGAAATAAAGAATTAAAGACAAACAAGAAAATAATACATGTCAATTTTGGTTGAGGTTTCATGTTCAAAATGGGTCTTTTAAAATAGACTGTGAGTCTCACCTTAGAAAACTCATTTATATTATAGGGTCCAACAACTTAAGCAATATGTACTTCCGAATAAAACTTGAGTGCCTAAAATTGTATCCGAAGCGAGCAACAAGAACCTACTTCAATTGTTAGGCGTTGATGGGTGTTTTCGCTGTGATATTTGGTGTCTGAGGATGTCTTTAACTAAGGTTGTACCTTAGTTTAATAGTTAATACAAAATAGTAACGACTCAAACATTAAACATATCAGTTAGAATGTATTAAACGTCTTTAATGACAATTTATTTGTTTAAATATCTTATGTGAACTCCTTGTGTTTCAAGTACTCAACAGTGACTCGTTATGAGAACTGTGGTTTTCCAACAAAAGTGAGAATCGTCAATGAGAAATGCACTTATCTAATATGTTACTCCATAGTTCCTAAAATAAGGATTAAATTTAGAGACTAACTTCCTATGCCTTTATTTAAGGATTAACTATTCCTATATGCAATTCCTGAGACGATAGTTGGTTTGATTAACTCATGACATCAATGACCATATATAAATCTTTAACATGTGTTTTGTTTGATCGTTATAGGCGGTACCCACGTTCATTAGGACATTCACATTCCACACACAAAACCCTTAAGTGTTGTTTCTTTGCAGTTCTAATTCTAATTAACTTAATTGATTGCCGAAAATGATAAAAGACCAATCACGCAGGTAAAAGTGAATTCGTATCAAGCAAGAAAAAATATCAATAACTAAGGGACAAACTTGAAGGGTAGTGTTGTAGATTGTGGACTTCAAGTCCCCCAATATGTGACACACAAATTCGCAAAGCAAAATTCCCGCACGAGTGGCACCCAAGGGCGGATCTACATTGAAACTTAGGGGTTCGCATGAACCCACACGGTTTCAAATTAGTAGTGTTAATATTAATAGAAAAAATCCAATGAACCCATAAAACAAATTCGCGATGAACCCATAATAGAACTTAAGAGATGACTGGGTGGTTAAGGCGCCTTATTTCAAGCTGCAGGTCACCGGTAGAACTTAAGAGATGACTGGGTGGTTAGAGTTTATTTTTGTGATTTTTTTTGTTTTTTTTATTTTAATTAAACCTTAAATATTTCTAGGTGTTAATTTATCAAGTTGCACAAACCCACTCGGTTTCAAATTAGTAGTGTTAATTTAAATGAGACGAATCGACGGACTGACCCGTACCGTCGGACTGACCTGAATTTTTTTACGTCCGGTCCTATCATATTAGAGCATCTAAAAAATTGAACCCATTAAAAAAAATTCATTGATCCGTCACTGGTGGCAACCAGGATAAATTCTTCTGCTTATAATACACCCTTATGGAGTTTTAGTAAATACTAAAATACTAGATATTCTGCCTTTGCCAGCTCAACTGCTACAAAGTACAAACCCCCCATTTTCGCGGATGTTATCTTTAACATAATATCTTTGGTCTCGTTCAAAAGTTTATATTACTATCATATATAGCAGAGCACCATGGTACTTAACTGTTTGTAAAATTAAAATAAACTTCACTTTTTTTAGTCGAAATCTGTTTTTAAGTCTTAGATTAGTAAATATATAAATAATAATATGGAAGAAAATTTACAGTAGAATGACAAGTCAACGGGTAAACCCGTATCGTAAAACATAATACTATAGATTATGTTATATTATCTTATATAACAAAATAATAGGTTTGCTTTCGTTTTGTTTTCTTACCATTGTTTCGTTTTTTTATCACGAGTGCCCAACTGGCATCTGCTACTCCCCGAGGATGCAAGTATTGTAGCGTTTAATTTAGTTTAACTTAGTTGTAATTTTAGTTATTTTCAAGCAAAGATACATTGTCAATCTTATTATGACATGACATCGCAAAACCTATCTAACAAAAAACTTTTAAAAAGTCAGCATATTGTCATGATGATCAGACTTGTATATACTCGAAACATACCCCCTATAAATTGTTTGTCCGTGACTTCAGAAGTCAAGGGCAAAGGAAAGGTCATCAAGTGACTTTCCCTTGGGAGTTAGATCTAGTGTAAGGTTTGAGGTATTGTTGCATGAACGCATGTTGAATCCCACACTTTGGGTGGTCGTTTTTAGGAGTGTTTGGTTATAAGTTAGATGAATGAGGCCTACACTTTGACATAATTTCATACCAATTTTCGTTGGTTTTTAATTGCTAAACAAGTGCAAGTGTGTAGCATATGTTACTTGTGTCGCTTATATCATATATATATATATGTTTAGCAAGGAAAACATAAGGTGACGTGCATTTGAATATAACATGGAGATGTATCGTGTGTTTTGATGACTATAGGACTGGTCAAAGACCCGACAAACACAGTTGCACGTGGGGCCGATGCACGTGTATTGGATGATTACTTATGTATCTAACCACCTTTCATTAAATCTTGTGTATTTATTTATTCAAGAAATAACTATTCCATTATAAATATTCGATCTCTCGTAATCGCCAAGAGGCATTATACCAAATCAGACCCATACCTCTTATTAAAATATCCGTTTTCTAATATTCTGTAATTAAAATTGTATAAATCTATTGAGGAGTCCATTTTCATAATTAACTTTCCTTGTTAAGTAATAAACTTTTAAATCAATACTAAACGGTCCTAACTTATTATCTTAAATATCAACTAAAGGTCTTGTGATTTTTATTTGCAAAAATACGGATCATAAAACATAAAACATAAAACGTCTCTTTGGGATAAATCCTAGGTTCGATCCTAGGCATAATAATTTATTGTAAAATTGTGGATCGTTGATCCCTTCTCTTCATTCAAATCGATATATACGAAATATTACAATCCCATATTTTGGGAAGAGATTACAACTAATATTGCACTAAACATTGTTGCAAAATTGATGAGAAAAAGCAATTCTTTCATATATAATATGCCTTTCAATTACTTTGATTTTCTCCCAACATATCGTATAGGTTGGCACAAAGATGTTTTTGTCATCCTCATATCATAATATGCTTTCACACAATCTATAATAAAACCTTTCATAAGTTGTTCTTTAAGAATATTGTGTGCTGGTAAGTTGTCTTCTCTCTATTATAGAGGTAGAGGATTCAAATTCTATAATATGCAACTATAAGACTATTTAGAAGTATGTTAATTTGCATTTAGCCTAAAACCTTTTATATGCTATATGCTTTTTAATTAACTCGCTTTTTCTCCCGGCACAACCTTTGGGTTGACATAAAGATCGATGTTTTGGTTGTCATTATTAAACCACTTCACAACGTAAAATAAATGAAATTTTTGCAAGAATGGTGGCTTTTGAAAGTTTGTGTAGGAACAAGCTAGGTATAAAATAAATAAACACTTTTATTAAAGAATTATAATGAAGAATTGAAAGGAAAGTGTAAATTATAGAATTGAAATAATTAAAAGCAATAAAGAAATCACGAGAAAGAAAAGAAAGTCGGTTGAGGATCGTGTTGAATATGGATCCCTTAAAACAAATTTAGAGTCTCCCAAAAGAACTTGTTTCTCCCAAGGTACAAGAACCAAGCTGTTGAACTGCCGAAGAAAACCTCGAAAACCCGAAGATATACTTGGAAAGAAAGATCAAAATAGATAGATAGGGTTGGAATTCTTTCACAATGCTATGTGTTTCAAGATGTCTTTAGATACTAAGGAACCTTTATTATTTATTTGAATACCTTTGACCATAACATGGTGTCTGTTTCAACTTGAACAACTAATCAGTGGATGACACAATTGATCTAGAATAACCGTTGTGGAAACTGTTGTTGATAAACAGCTGGTCTGGAGCTTGTTGATAAATAGTTGATGGAAATGAGTATTGAGTCAAATGGATAGTCAGGAACAACTAACAATTGATCAGTTAAACAACATATGGACCAAATTGCTCCTGCAAACGGCTGGTTAGACAACTGAGCAGCAAACAATTGTTGGTTAGAACCAACAGTTGTTTTGCCTAGAACTGTTGCTGAGCTCAACAATAGTTGATGATCTCAGCAATTGTATCTGCTGACGACATAAGTCGTTTCTAACCATGTTCATGGACCCAACCTACACTCCTGACCTGACCCAAGTCACTTAAACCGGCCATCAAACATACTAAGGCAGCTCCCAAGCGGCTTGTCGTGATGCAAGTGTACAAAGTACGCCATCAAAGCGCCCATGCCACGCACGCAGGTTGCTTATCATCTTTCGCAACCCACTAGAGTGGGCTTCCATGAAACAATAAGGAAGGAATGTTTTCTCTCTCTCTCTCTCTCACACTCACACACACACACACATATATATATATATATATATATATTTCCTACTCCTAGGTGGTACAAGTTCTCATTTTCCCCCCATATTCCATTTCCTTTTACCAACTTTTCTATGTTCATGTCTCAACTTTTAGCATCGATATCTCATTCATCTTAGTTCCAATTTGAGCGTGGTTTAGTTTGTTGTAAAGGCATCATAATATACAACATAAACCCACAAAATAAAACTTATATTAACCAAAGGTAATATAAATATTTTTATCCATATTTTGGGAAAATTACGCATAACACTTTAGTGAAAATACTCATATTTTCACTAATTTTTCCAATAATTCCCCACATGAATGGAGATTGATTTTTACTTTTAAATATCAAAATACAAATTCAACAGTTAAGCATGGTAGAATTGGTAAGTGTCACCCTTTAAACCTCCCTTTGTGAAGCATACTTAATCTACCAGTGGTTTGTAGATGCGATGTCTTTGAACAAAACACCCATTTGTATAAACGACAATACATTTCAATCAACAGTTCGGTCAAATTCTGCAAGGTGCAGGTTATGAGTGTTTATAAGTATGTTAGTTTGTCGTTAATAAAAGACCTTTCATGTTGTCTCCAAAGGACATGGTATAGTGGCAACGAATATCCTCTCTATCAGAGAGATGGAGATGAATGGTTCAAATCTTATAAGATGTAGCTATTAGAGTATTTAATTGTATGTTGATTGGCCATTAAAAAATACCTTTAATAAGCAATATGCTTTTTTTACTCGCTTTTTCTCCCAACATAACATATGGGTTGACACAAAAATCGATGTTTCGTTATCATTAAATCATAATGTCTTGTCACAACGTAAAATAAACTAAATTTTTGCAATAACTATGGCTTTTGGAAGTTTGATCAAATCCTGCAAGGTGCAGTCTTATGAGTATTAGAATAGGTTAGTTTAACTTTAAAAAAACCTTTACATACAATATGCTTTCTAATTGTATACAATATGCTTTTTAATTACTCGCTTTTTTTCCAAACATAACATACGGGATGACACAAAGTTTGATGTTTTGGTTATCAATAAATCATAATGTTTTGTCACAACGTAAAATAAACTAAGTTTTTGCAAGAACAACAGCTTTTGAAAGTTCAGTCAAATTCTGCAAGGTGTAGCTGTAAGAATAGTTAGGAGTAGATTTGTTGTTAAAAACCTTTTATACGCAATATACTTTTTAATTAACTTGCTTTTTCTCCCAACATAACATATGGGTTGACACAAAGATCAATGTTTTGGTTATCATTAAATTGTAACGTCTTGTCACAACGTAAAATAAGGTAAGTTTTTCAAGAATGGTGGCTTTTGGAAGTTGGGTCACACAAATGGTTTTTTAAAGTGTAAAAATGGTGTAATCATTCGAATGAATGCATTCAAACTTAACAGTGGTGATAGAGAAGTGCTTCTTTGAATGTGGCAAAGCAAAAGTGATAGATGTTAAAAAGAAAAGATAATGTTGGGTATTGAGATAATTCAAATGGTAATCGAAGATGTTAAGGGAATGGGCTATCTTTGGTTGAAACATAAAGAAGACCCAGTTTATTAGTCCGCTTGATGTAATTTTAACGTTATAGAATTCATTTAACCAACTTTTATAACTTATAATTTTTTAATTGTTTTTCCTTTATGATTCTCAAACTATTTTTTTTTCTATTTTACTGTAATCTTTTGTTAATAACTCTGAGTAGATTAAATTTGGTGAAGGAGAATAAATTTTATAAATTCATGTGTACTATGAAATTTAAAATTTGTTCGATAATTATATATACGAGTTTCGTAAGAGCATACACAACGCTAAAGGGTAAATTTAGACTAAACCACCACCATTCCAAATCTCACTTTTTCCCGTAACACTAAACCATTCCAAATCATCACCTCGTTATCCACCTTATCACCAACTTTTCCGTTTATTTAAATTATTTATAATGTATTTTTAATTTAATTACTTAATTATATTTACTTATTAATTCTTATTAAGATATTAAAAAAATCATAACAATATAATTTATTTATTATTTATTGTATATGTATTTATTTCCTTATCTAATATTTTTATTTAATAACAAATTTAAATAAAATAGTTTAAAAAGAATATTTAATTCTTACAACGGCTTTTTTTTCAGACGACTAGTTTTGTAGGTTAAATTTTCGAATGGCTACTTTTGGAATGTCTAATTTTTACTTACTATAAATTAAATGTGTATTTCAAGCAAAATGTGCACTTCTCAACTAATAATTTACTACATATATTCATAAAAAATATAGCAAAAAACACTTGAACCGAAGAAGAAGAGATTGTCACACCCCGACCCGCAGCGGAATAAAAGACGGGGCATGATTGGGTTATCACCAAAGCTCATGATATTTACTAAGAAGTTTCATATTTATTAAATTCAAATTACAATTTAAATATCCAACAAACAAAATTCATACAAATACAATAAAAATCTAAATGTTTGTTCCAAGGCAATAACTTGTTTATTCTTCTAGGTCATCCTAAGTGTTTCTTTCCTCAACTTAATCACCTGTATCATGTGTAAAACAGAGGAGATTTTGGGACAACAAAAGTTGGCGAGGGAACCTTGATAAAACATTTTAAATAATTGCTTATTTTGTTTATTAAAGAAAATTGTGCATAAATCACATGTGAGCAAATATATATATGTAACCAATCACAAACCACATTGTGAATATATGACATGAATGATGATGTATTTGAGATCAAGGCTCAATCAAACGGAGCCGATCTAATGAGGCACCTAATGATCAACCCGTATCCCACGAGGAACTGATGGGCCTAATGAAATGAGTGCATTGAAATGATAAATTTAATCCACATATAAACCACACAACAACCAATTCACATTTGATCACAAAATGATATAAGCACAAGTGTTTAAATAAAATAAAGGAATGGTACGACACATGATACACCTCAAAACGTGATTTAAAACGGGGAATTTGTAGAGATTCACTCACAGTGGGTGCGTAGTCTTGATTGATGATGAGTGCGCACGAGTTGAGAATTTGCCCGACGAAAGAATACTAACCTAAAATAACAACGCGATAACTTGATAAATAAATAAACTAACTTTTTGATTAAAAACCTTTGTTTAGATTTCTTTTAGTTTATTTTTGTGATTTTTATTAATATTTTAAACCTTTGTATTTTAGGTATTTTAAATAAACTTTTCTTTTAATCTAACTATGAAATATAAATAAGTAATTAAGCAAAAATAATAAATAAGAAAAAGAACTGTCAGTCTGGCAATGTCTGTCAGGCCGGCCGAGCAGTGGACTCGTATGCGAGGGTGAGGCTCGAACTCGCTACCTCTCGTTCGTGTGCACGCAGTTCTTCCAACTGAGCTACGTGTCTAACCCGTAAGATTCCGGATTTTAATTATTCTTATATACATTTTTGGTTCATTCAAATTTAATTAAGTTTTAAAAACATTATACTGGATCGAACCGGGCACGCATCAAGGGTTTCGAACCCGGGACCTTGGTGGTGTTTTGCACCCAGCCCAACCAACTGGGCTGGGTGTCTAACCCGATAACTCTTGTGTTTTAATTACATTTGTATACATATTGCCACTGATATATTTTATTCAAAATAAAAACGGTTATGTGTATTTATGCGGTCATGAGCCGGATTCGAACCAAGGACGTTAAGGCCGTGTTTTGCGCACAGTCCACCGCTGGACAATGTGTCTAACCCGGTTAAATCTTGGATTTTAATTACATATAACCCGTAACCCACTTCGTCTCCTTCATTCAAACTCTGTTACCCAGAACACCCACCTAAAAACCATTCTCCAAATTCCCTTTAAACGATTTAAATGAGATAATTAAGATAATATTATATCAAAGTGTCAAGCAATTTTACCGAATTGATTTAATCGGCGGTGACTAAATTTCGGCTCCTGCTGTATTCCAGCGAACAAGGCTTCCGGCGAACAGAGGGGGGGGGGGGTTATAGAGTGGAGGAAAACAAATTGAAAGACTGAGCGAATTGGGATGGGGGGCTGCATACAGTATTTATAGAGTGGTGCTTGGGTTCGGTTTTAGGAAACCGCGTGCTAAGATTGCCAATCGTTTGCGGGGATGACAGCTACTCGATTGAAATTTGCCAAGAATTGCCGCAAGTCAAAAGTCGGAAAGTTCAATTGAAAAAGGAAAGGCGCGTTGTAGAGACCTGGGTAGTTGCAGGTTTTCCCGCTCGTATATACGCGAATATAAGTGATGGTGCGCGAGATTTGTTACAATGTGTGTGTGTGGTCTAGTGGTGTTGGTGGTGTGTGAGTAACTGGGCGACCCGGGTTCGATTCCTGGTTCACCTATTATTTTTTTATTACGCTTTTTTTTAATTAAGAATTAAATATTTATTATATAATTGATTATGTATTATATTATTTTATTAAGATTATTAATTATTATTATTTATATAAAAAAATTCTTAAACAATAATGAAAATAACCGAATGACAAGAATAAATGCACTTTGATTGATAATTTGGGGCGGGCTTTCGAAACCTGATTTATGCAAATGTTACAGTTTCCCCTGACGATTGGAATACGACTTCGCCTCAAGCGCTTCTCACCGAAATCCATGATTTCTACTGGTCTCTCAACGAAGTGCATTGATTCATCGACTTGAATGTCTTCTAAAGGGATATGGAGGTTTTCGTCGGCGAGGCACTTTTTCAAGTTTGATACGTGAAACGTGGGATGAATTATGTTAAGCTTTTCTGGTAGGTCAAGCTTGTATGCTACAGGACCTACTCTTTCGAGTATCTTGAAAGGTCCTACGTAGTGTGGTGCTAGCTTGCCCTTCTGGCCAAAACGAACCACTCCCTTCCACGGTGATACTTTTAAAAGTACTTGATCACCGATGTCAAACTCCAAGGGCTTTCGTCGTTTGTCAGCATAACTCTTTTGACGACTTTGAGCCGCTAGAATATTGTTTCCTATTTGAATGATTTTGTCGATTGTTTCTTGAATCAATTCAGGTCTGGTGATTTGCGCTTCACCAATTTCGTGCCAACATACTGGAGATCGGCATTTACGACCATATAAAGCTTCGAAGGGAGCCATGCCGATACTTGAATGATAGTTATTGTTGTACGAAAACTCGACTAACGGTAGATGAGCGTCCCAGTTCCCTTTGAAGTCTATGACACATGCTCGAAGCATGTCTTCAAGGGTTTGGATGGTGCGTTCAGATTGACCATCAGTTTGAGGGTGAAAGGCGGTACTGAGGTCTAACCGTGTACCCAAAGCGGTTTGTACGGCTCGCCATGTTCGTGAAGTGAAACGACCATCATGGTCTGAAATGATGCTTAACGGTACACCATGACGGCTTACGATCTCGTTGATGTAGATACGAGCTAACTTCTCGTTCTTGAAGTCCTCGCGAATCGGAATGAAGTGAGATGAATTTGTGAGACGATCGATTATTACCCATATGGTGTCATACCCACTGGAGGTGCAAGGTAACCCGGTAATGAAGTCCATGGTTATGTTTTCCCACTTCCATGCAGGTATTTCAGGTTGGACTAGGAGTCCCGAAGGTCTTTGATGTTCAGCTTTCACTTTGGAACATGTAAGGCACTTGGAAACAAAAACAACGATATCCTTTTTCATGCCAGGCCCCCAGTAGGTGTATCGTAGGTCATGATACATCTTATCGGCTCCTGGGTGTACAGAGTATCGTGTTTTGTGTGCCTCATTCATGAGGAAATCACGAAGGTTTTCGCGATCGGGAATCCATATGCGGTTTAAATAATATAGAATACCGTCGGATTTGGTTTCAATTTTGAGTTCAGCTCCACATGACAGCTCATCGCGTACGTCATTTTCCGTTACAGAGATGTGTTGAGCTGCCCGGATTCGATCTTTGATATCGGTTATGATTTGTGAACAGAGAAGACGAATAGAGTTCGCATATCCCTTTCGAATGAGCGCATCGGCCACTACGTTTGCCTTGCCAGGATGGTACCGAATCTCGCAGTCGTAATCGTTGAGAAGTTCGACCCATCTTCGTTGCCTCATATTCAACTCTTTTTGGTTGAAGATATGTTGGAGACTCTTATGGTCAGTGTATATTTCACACTTGGTACCGTAAAGATAATGTCTCCATATCTTGAGAGCGAACACAATGACTCCAAGTTCCAGGTCGTGGGTGGTGTAATTCTTCTCATGAACTCAAATCACTTTTCCTCTTTGCATCAATACACAGCCTAGTCCTTGCCCTGATGCGTCGCAATAAACCACAAAGTCATCGCAACCCTCAGGGAGTGTAAGGATAGGTGCGTCACAAAGCCTTTGCTTTAAAGTTTGGAAGGCCTCGTCTTGCTTAGGTCCCCAAATGAAGGGTTTTCCTTTGTGAGTCAAGGCCGTGAGCGGAACGGCAATACGGGAAAAATTGGCAATGAAGCGTCGGTAGTAACCAGCCAAGCCAAGAAATAACCTAACTTCGGTAGGGGTACTTGGCGCTTGCCATTCCTGTACTGCCTTGATTTTCGAAGGATCGACATGAATCCCCTTGTTATTGACGACATGACCAAGGAATTGTACTTCTCCTAACCAGAATTCGCATTTTGAGAACTTAGCGTAAAGCTTTTCAGTCCTTAAGAGTGTAAGAATGAGTCGAAGGTGTCGCTCATGATCGGATTTTGACTTGGAGTAGATAAGAATGTCGTCGATGAAGACTATGAGGAAACAGTTGAGGTAGGGTTTGCATACCCTATTCATTAAATCCATGAAGACAGCGGGGGCATTGGTTAAACCGAAGGGCATAACCATGAACTCGTAATGACCATAACGATTTCGGAAGGCAGTTTTTGGGATATCTTCTTTGCGCACTCTAAGCTGATGATAACCAGAACGAAGGTCGATTTTGGAAAAACAAGTGGCGCCTTGAAGTTGGTCTAGAAGGTCATCAATACGAGGCAGTGGATAGCGATTCTTAACCGTCAACTTGTTGAGTTCTCTATAATCAATGCACATGCGAAACGTTCCATCTTTCTTCTTCACAAAAAGAACAGGTGCACCCCAAGGCGATGAGCTAGGACGTATGAATCCTTTGTCAGTCAGCTCTTGCAGGTGGCTGGCCAGCTCTTGCATCTCGGATGGGGCTAACCTATAAGGAGATTTTGCGACCGGTGTAGCGCCAGACACAAGATCGATTCGAAATTCGACTTCTCTCACAGGAGGAAGTCCTGAAACGTCGTCGGGAAAAACTTGCGGGAATTCTTTCACGATTGGAATATATTCGAGCTTCCTCTCCTTGCCTTCCTTCTTGACGACGTGAGCTAGAAATGCGACGTAATTCTTGCGAAGATAACTTCGGGCTTGAAGGCAGGACATCAATCTGAGCCCTTTCGAAGGAGTTTCCCCAAAGATACGTAGTGTTTCACCGTCGGCGAGAGAAATACGAATGAACTTTTCATGGCACACCACTTCAGCGTGATGCTGGCTGAGCCAGTCCATGCCGATAATAACATCGAAACTTCCCAATTTCATAGGAATGAGATCAATTGGAAAATCGTGATTATTTAGGGTGAGAGTGCAATCGCGTATAATAGAATTTAATGAAGTGGGTTTTCCGTCAGCAACTTCCACCGTCAGAGATTCAACAAGATTATCACGAGGTTGGTCGAGGATAGATTCGAATTCTAAAGACACAAAGCTCTTATCCGCACCAGTATCGAATAATATGGATGCATAACTACCATTTATGAGAAACGTACCGTTGGCCACATTGTTGTCAGCCCTGGCTTGGTTGGCATTGATATTGAAAGCTCTTCCTCTAGCAGGTGGAGGAGCTTGGTTGGCTTGGCTTACCGGGTTTGCTTGAGCTTGGGCATGGATGATGTTCACCAGGCGTGGGCAAGTGTTCCTGAAGTGGTTTGGGTCCCCACAATTGAAACAGGCTCGCATGGGTTGCATCATGGGGTAGTTGGGTTGGTAGTAAGGTTGGGATGCGAGTTTTGCAGGTGGTAGAAGTAAGGGTTATTAGGCTTGGCCCACCATTTGATTTTGGGTTTGGGTTTGAGGTTGACTGCGGTTCAATCGCTGAAGGATACGGCAGGTTTGGATGGCGTGACCCGCACGGCCACAACTTGTGCAATGTTGGCAGGGGTTTTCAGGAGAGTGAGGGTATTGACAACGGTTACACTTTGGGTGTGGGCCAGTGTATGGCCTTTTGAATGGTGCGGCTGGAGGGGCGACTTGGATGATTGGAGCAGCAGTGATGGGAGGGTTGGTTTGGGTGACAGCAAAGTTCTTGCCATTTCGCTTCCTCTTACCAGCAAACTTCGAGGATGAACCTGGGTGGTTTGGAGTTGGGGTCTCAATGGGTGTCTTCTTCTTCTCATCTTTGAATTTGCCGTTTCGAATGCGATTTTCAGTGAGTTCCATAGCTAACTCCATTGCGGCTTTAAGTGTCGCAGGCGAAGTGCTTAAAACCGAATCTTGGATTTTCGAGGGGAGGCCTCGAATGTAGTGTTCGACTAGGTGGTACATTGGGGTGAACAGATTGGGGACCATATGGTTCAACTCGAGAAATCTCTTATTGTATGATGTGTGGTCTCCTTCTTTTTGTTTCAATGCGTGAAACTCGTCTTCTAGCTTTTTGATTTTGTTTCTTGGACAGAAGCGTCTCGTCATGATTTCCCTTAACTCTTCCCATGTTAAGGCCATGGCATCTTCAACACCTCGCTTACCCTTTTCCGTGTTCCACCAGGTAAGGGCTACCCCAAACAATCTTCCAGTCGCGTAACGTACCTTACGGTCCTCGGGACAGTCGCAATTGAGAAAGGTGCTTTCCATCTCCTTAAACCAGTGAAGGAGAACGGTGACACCTTCAGTCCCTTCATATTTTGGGGGATCGCAGGACTTGAAGTGTTTGTAGGTGCATTTGGGGGTTATGGGAGGAGGGTTGGCGCCGCTTTGGTCTTCTTGGTTGGGAGAGTTGATGGGATTAGCGGTGAGAGCTTGCTGAACTTGTAGTACGATGTCAGGAAGCACTGCGGCAATTTGTTTAGCAATTTGTGTGGCCAAGCGTTCGTTTGACTTCCCTGACCTTCTACCTCCACGTAATTGCCTAGCAGACATCTACAGGAATATGTATAGGGAGATTGTGAGTTCAAGAATTTCCTAGGTGTCATGTGTCGTAAAAAAAATGAAAACAACATAACTGAAAATAATTTAACTACATCCATAGGATGTCTTGGGTTTGCTCATGTTTGGGCCTCCAAATGTCCCCATACCATTGCCTGTGTAGTCATGTGGGCCCCCATGACTATTGGGCTTGTTAGGATTCACATTGGTGTCGGCGGGTTAACACTCGCACCACCCGAATGAAAATCGTAAAACATGATTGCGAGATGTATGGTCGGAGGGTGTCCAGGTGTAGACACAATGACAACTCAAAGTGGGGTTAGCTCACACGACATTTGGTATAGCATGCTTTGGCCTAATAGGTCCTTCGTACTCTCATCGTTAGTCCCCAGGTAGGCAAACTGGTCCTTTATTTTGGATTTATACGAATGCCAAGCCTAGACAGGACGTTCCGACTACCGGTACTCGTACCCTTCCAGTTACTACATGCCCGTCGTGAAAACTCACTTTGATGTGATTTGAAAAATACGAAAACATTGCAAAAATCATGGAAATCGTGAGGTGTGTGCTTTCATAGGTATGACATGTTATGAGGATATGAACTATGATGAGCATTGCATATTAACATGTACTTGTGAGAGTGCTTGCATAATATTGGGTGTGAAAATAAACATAAAACATATAAACATCATGAATTTTGCATGTAACACATAAACAATTAAAATTTAATCAACTATAGTATAGGCTCTAAGGGTCTAATAACCTATCCTATATCCCTATAGTCACAAGCTCTGATACCAATCTGTCACACACCGACCCGCAGCGGAATAAAAGACGGGGCATGATTGGGTTATCACCAAAGCTCATGATATTTACTAAGAAGTTTCATATTTATTAAATTCAAATTACAATTTAAATATCCAACAAACAAAATTCATACAAATACAATAAAAATTTTAATGTTTGTTCCAACGCAATAACTTGTTTATTCTTCTAGGCCATCCTAAGTGTTTCTTTCCTCAACTTGATCACCTGTATCATGTAAAACATAGGAGATTTTTGGTCAACAAAAGTTGGCGAGGGAACCTTGATAAAACATTTTAAATAATTGCTTATTTTGTTTATTAAAGAAAATTGTGCATAAATCACATGTGAGCAAATATATATATATGTAACCAATCACAAACCACATTGAATGAATATATGACATGAATGATGATGTATCTGAGATCAAGGCTCAATCAAACGGAGCCGATCTAATGAGGCACCTGATGCTCAACCCGTATCCTACGAGGAACTGATGGGCCTAATGAAATGAGTGCACTGAAATGATAAATTTAATCCACATATAAACCACACAACAACCAATTCACATTTGATCACAAAATGATATAAGCACAAGTGTTTAAATAAAATAAAGGAATGGTACGACACATGATACACCCCAAAACGTGATTTAAAACACGGAATTTGTAGAGATTCACTTACAGTGGGTGCGTAGTCTTGATTGATGATGAGTGCGCACGAGTTGAGAATTTAACCGACGAAAGAAAACTAACCTAAAATAACAACGCGATAACTTGATAAATAAATAAACTACTTTTTGATTAAAAACCTTTGTTTAGTTTTTTTTTAGTTTATTTTTGTGATTTTTATTAATATTTTAAACCTTTGTATTTTAGGTATTTTAAATAAACTTTTCTTTTAATCTAACTATGAAATAATAAATAAATAAGTAATTAAGCAAAAATAATAAATAAGAAAAAGAAGTGTCAGTCTGACAATGTCTGTCAGGCCGGCCGAGCAGTGGACTCGTATGCGCGGGTGAGGCTCGAACTCGCGACCTCTCGTTTGTGTGCACGCAGCTCTTCCAACTGAGCTACGTGTCTAACCCGTAAGATTCCGGATTTTAATTATTCTTATATACATTTTAGGTTCATTCAAATTTAATTAAGTTTTAAAAACATTATACTGGATCGAACCGGACGCGCATCAAGGGTTTCGAACCGGGACCTTGGTGGTGTTTTGCACCCAGCCCAACCAACTGGGCTGGGTGTCTAACCCGATAACTCTTGTGTTTTAATTACATTTATATACATACTGCCACTGATATATTTCATTCAAAATAAAAACGGTTATGTGTATTTATGCGGTCATGAGCCGGATTCAAACCAGGGACGTGAAGACCGTGTTTTGCACACAGTCCACCGCTGGACTGTGTGTCTAACCCGGTTAAATCTTGGATTTTAATTACATATAACCCGTAACCCACTTCGTCTCCTTCATTCAAACTCTGTTACCCAGAACACCCGCCTAAAAACCATTCTCTAAATTCCCTTTAAACGATTTAAATGAGATAATTAAGATAATATTATATCAAAGTGTCAAGCAATTTTACCGAATTGATTTAATCGGCGGTGACTGAATTTCGGCTCCTGCTGTATTCCAGCGAATAGGGCTTCCGGCGAACAGAGGGGGGGGGGGGTTATAGAGTGGAGGAAAACAAATTGAAAGACTGAGCGAATTGGGATGGGGGCTGCATACAGTATTTATAGAGTGGTGCTTGGGTTCGGTTTTAGGAAACCGCGTGCTAAGATTGCCAATCGTTTGCGGGGATGACAGCTACTCGATTGAAATTTGCCAAGAATAGCCGCAAGTTAAAAGTCGGAAAGTTCAACTGAAAAAGGAAAGGCGCGTTGTAGAGACCTGGGTAGTTGCAGGTTTTCCCGCTCGTATATACGCGAATATAAGTGATGGTGCGCGAGATTTGTTACAATGTGTGTGTGTGGTCTAGTGGTGTTGGTGGTGTGTGAGTAACTGGGCGACCCGGGTTCGATTCCTGGTTCACCTATTATTTTTTTATTACGCTTTTTTTAATTAAGAATTAAATATTTATTATATAATTGATTATGTATTATACTATTTTATTAAGATTATTAATTATTATTATTTATATAAAAAAATTCTTAAACAATAATGAAAATAACCGAATGACAAGAATAAATGCACTTTGATTGATAATTTGGGGCGGGCTTTCGAAACCCGATTTATGCAAATGTTACAGAGATGGCTCTGGTCAACTGATGGATGGACTTATTCGATAACATACGAGTAGCCGGGTTAATTAAAGAACCCTTATTTGAAGGATTCCGCCAACGTGTAGAAGACCAATAGCTCTTCATACACTACTTTTTCAAGGTTTTATATTCTATTTGGGGAGGTTTGCGCATTTCATGCATTCTTAACCACATCATCGCTCAAGGTGACAGCATAACGGAGGCACAAGCGTTTGCTCGGGCTCGTCGGGAACACGAAAACATGCACATTCGAAGTTTCTTTCACATGGTAGCCTGGAAATTAATAAGAAATCATCCCCGTATGCAATTTACTCTGCCTCCGTATGCCGACTCCAACGGTTCAGGGGTTAATGGTTAAGTTTAATTATCTGCTTTGTTTGTGTTTAATAATCTGGTTTGTTTAGGTTTAATTATCCCGTCTTATCTAGGTTTAATTATCAAGTGTGTTAACGTTTAATTATGTGGTTTGTGTAGTGTTTTTAATTTTAGTAAATTTGTTTTTCTAGTTTGTACTATTTTTTATTTTATATATGTTGGTTTTTTTAATTTAAGTTATTTTAGGTTTTATTCTACTGAAATAAAAACATTTTACGGTTGTTTTTATTTAAACAAGTGGTTCCACACCTCCACCCCAAACCCTCGTTTGCTCTACCGTACCAAC
This sequence comes from Scalesia atractyloides, assembly GCA_947069175.1. Lineage (NCBI taxonomy): Eukaryota > Viridiplantae > Streptophyta > Magnoliopsida > Asterales > Asteraceae > Scalesia > Scalesia atractyloides. The sequence continues at coordinate 5,082,448 of CAMTDV010000026.1, read as the reverse complement.
ACCCTAGCTGACCATCTTAGTCACCACCTCCAACGCCCTCCTCGTTTGCCCTAGCACGTCCGAATTTCGGACCACATCACCAGACATATCACCCTAAAAACTAAAATGGTCAAACAAATAAAAAGGGTTTATAAAAAAAACACTAGAATGTAATTTTTTTATTAGTTAAAATATTTTCCATTATTAAGTACAAGAAACGACATTGCAATGAAGCTCTCGAAGCACTGAAGTCGAAGTAGAATCAGCATTTCTTGATACAAACGACAAAAAAGTTAGCAACTAATATATACCACTGATTGGTATGGAAGGGACAAACTTAGAAACTCTCATTTTCAAGGTTTGCTGCTTAGAACACTTATTTAATTTATTAAATAATAATTTATACTTATAAGCCAAACTTCGATCTACTAGGAATATTTATATTAGAAGGTTGTAGTTTGAACGGGAGGCCATTGTTCAAAGTCCAAACCATAAAATAGGGATTAAATTTCTTCATATTGTTAATTATGTTAGTATAGAAATGTTACCTGAGATACGTCCTTTGAATGGTTGATCCAAAAAAAGTGATCCGACCTCCGATCTACAAAACAAAACAATGTTAGAACTTGTCACAGGAATGGGGTTATTCCTGTAACCACCCTCCGGCGTGAGAATAAGTATTCGTATATGGGAGTAATAAAGTTTGCGATGAGAGAATTGTGTGTTTAACTTTGTGATGACATCTTTTATTTGTACTTATTGGTGAATTATGGTTTCCCTAAATGCGGAGAGTCGGTTACATGTTATCTCCTATTTTCTCGGAGATTATGTAAATCTTCTATTTGCATGGGAATATTCAGACATTGAATGCCATGATACTTTTATTTAAAGGGTAACTTTGTAGAATAGTAACCAAGTTTTAAAAGTTTTCCGATTAGGTCACTCAAGTTTCAAAAATCAGGTCACTCAACATTCGTTTTTCATTAAAATTAAGGGTTTTTTCATCCATTTTATAGGTAACCGTGGTGATGTGGATTTTTGTTTCTTTTTTCCCTTTTATTTGATGCTGACGTCGAGTGATGACATGGACTGTAACTTGTTTTTTTTTTATTTTTTAATGTAATTAAAGTGTTTTTATTTTTAATAAATATAATTTCAAATATTAAAATAATCCGACCCGGCAACTTATGCTCTATTTTTTTCTTAACACATGGAAAAAAGGACATGGCTCGATTTGAATGTTAATTTATCTAATTGGGATAGAAATGATACGAGTGACCTAATTAGAACACTTAAAACTTGGTTACTATTCTGTGACATATACCCTTTATTTAATGATGACTTACCCGAGCCGGGTCATTCCTCCACAGTTACCATTCAATCATATGTATATGAAAGCAACACACAGGCGATGTGTTTCCGGTTTTAATCAAGGGTCTAAATCGTGTCAGGTTTCGGGTTGAATTCTTCAACCCTAACCCAACCCATATACTTATTTTTGTCGTGTCAAACCACTAACATGGTGTTGTGTCCCAATAGTGTTTTGGCTCGACCTTCATTGTCAAATATGAGTAATAGTTAGTGACTTACTAACAATTTCAAAAACTAATTAATTTGACTCATATGATCTGTATGTATATAATGGAAAACACGTAAAGTGTAGACCTGTTACAGTATTCAAGCCAAAAGATAATCGAGTTACTGATACGGACATCACGGTAGACATGATTGTTAGTTTGATCTAGTTCCTGTTTAGAGTGTATATTATTAATGGGAATTATGAGTGAGATGATGAACTCGTTAGATTTTGGAGAGAGGGAGACGGGGGACGAAAATTCTTGATGTCATGTGTAGAGTCTAATTCTTTAATCTCCCTAATAATCTCCTTAAATATATTAAAGAGGAAACCCTTTATTAGTTCGTAGTAGGACACAAACTCCCACCTGTGTATTCTCGATAGTACTGAACTTGACGATAAGGAAATCATCCATCATGAGATCGAAGATAATACGACAAACAAAATTTACCACCCTGAAACCTAGACCATGTTGTGGCACATGCTTCACATTTGAGATTATCTATCAAAAAAATATGACATTAGGATGGATTTGGTCGTCTTTCATGGGCACTTATTGTCAACAGAACGTCCATCAATGATACGTCGCTATTTTGAGGAAAAGATAATTGTTTGCCAACGAGGGCACCATTGCTGACTACTCTTCATGGGCAATCCGTCGCTAAATGTCACGACGATGATCCCTCTGTAATATCAGTTGGTTATCTGTCAGAAATCAGATTACCCACGCTCTGATTTCCAAATGGCTATTACCAACACATTACCTATTTTCAGCAACGGATCATCAACAGATTTGTCCATCAATGAAAGTTATTCATTTTGTAATGAACATCTTACGGTCCTCACTACTTCCTTTGATTTGATCTAAGATGAGTAGGCTTCTAGTTCTAAACAAACATAAATGAAGTGTTCTTGGCCCTATATATGTTTTAATATTACTAAACGTCTCAAATCGACTCCCTCATTATTCCATATCAAAAAATATACGCGTTAAGTTATTTATATATCGGTGATTATATAATACGCTAACTGTTAACTTGACATGGACGCTAGCACAAGATTATACAAGTAAGGAAAAGAGAGAAATATATCATGTGACTACTTCTTGTCTAAAATATATAAATTGACAAAGACAAGTCGTATAACTCCATCTAGAGGAACGTTTGACGGGGTGTTAAATCCTTGCTTTATGGAAGCATTGAATCCTAAATTTGAACTTTTCTATGCTAGCTGTCGACCTATTTAATAAAATGATTGATTTATGAAAAGTTAAAAAAGTTTAAGGGTTCGAGTTCATACTTGTTTATTCATCAATGATTATCAAGAATAAGGAATCGTTTTATTCATTTAGACGTGGTATCTATATTCTGAATAATAATAATAATAATAATAATAATAATAATAATATACATCAACTAAAAAGAAATATAATAAGGTAACTTCTTTAGACTAGAGTGAATTATCCAAATAGTTTTTAATAGTTCCTTGAAAAAATCATCTTTCTTCACTAAAGAGTAAGATTAGATGATATTTAAATATAAAAAACAATTCAAAATTAAATAAACAACCTAAGAGCTTTTGTTATCATATGCAACCATACTTGATAAATTTGGTAGTCCGTACAATAAGATGTTATCACAAATGTTGAACCATCTAGTTTTTGTTCCAATCGAGTTGTGGGGCGCTAAGCCGGACATTTCATTCTTATAACATGTACGTCTATATTTCGGTTACTTGTATATACTATTCATAACACGATCTCAAGAAAAATTTAATCGAGTCAACCAATTAAAACTAAACATCACCATACTTTTGATAAAAAAAAAATAAAACGATGGAGTAACTACCGCTTGGCACGAATAAAAATTACACCGAGTCAACAATTTAAAACAAAACACTACTATAGTTTTCTAAAAAACACTAAAACGACCGCATGTCTTTAATTTTACCCTGGGGGTAAAATCGTAATATGACAGGTAAAAAAAACAATGCCAAAACTATAAATTTGAGCTTAGAGCAAAATTGTAATTTAGCTAGGAGAAGAAAAATACAAAACCAGTAATAGAATTGTAAATTTAAACAGGGCAAAATATTAATTTGGCTAGACCAATAAGGAAGTGACTGAGTATGGCACTATTCTCCTCCATATGAAATGTAGTATATATAAATATAAACGCACCTGATGTCATAACATACATATGCATGTATGTATTATAATATATATATATATATATATGTCTTCCCAACATAACATAACATGTATGTCATGTTGTAAGAACGTAGTAGACTTTAATAATGGTTGTAATATAATTATAAACCAGGGAGAGATCAGGGTTTCTTGAGGTTGTACAAAAAAGGGAGAACATAGATGAGTTTGTACCATGGATAGAAGGTTTCGTGGCTCGTCCCCTCATTTTGGGCTACCATTTCTTAAAAAAACTCCAACACTTTGTTTATATGTCTCATGGATGTATTTGTTTAATGGTACGATGGGATGAGTCAGTGTACACTGTTAAGACATATGGGGTCAACAAACATAGTATAATACAAACTTCAAGTTGGTGGTGACCACCATGTAGTGTACTCATTATGCATTAAAATCAAGTTTGAGGTTGCAATGGTTAAGCTACTTTTTATTGGACATAGTATTACATATAATAAGTCCATTAGTGGTGTAATAACCCCATAGATGTTGATAAGAAAAACCACAAGTCTCACTGAGTTATTGAAAAATGGTTTGTGGGGCTTTTGTAAGCAAGTCAATTTAGTTAATGATGATGTTAACTCAAATGTTAAGAAACCTCAACCTTTGGTAGGATGATGATTTTAAATGGACATTGAAAAGAGATGATGATGGTGATGATACGCTACTAGAAAAAGCACTATTTTCTATGCACATTTTGGTCAGAATTTCGTTATTTTGACCAAAACGTGTTAGTCAGTTTTCGACAAAACTCCCGACCATTCCTACCAAACAAAATTTCAGTTACTTTCTACCAAAAGTATTTCCGACCAAATTCTGACAAAACTCTTCGTTAATTTAAGGAAATACACACTGGTTTGTTGTGACTACATGATTAAAGTCAACAATGGACAATGTAGCATTGTCAAATACAAATCAATGTTGGTTTGAAGATACATACACGAGGATGTGTGATTGTGCATATGATATTTATAGATAGAATCTTGGGCATTGTGTGAATGTGGAAGTGGGAGTATTGTGTTCGGGTAGGACTTATATGTCTTTTAAAGCTTTAAAAGAAATACATAGTTCATGTAGGATGATGATATGCTAAGATGAGACATTTTTAAATGGGTTGTACATAGGAGAACTTCTAAAAGCAATAAGTGAAGATGCAAACAACCATATTTACCATATAGCATAAGCATTCGAAGTTAATACAAAGTCAATTCAAAGTGATTCGTCGAATGCTTGATTAGATTAGAATATATAAAAGAATGGTCTTACAATAACATCTATAACAAATAAAAGGTGCAAATTATCTTAAATGTAGTAGTAGGTCATCTTTCATGGGTCACTAAATATAGTATTCGGAATATGGTTAGATCTTTGGATTAATAAATGTCCTCTTAATGAGTTATTCCTAGCCTTTTCTGTCATAACCAAATCAAAAGACTACAAGTTTGTTGTGACGTGAAAGTCGTATGATCATGGGTCAAGATCAGGGGCGGACCTACCTTAAAAATTTTCTAGATCCGCCACTGGTCAAGATTAACATGGTAATGGAGAAGTGAACCAAGAGAATGAGTCGCCACATTTGAACTACAACAATGTACTAACATTAGTATCATAGTTACAACTTTTTACGTGTAGAGGCCTGTTGCTTGATCATTTCATGAGCCTCCTTTTTGAACAAGGGTGTTACTATTTACACCAGAGTCTATCATGTCTTACTTTACTGTACCTAACATTAATTATACCACAGTTTATCATACCCAGCATTAATTATAACCTCTCTAATCAATATCATACGTAAACAATAATTACCTCAACTCTTCTATTTATATTTTTAACTATCACTAAATTATTAGATTTTTGTGATTTTTATTTTCTATTGAACATAAGTTTAATTTTTTTTTATTTACTAATATTATGGTTTTTTATATTTATTTATATCTATACATACGCATTAATACAAACAAATCGATAATGGTTTGCAGTGACGCTAAAAATAATAGAAACGTCATATGCATAGATGACAACATTTATATGTTTATAATGACAATATTTATATATACGTAAACAATAATTGCCTCAACTCTTCTATTTATTTTTTTAACTATCAACATTTATATTTTTGTTACAGTTCTCATATGTATTTTATAACTAACACTAATAACCAAAAGATATATAATTAAGAATAGTATATATATAACTGAAGCAAGTAATTCACTGCACATAAATAAACATACATTACGTTTTCTATTTTAAGTTAAAAAAATCACAACCATGTAATTTTCTTCATCTTTTTATCACTGTTAATGAATAAACATTTATTAATTACTTATCAACTCAAATATTGTATTTTTTATCGCACTGAAAAAACATTTTTATAGTACTAGAAGGTGGAAAAAAAATTATAATTTTTACCTTTCATTAATATAGTTAGTGGAATGGGATGGAATGGGGAGGTCGTTATAAACATTAATTAGTGTACTTCAGAGACCATAAACTCATCCTTAATTTTATTGGACCTCAAGCATAAATTTAGTTAATATAATAGAGTAACTTTTTGAATAATTTGTCAAATTTGCTAACCATTTGTTGGTTTCCAGTCAATTAGACCATGTGTAATGGGCATTATAGCGGTGTAAAGTGACTTGATAATGCCTCCAACACTACCCTGTAAAATTTATATGGATATGAAGAAGAAGGGGTATTTCTAATTTAATACCCAATGAAAATAACAAAATTAGAAAGTAATAATAGAATAGAGGCGTTAAAAGGGTAAAGCGTTACATATTTTTTAATAGGCGTTATAATACTGATGTGATGAAAAATGTCTCTAACAAGCATTAACCATTACGTATTAAGTATGACATTAGTTGAGAGAATATAAGATGATTTAGAGACTAGGAATCAATATCTGTCAATCCTTAATTTATTTTCTTAGGGACTACAAATAAACTCATATACAATGTCATTCTTGTCTTGAATATGGTTTTTTCTAGACATTGAAATCAATTTCTTTTAACGACTTTTATAGGCTCCATATGTTTGTTTAAAGTCTTGAAAATCATTCTCTAATAATATTTTCAATGACTAAAAAGTAGCCTATGCTAGCATGGCTTAGTTCCAATGTGTTTATTTTAAGACTGAAAAAACGTTAGAATCTTCATTTAGTCCTTAATATGTATTTGCAAGGTCCTAATACGATTATTTTTATGATAAAAACTATCTTGGATACAGTGTCGTTTTATTCTCAATGTATTCAACTAAATATATCATAATACTTCTATTCAAAACTTCAAAAACAATATCCAGTCTTGAAAAATAGTTTTCTGTGCCATCTTTATTTAGTTCTCAAAATGTGTTTGCAAGGTCCTAATATGTTTCTTTTTTAAAATAAAAACAATCTCAATACAATGTTTTTTCATTATCAATGTGTTCACTAACAATATCATAATACTTCTATTTCAAACTTCAAAAACAATATCCAATAGTAGATATGAATAATCATTCTTGGTTGATTACTTCTGAACTTTAAAACAATGGTAAATGAAACAACTAATAAACTATAGGGGCAATTACCTATATCCACATACAAACTTTGTAAATTACATATATACCCATGCATTTATAAATTAATAAAGATTAGGAAGGATTTGTAAACATGTATATCTATACATAGTTATATTTTGTTTCCTTTCACCTTAACGTAGAAAAAGATTTTGTCCACGTTAACAGGTCAATTTAGAACCTCACCCTATATATAGGGACGAGTTAAAATGAGAACCATCTTGAGTTGTAAGAACCGTAAGAACTATACCATCCAAAAGATTTTTCTAAAAATTTTTTTTCTCAAAAGTCATAAAAAAAATTACTTGTTTCAGCAAAAAAAAATTAAAAATTGTCGCACACCCACATTTACATGAGGCGTAAAAAAATATTTATCTTCGTACAAAATTTACACCATCACGTAAAAAAAACTTGCATCAGTCAAAACTACTGACTCGAAAAAATTTTTACAGATGTGTTCATAATATTTTAATCTACGTTTGTGCAAAAAAAATTTGGCCCAATTCGCGTGGAAACAAAAGGTTCGCGCTTTTTCTCGCAACTCGTGGTGGTTCTTATTTGAACCAAACCCTATATATATATATATATATATATATATATATATATATATATATATATAACCGTGAACAGAAAATTTAGAAACAGAATTCTACGACAAGTTAACAAATACCATAACTTTTTGATAAAAAAAATATATAATTCAAAAGGAAAAGGAGTTATGATAGAGATCAATATTGATGATGCCGAAATTGTTTAACATCGGGCCCGAGATGACCACACACCGAATATACTTCCAAGTTTTTTTTTTTAAATGAAGTTAATACAAGTTTTTAAAATTAAGTTAAGACATTGTAGGGAAGCTAGGATATTTTCCAACAAGCAAAGATTTATTTGCAAATAAAATAAATATTGCTGGAAACAAATAAGCAAAATAATGTTAGAAAGACTAGAGTAAGTTGTCCCGTCTAAAATTCAAATTTGCTCTCACATTCGAGACGGTCTAATGAGTAGTGTCAAATTTGTTAACATAATAGGGTGTAAGCCCACTACATACGTTTGTATATTTTAATTCTATCCATTTATCTACTCGTATAATATTATTTAGTTATACTTTGATTTTCAATAAAAACTTAACTCACTTTTGATACACTTTGATTATTAGTCAACAACTATTGAAAGTGTTCATAAAGTATAATTGATTTTATCCGACCCAATTTGTTTTTACGTGTCTTCTTTTAACTCAACTAATTTATGTCTCTCGTTAAAAAAGTTTTTGGATCCACCACTACTAACAAGGGCTGCAAAAGTATTCGGGAAATGCTACACATGTCTGGTCCAAAAATCAACAATGGAAGGGACCAAGATAGTCTTGAAAGACCAAGAAAAGACAACAATGGAAAGGACTAAAATAGTCTTGAAAGACCAAGAAAAGACCTGGATATTTCTAATGAGATGCCTAGAAATCGGGTTGGAAGAAGATATATCTAGATCAGTGTCAGAAGGGTTGGAGTCTAGACAATTTGGTATGACTTCACTAGATTTCTATATAGAATATTGTAAGGAAGTGTCTAGATTAGAAGGGTAGGTTAGAACCCAACCAACACGATTATATGATTGTCCTCACTCGTAACTTATCTAGCATCCAAACAACGTCAAAGCATCTTGTATACTTGTATCGTTTCCAAGTAACAGAAACATCCTTCTTGTGTGCACAATTTAGCATTCTGCTTGCAAGTCTTTCTGCATAGCCCAATCACATCGCTACTAAAAAGGCTTTGCTAAGACGAATCTAAGCGCCACAACACTGGAACAGGAGAAATCACTCAATAACACCTAGCTTTCATCCATACATTATGGATGCATAATTATAAATCATTTTGCTTTTGTACGTGTTAGGTAGAACTGTAGAAAAATATCTGAAAACATTCCACTACAAAAATAGTTGCCTAGGACCTTAGATACATTCTAGGCAATTTTGGTTTCAATGCTCGATTGAGTGGATTGTTATAAATGTATCTAACCGGTAGGAGAGACTTACCCGTTGCGGCAGGGGTTAAATCTGTAAGACTCAGTTTTGATGACTTACACATTAGTATTAAACCAACAAAAAACATTCACTTGGAACTAGTGTTAAAAATAAGCAGGGCTCAATGTCAAAAACATAATTTAAAAAGGTTTTAAGAGAAAGACGAAACCTCTAGGGCTTTGAAAGCTTGTACATTCATTACCTGTACATTATCACGACAACTAGATTTTGAATTACATCAAAATGCACATAAAAATGAGCACATCGCATTGGTACGTTTGAAAATTTAAAAAGAATATCATATTTTAAAAGTTATGAAAGAAATAAAGAAAAATGTTGTGGGTGTAACACTTGCAATCTTCTGGATGATGCACTAACAGAAGAAAAAAAACAAAGGACAAACTATAGCGTTTTAGTGGTATACTCCAATGTATTAGACGATGTAACTACAGTTTGATCATAAAAAAGTCAAAGAGAGTTGTGCTTAAGTAAATTATACATAACTTATAGTTTTTTTTTTATAACTTTCTAGTCTAGGAACATAATCTTTTAGTTGAGGAGCGTTTTTAATCTTTAAGTTTTCATCATACTTTTGAATATCACAAAACAATAATTAAAGAGGAGAAAGTATTCAAAATTAGAGAAATTCAAAACTTTTTTTGTACCTTAAGCTGTATTGGTGAGAATACTTGAAACTAGGGTTGTTTACGAATCGAATCAAATCAAATCGAATCGAGCTGAGTCAGGACAAGTTCGGGTTCGGCTCGATTATAAACCGAGCGGGCTCATATTTGAAATCGATCTGGAAGTCTAAGCTCGAGCTCGGCTTGGTTTTAAATCGAGTTGGCTTGGCTTGGCTTGGTTTGGCTCGAATAAAAAAAATATACACATACCTCAAAATTCAATAATCTAAAGTATTAGTCAATAGTTCAAAAGAACATATCCAAAATAAATTCAACCTAGTACATTACAAGCCAAAATCAAGTTTAACAACACAAATTATGTTTCAAATTTCAAAGAAATACAATATAAGTTGATTAGCATGTTAATCAACCTTCAAATATGCCATATATTTCCCGTTAAATTCATAAATACATGTAAATAATAATCAGTTTTTTGTAATATATTATAATTTATATAAAGATAAAACATATATAAATAGTAAAATAATGCGAGCTAAGCTGAGCCGAGCCAATCTGGCTCGTTGCGAGCTGAGTCGAGCTAGGCTTAGTTTCTAACCAAGCCGAGACGGCTTGGCTCCGTTTCAAACAGAGCAATATTGAGCAAGCTTTTTTCACAAGCGAGTTTCTAGCCACGAGTTTTTTTTAGACAACCTTACTTGAAACTGATGAAAGTGGAAAACGGTAACCGACATGACCCGAACCAGACTTGAAAAAATCAATGTGTAGCAATTGATAACTGACCCTTAAAAACTCTCACCCCCTTATAAAAAAATTTCATGGGTCCAGCACTGTAGAGACGTTAAATTTAGTTAATGGAATTAAAGTTGTTGAATTTAATGCTCAAAACATTGAAGATGACAAGGTTTTAGACTATACGGAATGTGGGGCTTGAAAAGTGGGTGTTATGCGACATGTGTACGTCATGTTAGCACGTGTCAGAAAAGTGACGTGGTGCAAAAAGGGGAGGAGTGGGACGAGTCGTGAAAGGGTGGCGTTATTCGACATCTGACACACACTTTTTAATATTATTATTTTATATATATAAATTATATAAAATCTATTAGATCTAAAAAACATTAATACTAATTAAATAAATAACATTAATTAAAAAAGTACATAATTTAGAATAAACAAACTTTCGTCAACACCACCTCTTTGTCATTTGTCTATGTATATACGAGATGATCCTCTTTTGCTTTTTCCTTCTGAGCTTCAGTTTTCTTCCTATGATTTCGTTTTTTTTTTCACGTAGAGAATTCAGGTGTAGGTTGAGTTTCGGGTACGGATTCAGGTGTATGGGCGTTTGGGATAGAGGAGTGAGCGGTTATTGTTGAGCTTGCATTTGTTGCGGAAACATAAAAGGTAGGCTCGCAAGAAAGAAGATGCTCGTACACTAATATGTTCAGATCGGGAAAACAAGGTTGAGGCGAAGTAGTGTTAGGTATTTCGCCTACACCATAGGGGTTGTTCGAATCGATGGTGCGGTTGTGTGGATGCATATTTTTTTATAAAAGTAGAGAGATTTTATAGATTTAGAGTTGTGTAGAAGAGAATGTGTTAAAAATAGTGGATAGCTTGGTTTTTATAAGGTGAATTAATAATTTTTTTTAAAATTGAAAACCTTTTTTAAGAGCCGTCAGGGTCCAACAGTTATAATCCCCACCAATTGAACCACACCACCTCATTACCACAATTCACTCCACGCCGATGGAGATGTTACCGCCCACATACAAAGCTGCCATCCACGCTGTTCCCGGACTGATGTACCCGGTTTAGAGATGCCACAAACGCCAAAAATCCACGCCCATTTCCTATAGTCTTTAACCTCCATTGAAAATGCCAAAATAAAATTATAATGCGTCTTTGTTTTCCATACTACCTTAGTCTCTTTTGTCTTCGAGCTAGATTTAACATTGGCTTCAATTATTGAACATGTGAAGTCGATCACTCTTAACTAAAATGAAAAGGCAATTAAGACGTCGACATAAGATAGTAGATATATTTGAATGCGTTGAAAAAATGAAAGCTAACGAGAATACGACCAGACGATTGACACAAATAGTGGCATAAACTTAGCCAACAAGAACCTCTAATATTGGAAAATGTATCTCTAAACTTCAAGGTGGTTTAGAGATTAAGAAATAGAGTACTGTTGAAATTAGGGTGTAAATCATCAGAGTCGTTTGTGAGTTACTCGAGAACGGCTTGAAATCCTAAATCAGTTTGTTATGTGTATATATAATAATTCTATTTGTGTAAGTATTTAAAATTACGAGCAAGATAACTAAATGATATATAATTTGTTGAATATAAAAATAAAATTGTATATAGATAAATTTATTAAATATTTAATAAATACAAAATGTCCGAGTTTGAAAATTATTAACAAGCGGAGTTCAAATTTGAGTTTTCATAAATTATTAAACGATTCTTGAATTTAGATGGATTTAACCTCGACCTAATCCGTACCTGAATAGAAATTACAACACATTGTCAAATCACATTTGGAGCATTCTAACCAAAAATAGAAATAAAAAGATCTCTTTGCGTTCAATGGACCCATTAAGATTGAGTTTTTTTTTGGGATGTACCTCGCAAACAAGATGCAAGTTGGCTATGAGAAAATTATTGAAAATGAAAGATGGAATGGGAGTTTTATTTTTAACAAATTTGGTGATGGTAGCAATTAGTCGTATTTCAGTTCCTTTGAATTTAGTCATTTCTTAACAACTATTGTAAAAATAGTTTGTTCACTTGATTGATCATAATCCAATAGTGATATCTCATTGTCTATCTAAAACATACTAAAATTAAGGTTACCAACATTATCATTTAAAACATACTCAAAGTAAGGGTACATCATTATCATTTCATGAATGCCTACTTTCAGTTACAAAGCTAACCCAAAAATTCAGCGACATCTCAATTTTTATTTTTATTTTTTGGGATCAGAGGTATCTATTGTATACAACCGGAATTACTTTTTCTTCTTTTACACTATGAAAACGATACGGAAGCTTGAGATTTCCGACCGGGGGTCGAAAACGTATATAGCCAAAAAATCTATAAAATCGGGAGGTCGAAAACGTATATACCCAAAAATTTATATACGAGAACTACGTACCCTCCACTCCTGAGCAAAAAGTTCGGGGGGTCGGCAGCCCCCTCCCACCCTCCACTATGCTTTGCCCCTGGGAGATGGGGTTGAGGAGTAGTCCATACTACCTTTTCTGATACACTAGCTTCGCCCCAGCCTACTTGATATTTTGATTAAGCCATTATATATTAAAATAAAGTTACATCGAGATAGATGCTAAACGGGCAACAAGTTGCGCCGCTATCTCTTTTTGAATAGCAAAACTAAGTCTTTTAAAAACTATGTCCATAGATCTTGGGGTCATAACATTACTATGTATGACCCTTTGAACTCAACTAAGTAGGTCCACAGCCTTTGGCGTCAGGAAACCAAAAGTATGAAAAGCAGATGAGATGAACACGTGCTGGTTGTCAAGGCACGTTTTCTCGTGTTTGGTCACTTTACCCGAAGCAGACTGACCCACCATGAAAGCATTACCCCTAAGCCCACAAGCGGGGAAACCCAAGTTAGATCCACCCATGCATGTTTTCCTCCTACCCATCCAAAGATCAGAATGTCGGCTCGTTGAAGGGTAGATCTCCCTTCCAACGGGTCAGTTAAAAAATTAACGGGTGCCTCTTTCTTAGCAGAAATAGCAGCGCGCCTGAATATGTCAAAAAGGACATCCCTAACCAAATCATGTCGGTATTTGAACCTGGGAGCTCTTTACAATGAACTGCATGCTCCCAAAAAAATCCAAGCACGCCTTATGACAAACAGGGCATACCTCATCAACTGGAAATAAAGGAATCATGAGGCGATACTTAAGGATAGTACGATACTCCACTGGTGACATATGTTGGCCTAACCCATCTATAGGTATATCAAGAAGAAAATCTTGTGCATATGATGCTTATAGATACTAAAAACGGCCTTTTGTTTAACGGTCAAGTCAAACTATACTTCCATATCATGAACAATTTTACTAAAAATAGCACTCGCCATAGTTAACAACTTAAAATAAAGAAAAATGTGTTTGCTATGTAGGCAAAATGATAGATTATTTTGTATTTGTACTAAAAATAAGAGTAAATTGCACAAAACATCCTTTATGTTTTCTCAAACTTGCAGGTTCCAGCCTTAATGTTTAAAAGTTGCTAAAAACAGCCTTTAAGTTTATTTTTGTTACGTGTTCAATCCTTTACAGCTAACCACGTTATTTTCTTCAGTTAAGTTCCCTCACATGCATAACATGTGAGGGTATATTCGTCATTTTGGTTGATCTTCCACCCACTTCAATTATAAAAAAAAGAATATTTAAGTTTTAACCTAGTTTAAACAAAGTTTGGTAAAACGTACACGACTACAGAGGAGCACGATTACCGTTTGATAGTGTTTAAGTCTAACTTGCGGCGTCCTAAGCGTCACCAGTTGCTGGATCCGACTACTGAACACGGTGTTACGAAGTTCTCCGATTTGACGGCATCGGAGTTCCGTGAGAGGTATCTAGGGTTGAAGAGTCGTTTGTCTTTTCCGTCTGATGCGAATAAGGCGCCGATTCTTCCAACTAATGATAATCCTGAAGAGTTTGATTAGCATGATCAAAATCTGTTTTAATCTTTACAGCTTAGTGGGCTAGCTTAACAAGATTCCTATCTTAATTCTGGGTTCGCCGGAATCCGGCGAAGTCGCCGGAGAAGAAGACCGGAAAAGAGGGTGTTTGGTTTTTAAAAGTTTGGTTTTATTGCATATTAGTCCCTGCGGTTAGAATTTTTTTAAAATAGGTTAACCTTAAATATTCTTTTTTCTTATAATTGACGTGGGTGGAAGATCAACCAAAATGACGAATATACCCTCACATGTTATCATTTGAGGGAACTTAACTGAAGAAAATAACGTGGTTAGCTGTAAAGGATTGAACCCGCAACAAAAATAAACTTAAAGGTTGTTTTTAACAACTTTTAAACATTAAGACTGGAACCTGCAAGTTTGAGAAAACATAAAGGATGTTTTGTGCAATTTACTCTAAAAATAATAATAATTTTAAGCTGTACTTGATTCGATCCATTTGTTAACCTAATCATGTCCCACCTCTTACATAAATCCAAAGAGATTTTAAGTTTGAAATGTTAATATTTAAATTTAAATGATTTTTTGGTTTAAACGTCATTAGCCTCTATATAAGCAAACGTGCATACATAACCATCATTGATATTAGGGGTGTGCATTGGTCGGTTTGGGTCAGTTTTGGCCTAAAACAATAACCATAACTATGATGTCGGTTGATGGATAACCATAACCGATCGGTTATGGAGGTTATGGTTAATCGGTTTTGGTGGTTATAGCGGGTCGGTTGTGGGTGGTTAACCGCGTATTTAGCCTACCTAAAAATAGCTTAATTTTTTTAACATGGAATAAATTATTATTGTATATTTGTATATATTAGTATATTACATAGTATTAAAAAATACACATAATCTATAATGTTAATACCGATTATTACCGAATATATAAAGTGATATCATATTTTCCATAAATTCAAATAAACATTCAACAAAACTGCAAAACGATATGAAATAACCCATAAATACTAAAAAAATTTAATCAAAAACATCAAATATTAAACCCATAAATACTAAAAGTCTTTAATCAAAAACATCAAATATTAAAAAAATTGTAAAAAGTCCTAAATCCTACAAAGATTTATTACATGTCGGTTCGGTTCGATTATGGTGGGTATGGAAATATTGATAACCATAACCGACCCGCTACTTTCGGTTTTCAAAAAAACCATTAACCAACCCACCAGTTTTTATTTGGTTCAGTTTTTACGGTTCGGTTTTATCGGTTAATTCGATTATGGTTCGCTTAATTCGATTTTTTGCACACCCCTAATTGATATTATTACGCCATAAAAAAGCTTAAAACAATATTTATTAAATGGTATTTTCTTATAAAATTTCAATAAATAGTACAAAGTACTAAAACTAGCTAGAAATTAAATTCTTATTAGAGGTCTTGAGAACTTCTATATCACATCATAGAAATTGAATTCTTATTAAAGGTCTTGAGAACTTCTATATCCTATCATAAATATTTATTATCCTTTAACACCATTTATTTACATGTAACGGGATTAACAATGTGTATACTAAAATTATTTTACGTAAACATAGTATATTTAAATGCTAAAGAAACATAAATACAATTGGAAAAGATAAATTATGTTAATACAGAATATTCTTTAAATACCACATTAAACAAGAGGTGTGATCAAACAGACAATTTTAACTAGGCTATGTAATTGAACGATTTGTGACTAGTGTGGTAATAACAATAATTACATTTTATATATATATATATATATATATATATATATATATATATATAAGTTTTATGATAAATATTATAATTTTAATAAAATTTTATATATACTTCACAACATACGTAATATAAAGAATATTATCAAACACATATTAAATAAATAAAAAATCAGACATATGATTCGAGTAAACGAGTATATGGTTTCAGATAATCGATTCAGGTATCACCTAATCCTATACTAGTAAAATTGTTTCAAAAACATTCTCATATCCGTCAGGTTTTGAATATACCCCGTCCTAAATATTTCAAATTTCAAATATACAAGCTTTTTTTTCCAACCCTAAGCAAGTGGAAGGAAATAAAGGTTTAATTGCATGCACGACACATAATACTAACTCATGTAAAGGGTAAATCATCAAGAAACTTAATATAAAATATTAAATTAAAATAATACGGTGTCTTTAGTTTATAATACCTAGCTATAAATGTCATAGAGAAAACCTTTTAAGAAGAAAAAAAAACTATAAAACCGTAATATAGTTTTGTATTTAGTGTTTTGCCTTTTACGAGTATATGGCGAAAAGATAGTAGAGTCTGTGGTTACAAAACAGTTACATACTTGTAAGATAACCCGTCCAAAATATTGATGACATGTAAAAAAGTTATTATTATATTTTCCTTGTTAAGTTATTGTTAGATGATCAATGCTTAATAGTGGTCTCATGACGTGTATGTTGACAATGTTTACATGTCATACTTGATATGGTTAGTAGTTCTTTCACGTGTGTTTATCTTGGCGTAAGCATGTCCTAATTCTTTTCGGTTAGGTTTGGTTAACGTTCCAGTTGTGGGGTACCCTTCACCATAACTATAATGAATTCACCGGTAAATCAAACAATCACAACCATAATTGTTGGTTAATATTGGTTATTGGTTAATTCGTTTCGGTGGTGACTTGGTTATTGGCTAATTTCGGTTATAGGCTGTTGGATCTGAGAGTGTGTGTAGTGTGTGTTTTTGATAGAACAGTTGAACAAATTTAGAAATTTAACCAAATAGTTATAATAAACACATCAATCTAATACAAGTGGATTTGAGAATGATTGTAAAATGATTTCATACTGAATTCAAATGATGTAATACAATCACAAGGTACTCCCCCTCACCAGGTACACTTTCTCTCACTTAATTTTTATTGCCTTTGGCTCTAAGTGTTACTGTTACATTGAATACAAAGAACTCTATAGATATGAGGAGAGAACTGCTTGTGATGTCACCATGAAAGCGACCCTTAACAACTTATTAAATGATGTAATTGTCAGCAGTTAACAAAACTGTTGAACACCTACTATTAGATAATATAGGTTTTGTATGTTCTTGTATATATTCCTTAGTCTAGGTATTTGGATGTAATTTATAGAACTATATATTCTTTGTTCTATTCAATACAAACTCATCCAGATCTTTGCACATTCATGGTATTAGGCATCTTAAATGGTTGAGTTCCCATACCTTTCCTCTTCCCCTTCCCTCCTACCCTCTGACTATCAGATATTTCCCTCTTATTTATGTCTCATGTTCGATCTTCTCTCCTCTCCCCGTGGCATCTTCCTTAAACACCTCTCTTCCTATGCAAGGTTTAGCCCCCGTGATCGCCCTCAAACTGACTTCATCGAATTATATATATTGGAGAATGCAGATTAAACCCCTCCTCACCTATCAACAATTGTTCCCTCACGTGGATAGCACCGGAAATCCGCCTCCACCCACTGATTAAAACAAATGACAAAGACGTTGCAAATCCTGATTATGTTACTTGGTTTCAATCCGAACAACATGCTATCATACTTCTGAATGCTACCCTAACTGAAGAGGCGTTTGCCATCACTGTTGGTTTATCATATACTCGTCAAAACCCGCCTTTTGTAACACCTCTGTCGAGCGCATCCAGAACCTACGGGACTGCGCATACTTCAAAAAGGATATAAGACCGTTGCTGAATTTGGTCGTGCATTCAAGGCCTTATGTGACCAGTTGAGTGCCATCGGGCAACCCTTGGAACCCATGGATCAACTACACGTGTTCCTCCACGGTCTCAGTACCACGTATGAAATCTTTTCGACTACCATCCGTTCCATTCACACTATAACTAATTTCACAGATCTTTTGACTCGCGCTGAGAGTCAGGGGATATTTATGAAAACCCTTCATAGACAATCCAACCCTCCCTTAGTTTTTCGGCCCAAACCTAGTTCAACAAAAACCCCACTGCCCCTACATCATATCGACCCAGCCGTAACCCCTCCTCGAATTACCAACCCACTCATTTTTTAAACAACCCCAACCATTATCATGGAAATACCTGCCCCAACAATCGCAACACCCGATCCCGTACATGCCAACTCTGTCGTAAACAAGGCCATTACACAAACAAGTGTCATCAGCTTGCCTCCTTTACTGTCTTGGCATCACCCACCCCGAAACAATTGGACCAGGCCTTTCAGGCACAGTGTCACATAAATTCCAATATTCCTGATTGGACTGCGGACATTGGCGCTGACACTCACATGCTCCCAAACAACAATGGCCTTCCAAATGCTTCTCCATAATAAGGTAATCAACGTGTCTTGTTTGGCAATGGCCAGTCGTTGCCCATAACTCATGTTGGAAACACAAAAATTCTTGGTTCACTTGACTTAAAAATGTTTTGGTGGTTCCAACCTTACCAAAAATCTTCTTTTGGTAAGCAAGTTAACTTAAGATACTCCTGTTGATGTTGTTTTCTCTTATTTATATTTTTATATCCAGGACCATCGAACCAAGCAAACTCTAGCCCGGGGGTGCCGTGAAAACGACCTATATGTTCTCCACAATAATCATGAAGCCTTACTCACCAAAAATTCGTGTCTATAAGCATCTTTTGAGTTATGGCATTTCCGACTTGGGTATGCCAATTTTGACACTCTTACTATATTAAAGAGTAATGGTTCATTGTCTTTTACTTCCATATTGCCAAAACTGGGTCCGAAATTATTAATGCTTATCTATTTTTATCCCATTTGTTCAAACCCAATTTTCCACAAAAATTAAAACTTTTCAAAGTGATGGTGGAACTGAATTTATGAATCATAAGGTTAGAGATTTATTTGCTCAAAATGGCACATTCCATCGTATGCCATGCTCTTATACACCACAACAAAATGCAAAGGTAGAACAAAAACATCAACATATAGTTGAAGTTGGATTGGCAATGCTTTTTCATGCCAATGTACCCTCTTCATATTGGATTGATGCCTTCTCATCCTCAGTATTTAAATTAACCGCTTGTCGACTCGTGTCCTTGATGAGAAATCACCATTCGAAACTCTATACCATCAAAAACCAAACTATGCTTCTTTCCGGTCTTTCAGTTGTCAGGTGTTCCCATATGTATGAGATTATGCCTCTAATAAACTTACTCCACGAAGCATTCCTTGTATTTTCTAGGATATTGCTTTAAATATAAAGGGTATCATTGCTTAGACCCTGGCAACTCGCGCATTTATGTGACCCGTCATGCGCGGTTTGATGAAACTCATTTCCCTCTTTGTTCTATTCAATACAAACTCATTCAGATCTTTACACATTCAGTTACACTATTACTTGAACTACTGCTTCTAATGTGAAATAAAGAAAACAATTGGATTCCTTATGTCACACCCCGGATTTCCAACCCAAATCCATACACCGGTGGACCCGGCTGGGAGTATCGTGACGTCAGTTGATAACATCGTAGTCAATTTAACACGGCACAGCGTAAGTCTTGGAGTAAAATTACTATTACAAAACAAATGTTCGAAATAAAATAATATACAGGCTCGTAATAGAAGATCCACAGGCGGATCAAAAAATGCACAAGAAAGAATATAATACAGACTTTAGGGCAGATCTAAGGATTTGCAAGATCCTCTTATTCACTACCGAGCAGCTTCCGGCCTATTTCGTATTGTACCTGCAGTTAGCCTTTGGACGATACGTCAGATTTCGCTGATAAATACACCCAACTGACTCATTTTGAAAACTTTAAAATGGTTTTTTTAAGTGCAAAACGGCACAAAATCTTTTATTAACTTGGGATAGTTGACTTTGCAACCTTGTATCAGATTTACATGTTTATCAATACATACAGGGCCCAGTACAGAAACCGAGACTTGATTAAATACACACCACTTACGAACTCACGAAGGAGTTATCCCCAACGTCTTGGGTAATTTGCATATGAGCGTCTGTCAGGTGTATGCCTACACCATGCGCTAAGGTCGTGGCCAATATCTAATGTATTGAGCCGAGGATATCCAGGACACGGTAATTTAACCCCAGATGTTTAAGTTATCAAACAAAACTCATTAAAACGGAATATGCGGGTTTACTAGCCACAAACAGGTATTTGATTGACCCCATTTCGGACCAAGCAGTAATAATTTACCGTATCCCAAGCCCATATAGGGAAAATAAGTCGAGAGTATTTACCTGAGCTAGTCTTCTTCTTTTATTATTAAATAACTCAGCCGTATACAAAAGTACCAAGTGCAGATAGCATTTACCAGCAAAGCTCTAGTCTGGATTATGGCATAAGCTAGCCAACTAAATGCTAACGGTCTTATAAACCGAATAGTGTACATAATCATTACGTATAACGCTTGATTAAACGATGATCGGATAGAATGTAGTTTAATCCCGACAAGTAATTTACTTGTATAATATGGGTAAACTATAAACATTCTGGATTTTGAAACTTAAATGACAAGGTTAAACCCGTTTCGGTTAAATTCCGTAAACTAGTTACGTATAATCAATCGTACGCTCATAAGTGATAATGGGTAACCGGATAAATCATGGACAAGTTCTATATGCCATTATACTTTAAATAAGTTAATATATCAGTAGGATATCAACTTGTATGCCCGTTAAGGTTTTAAAACGAAATTATGCCTTATAAGGGCATTTCGGTAATTATATACCGTATAAAAGGAAATTGAACATATTTTAAGTTTATAACCATAAATATTCTGGAAAATATTTTATTTATGATGTAATATCAGTAGGATATCATTCATATGTGTACTTTACCTTTTATGACCGAACTATGCACCGAATGGGCATTTTGGTCATTTTACACATAGTTTATAAATTATTTAGGATTCTGAGTTTATAACATGTACCTACTGTAAACATGTTTAAAATAAGTTTTAAAATCAGTAGGTATCAAGTCTTGGTCAATAATATGGTTTAAAACCATACTATTCGCCGAAACGGCGCTTATGTCGTAAAATGACGTCTTTAAACGATGTTTACGAAAACTGATGTTAAGGTCAGATTAAAATGTTTTAATTATGTTATTTAATATAACATATCAGTAGGTAAATGATTTACCTTGAGAAGATTGATTAAAACCATTTTATAAGCCACAAAGGCTAAAACCATCATTTATCGACATAGTTTAAGGACCTGATTGAAAACTCAGTTTATAACTTGGTTTAACATCCAAAATAATCCTACTTATGATATTACAATTATAGGAAACTCATTTTTAAGTTCATTACTATTTAAAACCTTGTTTTATGCAAAAAGGGCATTTTGGTCAAGGATGACATAATTATGGAACTTGCGCATAAACTTAGATTATGATTATGATCATGTAATATAACATCAGAGGGTTATGCTACATTATATTATGATCATAATGCAACTTTAGATCAGTAGGTAACTAATCTAAATCGGGTCAGAATTGAAAGTTAAAGCAGAAGTCAAACTTTGCGACTTTCGGTTGCGAACCGACCCTAGAACTGAAATTGACGAGCCGAACATGTTCTTACATGTTCTAATAATTATTACCAACTTGTTTAAGTGTCAAAACAGGTTTCATAATATATATAAGATTAATTTATGATTTTTCCGAAAAATAACCTGTTTGACTTTTTAATAACATAACTTTGACCTGTCAATTGGTCTAGCAAACGTGATCTTCAGGAGGTGCCCTTTATAGGGATTAACACCTACCTTATTACGATCACTTAGCCATGTTCATTTCGAACAAGGCTGGACCATAATGGTCTTAACCGAAAGTCAAAGCGTTTTCCGTAAAACGCTTGACTTTTGGCTATAAAAGCCTGTAAACGAAAATGCAAGAGCAAGGAACACTTACAAGAGGTTCCTAGAATGCAAGAGAACTATGTTGGATGCTCCTTTTAGCTAGGAACTTCCAGATGAGGGAGAAGAGTTATGATTTAGAAAGGTTCAAGTTCAAATGGTGAACTTGATCACCTATTTATAGTTGGAGAACTCAAGGGAGGTGAAGCCAGGTGTTTAGGGGTGTAAGAGGAAGCTTACAAGTTTCCCAAAACGTGGCATAGCAGTTTGGGAAGCCATGGTTTCGATTTTAATGGTTTTGGAGCTTTGTGTGGCAGCCAAGAAAAACTTTCTGCTGCAGACCCCTTCTCGCGCCCCGCGAGAGACCCAGGCCAGGTCTCTCGCGGCCCGCGACCGCCCTATGGCCATTTTCAAAGTTTGACACTTTAGCCCCTTAACTTTAAAAAGCTTCTAAAAACCTTTTTAAACACCTTTTTGGCACTTTTAGCCCTCCGTAGCCAATACTTGGCATACCCGGGATCATGCCCGGACATTGTCGAGCTCTCGGTTCGTTAAAAGGTCACTCAGAGGTATAAATTAACATTTTGACACTTTTAATCCCTCCATTATCCAACTTTTATATATTATTGGATTTAACCACTCTCGTCCAACAAGCAGGACATATGAGAGTTAAGACTACGTAAAGGATCACTCAGAGGCTCAGTATAAGCATGTTGACTCCGATGTCACTCAGAGGCTAGGCATGCTGACACAAAGGTCACTCAGAGGCTGAGTTTAAGCATAACAACACTAATGGTCATTCAGAGGCTATGTTTTATGCATAACGACACTAATGGTCGTTCGGAGGCTACGTTTTTATGCATGACGACACTAATGGTCATTCAGAGGCTAGGTTTATGCATGTTGACATCAGAAAGTCATTCAGAGACTCAGTTTGAGCATGTTATCACTTTTAGTCCATATTAGTCTTTTAATTGACTATATTAAAAATACAATACGTGTCACTATATTATTGGACACGATTTTCCAGGGTGTTACACCTTAGAACTGCTAGTGAGAACCAGCACTTCTAAGAATCCAAAACTTCTTGTCTTTGACTAGTTGAATTGATCTTCTACTCTTCAATCTTTGACTTTGGTTGACTTGACAGTTGACTTGTTGACTAACACTTTGACAATCCATCACTTTGTTGTTCTGTTCTCTATTCTTGAAGGCAACAATTATGTAGCAATAGTTTTGGCAGTTTTTTGAGAAGCCTTCAAAGGGGGAAACTACTGGATCAAGGGTTATGCTTCATCTTAGTCAATCAGGAAGAGAAGATGGTTCCCTTAGGTTTTAGCTTTCATCATCAGCAAATATTATATAACCTAACACCATCCCCTAAATCTGCTGATGCCAAAATCACACTTGTTGAAGCCTGCCTTTTATTCTTTTATTAGATGGAATCTTTTAGCCTTTCCCTGATCATCCCTTTGATTCCAAGTTCAAGGTTTAGGTTGGATCATCATCATAATATCTTTCTAAATCAAGGTCAAGCATGCCCTTGATGTCTTCTAGCCTTAGACTTTGGACTCCATACCCATCCACTGGATTCTAGAGTCATCTTCTCTAAAAATCTCCACATCATTTGAGTCCTTTATTGCTTTCCATCTCACAATTTTCGGTTAAGGAGATTGTGAGGCAAGTCTAAGACCTTAGTGGGAGCCACTGATTGAAGTGATAGATTTTGTGGATATTCTTTTGGATATTCCTCCAATGCAACTGTATAGGTTCCTATTACTGGATAGGTAAACACATGTGTAATATCAGGCATACAAGAAACTAACAATAGCTTTTCTTCTTCATCTAAGTCAACAACCTATCTTGCATAACCATGCTTTTCTTTCAAGTTTTTCAAGTAATTTTCCATGATTTTTGGATTGTAGGAGAAGATTTCCTAGGGTTTAAATGGAACAACAATAGACTCCTTCTTCTTTTCAGAAAGGTAGATCTTTGTGTTCTCCCAATCTGATCTTGGTGGGTACTTATTATGATTTCTCTTTTTTTGCATCCAGGTAGTATATATACTCTTTAGTCAGAGTAGACTCCTTCTACCTTACAATTGAGCTTTTGGGAGGCCAAATCATAAGAATCAGCTCTTGCTTCATCTTAAAGGTCTTTGCTGCCTTTTCTGGAGTTGGCTATCTTTTACTGCAAACTTCTAATTGGGAGGAGTGACCTTGATGCTTGGGTATGCCAACATCTTTTTAACTCTCGCAACTTCAATTAGCAGTTTCTATGCATTCCAATTTTGAAAGACATAGAAATTCTTCACAGGATAAGGAACATTCTTCTTGAGCCATTCTATGCTTTCTTGTTTGGAAACATTAGCCACTGATAGATGTTTGAATGGAGGGATTTGAGAGAGCTTTTGAGATTTCTAATACATGTGTTGTTCATAAGCTTTAATTTCTCTCATCCTTCTATCCATGACATATTGGGCATTTTTGTATATCATTTTGCCCTGATTCTCCAAGAATTCTTTGATAGCCTCCTCTTCCATCTTCTTTGAATTTTCATCATAATTTAATTTATCATCAATATTCATGGCAGCTTTGAAGTGACTTAATGAAGTTTAGGGAAGGAGGAGACTCTTTAGCAAAAGGCTATGTGAAAACCATTGTAGTCACAGGTTTTGTTTTTGTTGCTGTTGACATATCTTCAGGGTCATCTTGCAATCCCAGCTTCTTTTTCTTGATGGTTGAGTAGTTGTTTCCTTGAGAACTTCTGGTTTGCTTGTAACTACTGGTCCTGGTGAAACTACTAGCTTTTTACTAGACAGTTTACCAGTAGTTTTGACAACAGCTTGTTTAACACTAGAATGTGTCTTTGATGAAGATTTGGTTGTTTGTGGAGTTGATGTTGTTTGAGTACCAGCAGTTTTGCCTGGTCCAGCTGTTTATGTCTTCACTCTAACTGTTTGACTAGGACCTGTTGTTGTCATTTGAAACCAGTTGTTTGTCCTTTGGCAATAACTACTAATTGAACCTAAGGAGCTTGTCTTCTTTTAACTTCCAATTTTCAAGAGTTTTGGTGTTTTGAATCACGATTGGTGGACTCACGTCAATTTTAATATTCTTTGTGACTTTGAGGTCTTGTCTTGCAACACTTTCTTGAACCCTTTATCTTTTGGTCTGAGCTTTGACCTGAGCAACACTTAAACCTATTCTTTCTGCATGGTCTATATCACCAACATCAATCCTTTTTTTTCAATCATGGCCCCAACTCTTGCATCATCAACTCTTTTCTTGCATCTGTAGCTCCATCATTGATTATGTTACTTTGGTTTATCATCAAGTGCTGCTTTAAATGGCAATTAGTGTACTTTAGCTAGCAAATACACAAATAATGAGTGGGGGTGTCAATTTGAATAATGCTACCCAACCCTATCCGACGACTTTATCCCTTAGTTAAATGGTTACAAATCAAGTAACATCAACACAATTAAAGCATCACATAACAAAGCAATCATATATTTTTAATAGTTTAAAGAGCATGTTTTCCACCTCACATTAAAAGATAAACACAAGATAAAAAGGGGTTGCAAACTCACCGGTTGCATTGCTAAGTTCCACACCATAAGTTGCTAAGATTTATGAGAGGTCATCTGACGCGAAAGCTACAAAGTTCATGACGCGTATAAGGACTAAGTTGGATGAACCGATAAGCATTATGCTCAAAATTAATGGTTTCCGATGGTTTATATGATAAATCATAAGCTTTATATAAAGTATTGGTATTAATGTTGTCTAATAGTGTTTTAAGGTTTTGACATCAATTATATGTTAAATAAAGTTGTTCGAAAATAAGTTATTGTGTAAACAATACAGATCAGCAAGTTACTGGCGCATCAACTTCGAAGGCTAAGTTTTACGGATATTATTCAAATAGTATACGACCAAATAAAATTATCAAAATTTTTGGAGTTCTTACCAAATGACTCACTGATATCAAACATATTTTTTCTGTTAAAGAAGTTCGTAGAAATATCATCAAAAATCTCAAATCACCCAAAGGGAAAAACGGTAATTTTTTTGCGATAGTTTACGCCATATGCATTAGAAATTATGTGTTTGTGAATATAATGTGGGACCAGTTAGAACATTTTGGGCACCCGTAGGAATATTATCTATAAAATTCTTAAGTTATTTAGATTAACACAAATTTAGTTATGACTCTCGTAGTAGATCCAAAGTTTTTTTTTTCCCGAATTAGTTTTGGTATTAGTTTTCTCAAAATAAAAAAGTTTAACTTCCGGTTACAAAAAAAAGTACGAAACTTAATATCTAGATTGTAGACACATGGAGCTCAAGAATTAATCGATATGGTTGTTATTTGACCAAGTTATGGTTGAAACCAAATCAGATTTACAAATTGTTACGAAACTAATGTTGTTGTTTGAGTGTTTACAAGTTTTAACGCATTAAACGAGTATGATTCCTATTATGAGCGACCCCAACTAATTCATGGATACATGTTATCAACTTATATTTACATTAGATTTGGCTAATTAAAGGATTAGATCTTAGAAGAAAGATTTACTGAAAAATGTTACGGGTTAATGATGATTGTTCTTGATGACCAGATTGCTTCCCGACCTTGGAACTTCTTTAAGGATGATTTTTGAAGATAGGTTTAAGTCGGTTTATGATATGATTCTAAAGACTTAATGTATACAAAAGATTAGGATTAGGTTAACTTGGATTTTGAGGGTTGTTCTTGAGGAACCGAGTGTAGAAACTTGAAGATGATGATGCCTGCGATTTTTGGAGGGAAGAATGAAGTTGTTATAGCCGTGATTTGTGAGGTGGGAGAACAGGGGACTTCGAATCTCAAAATTTTTGAGGAGTTAGTGAGTTGAATCGGCTGACATGAGGTTGAAATTAGAACATGAATGCATGTAGTCGGAGTTACTTATAAATCCATTATTCTTAGAATCATTTATGTTAACCCGGTGAATATACGTAGTCGTCAATAAATAAAGTAGATCACAATGATTCTCAAATATTTAATGATAAAATTATTTGAACCCATTAGCATACACACACGCACACACATAAAGACAAGTGATATAAAAATGAGAAAAATCATACGAAAAATCCAGCTTGCGATACACACACCCAATGAGATTAAGAGAGGGCTTAGTTGTGTCCATTTACATTTGGTTTTAGAATTTAAACATATCATTATAATATGTTAGACACACGTTTATATTCGCATATCATTGTAACAATCAACCACACTTTATAAAATAACTTAGCCACATCATTATAACCCATATTTAAAAACATTATCTTTTCACAATAGCAATACGCTTGCTAAATTGCCATAAAGTTGAGGGACTTGAGTGAAAGTTACCATATAGTTCAGGGACAGCTCAACCAGGACTATCATCGCATTTGCAAAATACACGACCACTTCGCCGGTGACGGTAAATTTCTATATAATATTCTTTTTATAGAAATACATAAATTGTAATCTGTTTGCATTTGGGTCATTTGTATGTATTAAGTTGTTAATCTGTTATAAGCTTAACTTTTTTTATGTATTAAGTTGTTTGTGACATCTTTCGATTCAATTGAAGGTTACAGGGATTCAAATTACAGATATTAAGTTTCGATTTGAACTGCAATATCAATTCAAATTAGGGGTTTATTATTTCAAGCTCTTGGGTTTCCTTGTTTATTATTTATTTATTAATTTATTATATATATATATATATATATATATATATATATATATATATTGTTATTCTTTTTTATATACACGTTTATTATAAATTTATACATAAGATAATAGTGTGATGTTCATTCGGAACCAAACGGGGAACAATGTATTTAGCATATTTAAAATATCTTAAAAGTTCAACTTTTTAAAGAAATTTTGATGTTTTTCCTTATAAAAATGTGTAGAAGCTATTATAATAAAAAATAATTTTGTAAAAAAACTAACCTTTTTTAACTGTTTTTAAACATTTTTTTTATATTTTTAGTTTTTGAATTTTTTTATTAAAATTGGTTCTACATGTATTTATAAGGAAAAGTGCCGAAATATTTAAAAAAAATTATTTTTAACAAGTTAAGTTGAATTTTTAACATGTTAAATGTACGGGTCCCCAGTTCCCCATTTTTTAGTGTTCCCTAATAACTCTCCCCTAACATAATACATATTATTTAGTTATGTTTATCACGACATTATATAATAATAATAATAATAATAATAATGTGAATTTAATATACTAAATAAAAATTATATAAATAATAGGGCTCGTTTAGGCTGACAAATAGCTGGCTTGAGCTCGACAAGTTAAGCTTGGGATTGGGGACGTTTATTTAACAACCTTATTTTTAGGTTCGGGATCAGGCTTGTTTAAGCTCAGCTTGTTTTTAGGTTCAGGCTCGGGCTCGTTTAAGCTCAGCTCGATTTAAGCTTTTAACAAGCCAGTCTCGGGTAGCTCACGAGCGGCTTGGGTTGTTACACCGCTAAATAAGATCCGTTCAGATGCTTGATTATGAGTCATTGTTTGCTGTCTGTAGATTAAAACATGGGGGAGAAGAAGAAGAAGAAGAGTGCAACAATGCTCATCAGACTGGTTTCTGCAGCAGGGACTGGTTTTTTCTATGTGAAGAAGAAGAATCCGAGGAAGATACAAACCAAGTTAGAGTTCAGAAAGTATGATCCGCGTGTCAATCGTCATGTCCTGTTCACGGAGGCCAAAATGAAATGATTTCGATACAATCTAGATACTAAACGCATTAATCTTTTCTCATTTTGTATGATCATGATGAACTATGCTTCTGTCACTGTCTTTTTATAGCATGTAAGCCACTGAGTTAAAACATTTAGTTTTAACCCTTGTTTTAGTTGAGTATTGAATTGGATATGAATATGAATCTTTTTGGTTAGAGTTTGGATGCTTGAAGCATTTAAAGACTGTTAAAATGGAAATGAGTTGAACCCGTTAAACGGGTTGAAACTTGAAAGTGACTTTAAATGTATTCGCTATCTGCAAAATCCGTCAAATTGTTTTATTACCAAAATTTTATTGTCGTGCGAAAAGAAAAGAACATGTTTTTGGTTTGGCCCAACCAGAGTCGTCTAAATCATTACTTGTTTTGACCCAAACCTGTTTTGACTTGTTACTTAATCCGTCTGTTCACGTGTGAATGACGAATCATTCATCTATGAGTATACAAACAAATAGTGTTTGGACACAAATACAAAGTCACCATCACCTCCACGCAGCTTACACAATCCAGCCAAAAAAAAAGATTGAGATTTTACGCTCGTAGATGAGTCCAAACTCGGCCTTGCAAAGCCAAGAACGCGGGCCCCTTCGTAGTTATCAGTTTTCAGATTATATCTGCAGGTGATTATGTGTGTGAGTGTGTCATCTTGGCACTTCATTGTCTTGTAGAGCCATCATTTTCTTTATCTTTTTTACTCTCCTGGTCATAACTAATAACCATGTCAAGCACTAGACTAACCGAAGTTGATAGCCGAGATTTTCATCGAGCAAAAGCCGATTTTGACCAAACCAAAGCTGGAGTCAAAGGAGTCCTAGACTCTGGGATTTTGAAAATCCCGAATATATTCATCCACCCACCGGAGAATTTACTAAAAAGCCCGTCTTCTGGAGCAAGCGATCTAGACCTGCAAGTCCCGGTGATAGATCTCAAAGGCTTTGAAGGAGGGAAAGAAGTCAAAGAAGTCAAAGTTGGTGAAATTCGGGAAGCGTCAGAACAGTGGGGGATTTTTCAACTGGTTAACCATGGGATTCCGGTTAGTGTTCTGGATGAAATGATAGAAGGCGTGCGAGGGTTTCACGAGCAACCCAATGAGGTGAAGATGAAGTGGTACTCGCGTGAATACGAGCAACATGTTAGGTTTTACTCTAATGGTAGTCTTTATGAGTCGAAAGCGTTTAATTGGAGGGACACGGTTTCTTGTCACCATGCTGATGGTGCACTTGATCCTAATGCGATACCGCAAGTTTCCAGGTATTACTCGGTTAAGGGCGAACTGTGTGAAAATGTGATCAACTTTGATCAAACTTGGCTCAAGATTTTACATCCTTTTTAGACCAGAAACACCATCAACTTTTCAAAAAGTTTGATTAAAGTAACTTCAAATTGTTTAGAGTAAAATGCCATTTTCGTTCATGAGCTTTGGTCAGTTTTAGGACTTTCATCCAAATGTTTGTTTTCCGCATCCGGATCCAAAAGGTTTGAACTCATGCCATTTTCATCTGGCTCGTTAACTCCATCCATTTTTCTCCGTTAAGTCAGGAGTATTTCCGGGTCATTTTTGTTAGCTAAAAGGGTTTTGAATACTTGTACATAGAGTGAAAAAGACCGAATTACCCTTTAAGTTAGCAAAAAGACGAAAATACCCCTGACTTAACAGAGAAACTGGATGGAGTTAACGAGCTGGATGAAAATGGCAAGACTTCAAACCTTTCGGATCCAGACGAGGAAAAACAAACCTTTGGACGACAGTTGCAAAACTGGCCAAACCACAGGGACGGAAATGACATTTAACTCATTTTTTTTTATATAAGGTAATAAGATGGTAACGGGTCAAAAATGATGACACTCGACATTTTGGTAATCTTGCACACACATATTTACATACCCTTTTAGCGTTTTGCAGGAGCGCGATACAGAACTACATGGAACGGATCATAAATCTAAAAAACACACTAGCAGAGTTACTATCAGACGCTTTAGGACTCCACACTAAGCACCTAGAAAGCCTGGATTGCATGAAAACCGCAACGCTCTTGTGCCATTATTATCCCCCTTGTCCCGAGCCAGACTTAACTCTAGGAGCAACGAAGCACTCAGACCCGTCATTCCTGACCATTCTTCTTCAAGATAGTATCGGTGGTCTTCAGGTTTTTCGAAACGGTCAATGGGTGGATGTGAAACCGGTCAAAGGGGCTCTCATAGTAAATATTGGCGATCTTATGCAGGTAAATGCAAGCATGAATATAGTTTTGGCTTGTTGCTAGGGGTGGCAAAATGTGGTTGGGTTATGAGTGAAAACAAATAATTTTTTTGGACTGGTTATGGCAGCCCAAAAAGACTTTTTGTCCATAAGTTTTAAATTTTTATAAATAACCAATGTGTTTCTTGTGCCATTTGACCCGTTTTACTTTTAGCCAACTTTTATTTATTCTATTTTTTTTACTGACGTGTTATAAATAAAACATAACCTGAATCGACCTGTTTATAAACAAATATATTGAAATTGCCATCTCTAGTATTTCGACTACTCGCTTAAGTTTTTTTATCGTATTTGTGTAAACGTATGTCATTTACTCAAGGGAAAATGGGCGGGTCAAAGAAGTTGCATAATAGATCAAGATGGTAAATTTTTGGACGGGTCTAGCTGGCCCGAAACACTTTTTCTCCAAAAGTTTTGAACTTTTGTAACTAATCAGTATGTTAGATATGATTACAAAAAAGTTATATTTTTTCAATAATAATATAATTACTAGAGTATAGTAGTTTATGAGGTTTTATGCATTAAAATCACACATTGCATCACTTTCTGAACTTTTAGTTTTATGTGTTCGACCCGTTTGAGATACAACATAACCGAATCTTTTTTTTAAATAAAAAATAACTTGAATCAACCCATATATGTGTGTAGCTCGTTAGCAACGACAAGTTTAAGAGTGTGGAACATAGAGTGCTGGCTGCGCCTATCGGGCCGCGAATATCTTCTGCATGTTTCTTTTATCCAAGTACTGCTAATAACTGTAAGCCCTATGGACCCATAAAGGAGCTGATATCAGAAGAGTGTGGGCCTATATACAGGGAGACAACCCATAAAGAATACATGTCTTGCTATAGATCAAAAGGACTAGATGGTACCTCATGCCTTTCCTACTTTAAGCTGTAGAAATGTAGCTTGTGAAGCAGTTGTTGGGAGTGTTGTGTTAGCTACAAATAAATTGAATCATTAGCAGGTAGACTCATTTAATAATATATAAACTATGATTATTTCAGTTTAATTAGCAAGAACACCATTATATAGTACATATTCATTGCTGTATCGCTGACCCGTTGTGGTTGTAAAAATCCTGCCTAGGTTCCCCGAGTAATGGCCGATTAATCGCTAGGCAATCAACGGTGGTCCTATTCCGGCCAAATCGCTACCAAACCTTATAAATTACCTCAAATTACTTAATAAATGGGTAAACGAGGGTTAAAACATGTTTACTTGAAAAAAATACATATAAAAATGGGTGCATATATATAAAACTAGTGTTGTAAAAATCAGGAGTAGTCTGTGATTAATCGCTAGTCGGCCAGTAATTGTGTAATTTTTGGTTAATCAATCCATCAATTGGTAGTCGACTCTAGTCGGCCGGCCGAAAATCGGCGGTTCCAGCCAAAAACATGTAAATTTCGGCCAGTTTCCAACCAAACCATGTGAATTCCAACAACTATTCTTGTATACTTAAAAAATGAGTTGAGGAGAGGGGGTACTTAAAATGTGTACTTAACATAAAACTAAAAATTATAGATAACAATCCCAATCTGATTAATCATGATTAATCGCTAGCTAGTACCTCGCCCTAACGCTTTTTACAGCCTTATATAAAACTTAAAATTACATATAAAATTCCCAATCCGAATAACTTCGATTAATCGCTAGTCGGTACCGGCGATTCTTACAACACCGTGGCCGATAGCCATGGTCAAACTCAAATCACCAACCTTGTGGCCATCTCCCTTTGGGGTCGAGCTTGGGCAACCATCTTCTTTTCTTCGGTTTAGCACGCGATGCGCTGTTCTCCTTATCGGGCCATATCAAGTTTAACAAGAATCCCTTTCGATACAATTTGTGGGTTTGACTTTGACGTTGACTTTGATTTTGTGGTGAGTTTCCGAACACATGTTGATGGGTATGAAAGATTTCATGTTGTCTTCTGGTGGTGATGAACCTGATATAGCTTTGTTCTAGTGATTCTTGGGTTATGTCTCTTGCTAACAAAGGAGATGATCCACCCCAATTATTGGTGGTGCCTAAAGATGAAGCTGGATGCTGGGGTGATCTGAATTCCAACAATTCTCTTGGTCTCATATCTTCAAAGATCCACAATTCTATACTGGATGTTATGTAACTGCAAAAATGGAGGTAAACTGGTGAAGCAAAAGTGTTGCAAAAGATTGGGTTTTGAAGGTTTTTATAATAATCAAAGTGTCATAAAGTTTGACCTTGAAACATAAAGGTTGACCTGGGCCAACTATTTTCAAATGGAGAATATTTATTTTACAAAGAAGTTAAATGAAATGTTATATAAAAAAGCTTCAAAATATATAAAATAAAATGATAAGAAAATTTATTTATATATATATATATGGGAAGGTTCATTTGAAAAGAAATTTAATGTGAGAAGAAAAAAAAGAAAGAGCATAATGGTAAAACATTAAATAGTTTATAACCCCTCTCATTAATTATGTTATCTCTCATTAATAAAGCAAAAACATTTTATCCTACACATTTCAAAATTTATCCTACACATGTCTTACATTTACCGGAATTTACCCTACACACATGTAAATTTACCTTACACATTTCAAAATTTATTCTACACGTACTAAAATTTATCCTACACATGTCGAAGATTGTCTTACACCATAAATTATTTTATCTTGAAAGAGTATATGAAAAGATATGAGTTACAAGTTTAATTAATTAGCTAATTAATGACAAGTATAGATTTACTTATATGCTCTTTTTCATATTAAATACACACATTAAATGAAGTAAATGGAGAATATCTATTGGTTTAAAATTTATTCTTTTTATTTTTACAAAATTTTTCTTCTCATTTGAACTCTCTACTATATATATACACATAACATAATTTTTTTTTAATTTTCAGGCCTTCAAGAGATTTGGGCCTAGGGTGGTTGCCCAGCCTGCCCGGCTCTTTAAGTCGCGCCTGACAATGGTGGTGTTGAATAAATGAATTGTAGTGGTTGATTATAAAAAAATATAAAGGAATATTCTAAACACAAAACAAAATTTATTAGGTTTTTGATCAGTTTATCTAACATGTAGCATTGTCAACTTAAACATAGCCTATATAATAAATAACTTAAATCAAACATGATTCATTTAATAAATGACTTCATCTGTTAAACTGTTTAATAGCTTTAAGAAATGCTCATCCAATTTTTAAGAGAATTTAATTAAAAAGGTGTTGAAACATAGAGTTTGATATTTGTCTTATAATTATTTTTCTCCCACAATTGATTTTTCAAATATGAAAGTAATTTCCGTATGTTTATGATCTATTATTATTCAAAACTTTATTCATAGTTCTGAGTACTCATTTTCTAATTATTTACATGTATTCCTCTAGTCTCGAGTTAAATATATAAATCAAGTTTGTTAATCGAGAATGAGATATAAGAAAACTTAAACAATTATCAGACATCAGTTAAAAAGTATCATTTAACTTAGAGTAATTGGCATCATTTAAAAAATATCATCAAATCTTATTTATATTCGTGAATGAACATTAAACGGGTCAATCTGAATACCATAAAATTTTAAAAAGACCTGACACCGCTTGAGCTTGAATATTCAGCCAACAAACGCAACAAGTTGGACATCCCTGCTATCAAATATGTATAAAAATCAAGTTAATATATAAATTACATAAAAGTGTGTCGTCTCGCTTTCCAAGATTTTAATATGGCAACAACAATGAGAGATATGATGAGAGAGAAAGAGATAAATCAATTATATGCTTAGGTTTTGACGATGGCAACAACAAGATTTGGTTCATGTAATTTATATTATTATTGTTTACAAATCTGAAATATTTTATAATTTTAATATCAATGTTTCTATTTTATTATAATTTTACTTTATCATACTAACTCTATCTATATTATAGTTAAGCCAAGTCACATGATATGCATGTGCTAGGGCAAACTCAGAAATAACAAAATATTCATGCTATATGATAAAAAGTTAAAACAGTTTTTTAAATTATATAAATAGCAAATCATGTACGTGATCATAAATGGTTGTATGTAGAAAGCCAAACTAGACCTCTTGGTCTTAAGTAAAATCGAGAACCGTACGTTTATACGGCATACCACCAATTCATTTACGAGCTCATAAACCGTACCTTCTGGCGTAACTTTCACTAGGAGTGTCTTCAACGTTTTCCATTTCTTATCGTTGTGACCCACAAAATATACTGGTAGTATATGGGGTTTCAACATATGCTTTTTTTCATAGACTATAAGCATAAAACATTTTGGTCTGCACACTTCCTTATCTCTTTGCTATATTATATAAACTAGGAAATTTTATAAATACGATTAAACAAAAAGTTTGAACTACTTACAAAATATTCAATAGTCCAAACTCAATCTCATGTACCATCGTCAAAAAGAAAATAGCATAATAAGAAAAAAGCTTGGCTAGTAATTAAAACAATAACAACATGTTAAATAGTTTTAATTTATTACGTAGTTCGTGGTACCCAATTTTTTTATTTATTTGCTTTTGTTAATATGCTTCACGTGTTTATGCAAGAAGAGAAAAATAAGCAATATATACTTATTGTCGTGAGTCCATGTAACCATCCAAGTCATTTCATCGATTAAGAAATCGGAACACCAAGTGTCACTATATTCTTTCTACATATCATAAGTTTAGAAAAATATTAATATTAATATCTAAAACGTTATAAATAAGTGTTACCAAACATGATATAATTCGTGCATACTCAATCTTCTTTTTACCATGTGAAACTAAATGTTAAATATTGTAGGTAATTTGATAATTTTTTTAACACAAGATAAAAAACAAAAACAAATCTATGCATGTGGATTTTCTTAAAAAGTTTAGAATATGAGAACCCAATTAAGATTCAGATTCTTTTTGTTTTTATACGTATTTATTAAATATCTAAGTATGTTCGTAGGAAAACAAAAAGAATCTAGATAGTTAGTATAACTAATCTAGAGTATAGTTACAACTTAATAATGATATGAACCTACATATTTATCTGTAGCTAGGATATATGAGTTTTGTAATAGAGTTAACTTGTAAATTTTAGTTTTTTTATGGAATGGTGACTTTTTTGTTTTTAAATTGGAGAGTTATGTAGCCTCACTCCAGTCAGACTATGTTGTCTTAATTGGGTCCACATTGGTTTCAGAGTTTGGTTTGGGCGTTCCCCTAGAAAACCATAGAGCCCGGCTGCCACTTGACAGTCGTCGTGCCATCACAAGAGTAGAACTCTCTAGTGTAACATACGGTCGGGATACGATTTGACAAACTCGCATAAGGCATAGCTCAAATACTTTATTGCCTTAACCGACCAAAAGTGACACAAGCGTGGACCAAACTTGGGTCTCCACGGGAGAATCCAAGCCTTCTGCCACTAGGCATACAGCTGGCTGCCACTTGACATTCGTTGTGCCACCACAAGAGTAGAACTCTCTAACGTAACATACAGTCGGGATTCTAACTGACAACCTCGCATAAGACCTAGCTCAAATCCTTTATTGCCTTAATCCACCAAAAGTGACACAAGTGTGAATCAAACTTGGATCTCCACGGGAGAATCCAAATCTTCTACCATTAGGCCAGAAGTGGTAGACTGTAAGGTTTTAGTTAATGGATTAAACGAAACCGATACTTTCCGATATAATTTTGGAACCGCGATGCTTTAATTGGATCGACCTAGGAAAAAATATGGACAGAAATAATCAAAAGGTGATGGCCAAGTTCCAGTAGGATTCATTTTCGCTTTGTATCTTGTTGAGGGATAAAAGAGGTTGGAGTTATTATATGTTAGGATTTTCTGCATGGTCTACCTAAAAGTTGGCATGTATGACTGACACGTTAACTTATCGAATGCGAACGATAAAAGAGGTTGTGTTTATATTTTTCTTTTTTTATTTTTCGCTTTGAACCTTAACACATAAAACACCAACATACTTTCTAATTTCTTATCAAAAAGTATTTCAATCTAATCTATGCTATATAATAAAAGAAACCATTTGCAGGAAACTTATAATCATATTAGGCCATGTCTTATGGATAATTACTATTTTAGTTTAATAATTTGTTCTAGTTAACTATAGATAATTATTAATTTAAATTTAATGTATACTACTCATTTATAATATTGTTTATTTGAATTACTTATTACTTTTATATTTATCTATTTACTTCAGATTAAAACTTAGTTATCTAATTTGACATTAACTATATATTTGAAAGTTTTGTTTAGTTTGGTATCAAATAGATTTTATAAATTTAAAATAAAATTAACTAATATTATTTATCATTTATACATGTACAAAGTTTTAAATAAAGGATAAAATTTATTGAGAATTCGTTAACAAATTTTGCTACAAAAGAATAATCTATTTATATCAATCTAAATCTATATCTATACTATACAATATAATAAAACATTAATGTGTGACATCTGTCGTTCATTGTAGGTATTTATTTTATGATTTTTTCGCCTCACTTCCAAACGTATCTTATATAATTAAATAAATAAATGAATAAGGAGTTAATATTAAATTATATCCTACTTTAAATTTCGTCTAATAAAATATTATCCTAAAATTTAAATTGTTAATTTAAAATATTTTTAAATAAAAAAAATTATTTATCACGAAACCAAACTTTGTATTAATATATTAAATAATTTTATTTTCATTACTAGAAAAAAATATTATAAATTTTCTTACATAATTTATAAATCAATTTGTCAGAATTGGTGCCAACATTTTATCACTCAATGGCTGCTGATTTGCTTCTTGAATAACGTATCTTCTTTTCAAGAACCATCTTCACAATTGCCTTATTCATCGCGTATCGAGTATTATCCATTAGTATATTGAAAGATATGACTTTTTTATTATTTGTGTATATAAAATTAGATTTATTAAACCCGTGTAATACACGTGGTTTTTTTAAGATATACCTTTTTTTATTATTTACTATACAAAATTACATTTATTCGAACCGTGTAATGCATGAGGTTTTTCAAGATATAACT
The DNA here is from genome assembly GCA_947069175.1 of Scalesia atractyloides. Taxonomy (NCBI): domain Eukaryota; kingdom Viridiplantae; phylum Streptophyta; class Magnoliopsida; order Asterales; family Asteraceae; genus Scalesia; species Scalesia atractyloides. The sequence goes on along the minus strand of CAMTDV010000026.1, from coordinate 5,043,789 downwards.
TTTTATTATTTGATATATCAAATTAGATTTATTTACTATACAAAATTACATATATTCGAACCGTGTAATACATGGGGTTTTTTTAAGATATAACTTTTTATTATTTGATATATAAAATTAGATTTATTCAATTCGTATAATACACAAGGTTTTTTAAGGATATATATATATATATATATTGATATTTAGTATAGAAAATTATATTTATTCAACCCGTGTAATACACATATTTTTAAAGATGTAACTTTTTTATTATTTGGTAATATAATATTACATTTATTCAACTCATGTAATAAATGAGGTTTTTTAAAGATGTATTATTTTATTATTTAGTAAACAATATTATATTTATTCAACCCGCGTAATACACGTGTTTTTAAAGATATAACTTTTTTATTTGGTATATAAAATTATATTTATTTAATCCGTACAATATGGTTCTTATAGATATACCTTTTTATTGTTTAATAAAAAATTACATTTATTTAACCCGTGTAATAAAGAGATTTTTTTAAAATATATTATTTTATTATTTAGTATATAAAATTCATTAATATAACATGTATAATACACATGGTAAAACCAAGTTTTCATATATTAAAGTCTCTAAAACATGTAGAGAAAATACACCAAAAATCTCTCAAACGAACTTTTGCTATATGAAAGTCTATAAACTTATCCAAAATTTGTGAAGAAAAAGAATATTTATAAGAATAACTTGTTACCTCTTTAAGACAATACGAAATGAAATTAAATCTTGTTGCAAAAAGAAAAAAAAAAGAACTAGAGGTAACAAATCATTATTTCTAATATTCTTTTCACAAATAGTGCATTTTTGGGTCGGTTTGGGTGAAAAATACATGAAAGAACTCTATTTGAATCGGATTGAAACTGGTTTAGGTCATAAACATCTAAAATAATTAGGACGGATTGAAACCAGTTTGGGCAATGAAAGAGGGAACCCATGTACAAACAGGCGGATTGGGTCGGTTGGAATCGATTTGGCTCAAATTAGTTTGGTCGGGTCAGGTGGTTCCAAACCGGTTTTGTTGTCCAAGAACATAAACTTATCAACATCAAAGCTTATCCCAATTTCTTCCAAGAACATAAACTTGCAATTCAGTATTAATCATGTCAGATCAAGAATATGAAAAAGTTCATGTTGAATGGGTGAACCTGACTCATTTATTAAAGGGAGTACCATCATTTAAGACTTTATTTGATATAGAGGATTTCTAAAGAGTTGCAAACTGCATTCACATGACAAAAGTAGCAGATTGTACATAGAAACCTATATTAAAAAAAAAAAAAAAACTAAACCTCGACTTAAAATTAGTTATGTTAGTTAGCATTCGATAGTCTTGTGCGTATCGACTCCGGGCTTGATATTTTGTTAACACTGCAAATGAAGAAGATTTTGTCAACAAAAGAAACATCAAAACAAAACATAATATTATGTTGTGCAAAAGTGATCTTACCATATCAAAATATCACCACTAGATGTAATTTTCTCATGAATCCATTCAGGAGCAAATTCTTGCAACAATCTGAGCTGTTCATCAGCTTCTCCTATAAACAGTAAAAACCACATCGAAGAGTTTAGGTAACCCTGCAATCATCTGTTTCCTCCATTTAGCTAGCCTGTGAGATTTCTGGATTATTCTTTCTCCTCTAATGCTTTCAATTCATTTGCTCTAATCTGAATCAAATACAAACACACTTCAGTACACTCACATGTACTAAATTCAGTAACATGAATCAAATAATGTGCGTATAAGTTATTATATCGACGTTACCGATGCTAGAAGATCATCCGAGAGGACATCATCATCATCATCATCATCATCATCAGGGGATACCCTTTTGACAGGTGGTGTTCTATTCTTCACAGGAGTATCAAACGTTATCGATCTCTTTCCACTTGCACGTCTAGTTAATTTACTAGGCGACATAACCGAACCCTCTTCATCGGGGGTCATAAAACACTTAACTGGCCGTGCGGTTTGTGCAGGTGTGGCACTAAATGGAGTCGAAACAAGCTTAACCGGAGTCCCATCAATCGCAAATCCCTTAACCGGTGTTTCAGGCAACTTATTAAACAATTTCACCATGGACTCAACATTCGATACACAATCAGAAGCCACTTCATGGTCAGCCCGAGTTTCAGTAGTCAAAACCCTAGACTCTTGGTTAACAAGTTCTACATTTTCTGTCAAAATTTGTTTCGAAAACCGCCTTTTGAAAGATGGAGGCATAATAGATGCTGCCACTGGCTGCTGTTCAGAACCTGTTGATGAAATATCATCAACTGAATCCACATCAACCTTTTGAACTGCATTTGTATAAGAGGGTTTGTTCGATCGACTAAACGGTTTGGGTAACTCCCTCTCCGGAACATCATCTCCCTAATTAATAACAAAACTAGCATCATTAAACAATAATCTAACTTCTAACCCAATAATCACAATATACACATACAAAATATTCAAAAAGATATATGAATAACTGAATATAACTAACTACCTCAGGATTGGATTCACAGAAACCGGAAAGCCTGGACCGAAACAATTTACTCAGCAACCACTATCAGATCTCAGGTTCTCATCATCATGAACAACATCAAAATTCAAACTGATTTGAAGATCCGGTTTCAAATAACTGGTTCGATCATCGCGAACGAGTATCTTCTTAATCTCAATCGCCTCAGGTAATATAAACATAATCTGAGCTAGATGACTATACCCAAAACTCCTATACAACAATCAAACCATAACAAAACAACCAATCAGTAAATTAGGGGTGTGCAAAAAACCGAATTAACTGAACCATAACCAAATTAACCGACAAAACCGAACCGAAAAAACCGAACCAAATAAAAACCGGTGGGTCGGTTAATGGTTTTCTTAAGACCGAAAGTAGCGGGTCGGTTATGGTTATCAATGTTTCCATACCCGCCATAACCGAACCGACATGTGATAAATCTTTGTAGGATTTAGGACTTTTCTCAAATTTTTTTTAATATTTGATGTTTTTGATTAAATACTTTTAGTATTTATGGTTTAATATTTGATGTTTTTGATTAAAAAAATTTAGTATTTATGGGTTATTTCATATTGTTTTGCGGTTTTGGTTGAATATTTATTTGAATTTATGGAATATATCATACCAATTTATATATTCGGTAATAATCTGCATTAACATTATAGATTATATGTATTTTTTAATACTATGTAGTATACTAATATATACAAATATACAATAACAATTTATTCCATGTTAAAAAAAGTAAGCTATTTTCAGCTAGGCTAAATACACGGTTAACCACCCACAACCGACCCGCTATAACCACCAAAACCGATTAACCATAACCTCCATAACCGATCGGTTATGGTTATCCATCAACCGACATCATAGTTATGGTTATGGTTTTAGGCCAAAACCGACCCATGCACACCCCAAAGTAAAATAGTAATAATAATTCATTACAAATTATTATTTTGTATTATTGTATACCTATCGGTTAAGCTCTGAACCATTCGACTGATGTTCGCAAATGTCGGCATCGATCGTTTCAGTGCAAGCAGCCGTACAGAAGACCCCAATCTATCGAAAAACGTACACAACATTTCGTACCTACAATCGCATTAACAGAATGCATCATCAGTGTTTAATAATTCTATTAGACAAAAAAAAATATTGATTTTAACAACAAAGCTTACTTCTCCGGAAGCGATTTGGCTGTTTCGGGTGAGGGATCAGAGGATGCTACCGGATCTGGAGCAACCCGAAGCTGTTTGGCGGCTGCTTTGACTTGATTGACAGAGCGGAGTGAGTGACGGCGCGTGAGGGGTCTTCTAGGCGCGTGTGATGGTTTTTCGGGGGTTTTGAAGATCAACCGGCTCTGATCGGGTGCTTTGTCGGATGAATGTGGGTTGTTTATGGAGGATTTTAAGGGTTTTTTGGATTTGAATGAATTGAAAGCTGATGAATCCATTTTTTTTTGCAGGCGGTTTGTGTTGATGTGGGGAGATTGTTGAATATATTGATGGAGAATTTAGGGTTTTTTTTTTGGCGCGAATGTGGTGACGTGGTGGCGCCAAATCAGACGTGGACGCGGGAGGGGTGAAGTTTGTAAGTTCTTGTGGTTTGTTTTGGACCCTTGATTTTTGAGTTTGTACAGATTTGGACCCTTGGGTTTTGAGTTTGTTTATGTTGGAATGGAAGTATGTTATGGGCCGTAACAAATGGAGAGATATTTATGTTATTTTATTTGCTAAAACTAAATTGCTTTTAGACCTCCTGATTTAAAAAAAAAAAAATTAATAGCTTTTAAGTCTTGAAAAAATAAATTAAGTCAATATTGTATAACGAGATGTTTACGTATTCATAAGAAAATACTAGTTAATTAGCGTACACTAATACTTACTATAGATGATTGTAAAAACTAAATCAATCGATAAAACGCAAAATACCTAAGTATGCACAAATACTAGTAAATTAGCGTATACTAAACTTACTATATATGATTGTAAAAACTAAATCAATCAATAAACGCAAAATACCTGAGTATACTCTTTTGATATAATTCTTAGTATCAATACTGAACTTTAGAACCAGTCAAGTTTTTCTATTATAAACCAACCAAGTCATTCAATAAACGCAATATACCTGAGTATATTCTTCGATATAATTGTTGTATCAGTGACAAACTCTTGAACTATACAAGTTTTTCTATAGGAAGCCAACTTCTTTGTGATTGTGATGTGGGGAGAAAAGATATTTAGATTATAATAAATGAAAATGCTTTACAAATGTTTAGAACCCTTCTCTCTATATGCATACTGCTTTCAAATAATGACCATTGGCATTAATACTCGATATTCTCATTTTGGTATAATCTTCAATTAGTTAGCCGTTGGCTAATCCAAAATTAATGCTCTAAATCCATCCATATCCCATCCCAATTCTATTAGCCCAAAATTTATAGCTCATTGGGCCTAATTTAATCCAAAACACTCGCATTTATTTACTTTCATTGTGGCTGCATAATTAACATTTAAAAAAGAGTAAATATTGGCTTTCGGATAACTAGTTCCGTCCAAGAATCTAAGTTTTAACAAATTCTTCCCTATGGTTTTAATTTTTTAACCTTTTCTATCCAAATCAGGGTCTCAAATACAATATATATACTTGCAATACACTGTCATTAATTAATAATACCTGATTTTTAGGGCATCATACCTGCAATACAAAAAGTATTCCCAGCAGCTGAGCATAGATTTTGTTTGAGGCATATACACGAGAATATGAAGTCAACATGGAGAGTTGATGTGTAAAAGGATCTATTATGGAAAGCAACAAGTGCAACATCAATTTTTTTTTTTTTTTTGACAAAGCAATGGATGAAATAAAACAAGAAGATGCTTCTTTACATGAATGGCTATTAAACATACCAGCAAAGCACTGGGTCAAAGCTTATTTCACTAGTATGCCTTGTTTGACATGTTATTTTTGTATGGTCTTTTGTGGTTTGTCTAAAAAGGTTCTATAATTTTGTAAACAGGAAGAGCAAAATGTGATATACTCTTGAACAATCTGTGTGAAGTCTACGTGATGAAAAGGATTATGGTGGTGAACCAAATGATTTCCAAAGCTAAAGGTCCCCTAACACCAGCTGCAACTGATGCATTCAATGAAATAAAACATGATGCTGCATATTACACTCTTACCTTGGCTGGTGTGAAGAAATATCAAGTAGGGGCCTCGGGGTATAACCCGGTTGCAGTTGATATGAACAAGAAAACATGTTCTTGTAGGAAATGGGAGCTCACGGGCATGCCTTGTAAGCACGTAGTAGCAGTAATATGCATGGCTCAAAATGGTGAAAACGTAGGCATTTCTGAAAAAAGGATATCCGAGGTATATTGGCTTGATACCTAGAGAAACGTTTACAAGCATACAATTGAACCTGTTAATGGAAGAGACTTTTGGACGCCATCAACCTGCCCAACAGTTCTTACACCTCCAAAGCACCATACCCAAGTTGGTAGGCCAAAAAAGAAGACGAGGAAGTCTACAGTCGAGTTGGCTGATAAGGTTGGAAAGGGTGGTAAGCTAACCAAAAAGGGGGCCTCTGTCAGCTGTGGTAAATGCAAAGGAGTAAGGCATAATTCTAGTTCTTGCAGTGGTTAGGAAGTTCACAATCTATTCGTCAAACTCAAGCCGAACCAAAGATGAAGGGTAACGTGGCAAAACAAAAAGAGCTATCGTGACTTGTAAGGTGTGCAACGAAAGGGGCATAACTCAAGGTCTTGCAACTCAAAGAAAGTTTATGGAAGAGCTCCACCACCAACCAAGATCATGTAGTTTGTTTTGGTATTTTGGTTATCTTATGAACCTTGTTGGTTATGTTTAGAATATTATCGATTTGGTTATCTTTTGAACCTTTTTGGTTATGTTTAGAACATTGTTCTTTTGGTTGATGTCGGATGATGATATGTAATATGTTATGTTGGATGATGATATGTAATGGGTTAATTGAAACTGCTAGCTTTCATGTTTTAAAGTGTTCGTTTTGCTTTGTTTTTTCAGTATGCACATTTGCAGCACATTAGTCAAATTGCACAATTTCCACCCAGTTCAACAAGAATTTTATTAAAATGGTAAAAAATAAACCCATAAAAACTAAATCAAATCTGCAAATATACACTTACAACACAAGAATGAAACCGACGACCTGGATTGGATCTAGTCCACGATGTGAGAAGTACCGTTCCAAATCCACATTTGCGTTGGCCATTGGAAGGGGATCGATGAGAGAAAGAGAGAGATAAAGTTACGGTTTTATAAAAAAACTCAGTTTTATTTTGGATATAAATTGAGGAAGAAATACAAATGGACAGAATTGCCCTTTAGTGTGAGTACGAGTTAATTTAAAATTAACTCTAATTAGTAATTTGAATGAAAAGGGTTAAAAATTAAAACCGTAGGAAAGAATTTATTAAAAATTAAATTTTTAAACAAGACTAGATAAAATAAACAAACCTCACGGACGAAAAGCGATATTTACTATTTAAAAAAAATACAAACAATCAGAAAAAAAAACAAGGAGTAATTATCATCATCATAATCATAATCACCAAGTCGTCGTCATCTTGTTTGTTAAATAAAAAATTCTAGAGAGACACAAAACAAAAGCTTATTGGACTAAAAGAACACTGCAGCATAAAAAAAACACGAAGGGCAAAATAAAAATTCAATCTTTTTCATCACGCAATCACCATCAAGATTTCTCTTTTCTGATTCCAATCGTTTCTTTTCAGTCGATTGCTTCTGGGGTTTCAGTGTTTCATCCGATTGCGTATTTTGCTGGGGTTTACACTTCGAGTTTCTTCAACAAACGATCCTTTGTCGCTTGGGTTTCCTATAGGTAAACTGCTTTAAAGTTTTGAATTTTATGATTTTTAGCAATCTTTTTGCTTGTTTTGTTGTTGCCCAAGTGGAATTTGTTTAGTTTTTGATGTGGGTTTAATATGATTACAGCTGATTTTGCCCCAAATCTTTGGTAAGTGTGTTCTTGATTGAATTGGTTAGTGATGTTATATATTATTTTAGTGGTGTTTCGTATTTAGTGATTTTATGATCATTTTCCCCAAATTTGAATGTTACAGTAGTGTTAAGAGAACTTATGGGTGCCCTTTGGTTCTTGTTTTTGTGAGAATGTGGTAAAGATACTGTTCATATGGAAGTAGTTTTGGAGATGGTGAGTGATACTTGTAGCAAAGAAGCCTGTATATAGTTAAAAACAACATTCGTTAAGTGTTAGTATCGCTACTATATAGAAACATAAAGGAATATATGCGACAAAGATTTTATTGCTTGCCTTTTAGAGTCAGAATAATAATCAGATTTGGAGAGCCTGTTAGAAATTGCCATAAGAAACATACTTGTTGAAGCACATTCTGATCATTCGGGTCAAAAGGTTTGGAGAGCAAGCGATATGCTGCTATAATAAAACGGATTATCGAGATAAATGTAAAACGATTTAACTATATTCTTAACTTTAACAACGGATTGTCGTGTACTTGACTACTTGTTTTTTAACTGGACATCGAAAAAACTTCAATCTTGTACAATCGTTCTCTAATTTTGAACGGTTGGTGTTTAATTATTGCATCTGTGTGATTTTCCGCCCTTTTCAGAATCTTGGTGTAAATATATAACTTCTTGGGGGATGGACGACGTGCTCCTGCATATTTATAATCGTATATAAACAATGTTTGGTGGGACAAAAAGCATCACAGCTCTCCACCATTTAAAACAGAAACTACTTGGCGAGTCATCTTTCACAACATCAATTGACAATGTTACCCCTGAAATCAAGTTATCGGATTATCAACGGGCCCCGAGTCAAGGTAGTGAGAGCCCTTCCGGGCTTCTTAACGGTGAAAGCTTGAAAGTCGAACCGATTGCGGATTTGGATTTGTTCTTTGAAAGACTTTATAGTTACTATTGTGAAAAAGGTCTATGGTGCATCATTATTAAGTGGATCGTTGAGCTTTTGAGTTTGGCGTTTACCATATGTTTTTCGGGCTTCTTTTTATTGTTTGTTGATTGGGATGGTCTTCGAAGGGCGAAATGTGGGATGGATGCAGTTGAATCCGGGATAAAACCGTGTGATCTTGCTAAAGAAGCTCTTCATGAACATCCTTTGACACCTTTAACAACTTTTAAGGTTATTATTCTCGGTTATCTGGGAATCACTTTCGTTTATTGGATATTTTGCTTTCTAAGGTTCTTTGTACAGTTGAAGGATACACTTGACATACGCCAATTCTACATTAACAGGTATTCATTAAAGTGTAGTTAAGTGTTAGGGTTAAAAGATATCACATAATTAGGGCTGCAAATGAACCGAACGAACACATGCAAGACCTTGTTTGTGTTTGTTTGTTAAGAAATATATGTGTTCACGAACTGTTCATGAACACTTACAGAACGAGATTTTATGTTCGTGTTCGTTTGTTAAGGAAATGAACGTGTTCGTTTGTTAAATTTAGGCAACGCACGTTGATGAACACAAGCTAATGTTCATGAACACGAATGGAAACAAACGAACACAAACAAGCGTTCATGAACAGAATATATAATACACCGATGCTTATTATATATTTTATTTATTGGAAGTTTGAAATATTTAAATAAGATATAAAAACAAAGAACACCAATGAACTATTGAACATAAACGAACACGTTACTGAACGTTCACGAGCATTAATGAACGAAGCACCCTATGTTCATGTTCGTTCATTTAACTAAACAAATGAAATTTCTTGTTCGTGTTCGTTTGTTTAAAAAATGAACGAACACAAAAGAACTTTATGCCAACGGTTCACGAACTGTTCGCTAAACGTTTGGTTCATTTGCTACCCTACACTTGATTAAATTTAGAGGTTGGTTTTGTACTTTTGTTGATCACTTGATCTAAAATCGAACTTTTTATTTTTTTTCTTTTTTGTTGCAAGTCTTGGTGTGACTGACAATGAAATGCAAACGATGCCATGGGCGTCAATTCTTGAAAAAGTTGTTCGAATACAAGAATCACAACAATTATGTGTGGTCAAGGATCTTTCTGCTCATGATATCGTGATGAGATTGATGAGGAAGGAAAACTACTTGATTGGAATGTTGAACAAAGGGGTGCTAGCCTTCCCGATCTCCTCATGGGTCCCGGGTGCGGGCCCTACTGTCAAGATAGATGCAAATGGTACACGATATTGCTTAACGCTAACCAAAACCCTTGAATGGACTTTAAATTGGTGCATATTGCACAGCATGTTTGATAGGTTCGTAATCTCTCTCTATCTCTCTCTCTCTCTCTCTCTCTCTCTCTCTCTCTTGTAAAGCAGTAGTGAATCTTCATCATGTCAAAAAAGTTCATAGGTTTTTTAATGTGTCAAAAAGAAAGAATTTGCTGTTGGTGTATTCTGTAAAAAGTTTGTTACTATTAAAGGTGGAATATTTAAATCCAATCTTGGTTTTAAATTGCATGATGTGCTCCGATGCATTTGGTCCAAAAATCTGATGCGTGATGCAAGCGAGTGCATCACGTATCCGATGCGCTCTTTATAAAAAAATACTAAAAAATATTTATACGTAACAACCTATAAAAACTTACTTAAACTAATACAACTAATGTAATAAGAAGATAAGAGTTGTGCATTTTGGTTCAAATCAAGCATACTAAAATGTTTCTAGAACCACAAAAAGTGTTTAGGAATCATAATACTCCAAATCAAGCATACTAAGATTTAACTTTTGAAGATAAAACAATATGAGAGATTTAACTTTTGAAGATAAAACAATATATGTTTTTGTGTGTACTAATGTCTCTGAGACCTTTTCAGAAATTTTTGTATTAGAAAGGACTTTGTTAGTGACCGTGATACGTTAAAGAAAAGGCTAATGGTTGTTGGGATTGCAATGCTTCTTCTTTCTCCATTTCTAGTTATCTTTATGCTTGTCTATCTATTTCTAAGACATGCTGAACAGTTTTATAAACATCCTAGTACTGCTTCTTCTAGAAGATGGTCAAATCTTTCGAAATGGATATTCAGGGAATTCAACGAGGTGATCTTTTTTCCCATTTTTTGTTTATTTATTGAGGTCATGTAATATCTCTTAACTTGTCAAACGGGTCAAATAAATAAAAATAGCTAATAAAGAAACGGGTTATTGAGGTTTTTATGACCTGTTTGACAAGTAATATCTCTAACTTGTCAAACAGGTCAAATACATTTATGAGTAAAATGTGATTTTCATCCCTGAGGTTTGGCCACTTTTGCGAAAGTCGCAATAAATTGCCAACAGGATGAAAATGGCAAAAAAAATAAAAAAACCAAAGGTGAAGGATTGCAATGCACGAAAAAGTCATTTTGGATTACATAGGTAAATATGCCCAAACCTCAGGGACAATTTTGGCAATTTACTCTAAATTTATTAAAATATACAGTCAAAAAACTCAAACATGAACCCAATTTATACCAAAATTACCCATTTTGACCCAAATAGTTTTTAATTTGTTTTCAACCCGCCCATTTGCGACCTCTGCTTCTTGTTATATATCTAAAATTTTACATTTTTTGTAGGTGGATCATTTTTTCAAGCACCGTATCAACAGCAGTGTTACACACGCCTCAGATTATCTAAAGCAATTCCCGTCTCCTGTTCTTTCAATCATTGCAAAGTTCGTATCTTTCGTTTTTGGTGGCTTTGCTGCAATCTTGATAATCATCGCGTTTCTTGAGGAATCTTTACTTGAAGGCCATGTAATGTTTTCTCACATGTTAATGCAATAATCCGAAAATTCAAACTGGCCCATTTTGACTAAAGTCTTGATCTTTCTAATTGCAGATTTTTGGTCGTAATTTGTTTTGGTATACAGCCGTTTTTGGAGCAATAACCGCCATAAGTCGAGCTCTTGTTTCCGATGAGCTTTTGGTTCTTGATCCACATGGGACTATGTCATTAACCGTTCAATATACTCATTATATGCCCAAAAAATGGCGTAGGAAAGAAAACACTGAATTTGTTCGAGTGGAATTTGAAACTCTTTTTCAGGTATCTCGTTTTTTTTGCTTAAATAAACAAATTTTAAAGTCTATTTTTAATGTGTACAACCTTCTGTATCGTTATTATAATAAATATTGTTTTTATAATCATGTGTTATGCATTATTTATTTAGTGTGATGCTGATGTGGCAATGTATGTTTGTAATGTGTAGTACACCGGGAAGATGCTGCTGGAGGAGATGGCGTCCATCTTTCTCACTCCATTCTTGCTTATCTTTGTAGTACCCGAGGTATTGTTGATTAATCTTTCAACTATAACATTTTTATCAATTATTTACTAATATAATCAAATATAGTTTCAACAGTTAAGAGAAATCATACAAAAGTAAAGAGTAAAGTACACTAATGATCCCTGTGGTTTACCAAAAATTTGGATTTGGTCCCTAACTTTTCAAAAGTACACAAATGGTCCTGGTGGTTTGTACTTTGTAACAATTTAGGCCTCAACTTTGCCAAAAGTCACATGGATGGTCCTGTGGTTTGCACTTTGTAACGCATTTAGTCCCTAACTTGGACATGCTAAAACCTTAGAATTGTTGGCTAGGGACTAAATGCGTTACAAAGTGCAAACGACACGGACCATCTATGTACTTTTAGAAACCAAATCCAAACTTTTGGTAAACCACAGGGACCATTCGTATACTTATTTACCTTATTTTTTATGATTTTCTTACAAAAGAAGATAATTGTTGAAACTATATTTGATTATTTTTAGAAATTTATCTGTAAATAATTGATAAAAATGTTATTATAGTAGATAAAAAGATAAATTGTTATATTTTAAATGTAGATGATTTAAGAATATACTAAATATGTCAATGGTGCAGCGGGTTGATGATATTTTGCAGTTCATTGCGGACTTCACTGTTGATGTTGAAGGCGTTGGTCATGTTTGCAGGTTCATATTCATCGCATCCTTGTTTTCATTCTTTCTGTTAAATTTAAAAATCATGCGATTTATTTTCTCTATCTCCAATTAACATATAATAAAAAACTCGATAATTATATATCTGCAGTTTCAGCGTATTTGACTTCCAGAAACACGGTAATAGCAAGTATGCATCGCCGCATAACTCATCAACTACTTACAGAAGTTCGCAAGGGAAAATGGAGAAATCATTCCTAAGGTAAGAAAAATGTTCTGTTTTTTTAATGTCTAAAATACCCATAAGTAATGACAAAAAAAAAACAATGTTCTCAGAACTGGAACAGATGGTTGGACCGATACCAGCTATATAACCGGTCCGGTGGTTGGATCTGATTTCAATAAAAATTATTTTTAATATTTCTTTTAAATCTCATTGGTGAGTTAATTACACATGGTTTACCCAAAATAACACCTTTTGAGTATAAGGTTTTAAAGTTGGACCAGATGGTTGGACCGATACCAGCTATATAACCGGTCCGGTGGTTGGATCTGATTTCAATAAAAATTATTTTTAATATTTCTTTTAAATCTCATTGGTGAGTTAATTACACATGGTTTACCCAAAATAACACCTTTTGAGTATAAGGTTTTAAAGTTGGACCAGATGGTTGGACCGATACCAGCTATATAACCGGTCCGGTGGTTGGATCTGATTTCAATAAAAATTATTTTTAATATTCCTTTTAAATCTCATTGGTGAGTTAATTACACATGGTTTACCCAAAATAACACCTTTTGAGTATAAGGTTTTAAAGTTGGACCAGATGGTTGGACCGATACCAGCTATATAACCGGTCCGGTGGTTGGATCTGATTTCAATAAAAATTATTTTTAATATTTCTTTTAAATCTCATTGGTGAGTTAATTACACATGGTTTACCCAAAATAACACCTTTTGAGTATAAGGTTTTAAAGTTGGACCAGATGGTTGGACCGATACCAGCTATATAACCGGTCCGGTGGTTGGATCTGATTTCAATAAAAATTATTTTTAATATTTCTTTTAAATCTCATTGGTGAGTTAATTACACATGGTTTACCCAAAATAACACCTTTTGAGTATAAGGTTTTAAAGTTGCAAGTTCAGGTTTTGTGGTTTCCATTTTGTAACACCTAGGGCTACGAAGGCCAACAAACGTTAAATTTTCTGTTAAATTTGGGGTAAAATGACTAAAATACCCTTTTTTAACCAGAGGGACCATTTATGTAATTAGCTTCGTATTTTGTTGACAATGCAAAATTTGCAAATCCACACCAAAAGATAAAGTAGCTTCATAATTTTGTTTAAAGTTTTATATATTTAACTTTTAATTTGTTTAGGACATCATCCAGGTTTTGAAACCGGTCTGACCAGTGGACTGGTAAGGCTGGCAATCAGTCCACTGACTTGTCCGGTTATGAGAACATTGCAAATAAGAGAACCGTGTGAATAAAAATGTTAATATTCGCAAAAAAAATGGAACCATTTTGATTTTTACGGGGCAGAGAGTATTTGCCTAATATTTTTTTTTCATCCTCGACTGTCTGTTAAATGTCTAAAATACCCTTTTGTTTCATAAATTCTTTTGCAGCTTTCAAAGTAGCTATCCTTCATGGGAACCAAGTGCAGACGGAAAGCAATTTCTTGCAACACTAAAGGCATTCAAGGAACAAAAGTTTCAAGAACAGGGTATAAGTCCGGGCTACATGAGCCTGAACCGACTACCACAATGGGCCCATACCTGCCCAGCCCATGGCGACCCAAACAGCTACTTTTCTCGAGACACAGGCCCGAAAGTTTCGAAAAGTACTTATCAACGAGATTGTATGTGGCTCATGGATCCGGTTCACAAGAACCACCCGTACATTCTCGACTGGTACTACACGTCTTCTCACCATCACTGGCGTGGGCCACAAGACATCGAGTCAGGCCCGGTTGACGTTGACGACAACATGGCAAACATGTGGGACCCACCTGACATAAGACGGGACCCGGCCTGGTATGACGACCACTGGGGAAGCTTTTTTGACGACCAAATCAAGAGTAATCCAGAAGCGTCTACGTCTGCTCCTCTGTCACGTGGAAGTGTTCTACAACATCATGATTCCGGCAATATGGGTAGGAGCCACTGGTGGGACCGCCCACGAGGGGTGGGCCCGGGCCCTCAAACGAGCTTTGTCGAGCCGCCAAATTTCAACCGTGATGATTACAATGACTACCATGATAATTTCTCGGACCGGAGCTTTGAAGAACATGGTCGACCATTTGACTGGGGCCCTTCGAAGTCAAACGAGTTGTCGAAGACTTTTTATATGGATGATATTGGAGGAAAATTTGATCTCCCTTTTGATGATATCTATGAAGAACATTCTAAAAGCCTGCCAAGAACACCCCGTATGTAGGAGTTATTAGCCATATCATGTGTTTCGGGTTCTCATATGTGTAAGGAAAACTGTTGGACATTCTTTCATTGTATATAACTTGATCAGCAAAATTAAAGTCGAAAACATGTAAGAAAAGACTTTAGTTTTGGCTTACACGTTTCTGTTTTAAGACGTTACGCTTTTATAGTCTGTTAGAAAACAATTTTTAGTTGTGACACGCGATAACCCGACTACTAAAGCATGTGTATTAGACTATATGACCAACTCATGCTAAGAATCATGTCGCACGAGAAGCGCACCACTCGCATATGATCAACAAATATACGTTTCGGTTGACAAGACTTGACTCATACGCGATAGGAGCTCGTGCAGTATCTGTTTTATTCGTGTGAAATGACAACATAGTAATTTAACTTGATATAGAAGGTAAACTCGTATTTTTTAATACATACAAAAAGAGATCATTATGAATGGATGGTCTTTTTACGATGAAAGAGAACTGAAGTCTTTAAAATCTCAAGATCAATCATTGTTCTTGGTTGGTTTATAAGATCAACCATGCGAATGTTGTATGCGACATTCTCAACAGATACAATTAGGAGTTATAATGTTTTTGTTTTATTAATGAGAGATAACATAATTAATGAGAGGAGTTATAAATTATTTAGTGTTTTACCATTATGTCATTTTTTTTTTTCTTCTCACATCATATATATATATATATTCTGACTTAAAGTATTTGATACTTGTATTGGTACTATCAGTTTGGTTTCTTATCCTATATAATCGGAAAGGACGATAAAAGTTTTTGGTATAGTTTTCACATAATTTAGCAACACTACTATACTAAAATAGCTCACAATTTGAGGTCACCTCTCCTAGGGTTTTAACAAGGGTTTCTTCATTTCGATTCGTCACTCTGCTACAATATTCAACCCACCATGAAAAGAGCTTCATCAAGACTCCTTCACTTCCAATTCCATAAACACTACTCCAAATCATCAATCTCTCTCTTTTCCAAATATTTCACCACTCAATTTCCATCACATCCCACCATCAACAACAAACAAAACAACCACACCCATCTCAACCCACACCCAAAACCCCAATCTTTACTCTTTTCAACAAACCCACCTCATTTTCTTGAAACCCCATCTCAACATCTCACCACTTTGGCTGACCCACAACAACCCACATCCCAGTTATCATCAAGACAGCGAAAAATCAAAGAAAGATCACAACTTGTTGATGAATTTGAGGCTGCAAAAACTTCTGATGAAATGATCAAAGCATTTGACCAATTGGAGCCCATTCTTGATGAGCATGAGCTTGGTTTAGCTTGCTTGAAAATTGGGCTTAAACTTGATCAAGAAGGTGAGTACCCTGATAAAGTTTTTGACTTTGCTAATAAAGCTTTAAAAATCTTGGATAACAACAATCATGATGATAATAATAATAATTACAATAATAATAATGATGGTGGTGATTTGTTATTGCCTCTTGCTATGAACTTACAGTTGTTAGGTTCTGCTTGTTATAGTTTGAATAGGTTTAGTGAGAGTTTAGGGTATTTGAATAGAGCCAATAGGATTTTAGCAAAGTTAGATGAAACAGTTGGTGATGGGTTCGAAATTAAACATGTGTTACATGCTGTTCATCTTAATTTGGCCAACACAAAGAATGCAATGGGTAGGAGAGAGGATGCAATAGGTAATTTAAAAAAATGTTTAGAAATTAAGGAAATGACGTTGGAGGAGGACAGTCGGGAGCTCGGGAATGCGTATAGGGATATGGCGGAAGCGTATGTTGCGATTTTGGATTTTAAACAAGCGCTGCCGTATTGTACGAAGGCGATGGAGATACATAAGGTACAATTAGGGAGTAATTCAGTTGAGGTGGCGCATGATAGACGGTTGTTGGGTGTGATTTATACGGGTTTGGAAGAGCACGTGAAGGCGTTGGAACAAAATCAGTTATCGCAAAAGGTTTTGAAAAACTGGGGGCTTAGTTCGGACTTGCTTAGAGCGGAAATCGATGCGGCGAACATGCAAATTGCGTTAGGGAAGTTTGATGAAGCGATCAATACTTTGAAATCCGTTGTTCTTCAAACGGATAAAGAAAGTGAAGATCGCGCTATGATTTTCATATCAATGGCGAAAGCTTTATGTAATCAAGAAAAGTTCACTGAAGCCAAACGGTGTTTACAAATGTCATGCGGGATTTTGGAGAAAAAGGGAAGGTCATCGCCTTTAGAAGTATCTGAAGCGTATATGGAAATATCAATGCAATATGAACAGATGAAGGAGCTCGAGACTGCGATTTCATTATTAAAGAAAGCACATAATATGCTTGAAAAGATACCAAACGAACAACATTCGGTTGGTAGTGCCTCGGCTAGAATAGGATGGCTACTATCGTTAACGGGTAAGGTACAAGAATCGATACCGTATTTGGAAGATGCGATTGAGCGATTGAAAGAGAATTTCGGCTCCAAACATTTTGGAGTTGGATATGTTTACAATAATTTAGGTGCGGCTTATCTAGAACTCGATAGACCTCAATCAGCTGCACAAGTTTTTGCGTTGGCTAAGGATATTATGGACACTTCACTTGGTCCGAATCATGTTGACTCAATTGAGGCGTGTCAAAATCTTTCAAAAGCGTATAGCGCAATGGGGAGGTATGAAACTTATGTTTGTAAGTTTAAATTGCTTGAATTTACGTTTTGAAAATGATAATGTGATCTTGAGTTATCTAAATCGGATAATCAGTTACAACTTACAAATACAGTAAATTGAGACGTAGGTGATAACATTTGGACATGCTTTTATTGTTGTTTGAAGCTGTAGCTTGAGGTCGGGTTTTTTCAACAATTTGTTTACGAATGGGTTGGTTCGGGTTATGTTTTATCTTTAATGGGTCAAACTGTAAGCACAAAAGATTCAGCTAAAAATGAAAAGGGTCACATGAGTTTAACCTGTGAAGGTTACTAATTTAATTAATGTTTTTAAAACCGGTTCAAACCGACCAGTTGAACTGTCCGGTTGCCGGTACACCCGGTAAAACCGTTTCTGAGCCAAATTCGGTACGGTATAAAAACCAGATTTTAAAACATTGGATTCAATTCAGTTGCTCTTAAGTGTTTTTGAATGCATACAACCTCGGACCTTCTAAGTCGAATTATTAAAATTAGAGTAAAATGCCAAATTTCGTCCCTAAGGTTTGGCCAGTTTTGCGACTTTCGTTCAAAGGTTTGTTTTTCCGTATTTGGATCCAAAAGGATTGAAATCTTGCCATTTTCATCCTGCTCGTTAACTCCATCCATTTTTCTCCGTTAAATTAGGGGTACTTCTGTTTTTTTTGTTAACTTAAAAGGGCAATTCAGTCTTTTTAAGTGATAAAGATCGAATTGCCCTTTAAGTTAACAAAAATGACGGAAATACCCTTGACTTAACGGAGAAAAATGGATGGAGTTAACTAGCCGGATGCAAATGGCAAGATTTCAAATCTTTTGGATCCAGATGCGGAAAAACAAACCTTGGGACGTAAGTCGCAAAACTGGCCAAACTTCAAGGAAGAAAATGGCATGTTACTTTTAAAATTATTTGACAAGTATTGAAATAGTATAAATTTTGTTACTTATAAGCTGGACAAAAAATGATCTGGCCAACCCGACCTACTTATTATTGAAATTCCGATTTTTGAAACCTCAGTATATAAAATGACCAAAAAGAATATTCATGTGAATAAAAAAGAGACTAAAGTCCTAGATGACCAAATAATGATTAGCAAATCCAAACACGTCTTAAATATGTGTTTTGTTCAGTTTGTATAACTCAATTGTTGGTCTTTTCATCTATTTTTGCAGCTACGCACTTGCGATCAACTTTCAGGAAAAGGCGATCGATGGTTGGAGAGGGCATGGACCGAGTGTAAAAGAGGAACTCAAAGAAGCCGTTCGTGTTCTTGACGAACTAAAGGTGAAAGCGTGTGGTGGGCCCCATGATAACATGGCGTTGCCGGCAAATCATCCTAGGAGAAGAAGGTCGCGGTCTAATGTTTCAGTGGACTAAAGGTTATTGAATGCAAATAAGAATATTAAAGGAAGCATTTTGAAGAAAGTTTACTGCTTGATTAATTTCGCTTCTGGTGAGCTTGCTATTGACTTCCGTTTATATAAGGTTTTGACTTTTGATGAGAAGTTTTTGTTGCTAGAAAACTTTTGGCTTCGTGGGATGTATTAAAGATAATTTGATATATGGATTCTTATTGGAAGCGCGTAAAGGTTATTAAATATTTTGACTCGGTTTTAGACTGCGTCACTGCTCTATAGGGATTGCCAGATTGGCGGGTCAGGAGGTTTGAGTAACGGGTCAAACCGAGGAACTTGTAGTATGGGTTAAACGGGTCGAGTTGCTCTGTGGAGGTTGCAAGATTGGCAGATCAGGAGATTTAAGTAACGGGTCAAAACTAGAAAGTTTTAGTACGGGCCTAAACAGGTCTGAGTTAGGTTGTGTTGACATGCAAACACACACTCTCTCTACAAATAACTAAAGCGTTTATCGTAATTGTAAATACGATATTAATCAACGGTATAAAACTTTTAATAAAATGATTTGATCTTAAAAGTGTTTGGGCCATTTTTCATCTTCTTTCACACGTTTAACGTGTTTGCTTTTTAACTAATTTTTTTATTTGACCCGTTTAAAACAAAACATAACCTAAAAATTCCTTTGATAATTAATGCACTGAAATTGTCAAATTGACTAGTCAACTGTTGTTTTGATTGAGTCGAATTATGCACGTCTTTTTCTACATGTTTGGTATACAATATATATCATGGATGGTTCATGTATATACCCTTTGACCAGCCACATAAAAGATCTGCTTTACTTGATTCATAGTTCTACTGATTTTTTAATAAATCAATTTAGGAAGTTAACAACTTTTAATCTCTGACCTTCCTTTGTTTGAACCCGAATGAAAAAAAAAAGCGAAACTTCTGGGACGGGTATATGTTTAGTTTTAAAACAATTCGTGGGTTTAGGATGGGTATTGTATCAGATGACACTTGTCAGGTTACCCGCAACAATCCCAATACATTAATATATTATATAATCTTAACATATATAATACATAATATGGTGAAGCTGTAAGAAACTTGAAATTATTAAATTTATGCAATCATTAGAAGTGTAGGTGAGTATTTGAGATTTTAAGTCGGGTTTTTTTAAGTGAGTTTAACATCGGGAAGCGGGCATCTCAACGGGTAAGGTTTTTACCAATGAATGGGCATACTGATACCCGTGATCATAAACGCCAAATGATGGATAGTGAGTTCGTGTCTGACTGGTATGAGACACGATTTTATAATCTGGTATGAGTCTATGGTTATCAATACCTGACCGGTAACTCCAAGATATATGGATGTTTGATAACTCCAAGATATCTGGCTAATTTTTAGAAAATTGAAATTCTACCTAAGATGTGGCATGGATCTAGAGGAGTTGACTGTTTTTATAAGCAAAAGAATCTTGAAAGACCAGCAACCATGATAAAAGTTGCTTGATGATTACTCAAGTGACCATGAGACACATTAATCATATTTCCACCCATTCTAAAGCATACCCTCTTCCAACAAATGTCAAATCCAAAAAAAAAAGATCTTGCTTTACTAATTTGTACATCATGTAATGGAAGTAGTACATCCCATCATAAGTCCATCCCTCACTCAAGCACATTGTAGATAGAATACAATGATTTTCATTCATGAAAGTTTCCACCAACCATAAGTAATATGAGCAATCATTCTTACACCCATGCTACTATTTTACCATAACTAAATTCTGTCTTCTTTTTGTGTTAAGTGTAATCTTTTACATTATGCTATCTTTTCTAATAGAAACCCGACAAAAGAACGAAAAAAAAAGAACGTAAAACGAATCAAAAAAGAAAGAAAACCCGACTCATCTATACGCAAAATACTAAAACTAGATTGGTAGAATCGCGTTTCTTGATCCTCGACCATTCCCAAACGAGAAAAAATGCCGTCTTGATCGGCCACTCGTACTTCCCTCTTCATTGTTCCTAAGTTCTTGGAGGTTCCCATTGCTTTGCAAGATTTCTTGAACCGACAAGTAAACATGGCGGTCCATTGCTGAATCCATCGAGAAAGATCTTCGAATAGGTTGAATCGAAAAGTGATCATCTTTTTCCCTAATATCAATGCTCTCATCACCCATGATAGAAACATGATGAGTTTTTCTTGTTTTAAGCCTTTTCCCACCAATCTTTCTTGGCGAATGACCTCTCGATTGATGCGATCTTGACCCGTTTCCATCCTGATCCAACTCCATCACCAAGAAATCTTGATCCCCACCAATCGGGCTCGATTGGGGGTCTTGAGGCGAAGAAGTTGGTGCAATTATCTGATCCTTCGGGTATGTTGTACCACCCGATATACTCAACCTACAAAGCGGACAATTCGCGTTGTTTTGAAGCCAAATATCGATACAATCCAAATGAAACGCGTGGTTGCAACTCGGAAGAACCCGCAAAGTGTCCATTTCTTGAAAATCATTCAAACAAACAACACATTCAAACCAACTCCTCTTGTCCCCTTCAGTTTTAGTGTATTGACAAATGGGAATCTCTCGGATGAGTAATTCATCAAGCCCTCTAACCTGCCAAGGCGGAGTCGAATAAGCGGACGATAACGGGTCAGGAACGGATCGCTCTCGGGCCATCGAAAACCGCCTCAATGGGTTGACTTGTTGCCAATTGAAGCAGCCTCTAGTGACAAAGAAGTAATAAGAAACCAATAAGAAAGCAGTAGCAACTATGCACAGGGCTGCAATGGCTAGGATTGGGAGATTGGAAGTTGATGGATCAGACTGGAGGGTTGACTTTTGATGATCCATTGGTGGAGTGTTTGAAATGTGGGTTGTGAAGAAGAGGTGTTGAGATTGAAGAAGGTGATGGATGGGTCATGTGTATGGAGTGAGGAAAAAGTCAACATTGATTAAGAAAAAGAATGGAAGTACAACAAGTAATAAATGAGTGGGGAAGGAACACATGGTTGCTTCAATGAAGATCTCAAAACATGGAGGGGTTTGACTCACACATGAGGTTGACAATCACAACCACAAATATAGGCTCTTTGTTCACATTATATATAATACACACACATATCATATAAAACCTTATAGAATAAAAAACAAATATTTTTTAGCCTAGGATGTTTTACAAAGCATGTCAGTGCATTTTTGTGATTAAATGAAAATAAGTTGCGTTCACATGTATGTTGTTAGGTTATTCGGTGTAGGTGATGTGCCTTATTGGAGGACGACCAGCCACGTCAGCGCCATGTAGGATGGGTGTGAGGACGGGCCCAAAGGGGATGGACCTAAGAAATGGAGGATGGAGCTAAATATGTATGTATGCATGTATGTATGTACGTACGTATGTATGTATGTATGTATGTATAGGTGTGTGTAGAAGAAGAGAGACAAGACCGTCCCCAATGTCTTGTGGCAGACGTCTTCGACGCCACCGGACCACCGGAAATGATGTTGGGGGCGTTGCCAGGCCAGGACAGGCCTGGACGACTCCTATACCGAATAGGCTTAGTAACATTTTTGTAAGGTAGCATTCATTAGTTAAAAATTAAAAACTTAACACACTATATGTAATAAATATATATAATGTGTTCATTGGTAATTACAACACACCCGTGAATACACTTTGTTGATAAACATTGATGAATACAGTACAATATGTTTTTAACATAATTACAAAAAAAATTATAGTTTTTTTACATATCTAAACCCAAATATTTTTGAATCATATATTAATGAATGATTTAAATATTTATCTCTTAAAAGTGTTTACTAACTGTTTGATATTTAGGATATTATTATCTCTTGATTATACTGTTTTTTCCTTACTTAAACTAAGAAGGAATTTAATTGTGAAGGTGTGCATATATTTTGAAATTGTATATTTTAAAACGGGACCATAAATTATAAGTAGAAGGGTGCTTGTGCTATGTGGCGGGACACTTCTAAGGGTGTGTATGGTTTGGTTTAGTTCAGTTATTAACCTCAACTGAAACCGAAGTCGTTGGTTTTTCTTTATTGGTTGGATTATCGGTTTTTAGTTAATTTTGGTTAACAACTTAACCAATTTTTTTACTTAGAAATACGTGAAATGAAGGTATAAAAACAAAAAAATATATGAATGGTTTGGTTAATATTAGTTAACTAAGGGTACAAAAAAATGATAATAACCACTAAAAATGATAGCTGATTTTAAGTTAATTAGGTTTTTGATTAACGATTCGGTTATTGCTCACCGCTAAAATGCTCGTTTTTTATGATGTAGTTATTTTTATAACAAAATAATAACGTTTAAAAAGTTATAGCCCTTTAAAAATCGTGAGGGTAGTTGGCTTAAAATAAGGGGAAAATTGTAACTCCTATTTAAGTAAGCACAAGTTGAGTAAAGTTGGGGGAATTAAAGTATTAAAGTGTAATTAGTGTATAAAACACTAGTTTAGCCTCATTTTAGATTGTGGTGTTAAATTTAGAGAATCTGCCCTATGTTTTACCCAAAGAAAACTAGTAGATTGGTTGTTAAAAACCAAATAGTTTCTCGCTTTCCAAATATGCCAAGTAATTACGATGAAGATCGCCATTATCGCTTTATTCTTAATCATCGGAACACTCCATTGGTTTGGAAGGTTAATTGACTCGGTGGCCAAGTTGTAGGCTGCCAAATAGGGATGGCAATAAAACTCAAATCCGATGGGTAAACCTGAAACTCGACTTATTTGGACGGGTTTGGGGTCGGATAATCAGGTTTGGGACTAGTTTTAATTTTTTCGCGGGCTTGGGACGGATTTGAGATTTGGTGATATACCTGTATACCCGATTGTATACTCGACATAATTTCTTTTATATTTTTAAATATGTATATATATGATACACCTATTTTTATACATATACGTATTTTATATTGTATACATTGTAACTATTTCATACATTTTTATAGGGATAATATTAAATGTAACCGATTAGTAGTTACCCGATGGGTTTTGGGTTAGGCATACCTGATGGGTAATTTATTTTTTTTTAAATTTAAGGGTATACCCGATACTCGATGGGTATTTACCCGCTAAAAATCCGACAGGTTTTGGGAGGAGTTTAAGACAAACTTATCTAACCGAGTTTGAGATTACCTAAACTTGTCCCAAACCCGACCCATTACCATCCTGCTGCCAAAGGACGATTACACCAAGATCAGACGTAAGACCACACTGATTTTGCAAAACAAGAAAAAAGGATGTGGTGATCCAATGTGCTCTCCAACTCGGCTCATAAAAAACTCAAGCATTGATTTTTTTTTTTCACACATACTGATAATATAAAAGGAAAAAGAAATTACTTTTAACATACATCAAAGCTATGGCTAATACAACACCGTTTAAACAAATAAAAGTTCTTAGTAAAGCTAAGAATTTTTTCTACTATTATTTCATCATCCGAGACGAACCTCCAGACTGTCATTCTGAGAACAAATTTGCTTCTATAATCTACCTTATGACGCCCTAGAGTTGTTTAATTTGTATACATCACTTAACTTGTAAAAGGTAAGGTCACTGTTCCATTTCATTACTTCGTCAATCGTCATTCGACCTCATGTGTAGTTAATCCTATTTTTGTTGTTTTACAGTTTTTTCATATGTTGTTGTTATTATTATTATTGTATATTAAAAGCTGGGTTTTAATATAATATTATCAAGCGAGCCAACGAGCCACTTATTGAAAATGATATTTTGTGATAAAAAAACTCATTTATAACTATAACATACTATGTTTGAAAATATGTAATATAGTTTAGTGAAAAACCATGAAAGTTATTTTCAGATTGAGGAAAATATGAGATATTAAATAACATTATAACTATAAACCAAAATTCTTCTATTTTAGCTTTAACGATATTAAGGTGTGAAGTAAATATGTTGATCTCATAATAGACATCGGTGAGATTTAGAAATAGGTTAAACATTGCATGGGCACTTTTTGGCACCATATGCCAGCCACGTATACAACCTAAATTCCTAAAAAATGTCACGTGCTATCTTTGGGTGTAATACACAAACGTAAACATTCTTTGGGAGTAATACATTAGCAAAAAAAAAATCCAAACTCTCAAGTATGTGATACGTTGGTGGTGTAATACGCACTTGAGAACTATTTTTTGTTCTACTGGCATATTACTCCCAAAAATTTACATGTGTCACATTTTCAAGTTGTACGTCCAGCTTATGGTGCACTCGGTACCCATACAATCCATGTGTCGTTTTCTAACAGGTCCACGTATTTCGCATTTATCAATGAGTGATCAAAACACAATGTTTCCGTTGACTTCGATTAAATTAAAGTGGCTCGCCGGCAGCTGGTGACTATTTAAATCTTCACCTACTAAAAATTCCAATTCTCTATCAAACATTCATCTCAAAAAGTCAACCAACTGTAATCTTGCAGATCCAGAACTATGGCAAATCTAGTTTCAACCTGGTCCAAGGCTACTCAAATCTTACCCGAAAACTACATCTTCCCAGTCGATCAACGTCCAGGATCAGTCGATATTCCATTATGCCAAAACATCCCACTGATTGACCTCTCAGCAAGTCAAAGTCAAACAGTTGAAGAAATACTACATGCTTGTCAAGAATTCGGATTCTTTCAGGTTACATCTTCATTAACTTGATCCAACTTTTGATTTTGAGTTTTGTAATATGATAATCCCAGGTGATCAATCATGGAATTTCTGAAGATCTAATTAATGATACCATGGAAGTAGTTAAAAAATTCTTTAACATGCCTGAAGAGGAGAAGGAGATATATTACTCGATCGATCCGATAAAAAGTTGCAAAGTTTATACAAGTGGTTATGATTATGCTAATGAAGATATTCATTTCTGGCGTGACAATCTTCGACACCCATGTCATCCTTTGGACGAATGGGTTCACTTGTGGCCCGAAAAACCTACCAATTACCGGTAAAGTGACCCACATCACAATCTTGAGTTTTATGATTTGTAAGTAGGTGTAACTGTTGAAATCGACTCAACCGTTTAAATTCAGGCAAGTTGGATGGTTTGGCCTGTTTGAGTCTCAAACGGTTTGGTTCACAATTGGGTTTGGGTGGTTTGCCTGTTTTACCGTTTGGAACTTAGAACCGGCCTCGTAAACAAAACCAATAGTTTATTCATTTTTATTATAGTGTGAATCATATTATTATTATTATTATTATTAATATTATTAAAACATAAGTTCGGTAGCTTCTATCACATCATGCTACAGTAATTTTTTAAAAAGAAAAATAATTGTCTTTTTTTACTTTAGTTTTTTAACTTTCAGTTTTTACACATAGACATCCTTAACTTTCTAAAAGTTTTATGAAATGTCATTTTGACCCTCTCGAGTTTTAAGTGCCTATTTGTATATATGTACATGCCGGTTATAAATTCAAATTGGTTTATATTTTGACGTAAATTTTGTCGGGTCAAATATAATACGTTTTCGCGCACATTTTTATGTACGTTTTCAGTTGGTCTACGTTTTGACGTAAATGTTGTTTGGAAACGAGTCGAGTCAAATATAATATGTTTTTTAGACGATATAAATTCAAGTTACTTTTACGTTTCGACATTGTCAACGCGGTACCATCCTTTAACTTAAAAAAACACTATTTTCTTACATTTCGATGAATATTTTTTAGGAGATAAGTCGGGTCAGATATAAAACGTTTTTGTACTTATTTTTATGTGCGTCTTCAATTGGTCTACGTTACGTAAATTTTGTTCGGAAACGAGTCTAGTAAAAAATAATACATTTTCATTATACAGTATAAATTCGTGTTACTTTAAATTTCGACACCGCCACAACACATGAGAGAAATTTACTAGTTATTTTTATTACTATTATTATAAAATATCAATTCCAACTAATGATTTAATAAATGGTTAAATTACGAAACTAGCCCCTTGTCACACGGTTTGTGCGAAAATGCCCCACTGACACGGCTTAAAGAGCCGTTTCCGTTAACGGAAGGGCTCAACACCAGTCTTCACCGATAACCAATGGCAAATTGACACGTGTCCGACAACCCTGAAACGGCTTTGAGCCGTGTCAGGTAAGGAAACGTCTCAGCCGAGCCGTTTCACGTGGAGCTGACATCGAAGCCGGGTAAGGACCCGGCTCCTCCCTTAGCCGGGTACCTACCAACGAGCCGAGGTGGGTTTAGGCGGCTCAGAGCCGTTTCCGTACGGTTTTTTGAGTTTAAAAAAAATGAAAACCGTTTTTTAATTAAATCAGGATTTACTTAGTGAGTCTATATGTATAATAAAAATCCAGCATCTAACGGGTTAGACACGTAGCTCAGTTGGAAGAGCTGCGTCCACGCAAACGAGAGGTCACGAGTTCGAATCTCATCACACGCTGCCAATAACATGCTTAAACCGGTCAGACCCCTCCCCTTGTCAGTCTGACAAGGTTTTTAAATTTTTTATTATTTTATTTTGTTTTAATACCCACATGTAAGAGTATAAATTTAATAAAAATCGTTTGTATATCGTACGGTTTGTTGAATTTAAAAAAAATGAAAACTGTTTTTTAATTAAATCAGGTTATATTTAATGAGTATATATGTATAATGATAATCCAGCATCTAACGGGTGAGACACGTAGCTCAGTTGGAAGAGCTGCGTGCACGCAAACTAGAGGTCACGAGTTCGAATCCCATCACACGCTACCAATAACATGCTTAAACCGGTCAGACCCCTCCCCTTGTCAGTCTGACAAGGTTTTTAATTTTTTTTATTATTCTATTTTGTTTTAATACTCACATGTAAGAGTATAAATTTAATAAAAATCGTTTGTATATCGCCGGTTTGTTAAGTTTTAAAAAAAATGAAAACCGTTTTTTAATTAAATCATGATTCACTTAATGAGTCTACATGTATAATAAAAATCCAGCATCTAACAGGTTAGACACGTAGCTCAGTTGGAAGAGCTGCGTGCACGCAAACTAGAGGTCACGAGTTCGAATCCCATCACACGCTGCCAATAACATTCTTAAACCGGTCAGACCCCTCCCCTTGTCATTCTGACAAGGTTTTTAAATTTTTTATTATTTTATTTTGTTTTAATACTCACATGTAAGAGTATAAATTTAATAAAAATCGTTTGTATATCACCGGTTTGTTAAGTTTAAAAAAATGAAAACCGTTTTTTAGTTAAATAAAGATTCACTTAATGAGTCTATATGTATAATAAAAATCCAGCATCTAACGGGTTAGACACGTAGCTCAGTTGAAAGTGCTGCGTGCACGCAAACGAGAGGTCACGAGTTCGAATCTCATCACACGCTGCCAATAACATGCTTAAAACGGTCAGACCCCTCCCCTTGTTAGTCTCACAAGGTTTTTAAATTTTTTTATTATTTTATTTTGTTTTAATACTCACATGTAAGAGTATAAATTTAATAAAAATTGTTTGTATATCGTACGGTTTGTTGAGTTTAAAAAAATGAAAACCGTTTTTTAGTTAAATCAGGTTATACTTAATGAGTATATATGTATAATGATAATCTAGCATCTAACGGGTTAGACACGTAGCTCAGTTGGAAGAGCTGCGTGCACGCAAACTAGAGGTCACGAGTTCGAATCCCATCACCCGCTCCCAATAACATGCTTAAACCGGTCAGACCCCTCCCCTTGTCATTCTGACAAGGTTTTTAATTTTTTTTATTATTTTATTTTGTTTTAATACTCACATGTAAGAGTATAAATTTAATAAAAATCGTTTTGTATATCGCCGGTTTGTTAAGTTTAAAAAAAAATGAAAACCGTTTTTAATTAAATCAGGATTCATTTAATGAGTCTATATGTATGATAAAAATCCAGCATCTAACGGGTTAGACACGTAGCTCAGTTGAAAGAGCTGCGTGCACGCAAACTAGAGGTCACGAGTTCGAATCCTATCACACGCTGCCAACAACATGCTTAAACCAGTCAGACCCCTCCCCTTGTCAGTCTAACAAGGTTTTTAAATTTTTTTATTATTTTATTTTGTTTTAATACTCACATGTAAGAGTATAAATTTAATAAAAATCGTTTGTATATTGTACGGTTTGTTGAGTTTAAAAAAATGAAAACCGTTTTTTAATTAAATCAGGTTATACTTAATGAGTATATATGTATAATAAAAATCCAGCATCTAATGGGTTAGACACGTAGCTCAGTTGAAAGTGTTGCGTGCACGCAAACGAGAGGTCACGAGTTCGAATCTCATCACACGCTGCCAATAACATGCTTAAAACGGTCAGACCCCTCCCCTTGTTAGTCTCACAAGGTTTTTAATTTTTTTTTATTATTTTATTTTGTTTTAATACTCACATGTAAGAGTATAAATTTATTAAAAATTGTTTGTATATCGTACGGTTTGTTGAGTTTAAAAAAATGAAAACCGTTTTTTAGTTAAATCAGGTTATACTTAATGAGTATATATGTATAATGATAATCTAGCAACTAACGGGTTAGACACGTAGCTCAGTTGGAAGAGCTGCGTGCACGCAAACTAGAGGTCACGAGTTCGAATCCCATCACCCGTTCCAATAACATGCTTAAACCGGTCAGACCCTCCCCTTGTCAGTCTGACAAGGTTTTTAAAATTTTTATTATTTTATTTTGTTTTAATACTCACATGTAAGAGTATAAATTTAATAAAAATCATTTGTATATTGCCGGTTTGTTAAGTTTAAAAAAATGAAAACCGTTTTTTAATTATATCAGGATTCACTTAATGAGTCTATATGTATAATAAAAATCCACCATCTAACGGGTTAGACACGTAGCTCAGTTGGAAGAGCCGCGTGCACGCAAACGAGAGGTCACGAGTTCGAATCCTATCACACGCTGCCAATAACATGCTTAAACCGGTCAGACCCCTCCCCTTTTCAGTCTGACAAGGTTTTTAAATTTTTTTATTATTTTATTTTGTTTTAATATTCACATGTAAGAGTATAAATGTAATAAAAATTGTTTTTATATCGCCGTTTTGTTAAGTTTAAAAAATGAAAACCGTTTTTTAATTAACGCGGCTCAGAGCCGTTACCTTACATGTCGACGTGGCTTAAAGCCTTTATCTAGGCGGCTTAGAGCCGTTTCCGTACAGTCATCTGTTGACGCGGCTTAGAACGAATGTTTAGGCGGCTTTGAGCCGTTTCAGCTATTGACGCGGCTTAAAACCCTTATGAGGCGGCTTAGAGTCGTTTCACTTATGGACGCGGCTTATAAAGCATGTTTAGGCGGCTTAGAGCCGTTTCTGGTATCGTTGACGCGGCTTAGAACCACTTTTGAGGCGGCTTATAGCCGTTTCCGTACCGTGACCTGTTGACGTGGCTTATAGCCGGTTCCGCACACTGTTCAAGCCGTTTTTGTACCATCTAACCTAGTATAAATATTTAAGTGGTCTGTGTTTCAATTCTATCTCAAACACGAAAACAAAGCAAAATGTGTTCCAAATTCATCCCGTATATCTATGCATGTAAGCTGGGCCAGAGTGATATTATGTTCGCAGAGGTGGCTATCATAACAACGTTTTTCTTAGCTTTAAAATCAACGGTGTCCGGTTTGAACCGGCGAAGATGATGTTTTTATCATTATTACGATAGGCAGCTCCACTGCCGAAACCTTCGATGACTCTAACGCTTTAGGGTGGTTGATGAGAATAGCAACACATCAAAGTGTTAGCTAGATCTGACCAAACATCACCGAAGCTGCAGAATCATCGAATTATTCCGAATTGCTCCATCTACACTTAGTAGATGGAAGTTACCAATTCAAGACACACCTTTATCATTGCTATGTGTTTTGATGCAGAATCGTCGAATTGTTTCGATTAGTTTTTGTATAAAAAGTTACTTGGTGTATTCTAGTTTAAGTGTTGAATCTTTATATTTTTTGTTGTATTCTATTTTTTTTGTATTCAATAATATTAAACTTTAGTGGATGTATCAATTTTACATGCAAAAATCTAATATAATTTAACACCGGCTTTTTACCTCTTATAAATCATTCACCCCCACCCCACTATAAATAAGCATAAGCATTCCATTCGGTTAACCTAAACGCACACTAAACCCACGCTGTTTTTACTGCCTGCCGTTGCACAGACCCCATGTTTGCAATCTTTGATCAATGGCTTCCAATTCTATTCCATGGACCGAGGTTGAAGACATTGCCTTATGTGAGGCATATTTCGAAGCAGTGTGTGAACCACGCCGTCGAGGTCAGCGTGGCCTGTGGGTTCGAGTTCAGCGTTACTACTCGCAGCTTCGTGGTGTTGACAACAACAGAACCGTGGATGTCCTGTCTTCTAGATTTTGGGTGATTCGCTTGGACTGTGAAAGGTTCGAGCGTATCTACCACGCCGTGGAGCTACTAGGGGAGGACCTTGGCGAGGATGACGTTAAGGAAGTCGCCCTCATCAACTACCCGCCATGAATATGGGCGTGATTTCACACACGTGACGGAATGGGACACATTAGACTTTTTTTAGATGTGTTGTTTTTTTTCTGTTTATTTTAATTTTTATGTAATTTTGTTTATATTAATATAAATTATGTGTTTATGTTTTTGTGTTGTAAATCTATTTAATAAAGACGATTTCATAACCCCCTTTTTTATAGTCACATATTCAGTCGCGGGTTCGAGTCCCTGGATGCACGCCGGTTTGTTGAGTTTAAAAAAAAATTGGAAACCGTTTTTTAATTAAATCAAGATTAAACCGGTCAGACCCCTCCCCTTGTCAGTTTGACAAGGTTTTTAATTTATTTAATAATATTTTTTATCAACCAATTTCATAAATAAATTATACCAACCCCTTTTTTTTAATACTCACATATATTCAGATTCTGTAAGAGTATAAATTTAATAACACAACATTTATATACCGCCGGTTTGTTGAGTTTAAAAAAATTGAAAACCGTTTTTTAATTAAATCAGGATTTACTTAATGAGTCTATATGTATAATAAAAATCCAGCATCTAACGGGTTAGACACGTAGTTCAGTTGGAAGAGTTGCGTGCACGCAAACGAGAGGTCAAGAGTTCGAATCTCATCACACGCTGCCAATAACATGCTTAAACCGGTCAGACCCCTCCCCTTGTCAGTCTGACAAGGTTTTTATTTTTTTATTATTTTATTTTATTTAATAATATTTTTTATCAACCAATTTCATAAATAAATTATACCAAACCCTTTTTTTAATACTCACATATATTCAGATTGTGCAACAGTATAAATTTAATAAAAATCTTTTATATATCGCCGGTTTGTTGAGTTTAAAAAAAATAAAAACCGTTTTTTAATTATTTTATTTTTTGCATTCAATAATAATAAAGCTGCTAAAGCTGTTTCCACAACGAGTTCAAGCCGTTTCCTTCTTATAATTTTCCGTTTCAAGCCTTTTCCATCCCTATAAATATTTCTGTGTTTCAATTCTATCTCAAACACGATAACATAGCAAAATGTGTTCCAAATTCATCCCGTATATCCATGCATGTAAGCTGGGCCAGAGTGATATTATGTTCAAGTGTAATGCAGAGGCGGCTATCATAACGACGTTTTTCTTAGCTTTAAAATCAACGGTGTCCGGAAGATGATGTTTTTAAACAAAATTTTACATAAAGTCGGAACCTGATCCGGAGCTCTTATTAGTGTGGCAGCTGATGAGAATTGCAACACATCAAATTGAAGCTGCATAATCATTGAAGCTGCAACACATCAAGTTATTTGGTGTATTCTAGTTTAAATGTTTAATGTTTGTATTTTTAGTTGTATTTAATTTTTTTGTATTCAATAATAATATAATTTAAGACGGTTTTACCCTCTTATAAATTGTACGTAATATTTTTATTCTTTCATTTAAAAATAGACGAATTATTTTAATACTCTAACATTCACGTCAATAAAAAAATAATAATAAAAGTTTAAGTCATACGCAAACTTGTAACAGTTTGATAATATAATCATTTAACATTAGGTCGTGGCAAACAACGCCAAAAATACAGTTTATCAGCCATGAATCGTCTATATGAAAAACAAATTTGTCTCATGTCTCCAGTAATGTTAATTGGTTTGTCCGTAACGAGATGCTCCATAAGTATGCAAAGATAGGCAGCTTCATTACTGGCGATTGACTGGTTTGAAATCACATAGTCGTTTTAAGCTCATGGGTTATGGTTTTTTCCGGTTTCCCCGTCTTTTTCCAGTACCGCAAATGCACCAACAAAGCTACTAAATACACTTTGGCCTTTGTCAACCTTGGTAGAATAACAGATCTAAATTTGTTCCCCTCACAAACGTTTTCAAAGGGATAAAAACTTAAAATCTGAGACTCCAACTCAAGGCGTGCCAAAAGGCCATTAGTTATTTTCAAGCGGCAGCGGAAAAAACACGAAATCTATGTCGAAAATGGAAGGATATGGGTTTACTTTACCATTTACATAACCAACAACGTTCTTAGGTACGGAGTCAAGTAGCGTGTCATAGAATTGTGGTGGAAGAATTGTCCACTGCAAATTTAATGTGGGATCCTTTTGTAGTTTTCTACTACTCCAAGCCATTAGTCTGCCAACCCATCCTTCAATATGTTGTTTATAATATATTATTTTAATATTAAAAATAAATAATATGTTTGGTAAAACGTTTAAGAAACTAACCGTTGATGTTAGGTAGCCGTTACAACGAACACCTAACAGGGTTCCCCAAAATTTTTGGAACAGCTCTACTGGGCCTATGAAAACTGCCGAATAACAGAATGGGGAGTCCTCATTATTGTAAAACGTGACAACATCTTTTGACCAATTTTCAGTTTCGTCGTCTGGAATCGCCCATCTACCTTCTCTGTTCTGGTGTAAACTTTGCCTATTGTTAAAAAAGTTTATTTTTTTCTGACTCATGGGGTCATGAGGCTTCAGACGACGAACCGTCATCCGTCTGTTTAGGTGCTCTCCATTTCTTTAGTATCCACGATGATGCTTTGTTAATTGGTTGAGAGGAGTATACGCCACTGGTAGTTTTGTCAGACATTCTGCGTTTCTTTTCTTCTAAGATTTTTGAATTTAGGTGAACAAATTTACAAGCGACCTGTATCTCTCCGTATTTAAGTAGGAAAAAAGGAAAAAAATTAAATCCGAGCCGTTTCAGTAAACGCCGAGCCGTTTCAGTAAAAGCCGAGCCGTTTCAGACTTTTTAAGCGTCCTGATTTACTTAATGAGTGTATATGTATAATAAAAATCCAGCATCTAACGGGTTAGACACGTAGCTCAGTTGGAAGAGCTGCGTGCACGCAAAGGAGAGGTCACGAGTTCGAATCCCATCACACACTGCCAATAACATGCTTAAAACGGTCAAACCCTCCCCTTGGAAACCGTTTTTAATTAAATCAGGATTTACTTAATGAGTATATATGTATAATAAAAATCCAGCATCTAGCGGGTTAGACACGTAGCTCAGTTGGAAGAGTTGCGTGCACGCAAAGGAGAGGTCGCGAGTTCGAATCCCATCACACGCTGCCAATAACATGCTTAAACCGGTCAGACCCTCCCCTTGGAAACCGTTTTTTAAATAAATCAGGATTTACTTAATGAGTATATATGTATAATAAAAATCCGGCATCTAACGGGTTAGACACGTAGCTCGGTTGGAAGTGCTGCGTGCACGCAAAGGAGAGGTCACGAGTTCGAATCCCATCACACGCTGCCAATAACATGCTTAAACCAGTCAGACCCTTCCCTTGTCAGTCTGACAAGGTTTTCAAATTTTTGTTTTATTTTATTTAATAATATTTTTTTATCAACCAGAGCCGTTTCAGACGGACATCGACCAGATCCGTGACAACTGACGTTTCAGACTTTTCAAACTTTTTGAGCCGTTTCAGTAATTTTGAGCCGTTTTAGACTTTTTAAGCCGTTTCAGACGCCGTCCAGAGCCATTTCAGGCAGACATCAACCAGAGCCGTTTCAGACTGACACGGCTTAACGAGCCGTGACAACTGACGGTTTAGACTTTTCAGACTTTTGAGCCGTTTCAGTATTTTTGAGCTGTTTCAATACATGTTTTAAGCCGTTTCAGTAACGTGTTTCAGCGTCCAAAGTTGTTTCATCTTACATGTTTCAGCGGTTGCCCCAACCGGACGCGTGCTTAAGCCGGTTGCACCTCCATGTGCATCTCAACTTCACTTGAATGCGTTTGGTTTTGTTAGAGCTTTGAAAACATAAACTCGTTCAAGGTCCGAAGAAAAGGATAGCTGTTTGGGACCACAAATCACGTTCAGGGACCACTTGAAAGTTCGGAAACTTCAACCCACACGTGACCACTTGAAAGTTCGGAAACTTCAACCCACACGTGAACATACAAAACGAGCATGTGATGCGAGATTGTTCAACCGACCCATTTCTTTTTCCGGTAATAAGTAATGTTGTTCATAGTTTTTTTTTAAACTTTATTTCTTAAACGCACTTGTTTTTATATTGTTTCGATGTCGACGATTAAAGTAAGACAAAAGTGGCTGGTTTTAAAATACTTAAAGCAGATAATGACTCCGGGAATTGAGACCGCCATAAGGCAAACGTGCTTTGGACCCTATTTAGATAATAGGTGCACGTTATGTGATAGTCTTGTTTTAATCAGGGTTGCACAACTTCAGTTAACTAATAATAATCCCCGTCTTGGTATTGCGTATTTATTAGGAGGTGAAATATTTACGTTTACACCTAAACAATTTTGTTTAATAACCGGGTTACGGTTTGGCCACAATTCTTGGGCACCTGTAGATTACCAAAATTCTTTTAAAAGTAGATTTTTTACAGGCCGATCTCGAGTTAGTTTTTCAAAAATTATTGATTTATTTAATAAGGTAACGACATATAACGATGAAGACGGCACAAGAATACGTCTCCTAATGCTTATAGGTCAAGGTTTTTTGGGATTGCAAAAAACCAATATTTTTGATAATTTTCTTTTACACTTTGTGGATGATCTGGAAGCTTTTAGACAATATCCATGGGGTAATTATTTTTGGGATAGTACATAAAATGCTATTTATAATTTGCACATACGTCAAAAAGAGGACACAATCGGTTTTTCGCTATCGGGATTCGTATGGCCCTTCAAGGTACGCGTGATCCCTTCCCCTTATTATACATTCCTAAATTTTTAGATAAAATTTTTAAAACATCCATTTTACAGATGTGGATTTTGGAGGTGTTTCCAGAATTCAAGGGTTCAAACGAATGGTTTGAATCTGAGACAATTCCCAGATTTTTGGGATGGAGGGAAGGACGTAAGTTCATGAAGGTTACTGTGGACCGTATGCTTAAAAAGGCGGCAAAGGTAAAATAGTTATATTAAATTAAAAATATGAATGTGTGTTATTTTTATTATTTTTAAAAATTTATTGTCTTTAAAATCGCAGAAACGTGAATACAGGCCGCTTTCGTTTATACTGGCCACGAATAATGAAGCTATGTGCCCATGGTATACATCTAGTTCAGATTATTTAGACGCTGAACGACAGATGTATGCTAATGCAATGCCGGGTGAAATACCGGTTGTCGACGAACAACAAACACGTGCGGAATTCCTGGGTCCAATGCCACCGCCTATGCAGTCCCCTACCGCCGTTGACCCACAACAAATGTAGTCACTTTCGAACAATTTGTTTGGTGACGATGCCACAAATCAAGGTTTTAAGCCTTCACCGGCCCGACAGGAAATACCGCAACAAAATTTTGCTACCGGTCCGTCCATGTGTGAAGTTGATTATGACCGGTTTAAATCACTGCTGGACGAGAACAACCGGAAACTGACTGACATGATCTTGTCAGAGGTGTTGCATACGCATCGTGCGGCCCCTGTCGGTACACTAGCCAACGCGCGAACATCACAAAGTGAGAGTGATAATGTAATGTTTAAATTTGGCAACTAATTTTTTTATAAATTTAAAAACAATCTATAATAATGACAGTTTAACATTTCATGTAGGCTGTTGCTGATTCTTTTGTCAACTACGATAATGTCTACCATGTCTCTATGACCCCGATTATAAACGATTGATCTGTACGTTTTTACATGTTTTAGCATAACAGCTAGTTATTATTTTACGAGTACGAAATGTCAACTCTTACGCATAAGCATTTTTGTAGAAGGAGGATCCTGATATTATAAAAATGAGACGATCGGAAAAACTTGTGAAGCCCGCTGCAGCTTTGCTATCCCCATTCGTAGCTTATAAAAGGTTAAAACCAAAACAAACAAGACAGTCAAATAATGAGGATAGACAAATTTCATTAATCGAGCAGTGGTATCCAAGTAGTGGCAATAAATATCTTTCACTATTAGCGGGTGGGTGTGCCGGTCCTGATTTCTGGGCGTCATTGCTGGGCAAGGACGGTAGTGGCTGGTTAAGCGATGATGTAAGTCTTCACTATCAACAAAGTAAAAAAATATTTTTTTTCACACTAAATTTACTTTTTTACAACATATATTTGGGTGGATGATCCACTTGTATCACTCAAGAGAACGTTGGAGTATTTTACCCCCTTATTTTCATATGAATCTTTTAACTCGAGTGGGCACGACCACACGTTCAAGGGTTATTTCACCGGGGCGGTGAACCCCTTTCCACCAATAAGTACAGTTGACGAGCTATTACCGAGCATTCCAATTAGTTAGTTGTTACATATTTATTTTTGTAATTTATTAACGAACCATTAACTTACTTATTATGTAGGTGTACATACCGTTGTACATACCAGGCGTACATTGGTTTTTAGGAGTTTTCAATCTTATTAATTACACACTTACGATATACAATAAGTATTTTTCCCGATTTAATAAATGAATACTTTAATATTTATGCTACTGACTGTTCTTATTTTTTGGTGATTATAGTTTATTAGATTTAAAAACTTTGGAAAAGGGAAGAACGGAGGTGGTTTGTCATATAAATTTTGTTTTTGACCACTGGCTACGGATTAATGGTTATCATGCCGACAACCCATTACCGTTACATTTTCCCTTCCGCATTATTTATGCAAGCGATGCTCCTCAACAGTCCGGAGTTTTGGGAGACTGTGGAGTTTGGGTTTGCATATATCTACAAAAGTTGATAAATAAACAACAGTTGAACGATGGTGAAGATACTGCGTTAACTGCATACAAAATGAGACGTAAACTAGCTATACTTTTTTTTGACTCGGTACTACCCGAGGATATAGAAGACAACGTCGAAGATGACGAAGTTTTATTTGGAAGATAATTGTAAAAATGCAGAAAATGTTGTAAAAATCTTATTATGTATAGAATGGTTATTTATATATTTTATTTGTATTATGTTATAGATGCCTGTGTACTCTTTGTGTGTGTATATATGTGTGCGCTACCATTATGGAAACACATGTTACTCAGATAGATCCACAATGTCAAACAGGAGTTGGTCGTCAAATGATCTTCACTTTTATTACGTTGGCGATAGCCCAAGTTGCTTTTCCTCATACATGGGGATAACACCACTCGGGAAAGACTGGTGGGGTGGACTACTTGGATTTAGTGGATGGCCATGTTTAAGAAACGGTACCTTAATAACAAATCATTTCCTTTAATAATTAGGCTATTATTTAAAAAAAATCTTTACCATTCTTTTATAGCACGTGAAAGCATGGTGTAACAAACTCATGTATCAACGAGAGGTTGAAAGACGCGCAAGGACGACGGCTCCAAAGGATTTTCGTTGGACGGCTCTACCACCAAATTTTGTCAACATGTTAAATGAACAAGATAGTGCGGCAAACACATACGCATATGGGTCTTCAACTACATACCCTCCATTTTGGGAAATAGATACAGTACATTCATTTTTTATTTATTTTATATTGTGGGGGTTCTATATGTAATAAGAGCTTAAACATGTTTATTTTGGACTGATCTTTAACATAAAAATTTTAACCGGGTGTTATATAATTTTCTTTTTTTGACACAGGCTTACATTCCTATAGCGGAAAAGGAAAAACAATGGTTACTTCTAAATATAAATTTAAAGTCACTAGAGATAACTGTTTATTTTACAAGTACTTGTGACATGAATAACTGTGGAGATTCATTTTGCGTGCACAGAAGAATTCATCAAACTGTGATGGAGTTTGAGTCTCTATTCTTGTGGTTTCTGGGCCGTACCGGGCATTGGCAACACGCTGAAGTAGACGAGACGGATGCCATGGGAATAGTAGGGGATGTCGTCTGGCCTGATCAAAGAGATCGTATTGGCTGAAATTCAGGAGTCATCATATGTATGCTAATGGAAAACCTTGTTCGCAAACGCTCGTTAACATGGAGGGAAGGAAACCTTCAGGATGCTTGTTTTAGATATAGACGGTACATGGCAAATGAACTCTATACCGGGCGCTTCACACCAGTTAATTTTTGATGCTTTGTGTATACACATAAAATCAAACAATAAAAAATTGTAATGAAATAGTTCCTGCGTAATTTTATTACTTCCAATACTAAAAAAATTAGATACTGTTAAAAGTCTCCCAGGTTATAGGATGGAAATTGGGTGTCATGATCGCCGCAGCTTTCTTTATCTTTCCCTTTCCCCAGTCGTTTGCTAGTACCAATTTGTGACGGCATCGGCTGTGAACACAAATCACGATGATGACCGTACGATTTACACCGGGAACAATACGGCAGAGTGGGTTCTTCCCCGAGGGATAAGAACCGGTTGTTATCTCGAGGACGACCCGCCTGACGCTTTGTAATATGCGGCGGTTGAAAATTTATAAGATCTTCTTGAGTCTCCCATTCAGACTTACGAGGAAGAGGATTAATCGCTTCTTCATAAGTTCTTTTATAGATTTCGTTTGAGTAACAAGGGAAGGAATACTGACTGCAATCGGTTTCATCTAAAAATTTTGAAACCGAAATCACATGCCCACATGGTAGGCCAGAAACTTGCCAAACTCGGCAGCTACATGTTCGATTATATAAATCAACAAAACCGCCCTTGCCTCCGTCTTGAACATCATAAGTGTTTAAACCAACACCAGCAACAGTCCACGTTCTAGAAGCTTGAATTTTTTTTAAATTTTTTTTGAGCCCACTGTGTAAGTAGGTGTGTTTCCTGAATACCCTGCAACCGGCGTTCATAAAACCATTATTATACGGACTGACGAAAGAATTCTATAACTTGTGTTATCGGCATTTTGCGCTGGTGTCTAGAAAGACGTTAATGGACTCCGCGCTGTTAGATGTCATATAATGATATCGATTACCGGGGCAATGTGCTCTTGCCCATCTACCGAACCCAATACTTGTTAGAATTTGACGTACCCTGGGAACGGCAAGACAAAGGGCATTGAATGACTCATTAAAATCAGACAACCGGTAAGATTTGCATGTCTTCCACTACAGACTCTCGTATTCTTTTTTTTTATTCGACGGTAAACGTAAGTTCATCATTAAATGACGACAACATAACCCGTGATAAGCACGTGGAAAGACGTTACTAACAGCTAAGTGTATAGAATTCGCCCTATCCGATATTATCGCCATATCGGGTATTTCACCAACACACTCTCTAAGCTTAGAAAGAAACCATGTCCAGGATTCTCCATACTCTGATTTTCCTATTCCATATGAAAC
Source organism: Scalesia atractyloides (assembly GCA_947069175.1). Lineage (NCBI taxonomy): Eukaryota > Viridiplantae > Streptophyta > Magnoliopsida > Asterales > Asteraceae > Scalesia > Scalesia atractyloides. The sequence continues at coordinate 5,003,092 of CAMTDV010000026.1, read as the reverse complement.
TGGTAAAATATGGTTGTTTCCATCCATGCCAACTGCTAAAAACAACGTACCTTTACATTCACCTTTTAGGTGTGCTGCATCGATGATAACCACCGGCCTGAGATTACACATAAAGGCACGAATCTGAAAGTAAAAATTCCTAAGAGGTCAACCGCGTTTTAATTTCAGATAACTAAATAAAAGGTAAAACGCATAACTTACAGCAGCACCGATGGCAACAAAGACCATCTCAAACCGATTCTCTTCGTTAGTCTTGATGCGAGTGACAGTACCGGGGTTTGCTCGCTCTAAATTGTAGCAGTAAAACGGTAGTTCAGCAAAGGAATCAGTGCTTGTTCTTTGTAGAATCTCTAGCGCGTGACTTTTTCCACGCCAAGCTTGACTATAACTTATGTCCACTTGGAATCTTTGTTTAAAATCTTTGACAATATCCGTGGACCGATATTGTCTACCACTATCTTTTAGTGATTCCTTTAAATAGTAAGCCACAACCATTGGGTTTGCCTGACGAAGATGGGGGTACGTTAGCGTCTTTGAGCATGTGTGTTTATCGTTCGTATACTTCACAACAAACATGGCACAACCAGCAATATTACGTGCCCTAAAACGCCATGCGCACCCATCCACCAAACATGACACATCAAACCTGGTTTTAGACGATCTATCTACTTTAAACTCAAAATGTTCTAACAAACATTTTTTCCCTAGCTCAAGTTTCATTTCTTCTTTGTTAGTGAATACGTAGCCTTGCTCAAACTTAATTGATGGAGACAGTGTTTGTGTTGTACCATGTAAATTATCGAAAGTCGTTGTATAGTCCTTTAAAACATTATCATTAACTTCATTAAAAGGAACATTTAAATAAGGAACTTTAAATGTATCTTGATCGGAAGGAAAACTAGATGACCCAACACACGACTCCTGAATGACGTACAACTTATATAATTAAAAAGGATTTTGCATGGCAAAATTAAATAAAAAAGTGAGATCACCATCATCAATTATATCGATCGGATCAGTAAACGAAGACATCCGGTACGATAGATTTTTAATGTTTGGAATTCCACACAACTTAGAAACATTACTTAAAAGACCAATGTACGAAAGATTGGTTTCAATTTCTAAACCACGTCTACTTGCATCGGCATCAGCAACATATTCCAAGTTTCCATTAACAATCTGCCACTTTCAACCGCTGTATACAACAAAACAAAGCTTCATGTTGGAAAAATCTGATTTTACTTTAAACGTAAAACGCCTTAAACTAATTGTAAATAAATTACCCATGCACGTAATCGTAAACCGGCTTATATTCGAACTGAAACGGCTTTAACAGTGACTTGATACGGCTCTGAGCCGCCTACATAGTAAAAAAAATTAAAAACCTTGTCAGACTGACAAGGGGAGGGCTCTGACCGGTTTAAGCATGTTATTGGCAGCGTGTGATGGGATTCGAACTCGTGACCTCTAGTTTGCGTGCACGCAGCTCTTCCAACTGAGCTACGTGTCTAACCCGTTAGATGCTGGATTTTTATTATACATATACACTCATTAAGTGAATCCTGATTTAATTAAAAAACGATTTTCATTTTTTTAAACTCAACAAACCGTACGGAAACAGCTCTAAGCCGCCTAGATAAAGGCTTTAAGCCGCGTCAACTTGTAAGGAAACGACTTTGAGCCGCCTAAACCCACCTCAGCGCGTTGGTAGATACCCGGCTTCGATGTCAGCTCCACGTGAAACGGCTCGGCTGAGACGTTTCCTTACCTGACACGGCTCAAAGCCGTTTCAGGGTTGTCGGACACGTGTCAATTTGCCATTGGTTATCAGTGAAGACTGGTGTTGAGCCGCTTCCGTTAACGGAAACGGCTCTTAAGCCGTGTCAGTGGACCATTTTCGCAAAAACGGCGTGAAAAGGGCTAGTTTCGTGATTAGCCCTTAATAAATTGTTGTTCAGACTATTAAACATCTAAATCAGTAAAAGCGTTTGATCTGACTGACCCACCACAGTGGGTTTGCTTTGTTGTTCCCCGATAATGTACTTAATGGTTCAACCTATAATAAAAACATGTTAAATCAGACTGTAAACACTCTTATTTTAAATGTGACAAAACAAGTAGATCAAGCAGGTCTGGTTATGAGTCAAGATGAGTTTATGTTAAACCGAGTTATTTTGATGTTTCAGTTGAGTTGATCAACAAACATATATTTTTTGTCTTCATGAAAATAGTAACGTATAACGTGCTAGTTATCATTATGAAAACAATATAATGACATTATGAATAAGAACGATTTAGGACGTTGTAAACGTTAATGTAAATTGTTTACATTAAGGTTTACATTAAGATTTGTAAATGGATCCGATTACACAAGAAAAAAAATAAATCCTAGTGGTTCAAACTCTTTTCCGAAAACACTCCTTAACGTTTGATTTCATGAAAGTTAATGGTTCTTGCTTTGTTTTGAAGAGATGTTGTTGGAAAGTACTCATTAGAAGCGCCGGAATTGTCATTGAGAGTGTTGGAGTTAATTCGTGAAGGACTAGGACTCGAACCCGGATATTTTGGAGAAGAGCTAACCGGGGGTCAATTGTTGTCGGTCAACCACTACCCCCAATGCCCGGATCCCAGTTTGACGCTAGGGTTACCAAAACATGTAGATCCTAACCTCATAACCGTGCTTTTACAAGGAAGCGTTAGTGGGCTTCAGGTTTTCAAGGACGGTCAGTGGCTAGGCGTTGAGCCATTGCCTCATGCTTTTGTGGTAAACATTGGCCACCAATTACAGGTGACTGTTTTCATTATTTTTTTCTTTTTAAATTACTTTTTTTCCGACCTAAAAAGCGTGAATAACAATTGGAGAATTATGTTTTAGATAATTAGCAACGGGAAGCTAAGAAGGCGCGGAACATAGAGCGGTGACAAACTTGAGGGAGGCTCGGACAACGATTGTGAGTTTCATCAGTCCTTGTCAGGACACCATCATAGAACCCGCTAAATCGATGTTTGACACCGGTGTACCTTGTTTTCAACGCTTCAAGTTTAAAGATTTTTTGAAGTTATATGAAGAGAAAAAGGGAGATACTGAAGCAATGATGAAGGTTTGTAAGATTAAACCTTAACATCGATGGGTAACTCCTGTTAATGTATCAACGATTAAACCTTTTGTCAAATGTTTTAATCTTGTAAGCATTTGATAGCTTGAAATCCTTCAGTTAGTTAGACTTTAGTGCATTTTAGGTACACTTTCGTTGATATTATTAATAATATAAATGCATAGATATTATTATTGTTATTATTAAACTTGTTAATATGAGTTATTTTTACACTTTGTGGACTATAGAGAAAAATGTGTTTAAACGATATAATTATATTAAATACGGGATATATAGATTTATAATGATGAGCTTAAAAAAAAGCAACTTTGTGACATTATTATCTCAAATCGTCTAAAAGACAACTCTAGTTCACATGTGAGGTTATCGGCAGGGGCGGATCTAGTGTATAATAAGGGGTAGCCTTCGCTACCCCTTAACGTTTCGGCGGTAGTGTAAATTTTGGAAAAATTTGACGTTTTTTCGATTTCGTTACCCCTTTCTTTTAAAACGTTACCCCTTGATGCTCCAGTTAGATCCGCCACTGGTTATCGATTAATTCAAATATTATGATGACATATGATATTCTAGAAGGAAATCATACTACCTTTGATTGGACGTTTATTTTATGCACAAGGAAAGTCATCAACATAAATTCATGACATACAAATGGGCCATAGGTGATCCAAAGCTACAAACCAATTGTGGGCTAAGGTACAATTTACCAAGAAGTTATGTTGGGCCATGGTAAAGAATTTGGGGTTATGCAAGCGGCTAAACATTTTGTGACTTTATTGTTAGGTTTTTACATGAATATTTTGTTTTGATTACTTTATTAATTGGTATATCTTGATTACTTATGTTTAGATTTGATAAAGACTATTTATATTTGAACTGTATGTTTTTTATCAAACGTATTGGTGGTTTCTTGCATCGTTAGCGGGTTGGTAATTAGGTGGGTAGTTGGTATATCTTAACGGATCATTAAGTCGTACGGCTATTGTTAAAAACTGTCCTTAATCATTACTTTACTTCATAAATTCTGAGACCATATTTATGTGGTGTTTAAATCATTGAAACAGAGTTTTGTGTTAAACTTGCAATCAGGATTCTGGGTGGGGTTACTTCTTTTTAATCTGATAACTCTTTTCTTAGTTAATTAATTTACTCTAGCTAAACATTAACCACATATTCGATGTGAAGACAAACTTACTTACCTGTAGTAATATAGGTATTTAAGTCTTAAAAATACTTATTTATATTAGACCACGACAACTACATCATTCGTCTTCATAGATGACACCCTCATATGCTTCAATAATAGAGAAGTCATCTCCATGTCATTCTTGAGTTGCTAAATGAAGTGGAACTTTACGCCAAGTTCAGTAAGTGTGAATTTTGGACTAGAAAGTCTAATTTTAGGACATGTTAATGTAAAGGACATACAAGTGACCCTTCAAAGATTTGACACTTCTTAGGGTTTGTACGATATTATAGAAAGTTCATTCAAAAATTTTTAGAAGATAGTGATGCCCCTAACGACTTTGACTCAAAAGACTACCATATTTTGGGGGTAACAAACAAAAAAAGGTTTTTAATCTCTTGAAGATGAAGTTATCTAGTGCTTCAGTACTTGCGCTACCTGAGGGTATAAAAGGTTTATAGTATATTATGACACATTTCATTATAGACTAGGGATGTGTTGATGTAAAGATGCAATGTCATTACCTATGCACCCCGATAGTTAAAAATACATGAAAAATATTACACCATTCACGACCTAGAACTGAGAGCAGTAGTATTTGCCCTTAAGATATGTGATGGCTGTGTTTAAGTAGTGTTAGTTTTAATAAATTTAGCATGATTAGGTGAGTTAACTTAATAACTTTTAAAACAAGTTTATCTAGTTTTAATTTATAAGAAATGATTTTAACTTAGACTAAACACGCACAGTAAGTAAGTGTATCTATCGTTTGTAGTAAAGTTTATATTATAACCAAGTATCCAACCCAAATGATACGACTTTTACTACTCAATTCTAAATTACAAACTATTTAATTAATTATCTTTTACTTGTTTGTTAATTTATATTTAAAACCAGAAAATAAAAGTAAATAATAGAGAATTAGTAGAGAATATTAAGAGCACAATGAATGTTGTTTTGGGTTTTTGATTCCACTTGGAATGAATTATAGTTAGTTTATTGGCAAGTGATGTGGTGGTTTTAAGTAAAAATACCCTATTAAGGCTTTTATTAAATTTACCAACTATGATTGAGGTTAAAATACTAGAGCCGATTATGGTTAATTCATTGCCATTGCTTAGAAGAAGACTCCTTTTAAAGACAAATCAACTAAGTTTGGGGTTTAAGACATCCAACTATTCTTCTTTTTCTTCCACAACACTATACTTTGAGATCCTCAACGTCACAATCCCTCTTATGAGCTATGTAGTTAATGCGGAAAAATATCGGTATCGGTCAAGGACCTATATTTGAGATGGTTATCGCGATGAGATATTGGTGGGATATCAATAATTTATAATATCATGCATATATATATATATATATATATATATATAGAGGAGTTGGTTAACGTACAATATTCGTTAACGTACGATGTGTACGAGATGAAATTACGCACGTTATAAAACTCAAAAACCCTAATCACGCATGTTAAAATCCATAATCATGTATGTTGAAAACCATAATCACACATGAACATAATCACGCATGCACAAAATCATAAATCACGAATGGGGTAAAAAACCTAATCACGCATGTTATATTTTCACAGCATACGAAGCGTATGTTAAGCAAATTTGTACAATACACTTTCACTATATATATATATATATATATATATATATATATATATAGGGTTAGGATCGTGTGAGAAGCACTAGGCTAATTGAGAAACTTGAGAAGCATTTTGGACAACACATTTTCCCTAAGCTTTTCGTCATATACACATATGTATAGTTTATATTGACTATATACCTATGTGTATAATTCTAGATTTGACAATATACATATATGTATATGGTCAATTTTAACTATACATATCTGTATATTACGAAAAACTTATGAAAAATGTGTGATTCAGAATGCTTCTTAAGTTTCTCAAGTAAGATTGACTTCTCTTAGAATCCATACCCTATATATATTATATATATATAGGGTGAGGTTTTGTGAGAAAATTTAAAAGTGTGAGAAGAATAAGAAAAAATCTAAACCATTAGATATTTAATCTAATGGTTGAGATCATAGTGGCAATTCTGTAAATAATGTTGACTATTAAATTAACTAATTTTCTAAATTATGGGTATAAAGGTAAATTTAATATTTTAAATTAAGAAACTAACATTAATACACATGCAAAATTCCCCCATTCTTTTTTAAATAACAATAACTTTTTATACGTAACTCTTTTTTTAAAAAAAATTACACCATAATAACGAGTGTTTTTTTATCTTTTATATGAGTACCATATTGCTATACTTATATAGAGTTATTTTTGGTTTTATATATTTAGGGTGTTATTTCTGTTTTGATTCCAATTAAAGTGTTGACTAGTGTTATATTAGGGTGTTATTTCTGTTATATTCAATGTTAGGGTGTTCTTTATAAGATGTGTGCCTTCAATATAACTGATGTCATGTTTATGAGTTATAGTGTTATGTTTGTTATATTTATGTTATTTATAAGATGTATGCCTTCAATATACATGTTGTGGTGTTTTTATGTGTTAGAGTGTTTTTGTGAGTTATATTTCTGTTCTTTATAAGATGTATGCCTTCAATATACATGCTGTGGTGTTTTTATGAGTTATGGTGTTATTTCAAATTCGAAAATCCCTACAATAACTGCCAAAAATCGGTTGTATATATTCATTCCATAATTAGATTTTATTAGTTAAATTACACTTATACCCTTAAACTACCGAAATAAAAAGGGACACATGTCACCTCCATAATTTTTCTTATCCTTCTTACACTTTTAAATTTTCTCACATGAACCTCTACCTATATATATATATATATATATATATATATTATTTTTACATTCTAAAGTAGATGTTGAATATCATTAAAGAAAGTAAAAAAAATATGTCATGTTAACAATAAATTAAATAAAGCTAATAGCTTAATACTAATTGAAATTTGACTGGTGACTTTTGACATTAGAAACTTTGTGTTAGTTTTTTATTCCAAATGTTCATGTACTCATAAAAATATAATTTTATTTCTTTATTCTTTAACAAAAATACTTCATATTCTTCATTAAAACAAGAAGCTCGCTGCACGTATCCGTCGACCACTGGTCCAGATAAAATACAATCTTATCCATTTAAATTTATTGTTTTATCATTAGTTTTTTTTTCATCTCTCAGTTAAATTACGATTCTGCCCTTAGTTTAAATCTACAGTTCTGACATCGTTTTTGTTTTTTCACTGTCAAATTACGATTTTGGTCCTAATATAAAATATAGTCATGCAATCGTTTTAGGCTTTTCTTTTTTTTTTTGGACAAAACTATGGTAATATTTTGTTTTAACTGGTTGACTCAATGTAATTTTTTATTCGTGTCAGACGGTTGGCTGACACACGCTCATTTGTCTTAAAAAATACAATTTTGCCCTCAGTTTCAATTATAGTCTTTCCATCGGTTTTTTTTTGCAAAAGTACGGTAGTATTTTGTTTTAATTGATTGACTCGATACAATTTTTTTAAGATCATGTTATAAGTAGTATATGTACACATAATCGAAACACAAACGTACGTGTTACGAGAAAAAAATATTATGTTTAGTGTCCCGCAACACAGGCGGGGTAAAAATTAGTTTACAATATAAATAAATTAATATCGTTCATAAGACATTTTTATGACCTCGCATAAGCACAGGTTAGTATTTACTTAGTTTAATATTTATTTTTGTTAAGTTTTAATATTTAGACTTTTAGGCTAATTAAATATTTTAGTATAATATTAAAGGTGATAGGAAGAGTAGGCGTTGGGTGATTGGGTGACTCGACTCAAGTCTAGACATGAACAAATTACTCATACTTAAACTAGGTATGTTTATCTAAAGCCAACCTCGGTAACGACTAGTTAGTACCCAAGTAGCGTATAAGATTGTCCTTCTCCTAATCATGGAATGAAGTTCGAATTGATTATAGTAAACATTCATATAGCAAATCTGAATTTTATAAATGTTTTTTTCAAACTAGTTAATTGCTCCGTTTATAGCCGCGACGTCGAAACGTAAAGTAACTCGAATTTATATCGTCTAACGAAAACGTATTATATTTGACCCGACTGGTTTCCAAACAAAATTTACGTCAAAACATAAACTAACTTAAAACATACGTAAAAATAAACACGAAAACATAATATATTTGACCCAACAAATTTCAAGAAAAAAATTATGTTGAAACGTAAATCAACTTGAATTTATACTGAGACGTGCATAAAAATAAGCACGTAAAAATAGTGTTTTTTTAAGTTAAAGAATAGTACGACGCGTTGCGACGGTGTCGAAACGTAAAGTAACTCGAATTTATACACGTGTTATATTAGACCCAAATTTTCCAAACAAAATTTATATCAGATGTAGACCAAGTGAAAACATACATAAATATATATATGAAAGCGTATTATATTTGACTCGACTCACTTCACGAAAAAAATAAAATAAATTTATGTTAAAATGTATATCAACTAAAAATGCACATAAAAATAAACACAATAACGTATTATATTTGACCCAATTTATTTTCGAGAAAAATTTACGTTGAAATATAATTTAGAAAGTCTTTAGAAATAAGCACGTAAAATTCAATTACAAAATCTTTAGAAAATTAAAGATTATAAGTGTTAATATTAAAAGTTGAGAGACAAAATTTTACAAAAAGATAAATAAACAAAAAATAATCAAAATTCAACCGTTCATCATAAATAAGTTCCTAATTGTTATGAAGACAATGTAAACATGCTTGTCATACTTGGTAATAATTTATGAGTGTATCTTGAAAACTCATGACTGTGTAATATATCAACGTGGACATACATACACATGATATATGGGGACCTTCGTTCCATTACGACATGCTTGTTGTGACCACACTCTTGTGATCATGTAGTGGGCAACTGTTGTATCGTGAAGTAAATCACAGGCCCATGAGTTGGGTGTCAGATATGACGTCGGGTTAAGGATGTATATGGTTAGGTTTGGTTTTTTGGCAAAATCTAAACTGAAACCTAAATGTTGGTTTTTGGTTTTTAAAACCGTTCGGTTTCGGTTTTTTTAGGTTTTATCACCGATCTGGTTTGGTTTCTGGTTATTTCAGTTTTTGAAATAAAATTATGTAGGATTCAAAAATAAAAAATATACTTTAAAATTTAAAATTCTTTCTTGTATGTTTACATTTAAATTATTAAATTTAACATTTTTAATTAATAGTGTTCACTTAAAGCTAACCTTCTAATCTACTTTTATGTTTCTCCAAAAATACTTTTAACATTTTCTTCTATAATACTATGAAGATTATCTAATTGATACATTAAATTTTGTTATTTGTTGTAAGCAATAAATAAATCATCTCAATTATAAATAAACATGCTAATATTTTTATTATAAATACTTAATATTCAAGAATAAAATTAGTAATTTCTAATAAACACTTAAACAACTTAAACATAGAAATATATGTTTTTTACGTTTCGGTTCGGTTCGGTTTTTTTCTGTTATTGAAAATAGTTATCCGAAAACCGAACCAAAATTTTTGGTTATTAAAAATCCGAAAACCAAACCGGTGGTTTTTGTTTCGGTTCGGTTTTGTCGGTTATTTCGGCTTTCCGCTCACCCCTACGTCGGATAAAGATGACATTGGCTGGTAAAAGTCATGAGTGAAATAATGTGATTAACAACTTGTGTATGTTTATGAACTCATCAACAATAGCAGATGTGTCTTTTAAGCATGTGTTACTGATAATGAGAGCTTGTTCATGTGCACGCTATTTACCCGGACACAGTGGAGGATGCACATTAATGCTAGGGTGGGCTTGTGTCCGCCGTTAGCCAGCCCAAGTCACCAAGTCCCCACTTGAATCAAGAGACGAGCTCGGTACCAGTACAATACCGAAAATCACTAAAATTGAATAATGATACTGAAAATGATTGGTACAGTACAGTACAAGTATTTGAAAGTAAAAATCAAAGATGACGCTACCGTACCGGTACCAAACTGAATCTACCATACCGATGACGTCAAAAAATAATTACGAAAAATAGTTTAATACCGATACCCAATGCTGCTTAATCTACTAATTGAAATGAGTTTTAATTGAACTAGACACAACATAGTGGCCAACTGACAAAATAATCCAATGGATTTCCATTCAACCTATTTTTGGCACTTTGTTAAGGTGGGTGTGTTGTGTTTGTTAGGCTGGGTCTTACGTTTTCTAAATAATAAACATCTTCACTCATTTTTTGCACTATTAATAATTTTTTTTCTTTTTTTTAACGGGTGAATTGTACCTATTTTTTGTGAATAAGCATAACATTTAACAAATCTTTATCGATATGTTATATTATATTTAAATATTTAACAAATGATGTTATTTTCATACATTTAGTGTTTTTTTGTCTTGCGTATTTTTAGCTGGCCCGTTTGTGCTCCCTACAAAAAAAGTTGTGTATTTATCACTGTCCAGACATGTGTGGCCGGTGGAATAGTGTATACCAATGTTGTCTTGTGAAATTTTTGAATCTCAGGGTAGGAATCTGATTAAGCTTTGTAATTTTAATTTTGCAATTTTTATACTTTACAGTTTATGTTATTGAAATAGAATAAGTTTCTTTATAAGTTGGTATTAATTGTGCATGGTGCATCTTTATCGAGTGTGGTGTAACATCGGCCACCAATTATACGTGGTCATTTTCATTATTTTTTTCTCTTTAAATTATTCATTTTTCGACCTAAAAAGTGTGAATGACAATTTTGGAATTATGTTTCAGATAATTAGCACTAGGAAGCTAAAAAAGCGTTGTACATAGAGCGGTGACACTTGAGAAAGGTCGAACATCGACTAAACCATCATAGGACCTGCTAAATCGATGATCGACACCAATGTACCTCGTTTTCAACATTTCAAATTTATAGATTTTTTTAAAGTTCTATAAAGAGAAAAAGGGGGGACACTAAAGCAATGCTGGAGGTTTATAAGATTAAACTTTAACAACATATGGATATCTCCTATTAATGTATCAATAATGAAACCTTGATAGGGTTTTAATCTTGTATGCAATTGATAGCTTGAATTTTTACCACATCCTTTAATTATGTATATGTAACTCCCAATCAGTTAGGGGGAGGTGTGACTCCTGATCACACCTCATCGCTACCTATATATGCCACCACACTATGTCATTTGTAAACACTTCATTTTGAATCTCACAATCAATAAATAAGTTCATTTATACTAAAATCTATCATTTTGTTCTTTCATTCATTTATTATACTTATTATTTACATTATACTTACCACTTTTATCTAGGATCCAACATTTTTGTCTTTGATAAGGTAAAAAAACAAAATAATCTATAGCGAGAACGAATGAAATTTAGTAAACCGATTATAAACTGTTCGACATATGGTTCGTTTATTTTAATAGACGAACTAATATGAACACAATAAATTGTTCATTTAGTTAAATGAACCGAAATAGACATATCATGTTTATTTATTTATGATTTTATGCTCATGAATATTCATTTATGTTTGTTTGTTTACGCTCATTATTTTAATTATATATTAATTATTAGTGATACTAATTTGCCCATCATGTATCAACGCATCACCCAATCAAACTTTAAACCAAGCTTTGGGTAATCGGTTAACGAGTAGAACAAACAAACAAGAACATGTTCATTTTCTTCGTTTACTCACATTCATTTACCTTCGTTTACTCACATTCATTTACCTTCGTTTATGTTCAATCATTTGCGTTCGAAAAAACACGAAAATGTCCATTTCCTTAATGAATGAACATGAACAAGAAAACTTTGCTCGGTTTTAAATATCCACGTAACTTTATTTGTATGGTTAAAGTTAAACGAACGAACATGAACAAGCTTTGTTCGTATCTGTTTGGTTCGTTTACAGCCCTACCTCAGGATGACAAAGGACCAGGTTCGGGTCAGTATTGTTAATCCCATACCCATACTCGGTTGTAAAGTCGTCCTATACCCGACCCAATACCCATTAGGTATCGGGTATAACCGTTGGAATTTCCAAATACATTTTTTTACCATACTAATTTTTATATGATGTTATATTCTTATAACTAAATTCAGTTAAAATGATTTATATATATATATTATCACTATATAAGTTTATAATATTTAAAATAGGTAAATATCAATCAAGATATAATTTTAATTTTGTATCATATAAATATAAATAACGTCATCAAGATATATATCTCAAAAGTAAAAGTTTTCTTTTTGAAGTAACGAAACTATTTTGAATGAAACCTTATTAAATTATCAAGATATACATCTTAAAAGTAAAATTTCTTTTTGAAATAACGAAGCTATTTGAATGAAGCCTTGTTAAATGACAATTATGACAGTTATGGTAAAAACAAATACAAATACAAATTAAAAGTTTTAGCGGATATGTTTTGGGTAAATTGGATATCAACTAATCACACACCTGCAAATAATTTTTTTCAATCCTATATCTATCGAGTCTCGAGTATATCTCGAGTATACCCGACTTATATGTGTCAGGTAGAACTTTGGTTTTTTATTCTTGTTTTTTTTTTTCCACGCAAGCGAGCCCCAGTATTAATTAAATCACCATCCAAATTCTGCACGTCAAAGTTCAACAATTCTAGTTTTTAAATTGTTATAAACTACAACAGCCATCATTAATCATCAATCATCAATCATCATCATCATCATCATCATCATCATCATCCAGATCTTGCAGATCAAGAACTATGGCAAACCTAGTTTCAACATGGTCCAAGACAACTCAAACCTTACCGGAAAACTACATCTTCCCTGCTGATCAACGTCCAGGATCAGTCGAGATTCCATTATGCCAAAATATCCCACTCATTGACCTATCTGCAACTCATAGTGATACAGTCCAAGAAATACTGCATGCATGTCAAGAATTCGGATTCTTTCAGGTTCGTTCTTCATATAACTTGATCCACTTTCATTTCTTTTGAAGTTATGTTTTGTAATATGATACAACCAGGTAGGGTGTGCATGGTTCGGTTCGGTTATTTACTTAACCGAAACCGAAGTCGTCGGTTAATCTATTTTATTAACCAGTCAGTTTTCGATTAAGCGGTTCAGTTTATTCGGTTAGTTTGTTGGTTTTTGGTTCTTGGTTCACTTGGATGAATTTCAGTTAATAAACAAAACCAAACTTGCGTTAAAATTTGCTTAGAAATAAATGAAATGGAAGGTATAAATGCATGAAATAGATGTATAAATACATGAAATGAAAAACATGAAATACATGAAATATAGGTATAAAAGTTAGAAACATATGAGATACTCAGGATTGGCTTCGTCGGTTTTCGACTTGGTTTTGATTAATGGTTCGGTTATTGCTCACCCTACAACCAGGTGATTAATCATGGAGTTTCTAAAGACATAATTGATGACACCATGGAAGTAGTGAAAGAGTTCTTCAATATGCCGGATGAGGAGAAGGAGATATATTACTCGATAGATCCGATAAAAAGATGCAAAGTTTATACAAGTGGTTATGATTATGCTAACGAAGATATTCATTTCTGGCGTGACAATCTTCGACACCCATGTCATCCTTTGGACGAATGGGCTCATTTATGGCCCGAAAAACCTACCAATTACCGGTAAAGTGACTCATATCACAATCTTGAGTTTTATGATTTGTAACTAGGGTGTAATTATTGAAACCAACTAAACCGTCTAAACTCATGCATGTTTCTAAATAGGCCGGTTCATAGTTTGGTTTTGATGGTTTACATATCTAAAAGTTTTGTTCGGTATGGAACTTATATACATATTTTTAATACAAACTAATTATTTAAAAATAAATAATTGTTCATATTGTTAAAACGCCAAACCAGTAAAGGGATCAATCTGACTGATCCACATTACGCGGCGATGGCTAGTTTGGTTTGTCGTTTCTTAAAACCGTAATCAACGGTTAAACCTATAAATTTTGTCAAAACCTATGAAATTAAACCTTGAGCACCCTTCTATTATTAGGGTGACAAAACGGATGAACCAAGAATGCTTGGTTATGGGTCAAGACGGGTTTACGTTGAGTTGAGTTGAGTTGAGTTGCTTTTGCCATCTGTGATTGATCAACAAACATTTGCTTTTTGTCATTTTAATTATTGACGTTTGACCTGTCATTATGATAACATTATATAATCCTGATACAAATCTTTGAATAAAAATACGAATCTTTGAATATATGATTTTTTTTTAATAAAAAACGATTCATGATACAAATCATTGAATAAAAAACGATTTTTTAGCAAGTTGCATACAGCAATGTAAACCCTGAAAAATTACACCACATTCACACGCTTTCGTCAATGGTTTTATAGTTTAGTGACATCTTGATAGTGGGATAAGCCTTAGGCATCATTACGCCCTCCTAAATTGGTGTATAGACATTATTGTCAAGTGGAGAGTGGTTCCGCTGGTGGCACAATAATACTCCAGTAGCCCATCAATGATCTAAAATTTGTCGTTTAAATTTTTTTTAAAAAGAATAAATTCACACACTTTCCTTTTTAACCATTTTTTTGTTTCTTCATTTATTGAGAAAAAATCAACTTAAATTTACTCATTAGCTTAATAGTTAAAATAATTTGAAATTGGTATCTCTAGTTATGATTTGTTTAGTTTTATTAAAAAAAATGGCATGCTTTGGAAATATATGGACTTCCCAAGTCCAACGTTGTATGTCTTGAAAAGTGTATATGAGGCGGACCAAGAAGAATAATGTCGGAGTTACCAAAGTCTGACTTTAGGCTGCAGATGGGCTCAATGAAAAACAACTTTTATACGTCAACTCGACCAAAATCGTTAAATCTTTAAATTTGCATTTTTGTTAAAGAGAAAATCACAAAAATAGACATTAACCGGTTAAAATTATGAAAATGAACATACTTCGCGTTTGTGGTAGTCTCAATCCTTAGAGATCGCGTATGTGGTAGTCTCATCAATCTTAGGGGTTTTCTACTTTTTGTTTTTCCACCATGATTTTTAAACGAGCATAAATTTTTAATATGTTAATATTTTTTAAAAAAGTTTACACCAAATTAAAGAGAACTTTATTGTCTTTAATTTGGTTTTTTTATATAGAATATTATCGTGTGAAAAATTATACTCGTTTAAAAATTATGGTGGAAAACGAAAAAAAAATTAGGTGGGGAAACCTATAACACAATCTCAAACGCAAACTTTCCGTCTCAAACTCAAACTTTTGTGTCTCAAACTCAAACTTTCCGTCTGAGACACAAAACTTGCATTTATTTCCGTGTTGGCGTATCCTCCAGACACAAACGATGTTTATTTTCGTAAAGTTGTTTGTTCAAAAATGTCATTTTGGTGATTTCCCTTTTTTTAAATCAAGAAATAGATAAAAACGTCCAATTTGTTTTCCAAAAACATTCATGTAATATTTGATTTCAAGAAGGTTAATTGTTCTTGCTTTGTTTTGAAGAGATGTTGTTGGAAAATACTCGTTAGAAGTGCGAAAATTATCGTTGAGAATGTTGGAGCTAATTGGTGAAGGACTAGGACTTGAACCGGGATACTTTGGAGAAGAGCTAACCGGAGATCAATTGTTGTCGATCAACCACTACCCCCGATGCCCGAATCCCAGTTTGACACTGGGGTTGCCGAAACACGTTGACGCTGATATCATGACCGTGCTTTTTCAAGGAAGCGTTAATGGGCTTCAAGTTTTCAAGGATGGTCAGTGGCTCGGTGTTGAGCCACTGCCTCATGCTTTTGTGGTTAACATAGGCCACCAATTACAGGTGGCCGTTTCCATTATTATTTCTCTTTCAAACATTAGTCGTTTTCCAACCTAAATAGCGTGAATAACAATTATGGATCGGTGTTTTAGATAATCAGCAACGGGAAGCTAAGAAGTGCAGAACATAGAGCGGTGACAAACTCGAGGGAGGCTCGGACAACGATTGTGAGTTTCATCAGTCCTTGTCCAGACACCATTGTAGAACCAGCTAAATCGGTTATCGACACGGGTGTACGTCGTTTTCGACCCTTCAAATTTAAAGATTTCTTCAAGTTCTATGAAGAGAAAAAGAGAGACCCTGAAGCAGTGATGGAGTTTTATAAGATTAAACCTTAACAACATATGAATATCTCCTGTTAATGTATCAATAATGAAACCTTTTGTCAAATGTTTTAATCTTGCATCATAAACAGTTTTTGTTCAGTGGTATATCATATCTATCAAAGATTTTTTAAGGTTTTCTGTTTCTAGAATCTAAATTGCTCACCACAAAATTTGTCATTAATTTAATTCATCATGCCAGATGTGACAGTTTTGCATTTATTTTTATAACTATGCAATTGTAACCACAAAACATTGTCGAAGATGGCATCTTTTAACTTGTTTTGTGTGTCTTGTTTATTAGAGTTATCATAAAAAAATCAAATCTTAAATTTGAAATATAGCCTATGGCATCTAATTGTCATTTTGGACGGCATTTTGATGGTATAAAACCTCATTTTCAATCCTACACTTGATACAACTAGAATTAGTATTACTCATGGCTAAACTTGTATCTAGCTGGTCTAATGGAGTTAAATTTATTCCTAAAGACTATGTAATGCCACCCGAACGAAGAGCCAGAGATTACATTACAGTTTGCAAGGAAGTTCCAGTGATCAGTCTTGAGGATGATCGGTCAGAGATCGTCCGACAAATTCTAAAAGCTTGTCAAGAATTTGGTGTATTTCAGGTTTTTTTTTATAGCTATGTTCATAGATTCCCTTAATGTTCATGATACTTGTTTAAGAATGTTGATTTAATTAACAGGTGATCAATCATGGGGTTTCTGATAAGATGATGGAGGACATGATGGGTTTGTATGATGAGTTCTTTAACTTGCCGGTTGAGGACAAGTTAGGCGTTTACTCAGAAAAACCGCGTAAGGGGTGTACGCTTTACACGAGCGGATTGGAGTATGCAAAAGAAGATGTTCACTACTGGAAAGACACCTTGAAGCACCTGTGTCATCCTGTAGAAGAACACTTGCCATCTTGGCCTGATAAGCCTGCCAGATATAAGTAACACATGACTGAATCTCAGTGGATCTTGGTAGCAGTATCTATTTGCTACTTGCACAATAGACGCTAACATTTTTTTGAATGTATGTCGTATAGGGAAGAAGTGGCGAGATATGTCGTTGAAGTACGAAAAATGGGATTCAATATTTTGGATTTGATCTGTGAAGGACTTGGTCTAAGAGAAGGGTACTTCAATGAAGTGAGCCAAGAACATTCAATGGCGATTAACCGTTACCCGGCGTGCCCAAACCCGAGTCTAGCAATGGGCATAGCTGGTCACAATGACCCTAACCTCATAACATTCCTTCAACAAGATCGCTATGGGCTACAAATACTGAAGGATGGGATATGGATGGGTGTTGAACCAATTCCAAATGCTTTTGTAGTCAACCTGGGCTACCAATTTCATGTAAGATCAAAAGAGCATCTCCAATAATATAGAAATGTCATACGTTCACTATAGCAAAAAAACATCTCTTCTTCAAAAACACACATTACCTTTTAACCTTTACACTTATTTTTTATAGAGAATAAAATATTAACTTTTTAATTTCATATTGATTCATTTATAAATAACAAATATATAACTTTTTTTATAAAATACTATAAAAAAAAACAACTTATCACCCTCCCTCCCCTAAAAAAACAAAAAAACCACGAATGCCTCATGGATGCCCGTTCCAACATGCCCCGTTAGAGATGCTCTAAGTATCCAAATATTTCACAAATCACAAGAAATAAATACCTTTTCAGTCCTAAAATAAACTATCACCGGATATAAAACATATCATTTGTTAGAAACTCAAATCTAACCAAGCTTATAAATGTTTTTCGGGTGTAGATTATAAGTAACGGGAAGCTAAAATGTGTGGAGCATCGTGGTCTCTTGAATTCAACTATCGCTCGAACATCCATCGTCACGTTTTTTGGTCCAAATCCTGAACATCCTGTTGTTATTGAACCAGCAAAAGAGTTGGTTACGCCGAGCAATCCACGGATGTTCAGAGCATATCGCTAAAACGAGTTCATAGCAAATTACTTGGCATTGGCCTACAATCGCAAATCAGGTTCTCCTAACGGATATGCATTGGATCCTTACAGACTCTAAGCATAAATCATTGTTTGGAAACTTTGTATAATAATTGGTTTTATACATTAATGTTATGTACTAAGTAATTTTCTTTTAAGATATTAATATACATAATTTGGATGTATGATTTATGATCAGGTTAAAATATTTGTTGTTCGATAAATGCAGATGCTTAATATGCTACAAGCAGGGGTACAAAATAAAAAATAATGCAGCCGACAACATGCTGCCATGTGGTTCAATAGGAAAAAAAAACATTATTGATCAACTTGCAAAATGTTATGCCCCGACCCGCAGCGGAATAAGAGTCAGGGCATAATTGGGTTATCACCAAAGCTCATGATGTTTACTAATATGTTTCATATTTATTAAATTCAAATTACATCTCAAAGTTCCAAGTCAAATTCATACAATACAAGGAAAGGAAAAATTAACTAAAACAATCCAAAATCTAAACTGGTTTATTCTTCTAGGCCGCCCTATATGTTTCTTGCTTCAACTTAATCACCTGTATCATGTGTAAAAATGGGGAATTTTGGGTCAACAAAAGTTGGCGAGTGAACCTTGTTAAAAACATTTGTCATTGATTCATTATTGTAATTAATATAGGAAAATTGTGCAACAATCATATATGAGCGAATGTATATAAACATAACGATCACAAACCACCTTGCTTAAGTAAATGACAATGTATATGTTGGCAACGTCCCGTTCACGCTCATAGGTAATGGGAACGGACGGCCTATGCTAATGTATGTGAGATCAAGGCTCAATCAAACGGAGCCGATCTTATGTTGGCAACGCCTGGTTCACGCTCATAGATAATGGGGAACAGCTCACGCTCATAGGTAATGGGGAGCGGCGGCCTATGAAATGTATGTACTGAAAATGATAAATTAAATCTAAAGTTCAACCACACAAACAACTGATACATATTGAATACACATTTGATCATGAACATGATGGATGCACAAGTGTTTAATTATAATAAGTAAATAGCGACACATGATACACCCTAAAATGTGATTAAAACGGGGAATTGGTAGAGATTCACTCACCTTAGGTGCGTTTGCTTGAAGGTGTTGAATGCGCACGAGTTTAGAGGATTGATCGACGAGAGATAACTAACCTAATTAATAATGAAAAGGTACGGTAAGTATGTGGATTTTATTAACTATTTTAATAGGATTTTTGGATATATTTTTGTGAGTTTAAGGCTACTTTCTAACTTTAAAAACGTTATTTTTAAGTATTTTTAATTGATTTTTAAATTAAATAAATAAATAAAACTAATAAAAAAAAATGTTGACTTTTGACCGTTGACCGTTGACCGGTCCGGTCGCTTATATATGTGCGCTGGGTGAGACTCGAACCCGTGACCTCCCGTACGAGTGCACGCAGCTCTACCAACTGAGCTACGTGTCTAACCCGAAATAATTCTGTTTTTAATTATACTTATATACTATTTAGATTTACCCAGAAATTATTTATTTTTAAAAAGGATTTTAAATGTATCGAACCGGTGCTGACCACAGGTCTCGAACCCGGGACCTGTGGGTTAACGTGCACACAGTCCACCGGTGGACTGTGTGTCTAACCTGGTTAATAATCCGGTTTTTATTATACTTAACATGATTTTGTGAGTTAACCCGTTTAGTTAAAAAGGCATTTTTATTTCAAGAGAGTAAGGTTGGGACAGGAATCGAACTTGCGACGTATGTGTATTTGTTTGCACACAGTCCACCGTTGGACTGTGTGTCTAACCCGTTCATAAAACTGATTTTAATTAATCTTATATTATAACCCGTCTTCGTCTTCTTCGCTCAAGAACACAGACAGTGATAACTTGACTGATTTATGTCTAATTTGATTATCAAACGTTATAAGTAATTGAAAGGTAAAGAATGGAGAGAGTTTGGGGATAGGAGGTACCGATCCGTGTCTTTCACAGAACTCCGGCAAAGGTCCGTCGGCTCTGATAGTGAATTTCGGCTGTTAGAATCAATTAATAGTTCTGTTCGATTAGTTATGAAATTGAGGTACTTAAATAAAGATTAACAGAAGTTTGAATGATCATACCGGCTCTCAGCGTGATTCTGGAAGTTTCAGAAGTTTTCCGGCGAAGGCAGGAATTCCGACAACGTCGTCTGGGATTGATTCTGGATGGTGGATTTGTGTTAGTAACAGTCTAACAATGGATTGAAACAGAAAGAGTCGAGGGAATTACCGTGTGGATGTGAGTCTCGGTTTTCCAGCGAAAGTCCGGTGATGGCAGGATATTTCCGGCGAGTGAAATTTCGTCGAGAAAATGTGCGATTTTGAGCGAAAAGGCTACCAGTGAATTGTGGGTGAATTTATAGGGAAGAATCGAGACGCATGGGGTCTGATTTCAGTCTCGATTCATGGTCAGTCGTTCTCCGGCGGTTACGACTGATGTCGCGGGTTCAGACATCGGTTATAACCGTCGTTGAGGTTAATTCTTCGGTTAAATTAGAAGAAACCGTCAATTATCGGCGAAATCGTCGGGATTTCCGACGACTGCGAATTGGGCGCGACTTTGACTGGATTTGATTTCCGTGATTCATCATTTGAACTAATTGTTTCGATATGTTATCAAATAACCAAAGTGGCGGAGTGGTTGAATGTGTGAGAGTTAAGATTTGTGGATTCCCGGCTGACCCGGGTTCGACTCCCGGCAGCCGGTTTTTCTTTTTAATTAATTTATTTTTATTTTTTAACAATTATAATTTATAACTTCTAATTTGTTTATTAATTATGTATCGTTTAAAATTAAAATAAGTCATAAATAAACAACAAAACTTTAAAACTGATTGTTCGGTTAATAAACGAAGCGGGTTTTGAAAACCCGTTTTTCGACGGATGTTATAAGCGTATCAAGTGTTCATGTGTATAGGATTGTTTGTGCGTTTCATAAAGTTTAAGTGTTGTGGTTTTGATATAAGTAAACATGCTACACCCAAAAGTGTTATAAACGAAAAGTGGGTCGAGTGTACTCACGGTTTTGCTAAGTCTTCATACTTGGCGAGTTCGCAAAGGTGGTTGGTGGATGGGTTGAGCGTCGAGTTAACTTTTGGGAGCCGTGATCTTTGAGAGGGGAAGAGAGCTCTTAGAGCTTTTAGAGAAGAGAAAAGAAGATTGAGGTGTGAAATGAGAGTGGGAGGAGGATTCTATTTATAATGAGGAATTAGGGTTTAGGTAATTAATGAAGTTGGTGGTAGTTGGGGGGTTGTTAGCTGAGTACTAAATGCAAGAAGCACAATCCAACAAACACACTTTTGACCAATCCATGAGCTAGAAACAAGAATCTGCGGATTATGCTATTTTTAGTCCTTGAACTTAGTTTATCTTTCATTTCATGGTAAAACTTGATATTTTCGCATGTTTTCAAGTGTATAATGTATATGTAAGTATATTTTAGGTATCAAGTATGAATGTATGAGTATTTGCACGTATAACAAGTATCGGTTTGTATGTAAACACGTATTTAACATTAAATGCATGTAAGACAAGTATGTATCAGGTATGAATTTTATTACGATCAAAGTCTCGGATTATAAGATTGGGAAATGAAATACAAATACGATACGAATACAAGTTTCCATAAATAGAAATACAATTACACTTTCTAATTAAGGAAAGTATGAAAAAGCGAGGCGTTACAGTCTCCCCTCCTTTAGGAAATTTCGTCCCGAAATTTATTCAAGAGGAAGACTTTGGAAAAGATGTCATTTTGGTGAAAATGTTTTGCCAAAATCAAGATTTTGAAGTTTAAAGTTTTTGCGGAGTTCATGTATAAGTGTGTCAATATGTATCGAAATCTTGAAGGATAAAAATGGTAGGTTCATGAAAGGAATTTGTTTGACTAAGGTGTTTTTGTGACACCAATCGTAAACGTGTATAAGGATAAGTAAAAACGTGTATGTATGTGTGTAAGCAAGTGAGTTTGACTGGGTCTGGACAACTCATTGGAAGGAATATTTTAAAAGAGTGCGACCTAAGAGGAAGGTTTTAGTATAACTAAGGATGTATTCTGATAAAAATGAGTGGTTCGCACTGTAAGTTGTAAGGAAAGTTCTGTCAGTTCTAGGGCGTATTAGTAAAATCACTTGTTGTAGAAAAAAAATATTTATTGGAGAGAGTTAGGATGGTAAATATTTATGGTTTCTAAAAGGTTTTGGCGATAATAGACCAAATGGCTAAAGTTTGCGCATAGATGAGAGTGAAAGATAGTTTTAAAAGAAAAGGAACATTTTGACTAAATTGGGCCAGTGGGGACATTTATAAAAATGGATTGAACGTTTTAGGCTGATTAGATGTAAATAAAGTTTGGATGAAAGGTTAATGGGAAGAATTGGGAAAATCATGGTATGGTAGTGAATGATTCGGTAGGTGTATGCGAGGGGTAAAAATGGTATGAATATCGGATAAAATGCGACATGGATTGTTGAGAGATGCTAGTGATAGTTTTGGTGGTTAAATCTAACAATTTTGAGAATGAAGCTTTGTCATGGGTAATCGAGTACTAATCATTTTGAAGTGGGGTCACCAAAGTTTGTTATGAATCAAATGTATTTAACAAGGTCCGGGGAAAACACCGAATTTCTCATGGCACATTTTACGAAAGTTTGGTAACATGGTACGGACACTTATATATAGGAAGCACCAGCGGCGTATCCACCATTTTCACACCATGTTACGTCGTTTCGCTATTCGGTGTCATGTTACGTTCCGTGTTGCGATACAAAGTAGAACCCACTATGGTTTTCATGCGCCTACCAATATAATCCCGTGTGCACCCGTGATTATTTTGGTTTGTGCATGATCCGCATAGTTTATACTAGTAATGTACGGGTCAGGTTACATTTAGTATTACAAGCAAAAGATGTGTAAGATAACGTTTAAGAATCAAGTATGTAAGCATGATTGTATGTATGTATAAGTGTGTCGAATATAGGCGAAACCACTCGGGTCATGCCTACTTATAGATTTCAAGTATGACTAGCAAGTAGTGCGAATGTATAAATTTTTGAGCATGATTGAAGACAAATACGTATAACATTAGCATGTAGCATCGAGCGTATAAGTGAAATAAAATGGAATTTAACATAAATAGAAACGTTGTAAGACGATATGCATGTGTATGGGTACTTGAGTCAAAACATTAAGTCGGTTAAAATAAAATACGTCGGGTTTGTCGGGAATGAAGGACCAAAATTGTGAATGTCGGGTGAATATTGAGAAAAATATTATTTTTTTATGTAAGATGTGGTTTGTAAAAAGAAATGTTATTTTGTTTTTAAAATTTGTATTTGCATATGAAATTTTCTTGCCCATGTGTTCAGACTTAGATTTGCGTATTAGCGATTTTTGAAAAGGTTGTAAAATAGTGAGCTTGCTTTATTTTATTTTATTTTATTTTATTGATGCAAGAAAAGTAGTGTTTTAAAAATTTTCATGTAAAACTTGAATTTTGAAAAGTATTTTAGCAAAGTACTTATACGTATGTGAGAGAAAGTTTTCGTTGGTTTCTTGTTGGAAATAAAATGTCTTTAGAATGGTAGTATAAAGTGAGCTGCTTTGGACGAGTTATGAAAATCGAGGGCAAGAGGTTCGTTTGACCGACTAAGTTGATAGGTAGCATTTCATAAAGTTTCTGAAAAATTGTGAAAGAAACGTTTAAAGTGTCATTAGGGGTTTCGTTTATGTAATTTACGTAAATATGTTGTAGGGTGAGAAATCGTTTGGATAAAATAGTAAGGATCGTGGTTTATGCATAAATGAGAAAAATTGAAACAATGATAAAAGGTTTAGGTGTAAGTTTTGATATAGTGATTGTTATGAAAATAGTCGAGTTGGAGTTGGACTTCGACTCATTCTCCAACTTGAGTTTTGCGGAAAAAAAAATCTAGGTGATCGACAATAAAAATCACGTTTGAGCATGTAAGTATTGTATAATATGTATGAGTTCACATAGGTGACATAAGCATAACAAGTATTCAATAGTATAAACACATATGATTGCGTAAGGAGTATGAATTTAGTTGGTTTGCAAGAATTATTATTGCTTTTGATTGCGAAAGATGTGCGAATTGTGCATCGGGTTTGAAATGAACGAGGTGATAAGTATTAAAACACATAGAAATTGAGATAGCATAAAAGATATGCTTAGTAAAATATTGGAGTGTTTTGGGTTGAGAAGCGTCGACTATTCCAAAGTGAATTGAAGATCCTTTCAAATTAGAGGAACATGCTTTGGCCTATAGGTAAAATGCTCTCGTCGAGAAACGATTAACAGCATTTTACCCTTCCAGTTACTATACATCTCTAATTGATCGAAATATTGAAACCTTGGCGAGATCCAAAAATCGAGGAAAGGGACTAGTTGACAAGGTGCGGGTTTCACCCCTAACTTGACAACATCGTACCCTAAGCGTGGTTGGTACTTACCAAACGAGGAGCGAATTCCGACTCGTTGGTAAGGGTCCACTAGAGTATGAAATGGAAATTTTCCAACAAGGTATGGATATCACTCCTAACTTGATGGTGTAATTTCGTGAAAAATCGAATACGCGGATTGAGAGTGATCACCAAAGTGCGGGTTTCACCCCTATTTTGGTGAGATCGTCTCGTTTGTATGAGTGTCTTCAAGTCTTCAAGTGTGTATATTATGTAAATGTCTTAGGAAAGACATATTGTATACATTAAGACCAAAAGAAGCAAGAAGAAGCAAGGTAGGAGGAATTAATATTTTAAGCAAGAAACAAGAATGGTCAAGTTTGGTCACTTAAACTATAGACTAGGTCGAACATGACAATTCTACCTAATTCCCTATAGTTATGGCTCTGATACCAATCTGTCACACCCCAACCGATGGCGGAAACATCAGAGTGAGACGACAACGAGATTGCTCATTGCTCACAACGCTAATAATGACAATATTTAATAAAGTCAAATTTCATTTCAATAATAATTGTCAAATACAACATCAAAGCAAATACAATACAACAAAATTGATACAACAAATCTAGCCTAACGTCTAATTGTGTGTATCTAAGTCCTTGCTATTTGTTTTCATAGCATCCTCTTCATTAACCTGTAACATGTTTTAAAATGCAATTCAATGCAAAAGCAAAGGCGAGTACACAAGTTTAATCATAGCATAGTATACAATTAAAGTTTAAACGAATCCTCATGGCAACTATGATTTTACACGAGCATATACAAGGCATGCAATACTACTAGCCAAGCCCTTAACGCAAACACGTTGTTTTAACATGGCCTCAAGTTTATGCGATGGAGGGGATGCGTGACTTCCTATAGCGCTATACATGTCAAACGAAGGCTTTATACAAGTTAATGACTAAAGTATCACATAAAGAATATCCAAGATATAAGCATCACGTAAGCGTATCAAGTGTTCATGTGTATAGGATTGTTTGTGCGTTTCATAAAGTTTAAGTGTTGTGGTTTTGATATAAGTAAACATGCTACACCCAAAAGTGTTATAAAAGAAAAGTGGGTCGAGTGTACTCACGGTTTTGCTAAGTCTTCAAACTTGGCGAGTTCGGAAGGTGGTTGGTGGATGGGTTGAGCGTCGAGTTAACTTTTGGGAGCCTTGATCTTTGAGAGGAGAAGAGAGCTCTTAGAGCTTTTAGAGAAGAGAAGAGAAGATTGAGGTGTGAAATGAGAGTGGGAGGAGGATTCTATTTATAATGAGGAATTAGGGTTTAGGTAATTAATGAAGTTGGTGGTGGTTGGGGGGTTGTTAGTTGAGTATTAAATGAAAGAAGCACAATCCAACAAACACACTTTTGACCAATCCATGAGCTAGAAACAAGAATCTGCGGATTATGCTATTTTTAGTCCTTGAACTTAGTTTATCTTTCATTTTATGGTAAAACTTGATATTTTCGCATGTTTTCAAGTGTATAATGTATATGTAAGTATATTTTAGGTATCAAGTATGAATGTATGAGTATTTGCATGTATAACAAGTATCGGTTTGTATGTAAACACGTATTTAACAATTAAATGCATGTAAGACAAGTATGTATCAGGTATGAATTTTATTACGATCAAAGTCTCGGATTATAAGATTGGGAAATGAAATACGAATACGATATGTATACAAGTTTCCATAAATAGAAATACGATTACACTTTCTAATTAAGGAAAGTACGAAAAAGCGAGGCGTTACGACATTCTTCCATCGAATTATGATATTTTATCAGTGGTGTTGGAAACATAGCATGCCTAGACGGAGTTCAGAAGAGGATCAGAAGAGTCACCGGCGATGTTCGTGAATCGTGTGTCTAATCGCTGGAACTTGAATCTGGAGTTGTGGATAGGGTTTTAATCGGACCAATGTTTGAAGCGACAGTGAATTCCAAATGTGGAATCACCATTCAAAGTTCTCCTAACCCAATTCCGACACGGATTTCGACCCGACAGGTACACAGTTCCAATATGTTGATTTTGTTTCCAACAGTAAGAATATTAGGTTTTTTCGTCCGTTTATCTCTCAGTTACACATAATTTGGATATGCAGGTACACACCATTACTCACGTTTCCCGATCGCTCCGTTGATTTTTCACGCATCTCTATCCCATCCAAGCGAGCGACAACACCTCATGCTCTTACTTTTGCGACAATCGACATGATAGAGAAGTGAACCCACCAAGCTTCTTCGCTGTCGGTATATAATTATTGAATCTCTTTAATTTTGTGTTCGATTAACTGCTTGGAAGTTTTATGATATGTATGGATTTTGATTATGTTTTTGATGTTTTGTAAATGGCTACGTTTCTGTATGAGGTACTTTACAGAATAATTGCTTCTAAAATCGACATTCATTACTTAGGTGTGAAAACTTATGAGTTGTACTATGGATTTTTATATTGATTTGGTTAGATACATGTAAGCGGTATCTGTGAAGTTATTTTTCTTTAATTTTGTATGTTATTGATTAGGAGCTGGAGTAAATTGTGATCTTACTGTTGTTTGTTCTCAATATATATGAGGAATTTAAGCCTCTGTTTGGTCTAGGAGTTTTAAGGGCAGTTTTAAAGCGTTCACTCTCTCATACACACTCCTGCAGTTATTAACACTTTACCCCTCAATTCGAGCAATTAGGCTTTTTGATCACCGCTATTCGACCACACTTTGGTAATTCGTTCTTTCTTTTGATCTTACTGTTGTTTGTTCTCAAACTGCATTAAGCATGGTTTTGTTATAGGCTTCTGCATACCAGGTGTTCAATTAAATGTTTACTGACGTTTGATTTTGTAGGTGTTTATCAATGTTTCTTTTGGACTTCAATTTAAAGATCTGGCCAAGGGCATAACTGAATGGCAACAACGTGAAATTTCTATCATAATCACGAACAAGAGCCAAGCGCCAAAGCCTATTAATTATGATGGAGCTTCTGTAATGTGCTTATCTGATAGTGGTTGATTAGTTAGTAGTACTTTTTTTTTCCAATATTCCAGGTAATGTGGATCAAGATGGGAATTTTAGTGATTTCAAGGATTTTAATGTCTGCGAAGATGGTGAATTTAATGTGCGTTTTTCTTTTGCAGTTTACACATAAGGAAAGTCTACAAAACATTAGAGGAATTTTAGGCCAATCTTGCATCACTATGATGGTATCAAGTTTCGGCTTGAGTTGTCCATCCCTTAGGTATACATATGTCAATGTTCTTTTATTATTTTTTTTTCTTAGTGAGGCTTACTACTTATGGAGTTGTTATAAATGATGGAACTACAGACCCTGGACTTACTGGACCTGTGTGAACAAGATGGGGTTCAAAGTTGCCAATATTAGCTCGAATGGTATCCATATCGTGCATTAGCATAGATGGATTAAGGTAATATTGTGCAAGTGTAGAATGTTGTTAAGCAACATTCTATTCGTGGAACTTTTGTATAAGCGCAAGTTTGAGTTGCATACAAGAATCAAGAATCACAAAGCAAGGCACGACTTCTTCACTTAGTCATTGTTTTTATAATCATTCACTTTGTAACTGTGATTTGTTATGTTATTTACTTTAGAAGATGTTAAATCTTTGCTCAATGTGACTTCCAGAATTCAGAATCAAGTATCACTTGAATACAAGATACCACTGTTCGTTTAATCTTTGTTCAATAAAATTTACTTTTGTGCTCATTCACTTGGTTACCTATGTTTGTTAATTTCCAGTTCTGTTGTGTTGTTTATTGAGTGAGAAATATGATTTTGATGGTAGGGGATTGTTGTTTGTTTGCAATCTTAAACATGAATTGCTTTTGTAACTATATGAGATTCAATATGTTCAATAAAATAAACTCCAGATTTAATAAACCAATTCAAATCTTCTGCTCTCACCTTTCATTGTCTATTGTTTCCTTGAAGATGTTTAATTTTTTAGATAATTATGTAGTTGCCCAATAAGAAATTTAGTAACCCAAATACCCGATTAAACTGACCCATTTAAACCGTAAACTGGACCAACGGAACTTGACTACATTGTTAACAATGATACAGGTTGGTATCCGGTTGAGCTGCTGAATTTTTGAACTCCAGATTAACCCGACCTGATGCACCCATAACCCATTTAATTAACCCGAAGAATACCCCTAAACACATCACTTTTACATGGGTAATATTGATACAAGTCAAAACATATTTACAACACCTGAAACATTTGTCTAAATTTTAACCTTTTGATGTGTTTATATTTATACACAAAATGTTAATTGTATTTTATTGTAACGCACTTTTATGTTTTATAACTATTGTTCATGATGGCAAACCCGTAATAAAGCATTAAATAAATATTACATGTTTGAGAGCCTGTTAAATGACATAAGTACCCGGCCAAATTGTGTTTATTTACATTTCTAAATAAAAATTATTTATTTCATGATGATCTTAAACTCTCAGCCGTACACCGGACATGTATAGAACCAGTTATTATTAGGTCACCATTCTACGTAAACTTATTTGGACCAGCCGCCACCTGTCATTTTGTGTCACGTGCCCTTCACTTACCCGCCAAATCATATCAACTTTAAACAGCTAATCTTCATTAATTGAACTAACACACTTTTAATAAAATTATTATGAATATTATAAATATCTCAATTCCCTTAATTTTGTATGTAAGCAAGCACACCTCCATTTTAGTCCCCTCATCACTCTAGCATCACTACTCCATCAACTTTTTTTTTTAACGGAGAACACACACCCTCTAAATTCTATTCATATCGTCATGCATGGCTACTTTCCTTGATTATGAGTTCCAAACCTCTGACGACCTGCCCGAAACTTTATATTCATGGGATGAACTTCTTTACCAACACAATGTCCACCCATTCAACCAATTCGAATCCGACTACACTTTATTCCCCGATACACTTTCGGATGTAGACGAAATCGAGTTTCCAAAATCCTTTCCCGCCTCCACAGAGAAAGAGGAGATCACCAACAAACCGAAGGAAATGAAGTCGTATCGTGGTGTTAGAAAGCGACCATGGGGGAAGTTCGCGGCAGAGATTAGGGATTCCACTAGGAATGGGGTGCGGGTATGGTTGGGGACGTTTGATAGTGCGGAGGAGGCCGCCATGGCGTATGATCAAGCGGCATTTTCTACTAGAGGGCCACTAGCGGTGTTGAATTTTCCGGTGGAGATTGTTAAGGAATCATTGAAAGAGATGAAATATGGTTTTGAAGAAGGGTGTTCTCCTGTTATGACAGTGAAGAAGAGACACTCGTTGAGGCGAAAACCGGTGGCTGGAAAGAAGAAACCAGCTGACTACACCGCATCGCGAGAAACCGATGGCTGCCACACCACGGTGCTTGTGGAGGATTTGGGTGTTGATCATATGGAATCACTAATACTTCTTGGTGAATCATCTACTCCTCCGCCTTGAAATGGCCAAATGTGTGTGTGTTTTTTTTTACTATTTTGTGTGCTTTCTAAATTAGGATAGATTGCTTGAAAATGTAATGGATTGCATATCAAGTTTTTATTTCTTATCATGTGTGTTAGATTTTAATCCCTATGTATTAATATGTCAAACTCTTAGTTCATGTTAGTGGTATGTATGTAACATTGTTATAAGTTGAGTTTGAATATTCTAGTCGGTTTGGTTCAGTTATCGCAAATTCAAAATCTAACATGAACACGGTTAACCAAATTCAAGTTCGTAATTTGAATTAGGCTATGTGTAGTGGTCAAGTCCTATAAGAAGGTTATGTGACAAATGACAAAATGTTTAAGAGAGACAGGTTATATAAACCCTTCAATTATACATACATATGTATGTAAATATATATGTGAGAAAGACCAACATAACATCACACTGTAATTTTTTTCGCAAGGAAGAGCCTTGGGCGGCATATAACGCCGGCCGTATTGGTGTTTTAAGACGCTATGGAACACTATGTGACCCTTTAACGTGATATACCCCTCCATTACGAATATTCTTATAGTTTTATTTTTGTTTCTTCGACTAATGAACACCATTATCACTTGCTTTTCTCTTGTTGGTTTCTTTTCATAGAACTCGTAACATCCTAGAGAAACTAGTTTTAAATGAAATTTATATTGCTTGCTTTTAACATAAAACTCATAACATCCTAGAGAAACTAGTTTTATATGAATTTTTTATTACTTGCTATTAAAAAATGTTATCGTTTACATTTCTATATTAAGGAAAGCATGGTTCTAATAATTTGTTTTATGGCCCTACATTACTACATTTTAACTAAGCATGCACCCTTCTAAGTCAACAAGACCCCACCAAAATTATAGTACGAAAAATATATGTATAATAATGACAACTGGTTAATAAAATGACGTTATTGCAAACGTCATCTTTTCTCGTCTTAGTTTTTCACTTATATTTTGTTAAGAAAAAAATCACATAACTAAATAGTTTTTTAAATTCGTTGTATGTCAATAAATTTGTTTTACATAAGAGAATAAATGCTTAAGTATAGAGAGTGATGGGAGTGTCTAACCTCTTTGCTTGAGCTGAGTCCAGGAGCAAAAGCGTGTTATCCGCCATAGTATACCCGACCGTTTAAGTCAGGGCAACTATCATACCTCTTCAGTAGATCTTGCCATGCAGTTCTTTGTCGAGTCGTGGTACAGATAACGAGAGCTTGTGGCACCGGATGTGCGATCAATATGATCAAGATAGTGTTCCAGTACTTGTGCTGGTTTAGGGGCATCCTCTTTGGTAAGCATGACTAATTATTAGTTACAGGTATGTAGTAAAGAAATACATGAACAAAGTTCATTAACCACTCTATATTCACATTTTATTATAAACTATTTAAATTTACAAACTAATCTAGTTTTTAAAGTGGATGTATGAAAAATAGTAATCAGCAAAAGTTCACTTATAAATAGATAAAATAAAAAGATTATAAGTTTATAAACTCTAAAACATTTCTAACGATACACAAACAAATAACATAGACACGAAATCATTTCACCTATTGTCATACAGGTAAAAACTTACGTTCAAATATACTAAAAACAATTATTCTTGTGATTTTTTTGAACGACCAACAGAATGTGAGAGAAGTCTCTCCAAAACCAGGCATAACCTGCTACCATTCCACCAACCTGGGTTCGATCCCAAGTACCGCCACAGAAAGTTCCCAATAATTTTTGCCTCTTGCGAAACTCGAACTTGATACCTTTTGCTGACCTCCAAACTCGTTCCATTGTTGTGACCAGCTCCCCTAGGCCATCATCGGCATTCTTATGAATTTTAGGTTTCATCTTTTAAACATACGGATCAATACACGCTGGCCCTTACTGTTCATTAAACCATTTCTTTTTGTTAATCATGTTTATATCAAAGCTAACACAACTCTAATAATAAGTCTCCACAAAACAACTCATCGGCGGAGTAATAACTTTTAATGTGTGATTTTGAAGAGTGGATACAAGTATAGAAAGTTTGATGTAAATTATAAATAAATAGTCTATTAGTGTTCTCTGCAACAGTGTATCAAGTGTGTTGTTAACTGCCTCCCTTTGAATATAACAGTGGAGAGCGTAACATCAATCAGTCAATCATTATAACAAACATGATTATCTTAGATAAGGTTGGGTGTTGAATGATTCATACTGTGTAACCTCTTTAAATTCAAATAGTACATAACAATAATATATAACTAGTATGAAGTCTCATGCATTATGGCGAAGATGTACGTCACGTTATGTAGATACCACAACCATTATCATTCATTTCATTCTCCTCGCCCTAGTACTCGCAAATCTGAATTTAAATAAGAAACAACAAAACAAAAAAAACAAATATCATTAGTGAGACTCAGAAATTTGGTTGCGATCGGTTGCCTCTTTGAAGTCGTCTTAGTTGCCACGCCCAAGAACAACATCTTGATCGACAATATAGTTGAACATCACATAAACAAAGTAATTAATATACAACAGCCTAAAAACAAAGATCAACAACAATAATAACCAAATATCTGATGACTGACACAAAAGAAGTGGCGCAAACGAGGCATATATACCCGACCAATGTATAACAAAATAATACCAAAGTACAACGCGATTAACTACAAAAGAACCAAACAACATTACGTACAACACCCCAATGCATAGAAAACTTACAAATCAACTATATAGAACATGCCACATTTTATAAGCGGAACCATATGTTTAAAATAATGAACATAAGTATAACATGTCTGTTCACAAAGCAAAGCATATATAGCTAACTAATGTGCAACGAAACAATACCAAAGTATAACACCATTAACCACAAAGAAACCAAACAACATAGTGTACAACCAGGGGCGGACCTAGGTTGTCTTCTGGGTAGACGGACACATCCCATGATTTTTTTTCGGTTTATGTATATGCATGCGTCCCTTAAGAAATTTTAACATTGCGATGAAATATTAACATCACACCCCATTAAAGAATTTGCATAGGGTAATGAAGGAACTTCGCAAATTGAAAAAGAAAAAAAACTTGAAAGTGAAGAAAAATAGAAAGATGATCCTTGAATTCAATTTAATGCCCCTAGCATCGAAAAGCGCAATGTGAAAAGTGCAATAGGCATTTCGAGAAATGTAGTGGCAATTTTTCATATATTATATTTAATTTAAACAATTTTTAAGCATGGCAAATAATTATTATTAATTTACTTTTTATGCTATTATTCATTAATTTCACTACGTAACACTAGCAATGATTATATATTGATCTTTTTTTATTTTTACATTTTTTTGCTACTTTTTTTACTAATTTATTTATAATATATAATTTACACTATTTTCATATCTTCTAAAATATATATTTTTTAAATTTCAAATGATTTATTACCATGCATAAAAACTACGAATTTTTGTAACGATTTTAAAATAGATATAATATAATGGTTACATTTTAAAAAATGTAAATCCTATAAATTTTTATATTATAATTATACATAAAAACGAAGGATTTTTGTAACGATATTAAAATAAAGATAATGTAATGGTTACATTTCAAAAAATGTAAATCCTTTAACATTTTATATCATAGTTGTACATTTGAATGACGATTGACGTACTTTTGTTATGTAATTGAAATTTAAGAAAATATTTAATAGCAAAATCAAATTACATATATAGCGTGTTCCGTATATTTAGGGAGGTCCATCAACAAGATTATCGCACACGTAATGGATCCATACGACATATGAGCAACTAAGTTGCACAAAAGACATGCATGCAATGAAAAGTAACCAAATGTAATAACCAACTTGTTAGAAGTTGTCACGCTTGAGTCTTCATAGTGCAACATGTACATTTTACAAATAGTAATCAAATCACACCAAGCAAATCTAAGTTCTTACAAATTCAGGACAACTAATAATTAAATGTTAATGCGAACAAATCATACTTATATTATTTAAGTATCCTTGGTGCTACCTTCTTTTAACACTAGACGCTTGTATAACAATGTATTTCAAAATCACAAATTGATATGTAAATCGTTTAAAATAACACATGGAAATCACCTTTGCTTTCACTTTTTAAAACCTATTTTGATTCTTATATAGAACAAGAACACCTATAATAAGTGACAAGTTATAGAATCTTAGCTATTTAAACAGAGTATTAGGGACATATTGATTGTCCATAACACTACAGAGAGATTTTAAGCATGGTAGGAAAAACCAATTCGATGTGGGATCGTATCGTGTTTAAATAACTTAGAATGCATATGTAAGTAGTCATGTTTGGTCGTAATGAGTTACAATGTGTCATGTGACTTTTAATGGGTCATGGTGGTTTAATAGGCTGTTATCATACATGTCTTAAGTCATAATATATCATTATGGGTCATGACGACTCTTAATATATCACCATTAGCCATCATTGACAACTAGTGTGTAACATCCTGGAAATTATCATAATCAAAATAATAACTATTTAAGTTCAGGGACCAAGATGTAATATTCCTAAACTTAAAGTCCAAGGTCTAAAGTGAAAATAGGGAAAACTTGCTCTAGAAGGACTGCCTTGCTTTCCTTACACGGTCTGCCTAAAACTTAGTAACTTTAGGTGAAGTAAAACTGCTCTAGGAGGATCATTTAGCCTCCTAACATGGTCTGCCTAAAACCCTTGATAATAGGATTGCAGCGTTGACAAGATTGACACGTGATGATGACTCAGCGGTGGGATTGAACATGGTGGATGACATGACTCTACACGGACCGTTTAGGTAGCCGCAAACGGTCCGCCTAGAGCAATGGATAAGCACCAACAAGAGTCTGACACATGGTTGTGACCCATGGCTCAACTACGCTCTAGGACTGTTTAACCTCCCAACAAGGTCCGTCTAAAGACCACCCAGAGACACTATAAATAGAAGCTTTGAGCTTCATTTTTTAAAACATCTTAAATTTGAAGCCTCTCACTTTACACTCATTTTTACATGTTTTTGGTGCCCTAAACCACCGTTAATCCGACGTTTTGTCCGTAACTAGAGGTTTGGTCTTATTACGCGAATGTTGAGGCTAGCATAGTGTATAAGTGTGTCCATATGGCAATTGAGGTATTAGAAGTTTTAAGTTGTAACCCAGCCAACTACTACTAAGGTGAATACGTTTAACTGTTTTACAAACCTTAAAGTGATTTTTCTAAATCGCATGAATATATATTAAATATTTTCAACATGTGTAGTAAGTTTACTGAAGCATTTGGGATTCGTGAGTGTGCTTCGCATTTGATCAAATTGGTACATATTATAAAATTGTAAAACCAATTGCCTGAGCATGGAAAATAAATTGTACATATAACGAGGTATGAAACACGGTAGTACACACGAGTAATGATGCTTGTTGAATGTGTAGCTTGCTAGGATTTGCAAGTAACTTTAATATTAGTTATGTCTTATTTGAAACTATGGCTTGATAAATGTTATCACTAGTTTATCACTCATGTATTATTTTCAAATCGTTTTCCGTAATCATAAATAAATATAGTAATAGAGACAGTGTTGAAAAGAGGGTGATGTCCTGGCACCAAGGAACCTCATGGGTGGAGAATTTTGTAGAACTGTTTTTATATAGTATTTTGATTACCTATTATATAAATGTTTTGTACAAACATAAAATGATGTTTAAATATGTATATGCGTATATAATTTTATTTTAACATATAAAGTTGTTAAATTATTGCAAACGTTTTCCACTACTTGTTATTTATCAAAACAGGCATAAACCGATTCGGTCGCACGCCGAGGAAACAGGCATAAACCGATTCGGTCGCACGCCGAGGGTGTAAAAGACCTGGGTGTGACATATTGGCCATGGACACAATATTGGGTGATGCATGTTTTAGTAGCTCATATTTAGGGTTTTTCACAAGCCGGGTTGAACTTGATCCAAAGACCTAGTTGTCATGACTCGGCATTTGGAGCTCAAGCTCAGCTTAACTCGCTTTGGCTTGATATTTATATTTCAAACGAGTTAAAATACTAACTAAACTTGTTTATGTCATGACTCGGCATTTTGAGCTCAAGCTCAGCACAACCCGCTTTGGCTTGATATTTATATTTCAAACGAGTTAAAATACTAACTAAACTTGTTTACCGTGGAAGTTTATCATTTGGGTGATGTGGGATAGGCAAAGCACAAATGGAATAAAGGGAGGAGTGGCAATGAGTAAAAATAAATAAGAAGCTACCCAGATTCGAAGTGGGAACCTCCATCGAGCATTGGGAGGGTTTTGCCAGCTGCTCCAACAGTACAACACTCACTTTGTATTTCAAAGCTTGATATAAAATGAGCCAAATTGAGCCGAGCAACGACTAGCTCGGGCTCGACCTGTATACAATTGAGACAATTTTGAGCGAGCTTTGAGGCACATGCATTTTGAACAACCTTAATCTTATTAAGTCATAATATGTCTTAATATGCCACAATGAGTCACTTATGTATATGTATGACCCATAAGTTTGAAGGGTTTGATAAGATTGTAACGTTGGGCCTTAGCTCATGCTAGGTCTTCGATTGGCTAAGATTTGGTTGTATTTGGCCATATTATGTCATAGTGAGTTATAATGGGTCATTGATGTCTTAGTGGACCTTATTAAGTCATAAGAATCATCAGTGGTGGATCCTTAAAATCTTCGTAGGGGTAACGAAATAAAAAAATGTTAAATTTTTCAAAAGTTTACACTACCGTCGGAGCGCCAAGGGGTAGCGGAGGCTACCCCTACAAATAAGGTAGGTCCGCCCCTGAGAATCATGATAGTTGTTAACGATACAGAATGTGTATATTCTGTCTCTAAGATCATGTTGTAATGAAACATATTTATGATAGAACTTAATCGAGCATGATAGACCATATTAAGTCATATTACATCTAAATGGTTAGATTGAGTTGTAATTAGTTATATTAGGCGGTAACCACCTTATAATGGTTGTGATTGACCATTTTTTACCTAGACCGATCAAGTATGATTGTGATCGACCAACATTGACCGCGTATGGTTGTGAATGGCCATTGTTGACCTAGATTGATAAGTATGTTGTGATTTATCACATACAAAAACGTGACTACGTTCTTGATTTTCTCTATATATAATTTATACAACTGGTACATTTGTATTATTCTATAAATGAACACCCAATCTCACTCAATACTATCATTTTGGGGTAGGAGTATGATCATCATTTAATTCATACTTTTGTTTTGTATATACATTTGACTGGGTTGTTGGAGTAGCGAAAATAATGAGAATATGCCGCTTAATTTTAGTTTCAATACTCCTTTTCATACTATATATATATATATGTATATATACATTTGTTTTAACCTCCCTCCATCAGAAGAACAACCAAAGATCAGTACACGACACCAAATATTTCTATCTTTAGTTTTTTTTATTACATGAATGCATGGATCAACACTAGTTTCTCTAATTTCATAAGGGCCTGTTAAAAAATAGACTAACCACATTTGTGTTAATCAAACCTAAATTGATTGTATGAGTGTGATATTACTAAGTACGTTTGTTTGTTATATTTGCGTTGATTTCTTGCAGAGAGGAGGAGATTGATGGAGCCATCGGGGAATTTACAAGTTTTAAACGCCCTCGATGGAGCAAAAACACAATGGTACCTTGTGATCGCAGGAATGGGGTTCTTCACAGACGCGTATGATCTATTTTGCATCTCGCTCGTTACCAAATTGCTTGGCCGTATTTATTATTACCAAGAAGGATCTCCAAAGCCGGGAAGTTTGCCACCTCAGGTCTCCGCTGCCGTAAATGGTGTTGCACTCGTCGGTACCCTAGCCGGACAGTTGTTTTTTGGGTGGCTCGGTGATAAACTAGGGCGGAAGAAAGTGTATGGTATTACGCTTATGTTGATGTGTCTTTGCTCCATCGCTTCCGGTTTATCATTTGGTAGCCAACCAAAGGGGGTTATGACCACTCTTTGCTTTTTCCGGTTCTGGTTAGGGTTCGGTATAGGCGGTGACTACCCTCTCTCCGCCACCATCATGTCCGAGTATTCTAATAAGAAAACACGTGGCGGGTTTATAGCGGCAGTTTTCGCCATGCAAGGTATTAAATAAAAATATTTGTTATGGTTTATTGTTATACCATTACTATTATCATAGTTAGAGGATATGATTTAATTAGCTTGCTTTTGTAATTATTTTCATTTCGTCCTCGTCCTTATATATATTTGATTAATAATACAAAATATATTAACTAATATATTCTTTGTCCTTATATATATTTGATTAATAATACAAAATATATCAACTAATATATTCTTTCTAATACAAGGATTCGGGATCTTGGGAGGCGGAGTGTTTGCGATTTTTATTGCGGTGATTTTTGATAGCAAGTTCAAAGCTCCGTCATACGAGGTTGATCCAGTAAAGTCAACAGTGCCGGAAGCCGACTATGTATGGCGGATTGTTCTCATGGTCGGAGCTCTTCCAGCACTATTAACTTACTACCGGAGAATGAAGATGCCAGAAACCGCCAGATTCACCGCCTTAGTGGCTAAAAATGCCGAAAAGGCCGCTTCCGACATGTCAAAAGTCCTCCAAGTCGACATCCAATCCGAGCAAGACAAACTCGACGAAGCCATGGCCGATACGAAATTCAGCTATGGACTCTTAAGCAAAGAATTCGCTAAACGCCACGGCCTCCATTTACTTGGTACAACAAGCACATGGTTCTTGCTTGACATCGCGTTTTACAGCCAAAACCTTTTCCAAAAAGACATCTTCTCCGCCATCGGATGGATCCCACCTGCGAAAACCATGAATGCGATCTACGAAGTTTACAAAATCGCGCGTGCTCAAACACTCATCGCGCTTTGCAGCACTGTCCCCGGATACTGGTTCACCGTATTTCTCATTGACCGAATCGGTAGATTCACAATCCAACTTATAGGATTCATCATGATGACAATATTCATGTTTGTTTTAGCATTCCCTTACAACTACTGGATCCAACCCAAACACAACATAGGTTTTGTTGTCTTCTACTCGTTAACATTCTTCTTCGCAAATTTCGGGCCCAATGCGACAACATTCGTCGTCCCAGCGGAGATTTTCCCGGCCAGGTTGAGGTCAACGTCATGGGATATCCGCGGCGTCAGGGAAACTCGGGGCGATAGTTGGGGCTTTCGGGTTCTTGTACTTGGCTCAGAATAAAGACCCGGCTAAGGCGGATCACGGGTATCCGCCTGGCATAGGAGTAAAGAACTCATTGATTGTGTTGGGTGTGATTAACTTGTTGGGGACATTGTGTACATTTCTGGTGCCGGAATCAAAGGGGAAATCACTTGAGGAAATGTCTGGTGAGAATGAAGAAGAAGCCGGTGAGACAAGAGCCTAAATGTTGCTGGAGGAATCAAATGCTGTTTTTTTGTTACATTTTAATGGTGGTTTTGTCACCTTAGCTTCTTAGTTAATTTATATTGCAACTTTTTTTTTTATTTCTAGAGTTATTATTCATTCTTTTTTTTTTTGTTTCATTTTTGTAGAAGACATGTTGTCTAATATAGGTTATAAAATGCGAATTTTGTTTTATAAATACAATCTCTCAAAGGTTTGTCTTTTTGAAGTTTACGATTATATCATATTATTGGCTGAGCTGACCTAGATCGTATATTCAACTTTGTAGAATACTAGAAGGTTGACCAATGCGTTGCGACGGGTGTGCGTAAAAGGTGTTTGAAAATTGTACGAAAATCTGCATATATGTAGGAACTTAGCTAGAACATTCATTTTAACATACATAAACGAACATTACAAATAGTTACCGGCTCAATACTAAAGGAAGTTATCTACAATAGGGAGGAGTGAGACTCCAACCCGGTTTTGATTGCAAAGGGGAAGTGCGTGCTAACATATATAGAAAAATATTTTATAACTTAAAAAGAAAAAAGTAACTTACTACATCAGCAGCAACGTTTACCATTTGCTTCATCCTTTGTAATTGAGTAATGATCCGACTTTAAATAATTGATGTATCATTAATCTGACATATGTAATTTCATGGAGATGGACGACAGTCATTGATCATCAAACCATAATGAACCAATTGCACTTTATAAATGCAGTCGAATGTGTCTAAGTTAAGGTGGAATGTGTCACGTTAAGGTCGAAGCATTCAACAAGATGGTGTATATACATTATGTCAATTCTTAGATAAGCTTCTTGTCACAAGCCTCTACTAGTAGCAAGTAGCATACATAATCATATATCAAGAAACAGAATCGAATAAATTTATCGAAAACGACAACCAATCAGTACAAAAATACCAATCAGTACAAAAATGCCGATCGTGTAAAGCAAAATCGAGGTTATCCTTCAAACAACCAAATGCTATAAGCCAATATCGGTTTCATACTTTCGTAGAAGGTG
Source organism: Scalesia atractyloides (assembly GCA_947069175.1). Lineage (NCBI taxonomy): Eukaryota > Viridiplantae > Streptophyta > Magnoliopsida > Asterales > Asteraceae > Scalesia > Scalesia atractyloides. Next base: position 4,962,121 of record CAMTDV010000026.1, on the reverse strand, counting down.
TATAATTGACCTTGTAAACGTCTTCACACTTGTCTCTACTCTTATTTTGTTTCCAAAGGGCATTAAAAACCCAAAATCAATGCCAACCAAGAAGCAGTGGCTCCAAAACGCCGGAAAACATCCAAATTCGTGAATCTTGACGTAGAAAACAATCCGAAAACCTTAAACTCCAGACAAAAAAACTTGCTGTCTTAACCATATTATCATTTGAAAACCTCAAATGCACAAATTTATCGATGATTTTCCACCATATATATGTTTTTTTTGTATCAAACAACTGTTTCCAGGTCAAAGGTATATGCTAGTATATATTGTTTCTAACGTCCATCTGCAACATATATACACACACACCCCGTTAACCGAAGTAGCACATAATCACATTCTTCCAGAGATGGCTGGTGATCAACTTCAAGTGCTTCACGCACTTGATCTCGCAAAAACACAATGGTATCACTTCACCGCGATTGTAATAGCTGGAATGGGTTTCTTTACAGATGCATATGATCTTTTTTGCATCTCTCTCGTCACTAAATTGCTTGGTCGGATATACTACTACAAGGGGACAAACACACCCGGCGTGTTGCCTGCGAACGTGGCAGCTGCGGTTAACAGTGTGGCATTTGTCGGGACCCTTTCGGGCCAGCTCTTTTTCGGGTGGCTCGGGGACAAAATGGGAAGGAAAAAGGTGTACGGTATGACGCTTATGATCATGGTTATTTGTTCGATAGCTTCCGGGCTTTCGTTCAGTGATGACCCGGCGTCGGTTATGACTACACTTTGCTTCTTTCGGTTCTGGTTAGGGTTCGGGATTGGTGGCGACTACCCGCTTTCCGCCACCATCATGTCTGAATACGCAAATAAAAAGACCCGTGGCGCGTTTATTGCAGCAGTTTTCGCGATGCAAGGTTTCGGGATATTAGCCGGGGGGTTTTCGCCCTTATAGTGGCGTCGTCGTTTAAAGCTGCGTTTGATGTTCCTCCTGCTTACGATCATTTTATCGATACGACCCCACATCAGGCCGATTACATTTGGAGGATTATTTTGATGTTTGGCGCAATTCCTGCGGCTTTGACTTACTATTGGCGAATGAAGATGCCAGAAACCGCTCGATATACAGCTTTAGTAGCTAAGAACGCTGAAAAGGCAGTGAAAGATATGGCTCGCGTTATGCAAGTTGATATCGAAGCTGAGCAAGGAAAGGTTAATGAAATAACCGAAAAGGAGAAAAACTCATTCGGTTTGTTCTCAAAAGAGTTCCTTCGACGCCACGGGCTTCACTTGCTAGGAACCACAACCACTTGGTTCTTACTCGATATCGCATTTTACAGTCAAAATCTATTCCAAAAGGACGTTTTCACTTCAATCCGGTGGATTCCGCAGGCAAATACTATGAGCGCGATGGAGGAGGTTTTCAAGATCGCGAGAGCGCAAACCCTGATCGCGCTTTGTAGTACGGTTCCAGGGTATTGGTTTACTGTTGCTCTAATCGATAAAATGGGACGATTTAAAATCCAACTAATGGGTTTTACGATGATGACAATCTTTATGTTCGCACTAGCAATCCCGTATTATCATTGGAAAAACGACGATAACAAAATAGGGTTTGTTGTGTTGTACTCATTAACTTTCTTTTTTGCCAACTTCGGCCCGAATGCCACCACATTTATTGTGCCAGCCGAGATTTTTCCAGCAAGGCTGCGGTCCACTTGTCACGGGATATCTGCAGCATTTGGGAAGCTCGGGGCAATAGTTGGTGCTTTCGGGTTTTTATATCTGTCGAAGAGCCCATCAAAGCCAGAAGAAGGGTATGGTAAAGGAATCGGTGTGAAGCACACGCTTACTATTTTGGCTGTTGTGAACCTTCTTGGCGCTCTATTTACCCTTTTGGTACCCGAAGCTAAAGGGAAATCACTTGAGGAGATGTCGGGTGAGAATGAGGACAATGATGATGATGCAGTGACGCTTGAAGATAGATCTAAGTTAACCGCAGATGAAACTAAATCTACAGGCTAATATCTCTCTGCATACTTATTTGTTTTGTGTTTAATCTGTACTCTAAATCCTAATAAGTGTCTGTATTTTCTTTAAGAATCATCTTCAAAGAACGATATGAAGACATACAAGTTTCAAGGTGATCATGATCATTCATTTCGTTATGTAAAACATACCCTAGTCTGTATTCGTTTTGTGTTTAATATGTACTTCTAATCCTAATAAGTGTCTGTATTTTCTTTAAGAAGCATCTTCAAAAAGATGAAGTCTAGACTACACAATCATTCATTTCTTTATGTAAAAAGATACCCTAGATTGGTTTAGAATAGAGGTGTCAACTTATGTGTTAGAATGATTCACCATGCTTCAAAAGGGTTTGATACATTGACTATTATAGAGTACATACAAGGAATGTAGAAAATAAAAGGAATGTACAACAAACTAATAACCGCAGATCAATCAACGATATTGTCTTCTAAGGTGAATGATTATTTCCAATACCCCCCCCTCAAGCGAATAGGTGGAGGGCATACACGAAGTTGGTCTCGAAACGATTCAAATAATGGTCTTGGTAACGGCTTCATGAATATGTCTACAACCTAAAGCTTGGTGGGAACAAATTTAGTGTGAAGTTTGCCAGATGACGCAAGCTTGCGAACGAAGTGATGGTCAATGTCAATGTGTTTCATGCGTTTGTGAGCAACGGGATTTTGACTGAGAAAGATAGCACCGGGTTGTCACATAACAAAGTTGGACGCTCGGTTCGTAAATTGAGGTAACGTAATAAGTGCATAATCCATATAAGCTCAGCAGTAGTGTTGGCCATTGCTCTATACTCAAGACTCACAACTAGAGCGAGAAATCATGGGTTGTTTCTTAGCACTCTAAGAAATGAGATTTCCGTCAAGAAAATAGAATAACCATAAGTGGGGCGCCTAGTTTTAATGCACCTAGCCTAATCTGCATCAAAAGAGTAGCTGACCAAAGATGTATTAGTTGGGTAAGAGAAATGCATGCCAAACATAATGGTACTGTTGACCTATCGCATGATACGCTTAACTATTAGAAAATGATGCTCAATGGGATTATGAAGAAACTAGTTGGCTTGATTAATAGCATATTATAAATCTGAGAGAGTGATGGTAAGATACTGCAATGGACAACCAAAGATCGATATATAGAGTAACATCATGAAATGGCTTGCCAACACTAGAGAAAACATCACTAGTGGCAAGAGGAGTTGCCAAAGGTTTGGAATCAAGTAATCCTTTTCGTGTAAGGATATCACGAGCATATTTGGCTTGATTTAGAAATAAGCCTTCTTTTGTATATTTAGCCTCTAAGCCTAAGAAATAACTCAATTTACCCAAATCTTTTATAGCCAACTCATTTTGCAATCGAGTGATAAACCGGCGAATAGAAGGCTCGTCAGACTCGGTAAGAATGAGATCATCAGCGTATACCAATAAATAAAGCAAAAAAGAGCCACCATGAAATATAAACAGCGATGTCTCGGCTTGACTACAAAAAACCTTGTTGAAAAAGAAAGGTACTAAAGCGTTGGAACCAAGCTCGGGGAGCTTGTTTAAGACCGTAGAGTGTTTTGTTAAGACGGCATACCTAACCGGGATAATGAGAGTCAACATAATCCAATGGTTGCTCCATGTAAACAGTCTCACCAAGATCGCCTATTAAAAACACATTTTTCACATCTAATTGGTGCAACTTATGGATTCGTAATCGGAAGAGAAAGAACTAGTCAAACCGTGGTGGCCTTAACCACAGGACTAGATGTATGGGAGAAATCAAACTCGGAACTTGCGAGAATCCTTGAGCCACAAGACGAACTTTACTGCGATCGATAGAACCATCCACATGATACTTATTGCGAAAAAACCCATTTTGAACCAACGACATTTGCAGTTGTCGAACGTGGTACTAAAGTCCAGGTATGGTTCTGGTAAAGGGCATTAAGTTCTTTCGTCATGGCATCACACCTGTGCTTATGTTTGGAGTCATACTTAAATCCCTTTGGTTCTTAGAGTAGCAAATAAGGCATGATGAAGATGGGTAGGAGATACAAAAAGTAAGTCTAGATTGTACTTTGGCTTCACTATACCAACCTTTCCCCTTATAGTCATGGGATGAACCAAGGCAGCTTGAGGTAGGTTCTCGTGGGTGGCAGGTTCGGTAGCGGAAGGTTAGGTTTGGGTACCCTATCGGTTTGGGTAGAGGGAGGTTCGGGTAACAGTGGTGTATTTGGTGGAGATGGTTTGGTTTGAGAGGAGGCTGGTTCGGGTGATTGTGGTGTACCCCCGTCACTTCGAAACACTTTTAAGTTTAGTAGAGAACTGTGTTTGAACAAAATTGAGAAAATTTTTAAGCACCTCTACAAAACCATAAAAACGGGATAAATCATCAACAAAGAGAGGATAATATGTGCAGGTCCCCATAGATCACAATGTACCAAATCAAGTAAATTGATGAGCATTTTTCATTCAAGATAAATGGTAACTTATGTTGCTTTGAAATTTCACACAACAAACAAACATGTGGTTTAGGTAAAATAGATGTAAGATTCAAACAACCCAAACGTTTTAAAACATTAATAATATCAAAGTCAAACATGTCCAAGGCATTTATACCCTAATTCAAACGAAGCTTTGGAAGAAGTAACAGTTAGCAAGAGATTCATTGCTAAGAATATGAAGCCCATCTGTATGTCTTCCTTTGGCTAGAATTTCCTTGGTTTCTGAATCCTGAATTGCAAAATAAGACGGAGAAAACAAGAAGTCAACCAGCTAGTTGGTTAGTTTACTAACCGAAAGCAGCTTTTTGTCGTATGAGGAACAATAAGGACATCCTTTAACTACAAATTAGGATGAATTGATAAATTACCAATTCAAGAAATAGAAAGCGTATTACGGTTACCAAAAGAGACTTTATGTTGTCCATAATAAGGAACAGGAAAATCAACATGGGCCGATGATGGTGCCATGTGATCGGTAGCCCCTGGATCCGCACACCAATCTGGATCACGAATGTTATAGTTTGCATGAAAAGCTTGTGCTAAGTGTGCGGCCGAGTGAGAAGATTGATTAGCATACGATCCCAACTGCGAATGATTATTAGCATAATGACTGTCTCGACGACATTATTGACAATACGGGGAATGGCGACCTCTTCCACGAGAGCAGTGTTGTTTCCGGAATATCCGCAACAATGAGTAGAGAACTATTTGGGTTGTTGATGACTAGAGATGAAAGCAACAGGAGATGGAGATGACAAATAATGTAATGAAGAAACAAATAATTCATGGCCTCTGGCTTGTGCCAGGAGATCTCGAAACAAAAGGCGTGGCTGAACGCCCGATGTGCAATAGAAAATGTTTCAAAAAAGGATCCCAACCCACAAAGAAACCATTGACATTTGGCGTCTTCTTGAACCGGCTTTCTGATAGCAACAAGTTGGTCACAAATCGACTTTAATTTTCTACCATAATCAACGACATAACAGGTTCCCATTTTGAGTTGACGAATGGAGCTTTTGAGAGTTTGTGCACGCTCCATCGAGTCGTGGCTGTAGGCAGATTCAAGAGCCTGCCAAACCGCAAAAGAGGTCAAGAAACCAAGTACCTAAGACATGGCCTCTTTGATAAGAGAGGACTGAATAAGAACCAGATGCCGCTGATCGGTTTTGAACCTGGACAGACAATCCGGATTGGGTACTTCTTTGGCTTCTCAGGTGTGAGTTTTGGATGGTTGGTTTAGAAACCATCAACAAATCCAAACCACTCTTGAAGAACCATTAATGGTTTGATTTGGTTTCGCCACATTGAAAGAAGATAACTTAATGGTGAGCATATGCAAAATGGTGTTCATGGGTAGGTCATTTGATTCAGAAGAAGAACCAGCCATGATGCAGATTTCAAGAGAAAACAAAAGAAAGGTTGAAGGTTTTTGATGTGAAGGGAGGATCGGTGTATTAGGCTGATACCATATTAGAATCGGTGTTTGGGTTTAGTCTAATGATGCGTGGTCGAAAACCGGTGTTCTTATATGTGTAAGCTTATGTTTTTACATAACTTTTAGTTTCGAATAGCCTACTTTTGATTGGATTTGTGTTTTACAAGTCTTATGGAGTTTAAGGAGCTATTTGGAAGCTTTCCGGAGCATCGGGGCTAAAAACGGGTCAACCGGGATTGCGAAATGAAAAAAAATAGAAAACGAGAATTGGAGAGGTCGTCGGCGATGCCCCCTTGGGCCGTCGGTGACGCCCTCCAGATAAGTTCGTCGGCCAAAATTTTTCGTAGGCAGTGGATTAGAGCGTCGGAGGAAAACCCAAACATCCACGGGCCGTCACTAACGCCCTCTCCTGATGCAAGACGCGAAATTTTCTTACTTGTTGTTTAAGGACGGGTTATATCAATTGTTTTGACCAATTTTTGGGCAGTTACGGGATTTTTGAGTTTCGAAACCCTTCTTGAAACCAAGAACACCTTCAACCTCAATTCCAATCCATCCAATTCATCTATCATCATCCATCCTCACTTCCCTAACCCTAATCATCATTTTCTCCATCATTCCACCAATCCAATGTTCTTCATCATCCACTACAAACCCTAATCATCATCACTACCATCATCAAGGCTTCAAGATGTTCAAGTTCAAGATTTCAACCTACAGCATTCGTATTTCGTTCGTCATGAGCGGCTAATTCTCGAGAGTTTCACCTTGGTGCAGACTTTTGTAAGGTTTAGGGTTTGCTTTAGGTTTCTTAGTTGATTTGTGATAAATTGAATTGTATTTTGAATTGATTGATAATTGTCCTACATTTGAACTACATTTGTGAATTGTCGAATGATTATAAAATTTGACTTTGCGAAATAAGTTTGTGTATTTATGCCTTATCTTTCAAAAGGATTTATTTGTTCGAAGTAACGAAGTGCATTGCGGTCCATCATACGCATGATAGCAATTGGCACCTAAGCTTCGTGATATCAAAACCGTTAATGACAAATTCAATTGAATCAATCTAAAATTGTTTAGCAACCGTAGGCTTTGCAATTGTTGAACCGGGTGAGAACCTTGATCTCAAATATTGTTTAAAATCGTTAATTAAGTTTTCGTGCAATTATTCAAGTTTTTTCGTAGTTAATTAATTAGAAACAACTTTGTCGGTTCATTCTGATACTCTTTCAAACAAACAAAAATTCAAATAAACAACATAGCAAGCTTCATAAATTGTGACAACCTTTAAAGTCAATCACATCCATCGCAAACCACAAACTCTTCGTGGTTCGACTCCTTACTCCCACTAATACACTGTTAACGGTAATTTGGGACTATAAATATTATCTTTGACCGGGGTACGACACTCCGATCATTTAGACGGCTGGGTCGAACATGTGAGCATGTTTAGCTTAGCTAACATGTTGATATCTGTAACCCATTTATTCTTTCTATCTTTTTAAATGTGTTTTAGTTGTAACTTGAAATAATCCAGTATTTTATGCCAAAATTTATATATTAAAAGGAAAACCAACATGATGATCTTTTATCAACTTATAAGCAATTGTTTACTATACATGGTAGTTTTTTTTTAAATATGTTAGAATGCTAATATTCAAAAAAAAAAAAGAAATGGGTTAAACGGGCCGTGTTGTTGTCAACCGGCGAATATACGTGTTGGGTTCGGGTTCACAGGTTGACACGACTTTGAGGTTTGCGTCAAGTTTGGCTTCATGTCAAATTTCGGATTTGGCCATCAACCCACGAACACTACACGTTTAGTGCCCCATTGAACAAAGTACAAATATCATAATGAACGGTTTGGATAACGGATCAAAATGGGTTCACAGTCAAACTGAGGAAAACTTTTGTACGAGTCATAGATTGAATTGTCGGAACAGTTTTTGTCCAAAATTTTTATTCTTTAACACTAATTAGTAGGTCAAATATGACTACAAAAGTTATATTATGCCATTAATATGATTTAGAAGATTAAAACAAACTTTTAGCTTTTGCCCGTTTGACAAGATAAAATAGAACATAATAATACACAAGAAGATTATATGATTAGAAGCCATCTATATAGATATATTGATGAGTCACTAGATATATAACAATTTGTAAGTGTAAATAATGGAACAATTCTTACAATAATCCGGTGAAACAAGCTTATTGTCGTCCGAGTGCCATATTTATGAAACGTGACTCTTTTGCTAGAAAGAAGCAGAAACTAGTCTGCTGTCTGCAGCTTCAGGAAGCTAGAACCAGTGGTTCAAGAAAGATAACCAATTAGTATACGCGTTCCTTCAGCACTTCAAGCTCCATTTCTGTAGGGTCAGTAGCTTGAATCTCGTAGTGGACCCCATCGAGCTCATGTCTGAGTCTGTCTTTTGATGTTGCGTATAACATCTTGGCTCGAATCCTAGAGGTTGCAGGAGACCTACACAACATGCAAGTAAACTGTAAACGTAGAAGAATCGAACCAGTAAGATATCCAAGATTTCCCAATCAGTGCATGCACCCAAAATGATACATTTTTTTCTAAGCAGTCAATGCAGTAAAAAAATCGGATATCGGTCAAGGACCGGTATTTGCGATATCGGTAATCATGGTGGGATATCGGTAATTGTAATATCAAGCTGAATTTATATATATAGCAATTTAACACTAACAATTCAGTAAACTCTACTACCATTAATAAAATAACCTTTAGCAACTTGCAAAACACTTAACAATTGTAGCAAGTAGGAACCGATTAAGACTTAAAACACTAAACATTTAACACTAACCATAGTTGTTAATGGTGAATAGCCACAAATAGCGATAAGGTACCTATATGCTACATAGCGAATAGCAATAAATAGCGGGCACTATAATATAAATAGCGATACACTAGAAAAAGATTCCAAATTTTTTTATATGTATATTATATCAAAATACCCTTGTATATACGCTATTTTACATGTATATTTAACAAAAACCTAAATCCAGTTATATTATAGCTATATTTAATCGCTATTTATAATTATAAAAACTGAAATCCTGCTATTTATGGCTACATACCCCATAGCGACCTTTGACCTATACGCTACGCTATTCGCTATTTCGACCATAGCGACCGCTATTGACAACTAAGACACTTAACGATTAACAATTAAGACTTAAAACACTAATAGCAGCAATAAAAAGAAAGACGAATGGTAGAACTAAGAAGAATGGTACTTATATCAGGAAAATCGGTGATATATCGGTCCAATATCGTCGATAATATTAGTACCGATATTCTGACCCATACTTGGCACCGATGTCTCACTAGGGGACCGATATATCTGCAATATTAACTGCATAGAATTTTTTTCTTAAGGTATACAAATGGATCATATAGGAAAAAGAGAAAACTGACCAAGCAATGAAGAAAATCTTGCTCTTTTGGCAGTTCTCAGAGGTGACAAAGTCAAAGTCAAAGATTGCGTATCTGCAATCATTCTCGGGCAAAGCCAATGTAAAATCATCGTAACTTTCAGCAGGATTGCCAGTCTTCTCTACAACAACCTCGTTTTTCTTCTCGTCAATTTTAAATATCACATAACGGTGTGCCTTCTTTCTTTGTAGCTCCAAGAAGGTACCTTTACAGTGATCAGCAACACCCATTCCAGAAGAAGCATTCTTCTGCGTATCAATAGTATATGTGAGAATAAATAAGAAGAATAATTCTAAAGTGATTCTCCAAAATCGCCTAAATCGCCATATAAACAAACAATAAGAATCCGTCTCATCGCAGCTACCACTGAAGTGATTCTACAAAACTTATTGTTTAACCACTAGATAACCACATAAGAAGAACCGGTTACACATCATCAAATCACTCAAACTTATATCTGACTTTTAACGCGATAATCAAATACTCACTTACAATATGCAAAAACATCAAACCTCAAACACATGTTCTTTAAGTGTAAAGTAGTCATTTGGAAAGAAAAAAAAATTAAACTCAGGCATTGATTGATTAGCCGATTAGGAGCTCAAGTCAACTAAAACTAACAGATTTTGCTCCAATTCAAAATTAAGTTGTAATCATGGTTTTAAAAAAATGGTTGAGGCGTGCGCCTCAAGGCTCGCCTCGAGACAAAACGCCCAAAAAACGATTCTGAGGTGCGCCACAGGAGGTTCATATTGTATGTGCGCCTCAAAGGGGCTGAGGCCTCAGGTGCGCCTAGGGGGGGTTTTTGATTTTTGTTTTTGATGTTTGATTTTTTGTGTCAATTTCAAGCAATTTATGTCTTTTTTATGTGTGTTTCTTATGATTTTGATGAATTTCGTTCCACCTCAGGCTTACGCCTCGGTTCGCCTCGAGGCTTACGCCTCGTGGGGTGAAGGAAAACGCCTCGAAACTCGTTTCCGTTCTTTTAAACCTTGGTTGTAATTTGTGAAATTCAAGTTTTTTCTCACATACAGTTTTCAAAATCCTTTTTTAACAGCAAAAAAAAAAAAGAAAACAAAATTTATCAACTAAAAATCCCAAATATGATTGGCCAAAGATAACATAACATCAAGAATTAATAGTAATTAGTAATAACCTGCAAGTCAGCTATAAAACCCTACTGATAACCATTAACAAATCATAAGCAAACAAAGATCATATATGTAAGCTCATAACTATACCAATTAACAACAAAACAAAACAAAAAAACAACCTAAGCTGGTTACATGATTGATTCATAAACATAAAGTAAAGATTTTTTTGACAACAAGATGATAAATTGGGCATACCCCTCCTCGGAATCTGAACGACATATGATCAATCTTCAATACGAAAACAAAAACCCAAGTGAATAAATGAAGAAGAGAAGTGGGTGGGTATAAGTTGGGTGGGTTTAGAAGGTAAACCACAAAATAAGAATAAAAAGATGAGCGGATGATAATAAAAAGACTGAAAATTGAATTCCAATTACGTAAAGATTGGGAAGATGATTGGGAATCGGGGGCGGTGCGTAGAATCAACGCTTGTTGGAATTTAGTGGATGAACACGAACTTGTTGCTACTTGCTTTGTGGGTTCGATTAACCTCTTCTAATCGTCAGGGACGCGGATGTACCGTATAAATAGGGGTAGCCTCCGCTACTTCTTGGCGCACTAATGTAAATTTGAAAAAATTTGATTTTTTTTCGATTTCGTTACCCCTTTCTTTTAAAACGTTACCCCTATGAAAGTTTTCTAGATCCGCCACTGCTAATCGTCGCATCCACATCAACTATACATATAGTAATATATAAATAAATAAAATAGCTTTTCAAGCTATCATTACTTTCTTGTGATGTTTTGGAACCGGATTGATTATCCATTGGTTGTTTTACTGGTTTACTGGTCAGATCAATTGAATTGGTTTATCAGTTCGTGTCTAAACGAATTCCTTCTCTGTGGAGGTAGGACAACACGTATACACTAAGGGTTTACGTTAAGTACGTTTCTTTTTGCAGTTAAAGATACGTACACGGTTCCCTATTGCATGTCTATTGCGGATGATATTGTGTTAGTGGCGAGCAGATTTAGAAGGAAAAGGATTAAGAATTAGCTGTTTTAAGACTAAGTACCTTTATTGTGATTTTAGTGGTGTATGAGATGACGAGAACACTTAACTCACCATTGAGGGTCAGGTGGTTCCACGGGCAACTAAATTTCAGAGGCAAATGTCTGAACCATTCAAACATCTGCTTATGAAACAAACACTCCGAATCATTAAGTGCTTAACCAGTAAGATGTCTTAATCAAGAGCCCTATTAAGAGGTAAACAAACAACCTCTACATCTCACCTTCCACATACCCACCAATAGCTTCACTATGGGTCAGATTCTACTACGTAGGTTGTTGTAATACAGATAATAAAGCGTAAAACAAAATGGATAAGAAAAGATTGATACAGATTATGTCTTTAATCATCATGTAGGGCTTAAACCTAACACAACTATAAAGGCAAGTATAAAGAATATATATTATTCAAATAACTTTACAAGTTTACGGTACATAGGTATTGAACCGAAGCACTGGTGTGTTAAGACTGTGAGATCCTTGGTTTGATCGGTTTGTGCAATCCAGTTATGAACATATTTGTGTATGTTTATACATGCATTGGCTGATGGATCTTGGTGGTGATAAAGCCAATGGTATCATGTTGCCATTGTGGTAGTGTTTCAACCTCACCCAAAGGTGGCCTTGGGTGTGTGTGTATGAGGGGGGGGGGGGGGGGGGGGGGTCAACCAATGCCCATGAACTTTTCATTTTTCTTGTATTGTATGATATATTGAATCAAAACCCCACCGATACCGGATAATACTTGATATTGACAAACATGAAAATTTTTGTGATCAGTGACGTTTTATTTAATTTTACTTATTATATAAATAAACAAAGTATTAATCTCATTTAAATGAACAAATATAACGTATTAGACAATCATTAATTTCCCACATACCATAATAGCCCACTACCCATTAATTGTGATTTTTATTTAAGCGATTGTTTTATTTACTTATTTGGGGTACGTATCTTTAGCATGCATCAAGGGGTCAAACTTGGCAATGTTTCATAGAAGGGTCGTCATCACTGGCCATGACGACCTCTTGGCCATCACTAGCTTAGTCAGGTACCTGTTGGGAAGGAAATACGAGGTTGTAAAGAAAATCGAGAAATTGTCACTGGCAATGGGGATTTGTCTCTCAACTCTTGCGTGATTGCCACATGAAAGCGAGAGAAATCGCCACATGGTAATGGCGACTTATCTCTATACTTTTGAGAAATCGCCACAAAAAAAATTGTCAACGGCAATGGTGATTTCTCCCCAACATGGCTGAAATCGGCAATGGTAACGGTGATTTATGAGTAACCTCATATTCCCATTATGACCAAGCTACTCATGTATTTTAAGGCTAAGGAAACTTAAGTGGCAATGATGACAACTCTCTTGTAAAACATGATCAAGTTTATACCCAAATATGATGAATGTAATGCCGGGGACAGCCCTCTTGTAAAACATGAAAAAAGATTATACCCAAATATGATTAATGTAATCCCTGTTGGAACAATCGGATCAAAAACAACAAACGAACACCGGGATTTTGTGAAACGCAACTCACCTCTACGAATCTTTTTTTATAAATTGACTCAACGCAAAACGAAAATCCCAATAAAATTGTTACAAACTCTTGTTTTTAGCAAACTTGGTGAAAAGGAAAATCTCTTCTATTTCAATTGGAAAACAAACACTCAAGATAATTACTAAAAAGAAATATAACCAATCTAATTTAACTTTGAGACTTAATTCATATGATTGTAGCCGACTCCAATTTCAAACCTTCACCTTACTTGTAGCCCAATCCATATAAATTTAATTTAACCAAAGATTAAATCCAACAATACTAAAGTACGCCAAATAATAATATAATTACAAAAAGTCCATTTAAGCCCGTTACCCATTAACTTAACACCCTCATCTCCACCCCAAATCTTGAGCTCCCCACCCTTCCTCTTTTATTTGACTGCTCGGTCAGTTTTAACGACCCACGGTTAATCCGACTTGACAAAGATATGAAAACCGAGATATTTTTAAAGCATATAAATATTTCATGAGTCCACATAAACAATTGTTTGCAATGACCTTCAAGAACACCATATGCATTTATTATGTTAAAACGATATTAAACATCAAAGATGAACCCACACCACACGTGGAAAAAATAAAAGAAGATGAACTAAACCTCTTGATTTAGTATTAATCCTCATTTGGGCTTTTTTTGTTGGGCTTGGACTTACGAGGCACGGGGTACAATGACCCCAACAATTACATCTACATGATCCTACTCCCCACAAGGGCTAAAAGTGCTCAAATATCAGCCCATTTGGGAATCTACTTGACCCTTAATTGCATTTCTAACTTAAAATGGGATTATATATATATATATATATATATATATATATATATATATATATATATATATTATATATATATATATATATATATATATATATATATATATATCCTTGTATTTAATCCTAATGACATATTTATCCAATTCAAAAATTAAATTACATATTTCCCCTTATCAAAGGGTAATTTTGTAAATTTATTTATTTTTCTTCTAAATTCCTTTCACAATTTTACAAGCCAAACACAATTTAAAATTTCATTCAAATTAATTCTAATTTCTCCAAATTCCAATTCGTATCAAAACATTCTAATTTTGTTGTAAACATTCCACGAACCAAGGGACCCCTAAAATTGAAAAACATATTTTTTTTCATTTGAATTACATCAACAGATGACAATGTAGTATTGCAATTTTGTCCATATTTAAGTTGAACTTTTATAGTTCAACAATGAAAAAACAAATCTGGTTCAAAAGCTTCTAAAAATTAATAAATATCGTATACAGTAACAATAGGTTTGATATTTTATGATGTTTGTTTGATTCATGATGTTTGTTTGTGTTAGATTTGTGTGTGACCATGGAATTTAATGTATTCATTATTGGTTATTGTTATTACCATCTACAATGTATTTTGTATCTATAGAGTGATGCAATTATCCTCTATATTAATTTGATCAAACTGACTAAAACAAAATAACTTAAATATAACATTCTAAATGAGTTTATTTTTCTTTAATTCAATAAATTGGGAGGAAAAACTGTTTACAATTTGAAACTTTTAACATAATTTTAGTTCGGGGTTTAAACCATTTGAAATTTAAGAACGACAAATTATTCATGGTATATTATATTTTGTAAAAAAAAACATTGTTTTCACCTGAAATTTTTTTAAAAATTTTCATTCTTTTCACCTGAAACAATTGTTTTACACGAAACATGAAAATTAAAAAATGTGAACAAAGTATCTTTTTTTCGAATTTTGTTTTTCCGAAAATTATATGAACAACGTATCTAACATTAATAATAATAATAATAATAATAATAATAATAATAATAATAATAATAATAATAATAATAATAATAATAATAATAAACATGAAGTCGGCATGGGCCCCAAGTTCAAAATAAACAAGAGAGGCGGCGTAGTGCACGTGGATACGTAGCCGAATAAAATTTTATCATTCATTGCTTATTGGACTCATGTCGAAATCACAACTAACTTTAAACACGATACCAACTCCTTAATTAGATTAAAAAGACTATTAACTACTTTAAAAAGTTTAAATTTATAGAAAATGCCCAGATAGTTCCTATGGTTTGCTCTGTTTTCATCTATAGTCTCTATACTTCTAAAATTACAGCTATAGTTTCTAAGTTTTGCATATTCGTTCTCGTATAATACCTGAAGCGGATAGGGATTAGTTTTATCAAGTAAGTGTGTGTGAAATAACCTAAATACCCTTATTGTTATAAATAAATAAATATATGGGACCTAGACGCATCTTTGTACAACATCGATCGATCTTGGCGGAATATTTAGTTAACCTGTGGCAAAAGGTCTATAGTGGATTTGGAACAATGTATAATAACCTTCTTGTATGAGGAACTGGCGTTGATTTCTTTAGTTGCAGACCTAAAAGATGAAAGATGTTGGATTTCATGGACATCAATTGTTATGTAAGGTTATGGTTCCTTGAAAGCTGAAGCAGAGACGAGTGAGTGTTTTCTGCATTGGAGATCTGGATTTGTAGCGGTGGTTACGGTGAAATGGGGGTGGGTAGATGGTGGTGGGTGGTTTAGAGTGGGGAAGATGAAGTGGGCGGGGTGGGGTGGGGTGGGTGGTAGGTCCGACATAAAATCTAAATATTAATTATATTTTTTTAACTTTTTAGTTATTGGTTTAACACTAAGGGTATTTAGGTCATTTCACACACATTTAACTGATAAAACTAACATCCATCTGCTTCAGGGACTATCCGAGAACGAATGTGAAAAAGTTGAGAACTATAGCTGTAAATATAGAAATGTAGCGACTATAGGTGAAAACGAAGAAAAAGATTATCCAGACATTTTTCTCTTAAAATTATATAATATACTTACATAGGCTTTAAAATTGTTATTTAAATAAAAGTAAAATAATAAAGTGACTTTACAAAAATAATATTAAATATTATAACAAGTTTAAATTTAAATAGTATACTTACAAATACTTTCAAAAATTGTTATTTAAATAAAAACAAAATAATAAAGTGACTTTACAAAAATAGAGATAATTAAGGTAGCTAAAAAAAATACAACATCAGCATCTTTATTGATTAGTTTTTATTTTAACAGCAAACTAAACTACTCCTAAACAGTCCTATACATCACCTTACGGGATTTAACATCCACCTTTTGAATACCTAGATGAGAGGTACTTTACCACCACCATGTCTGATGTCCCTTAAAGACCTTTTTATATAAGTGTTCAACCCAGTTTTGGTTAGATGAGCACAAGTTTGTGAACGATTTAGCGTATATGGGGAATGTGGTTCAACCTATAATTATGGTGGCCTACTGGGCCTTGTGGAAAGGCCACAACGACGCGGTGTATGATAATGTGACGGTGAAGATCGACGGCATTTGCGGAGACATTAAATCCTACAGCTACTTGGTGGATTAATAATCGAGCCAATGTGAGAGACCTGAGCTAGTATAAATGGATAGATTTTCATGTTTAATGTTTCCCTTCTATGTCGTTTTCTGGCCCTTGTCTAGCTTCTTGTTAGCGGGGCGTTCAAAAAAATTAGTTGACAATATGTATGAAAGTTTAAGTTGGAATCTTATATGTTTACTTAAAGTTGGTCCTTTGCCATCACTCGTAAAAAGTCAGTCAGTTCATTCCGTTTCGATTCAAGCTATGCCAACGTAATGGATTAATGTCAGGTTACTCCATTAAGGTTTTAACATATTACATTTTATGAGACAAGAGGGATCCATCATATAAATCACTTATAATAACAAATGAAAGAGTATCATAAAGTAAAATAACGAGTTAATATGTCAAAATCGTCCTTGAGGTTTGGTCATATTTGTTTGTTCCATCTAAAATGTTTTTTTTTGTGTATTTGAGTCCTTTAGGTTTGCGTTTTATTGTCGTTTTCATCTAATTTGCGATCATCGTTTAAATAAAATGTTTACCAAAGGGCTTTTAGTCGTTTAGCTTTTGTTTTTTTTATAAACAATTCATAACCTCAAAAATTGCAAACTCCTCCATTCAACTATTCATATCACAAGGTTCTTGCAAAACTGCAAAACCATCAATCACTTGAAGCAAATCCATCTTTAGATTCTCACCAACAACCTTAGAGACGACAACTTTTTACTCTAAAACATCATCTCTCTTTCTTCTAACCTCATTTCACTCGATTTCGCTTTCAATGTGCTTCTTTGTCCTGCTAATTAGACTTGGTGGTGATTCTATAGTCCGATGAGTAGATCTAAGGTTTGGGAGGTAA
The DNA here is from genome assembly GCA_947069175.1 of Scalesia atractyloides. Lineage (NCBI taxonomy): Eukaryota > Viridiplantae > Streptophyta > Magnoliopsida > Asterales > Asteraceae > Scalesia > Scalesia atractyloides. The sequence goes on along the minus strand of CAMTDV010000026.1, from coordinate 4,944,700 downwards.
AATCTATTGTTGCAGGTCACGATCCGGGACGAAGAAGTATGTTCTCTGGTGGTGGTGGTTGTTGTGGTGATGTGGTAGTAATCGGGTGGTTATATGCCTTAACAACTTGTGCCTAAGCTTTAATATGTTGTAACTTAGCTAGAAGGACAAAAATGCCGTTCGTCTTAACAGGAAAAATTAAACATTGCGTTAGCAATTTTGATGCAAATGACGATAAACAGCAAACCTGAAGGATTCAAATGCACAAAAAAAATATTTTTGATAAAAACAAGCAACTATGACCAAACCCTACAGACGATTTTGACATTTTACTCTAAAATAAATTAATAATGTGACGACCATCATTTATTTATAATCTGGAAAATGATTACTGTGTTTGAAACAGTAGCGGACCTATATTTTTTTTCTTGGGGGTGAAATTTTTTAGGGTTATTTTGTCTATCGTTATATAATAAAATTTTGGTTCGGTTCCAGTTCGGTTGGAAAAATCTACTATTCAACGTGGCGAACACTCCGACCGGGGTGGTTCTAGAAATTTATTCCACTTGAGTACTATTTTTAAAGCCTCAATTTATTAAACTAGATATAAAAATTTTCGAGTCAATTCAAAAGTTCAAGTTGGATAAAATAAACCACAATAAAAATACCTTTATGAATACTATATACTTATCAGTATTAGTATGTACTACAACATTTTTATGTTTTATTTATTTATTTATTCTTTTTACCTACTGATATTATAGTAAATAACATTTTAAGACATATAAACCTGATCTTAACATCAATTTTCATTAATCATCGCATAAATGGTCATTTTACGACATAAGCGCCGTTTCGGCGCATAACATGGTTTTAAACTATATTTACCAACCAAGACTTGTTACCTACTGATTTTAAAACTTATTTTAAATATTTTTATAGTAGGTACATGATATAAATTCAGAATCCCAAATAATTTATAAATTATGTGTAAAATGACCAAAATATCCTTCAGTACATAATTTGGTCAAAAAAATAAATTACACATATTATCATGTTCCTACTGATATTATATTATAAATTAATTTTTTTTTTCAGAATACTTATGATCATAATCTTGAATTTTATTCAAGTTCCTTTTATATGGTATACAATTACCGAAATGCCCTTAAGAGGCATAGTTTCATTTTAAAACCTTAACGGGCATATAAGTTGATATTCTACTGATATTACAACTTAATTAAAGCGTAATGGCACATAGAACTTATCCATGACTTATCAGGGATACCCGATATCGCTGATATGCGTACGGTTAAGCATATGTAACTAGTTTACTAAAATTAACCGAAACGGGTCTAACCTTGTCATTTAAGTCTCAAAATCCAGAATGTTTATAGTTTATCCATATTACATAAGTCCAAGTACTTGTTGGGATTAAACTACATTCTATCCTCATCGTTTAATCTAGCGTTATACGTGTTGATCAAGTACGCTAGTCGGTCTAAGTCTATGACTTAAATAAGACCGTTGGTATTTAATTGGTTAGCTTATGCCATAATCCATACTAGAGACATTCCGGTAAATGCTATCTGCACTTAGTGCTTTTGTGGACTGCTGAGTTAATAAATGTTGTGTTTAAACGAAGACTAGCTCAGGTAAATACTCTCGACTTATTTCCCCAATACGTGCTTGGGTTACCGTAAACTATTACCGCTTGGTCGGAAATGGGATCAATCCAATGCCGGATTGTGGCTAGTAAATCCGCATATTCTGTTTTAATCAGTTATGTTTGATAACTTAAACATCGAGGGTTACCTACCGTGTCCTGGATATCCTCGGCTCATTACATTAGATAATGGCCACGACCTTAGCGCGGGGTGTAGGCATACACCCGACAGATGCTCAAATGCAACTACCCATGTCATTGGGGATAACTCCTTCGTGAGTTCGTAAGTGATGTGTAGTTAATCATGTCTCGGTTTTCGCAACGTTAACAAGGTTGCAAGGTTGCAACGTTAACTTTCCCAAGTTATAAAAGATTTTGTACAGATATGCACTTAAAACATATTTTAAATGTTTTCAAAATGAGTCAGTTGGGTGTATTTGCCAGCGAAAGCTGACGTACTTTCAAAAGACTAAGCTTGCAGGTACAATACGAAAATAGGCTGGAAGTGCTCGGTAGTGATAAGAGGATCTTGCAAATCCTAGATCTGCCCAAAGTCTGTTTTACATTCTTTCTTTGTACAATTTATGATCCGCCTGTGGATCTTCTATTACGAGCCTGTATATTATTTTGTATTTCAAACTTTTGGTTTGTACTAGTAATTTAAATCCAAGACTTCCGCTGTGCTGTGTTTAATTGACTATGATGATATCATCTTACGTCACGATATTTCCCACCCGGGCCCACCGGTGTTCGGATTGGCTGTGGAAAGACGGGGTGTGACAAGATTTTTATGCAAGTTCCTAAACTATGTCACTTAATGAATAAAATGCCCTTATGGTGCATATTTTGATTCTAAAACCTTAATGATCATATAAGTTGATAACCTATTGATGTTACAACTTATTTAAAGTATAATGGCATATAGAACTTGTTAATAACTCATCCGGTTACCCGATATCGCTTATATGCGTACGGTTAAGCTTATGTAACTAGCTTACGTAAGTTTACTGAAACGGATCAAATCCTTTCAAATTTATTTCAAATTCTAGAATATATATTCTTTACCCATATTATATAGGTCTTAGTACTTGCGGGGTTTAAACTACATTTTATTCTGGTCATCGCTCAATCAAGCGTATTGTACCATTTCGCTAATTTAAGTTAACCGGTCCAAGCCTACGACTTGAATGGGACCCGTTAATATTCTAAATTGGTTATTATACCATTCATTCCAGACTAAGGCCTTCCAGTAGATTGCAACCAACCTTAGTTAATTGATAACGGTTGTGCTTACTTTATTATCTTGCATTGTAAGACATACTTAAGCCAGGTAAATACTCTTAACCTATTTTCCCTATACGGGCTTGGGATACGGTAAATATTACCGCTTGGTCGGGTATGGGATCATATGTCGGATTGTGACTAGAAAATCCGCATAACCCGTTTTAATCTGTTTTGTCTGATAACTTAAACATTGGGGGTTAACGCAACCGTGTCCTGGATAAGCACGGGGTGTAGGCATACACCTGACAGATGCTAATACTATTTTAAAATGTTTTCTTACCCATATTGGGATACCCCTTTGTGGGTTAAAGTGATGTGTAGGTTAATCATATTATTTGGTTCCTACATCGGACCCCATATGTATTGACAGGAATGTAAAACTGTATACAAGATTATTATAGTTGCCCAAGTTATTTATGAAAATACATGTGCCTTGTGCAATCAATTTTGAAATATTTTCAAAAAGAGTCGGTTATTTGTATTTATCAGTCTAAACTAACGTGTCTTCAAAAGACTAAGTGACAGGTTGCAAGGTTACGAAATAGGCTGGAGGTGCCCGGTAATGCTTAAAGAGGAATTTGCAACTCCCTTGCATAGAAGCCTATAGTCTGTTATTTCATTTTGTAACTTTTCGATCCGCCTGTGGATCTTTCCATATACTATCTGTTTGTATAGTATTTTAGACATTCGGACATTTATATCGTAGTAATTTAAATCCAAGACTTCTGTTGTGCTATATTGTGTATTAATATCAATTTTGTCACATATTCTCCAACCGGGTCCACCAGGCGATGTGGAATGGAATCATGTATTCTACAAGGCATTTCATCCCTTCAAAATCATTCCATCCACACCTCATGTTTTTTTCCCATTCCATCCTCCTTAACAACACCACAACGTACTACCATTCTGGCCGCCACCCACCACCCACCCACAGTTGTGGTCACGACCCACCACCACCACCACTCACCGTCGCCGCCTCCCACCTCCGCTCCGCCGTCACCCACTTCCCTAGCCGTCGCTGCCACTACCCACCTCTGCCGCCAGCACCACCCATTACCGCCGCCACCTATCAACACCCACCGTCACCGCCATCAACCGCTGCCACTCACTAGCGTTTTAATCCTTCGTTTGTTATTCTCTACCAATCAATACAAAGTAATGATTCATTCCATTTCAGTACCTCATATATTCCATTATCACAATCATTTCATTACCCCATACCAAACAGACTCTCAGGGATCCTGTTTCCTCACCAAACTCTCTTTATATACTACTACTCCTATACACTTATAAACACACACTTCAATTTTCTCACGAAAATCCCTTTATATACTACTACTCCTATACACTTATATACACACATGTGTGTGTGCCAATGAGGTTTTAAATCCAATATTAACTCGATCGTCGGAGGGTGGTCAGAGACCCTAGTAACCTCACTCGTTCTAAAGAGTTCTTCATGGTTTTGAAAATATTACTTGAGCCAAAGACGACGAGGCATGATTGTCTACTACTTCATCATCATGAACCATTTACACTAATAAGATGGTGGTAAGGATTTGCTTTTACAATATCAACAACGAATTAAGTTGTTTATGAAAGTAAAACAAAATTAAACACTATTTGACTATTACAGATGTCACATCACAGGCAGGGTATAATCGCTGGATGTCATCTACGATGATAGAGTTTCAATGGATTTATCTGTCATTGAAAGCCCTCTATCTTGTAATAACTGAGTTAGTTAAATATAACAAACTATGTCTCCAACCCAATACTGTTGAAAACATAATTAATGTAAATACTTTTGATACACTTTGACACCATATATATATATATATATATATATATATATATATATATGTATATAAGGGAAGGTTTAAATGAGAACGCTAAATATTGTGTGAACCGTGAGAACGAATGAAAAATCGAGAGAAGTTGATAAAAAACAATTCGAATTAAATTTTTTTTACACTTATCATTATTATTCGAATACAATGTTAGAAATTTAATTTACACGTTTAAAATTACGTGAATTCATAAATAATGAATATTTACACATGTGTAAATTTAACAAATTTACACATGCGTACAAAATCTAATAAGAATGATTTTGAGAGTAGAAATGAATTATTTGATGTTATAAATTCCTTTTTTTAAGGTTGTATTATAATTACAATGAGGATTGTATTAAAAAAATTGGTTTTAATTGGTTTTTTCTTTTGTTCTTACGGTTCTCACAATATTTAGCATTCTCAAGATAACCCTCCCTATGTATGTATGTGTGTATGTATGTGTGTATGTATGTATGTATAGGGTTGGATTTTAAAGTGAACACCAGTGTATTTGTGAACTGAGTGACAAATCCTAACCATTGATTTAAATCATCAAATCATAAAATACACTAGTATATTTTCATCATCAAATCCTGGCCATTGATTTACACTTGTGTATTGATAATCAAGGGCTAGGATTAGTTCACTAGTATTCACAATCAAGGGGGTTGTTCACTAATACACCTAGCCCTATATACGTGTGTGTGTGTATTAGGGTTGTTCAAATTACTTGGCGCTTGTTCAATGCTCGATCAGAATTTGCTCGTTTGATTCAGCTCGATTGAAAAATGCTCTGTTTGGATGGTTCGGTTTGTAAACGATCTAAGCGCGAGCAAAGGTCTGCTTAGTTTGGTCGCCTTGATTTAATCTTTAATATATATATATATATATATATATGTGTGTGTGTGTGTGTGTGTGTGTGTGTATATTTGTGTGTGTGTGTATTATTTTTAATGAAATGACTAGAAACCAGCATCAACAATGTTTGGTCCAAGATTCAAATAGTGCTCATTTAAGTAATTAGAATAGCAATCCAATACCAATAGTCGATTGTCCAATACTTAAATGTCCATTTGAGTAATTGAGCCAAAATTTCAAATACTAAAATGTGAAGTGTTGATTAATACTCAAGTCTCAACCCGCCATCCGATTCAGAAGTACGAGACCCTAATCTAAACCCCACATTGGCATCGTTATTCGATTTCTGCATCGCCACTAGCCAAGACGCCAACTCGCCAGGATTTTGCTTCAATCTGCTCATTCAATTTCAAACTTTCGATAGAACAAGGGTATGTTTCAATTGGTATATGGTTTATCGACCCGCTTAGTTTATCTCGAAATAACTAGTTGAGTGTTTTGGTATTCATTGTTAAATTTTTACTTGTGTTCTATGGACGAACCATCAAGGACGAAAACTGCACTTTATTCTAATAACTAGCACTCCCATTGTCACTTTCCTTCTTTGTTCTGCGACGCTTGATACTCGCTCAACATTCATTCGAAAAATGCTCAGATCGAAAGACGCTCCCTCGACTTTGGCTCGGTTGAAAAAGCGCTCAGTTCGGTTCGGATCTGTTTGTAAACGAACCGAGCACAAGCAAAGGTCTGATCGGTTTAGTTCAACTCGTGAACAACCCTAATATATATATATATATATATAATTTGATAACAATTGATGTATGTTTCCAAGGTTTAGTGTTTTGCATGATTAAGTTAAGTTATCTATCGTATACTACATGTGAAAACAAGTTACTTTGTCAGGTTTATTTGTGTAGGCTTCAGGTGATTTTTGAAGGCGTCTAGAATGTGTATAGCAATATGGAATGAGCCAAGGACATGCGGGACAAGAACGGAAAGCAAAAGAGGAAAATTCAAGCGAGGATGGCGTAAAATACGTCTAGAGCTATAAAATACGCCTCTCTTAATGTATTTGAGGAGTGTATATCGTAAAATATGCCCTAACGTGATACATGTAACCATAGGACCTTAACATGTAAATAGTACTTAAAATTATTAGTTTTAATAAAGTATACCATCTATATGTGTAATTAACTTAAATATATAAAATGTAATATGAAATTTCATTTCATTTTGTGACTATAAAAAGACTGAACCGCAGCCTGCATATTGTATGGGACTATTTAATATTTAATTGGTAGGCATGGTCACGAGCCACCCTTAATTCTCTCTCACGATTGGTTTAAAGAGATTTACATAAGATAAAGAGAATCTTAATCATTATGTTTTTGTCACGATTTTAAACTTCAACCAATACTATACGGAACGAAGGAACTTGAAAAGAGAGCATGAAGTCATACGACAATCACGTCCGTAACTGTTAGAAAAGTGACGTGGTACAAAAAACAGTGAAGTGGGACAAGTGTGAAAGTGTGACGTTGTGCAACACGTGACACACTTTTTATTATTATTTTATATTTCAAAACTATATCAAATCTATTAAATTAAAAAAAAATTAATAATAATAATAATAAATAAAATAATAGATAATAGAAATTACATAATTCAACTTAAAAATTAAACATTACATAAAGAAAATAAAACATCAAACCTAAACATAATTAAAATAAAACATCAAACCTAAACATAATTAAATTTAAACATTAAACCTAAACATAACTGAACAAAAAATCGTATTTTTGCCACGCCGAAACGTGTTTGAAGTCATGACCTTACGTATGCCTATAGTTAACAAGGGTCACTTGTATGATGTTGTCTCCGTAAGGTTACCACCTGCGTTTTCCACAGCGTTAAGAAGCATCTCAAATCTTGAACTGTTCAAATGAATAGTTATGAAACATGATAAAAGTGTATCCACAATTCGGGTGGTGTCACCCCTATGAATACCAAATTATTGGAAAATACGTCCTCAAAATGGACCCAAGGGATCACGAGGCCTATAGTTGGTAAGCGTGGCGACCCAAGATTCACACAACGTATTGTCCCTTTGTTCGGTCCATAGAATCGTTGCCATTTTATAAAAAAATTGAAGAGAAACTTAGATGAAAGTGGAGAGAGTTTTTGTAAGGTAAAAATGGTAGAATTGGTTATATTTTATAGGAGGAGTTAATTTTTTTTAAATAATAATCGTTTGGGGGGGGGGGGGGGGGGGGGGGGAGAGCAACGACTATAAGCCACAACAATCAAAATGTGCCATGTCACCACCCTAAATTCCTCCACGCCGGTGGAAAATCGACCGCCTCCAGCTCCAAGCTATGCACCCCGGCCGGTGTGCACGTCGTGGAGAGGCTTCCATGCCTTTCTTCCACGTCCACTCCGTCTGATCTAATAGTTAGTTGATCTAATATGTGTCGCCACTTGTATATAATTTGATATCTTTTGAATCAATAAATTTAACACATTTCTGAAGATACTTGATGAAAGTCTATATATTTTACGTTAAAAATAAATATATTTTGAACATAAAATAGCCCTTTAGATTTGGATATGTACTATGATTATATAATATTATGATTTGCAATATTTTGTTGCATTAAAGGTTGTACATCATATTAAAAATTTGTGTTTTGTGCATACAATGGTTGTACAAAAGCATTATTTATAAGTAGTAATATATGTTTGCATTATTGTTTGTACCATTTGTATTGAAATATGTATGATTGTTTCGAAGAAACCATGGGTCGTTTACTTTCCATTATCTTACTAATTTCGTAAAAAATAACGCTAAAAAGCGAGGGACGGTTAATCATGAATCATGTGGTGGTGTTATAGCCGAAAGATAAGGGGGTATATGCACTAATTGGTTTTTATCCCAATTGCTAAGTGTTATGTGCCTTATTTAGAAGGCTTGATGCAAAACTATTATCAAGTCGAGGGGTCTCACTGGAAGCAGCATCTTCATTTCTACGGTGTAAAGGTAAGGCTGTCTTTATCTTACCCTTCTTAGACCTTACCTTAGCTTTGCTATTGGTGAGATTTACTGAGTATGATGATAATGTTGGGTCGGTTACTTTCCACTTATTTATCATACGTGTGATCTTCTTATCACAAAACAAGAGAGAGATTGCAAGTAATTTTGTTTCATGTTAGAGTGAGATACGATAGAGTGAGAAACATGAAGAGAGAGAACTAAACAGAGCCGTCACGTCTTTGGCGCTTGGCTGAGCTCCTTTTTTCAATTACAACCTTCACTTTTATCAAGAATTGGTTGGTCGTATGAAAACAATTTTGATCGAAAATGTCCTTTTGTAGAACGAGTGAGTTGAGTTGTGTTGGGCATTGATCCATGCATTCTATTAGTTTTTTTTGCTGATCAACCTAAATTTCTATCAAGTAGTTAATGTATTTTACTTTCTAAACCTGTGTTATTCAAACGTTTGATATGAAGTTGAACCCCGACCGCAACGCGGCAGATGCTCCTTCTAGTAATAATATAAAAACGATCTCAAAGAAATGATCATCGAGTCCTAGTGCGCAGATTACGAGCCCCACTTACGCAATAAATATTTGAGTGAGTGGATCACTTTTGCGTATGTAACAATATACATTGAATCACTTCATTTCCAATATTGTTAGATGTAATTAACACATGATTAAATCACACAATATTTAAATATTAATATTTTCATATTTTAACCGGGATAGTGATATATATATATATATATGAAGGAACAAATAAGAAGAAATAACATATTGATAAAATAGTATTCATTTATAACTTATCTTATTAATTTCCTCTCTTTAATTAATTAGTCAACTAATCATTAATTGTTCTACATATAATATACAAAACTTACACATATCAAAATTTTTCTACATATACCTTACACATTATAGAATTTTATCATACACACGTCCAAATTTATCTTACACACCTCATAATTTATCTTACAACATAGTAATTTATTCTACGCTTTAAATTAAGTTGTTTTTTAATTTGAAAAGAAGTATATATTTTGAAAAGGAGTTACAAATTTAATTTACTTAGTTATTAAAGAATAAGAATACAAATTAATGATCTATGTAAGTTTACCAATATACATTTAGACCACTCGGTGTGGGGGGTCGTCCAGGCCCGGCCTAGCCCGGCAACTCCCCCAACACCGTCCCGGGTGGTCCGGTGGCGTCCTGGGCTGCCACAGGCGGATGTTGGAGACGAGCCACATGTTTTGAATTCTAGTTGTTGGGCTAGTCGTTACATTTAAAAAAATTATTTTTTTTAAACTTTTATTCTCTCACCTTATAAATATATACCCCTTATTCCCCCACTTTTAACCCAAAACTTTTCAATCTCTCCCAATTTTTCATACACAGCCATATTATTTTTAAAAATATAGACATGTCTTCTTTTTCTTCATCGTGGTGTTCATCATCTTCGGGTGAGGGCGAATTATTTGTTGCCAACTTCATTATGCACGTAGCACAGATGATCATGGAGGAGGAAGAGGAAGAAACGTCGTCACAACCGCAAACTAGGGCGGCCGCCTTAAATCGACAACGAGAAGGTATTTAATTCGTTGTTAATAACGTATTTAATTTTTAGTGTATCTTTATTTTGATGTGTTTTCTTAATTTATATAATTCGTTGTTAACAATCAGCTGGGCATGATAGTTTAGTGGCCGGTTACTTTGCCAACGAACCTGTGTACGTGGACGCGATGTTTAGATGTCGGTTCCGAATGAGTCGTCAACTATTCTTACGTATAGCAGACGACTTGGTGCAGTCTGATCCCTATTTCACACTTTGATACGACGCCAGGGGTCATAGGGGATTCACCACTTTACAAAAATGTACCGCGGCCATTCGCCTGCTCGCATACGGCACTGCACCCGATTCGTTAGACGAGTATTTAAGTATGTCCGAAAGAACTTCACGTAAATGTTTGCACAAGTTTTGCAAATGGATCGTGACGTTATATAGCAAAAAATATCTGCGGAAACCAAACGCAAACGACGTCCAAAAATTATATCACGCGCACGAAGAAAGACATGGTTTTCCAGGAATGCTCGGAAGCATTGATTGCATGCACTGGCCCTGGCAGAACTGCCCTACTGCCTGGCAAGGTCAATATACTCGGAGCGATCACGGTCATCCAACTATAGTACTAGAGGCTGTTGCGTCACATGATCTTTGGATTTGGCATGCCTTTTGGTCTGCCTGGTTCACTTAATGACCTTAACATCGTCTACCAATCACAGATATTTGACGATGTAATCCAAAGAACAGGTCCAGACACAAGTTTCACGATTTCGGGGGTGGAATACAGGCGTGGTTACTACCTTGCAGATGGAATATACCCGACATACTTTACAACCGTTAAAACTATTCCGCACCCGACAGATGATAAACGAAAGAAATTTGCCAAGTTTCAAGAGGGCGCGAGAAAAGATATTGAACGGTGTTTTGGGGTTCTACAAAAAAGTTGTAACATCTGCGGTAAAATGGGTTCGAAAACCCACACCATTTTTTTGTAATCAAATATATATATATATAAATCTTTTGTTTCGAATTTATGTTTATCGTGTAATAGACTTTGATATATAAAATAATAATAAAGAGAATAAAAAATATATAATAATAAATAATATATTAATAATACAAAAAAGATAAAAATTTAATAAAAACAATAATAAGGTGCGGACCGCGGGACTCGAACCCGGGTCGCACCGGTTCACACACACACGACACACCACTGCAACACCCCGCACAACATCTGAAAGAAACCGAACCAAATAACCTTTTATATATTCGTCTCCTTTGAAACTGGTTCAAAGTCCCGCCTAGTAACGGGTGAGAACAATCCGACATTCAATCAAATTGCCGTTTTTCAGCGATTAACTGATGAAACTGTTTCAAAACATGTATCTAGACTCAAAAATGGAGTCAACACATCCAATTATGATCTGCAATCATTAAGTCATAATTGATTTTGACCGAAACTCCCAAATTGAAAATTCAATGACTATGACTGTTTTCATCTATAAATAGAGGGACTAGACTCGTTTAGAATGCACATACACACTCTCTGAAATCTCTTGCAACACTTCTGTTCGTCAAAGACTCTTACCGGAATCACATTCAGTCGCCGGAATCTTCACAGGAGATCAAAAACATCTTTGTTCGGTATAGCTTTACACTCAATCCATTTCATTCTTTTAATTAAATCTTATCAAGATGTTTAAAGTTTAATTGGTAACTAAACAAAGTTAAACTTGATTAAATCGGATCCAGTTATGTTTTAAAATGAAGAAGATGATCTGTGTGGGTTTGTGTATAAAAGAAATTGAAATCAGTAATACTACCGGGTTAGACACACAGTCCGGTGGTGGACTGTGTGCATTTTAAGCAAAAGGTTTCGGGTTCGAGTCATACCTACGCTTCCAATTTCCTGAATAAAACCAATTTTTTATATAACTCATATATAATAGGACTCAGTAACTATATAAGTATAATATAAATCACATATTATCCGGGTTAGTCACACAGCCCAATTGGTCGGGCTGTGTGCAACACGCAGCCTTTGTCGCGCTTTCGAGTCCGGTTCGCTGCATGGTTATACGCTTTCTGAAATTAATAAACCTTTTTAATTAATAAACAATAATGGTTGAACTTAATAAGTGTATATATAATTAAATTCAGATATATTTCGGGTTAGACACATAGCTCAGTTGGTAGAGCTGCGTGCACGTATACGGAAGGTCACACATTCGAATCCCACGCGTTGCAAAAAATGTCCGGTTGACCCGGTTCAACCCGCTGAAAGGGTTATATTTTTTAATTAACATTTTCTTTATTTTTCTCCAAAAATCACAAAAATATATAATAAAATAAGTCTTTTTAAACATAAAAATTAGTGATAAATACTATAAAATTATCTAAAAAGGGCTAATAAAATACATTAAATAAAAATACTAATTTTAAATAAAAGAAATATATTTACCGATTTATTACATGAATATTTAGGTTAGTTTTCTTGTCGATTGGAATCTTTAAATCGTGCGCGCTCGTTATCAAATCAAGAACACCCACTGTGAGTGAATTCTTATAAACTTCCCCTTTTTATTCATGTTTTGCGGTGTATCGTGTATCGTTTATTTATATCATTTATTCAAACACTTGTGCTATTACCATTATATGAACTAACATTCTATGTGTTAATTTGTTTATTGTTATTTGTGGTTATACTTTCTCATTTTAGTGAAGCTTTCACATTAGGCCCATCAGTTTCCCGTATAGACGGGTAGAGCATCGCGTTTCCTAATTGATCGGCTCCGTTTGATTGAGCCTCAACTCATCATTTATCATGCTCATGCGTACATTGCTAGTTGTTTATGTGGTTTGTGGATAGTTTACATATACGTTTGCTCATATTTGGTTTATGCACATTTTTATTAAATTAATCAACATTTCATTTCTTTCAAATGTTTAAACGAGATTCACTTGCCAACTTTTGTTGACCCAAATCTCTATTTTTACACATGATACAGGTGAACAGGTTAAAGCAAGGAACACACAGGATTGGGCCTAGAAGATAAATAAAGCATTATTTGAATATCATGTTTAGAATATTTTGTGCTTGTATGGTTTATGTGTTTATTGGAATTTCACCTTTTGATTTGGAATAATAAATACGAAACTTTATTATAGTAAATGTCATGAGCTTTGATGAAAACCCAGTCATGCCCTGACTATCATATCCGCTGCGGGTCAGGGTGTGACAAAAGTGGCATATAATTGAATATCCGGCACGTTCTTTCACACCACAGAGGTTGCGATACATTATGTATACTTGTATCTTGCTGCATAACATGATCATCGAAGACGAGGGTAAGAGCGATATGTGACTACGACGAAAATGCGTCTAGCGGGAATTCTGTTCCAGTGAGTGCAGAACAACAAGATTTAAATGGATTCTCTCTACGTAACGAGTACATACATCACAACCTAAAAGCGGACTTGCTGGACTACATTTGGAACAACACACAGAACGAACCCACCGACGACATACCAGATGAAGACTAGCAGTTTTTTTTAATATTAGGTTGGTATATTGGGGTAACTTTGTAGAATGGTAACCAAGTTTTAAAAGTGTTACAATTAGGTCACTCAAGTTTCAAAAGTGTTCCAATCAGGTCACTCAACATTCATTTTTATTAAAATTAAGGGCTTTTTTCATCAATTTCATAGGTAACCGTGGTGATGTGAATTTTTTTTTCTTTTTTCCCTTTCATTTGATGCTAACATCCAGTGATGACGTGAATTTTAACTTGTTTTTTTAATTTTTAATGTAATTAAAGTGTTTTTATTTTTAATAAATAAAATTTCATATATTAATATAATCCAACCTTAGCATCTAATGTTCCATTTTTCTCTTGACACATGAAAACAAGGACATGACTCGATTTGAATGTTAAGTTATCTAATTGGGACAAAAACGATACGAGTGATCTAACTAGAACATTTTTGAAACTTTGTTACTATTCTGTGATATTTTCCCTATATTTAATGTAATGTTTGAATTAATATTTAATTTTAGTTTTATAAATATATTGTCAAAATTAAAAAGAAAAATAAATTAACAAGGTGGGGTCGGGTCGTCACCCATTTCCTTGCTTCCATCCTTAGAGGGGCGTCCTCCAAGGCCTCTGACGTGGATGATGACATGGCGGGTCGTCCTCGAGAGAGACCCGTCACCCACACCGAGTAGCCTTAAAATAAAATTAAATACAAATACTAAATGAAGAAAAATGAAAGATTCTTATTGGTTGAAACTCCTTTTTTTCTTCTTATAAAAAATTTCTTCTCACTTTATATATATATATATAGGTAGAGGTTCACGTCAGAAAATTTAAAAGTGTGAGAAGGATAAGAAAGATTATGGAGGTGACATGTGTCCCTTTTTATTTTGGTAGTTTAAGGGTATAAGTGTAATTTAACTAATAAAATCTAATTATGGAATGAATATATGCAACCGATTTTTGGCAGTTATTGTATGGATTTTTGAATTTGAAATAACACCCTAACTCATAAAAACACCACAACATGTATATTGAAGGCATACGTCTTATAAAGAACAGAAATATAACTCATAAAAACACCCTAAGTCATAAAAACACCCTAACTCATAAAAACACCACAACATGTATATTGAAGGCATACATCTTATAAATAACAGAATATAACAAAAATAACACCATAACTCATAAAAACACCACAACAGTTATATTGAAGGCACACATCTTATAAAGAGCACCATAACATTGAATATAACAAAAATAACACCCTAATATAACATCAGTCAACGCTTTAATCGGAATCAAAACAGAATAACATCCTAAATACATAAAAACAGAAATAACTCTACATAAGTATATCAATATGGTACTCATATTAAAGATAAAAAAAACACTCGTTATTATGGTGTAATTTCTTTTTTAAAAAAAGAGTTACGTATAAAAAGCTATTGATGTTTAAAAAAGGAGGGAACTTTGCATGTGTATTAATGTTAGTTTTTTAATTTAAAAATATTAAATTTACCTTTATATCCTTGATCTAGAAAATTAGTTAGTTTAATAGTCAACATTATTTACAGAATTGCCACTATGATCTCAACCATTAGATTAAATATCTAATGGTTTAGATTTCTTCTTATCCTTCTCACACTTTTAAATTTTCTCACAATAACCTCACCCTATATATATATATATATATATATATATATAATTTATATAAAGAAACAACCAATAAAAAGGTTACAATACCAATGGGATAGTGATCCATTTACAACGAAAAACCTTTAAACATCTAGTTTAAAGAGAAATCTTTGAAAGATTAAAAAAGAAATTTATACTTAAAAAAACAAAAAGGTTGAAATATGATAGAAACATTAAATATCACTTTAATATTTTGGTGACCGTGATAACCACTTTACAGGAAAATTAGCAGGATTATATTGATGTATTGTTAATAAATAAAAACAATTTAATATTTTATGAGTCTACTCGAGAGTTTGTTAAAAGTTCACCATATTATACTTCTCATTAATAATATAACTGAATTAAATAAAAAAACAAGTGGTGGAATTGATTTGCATTGAAAAGGAAGGATCACTATACTCAAAAGGGGCAACAAATTTTGATCTCTACAATTGGGGTTGTTGTGTAATGGTTAGTAGCAAGTTTGAAAGAAAAACACATTAATCATGTTTGGGGTCGAATAGGTAATCAAGGAAGTTTTTCTTGATGACTTGAAAGAAAGAAAGAATGTAAAAAAGAAAAAAAGTAAGTGAAAATGAAAGAAAAGTAAAAAAGAAATAAAGAAAGAGAAGAAAAGAAAGTTTTTACCGTTTGGTTACTTATTGGAGATTGGTATCGGAATCGGAAATCAATTCCAACCAAAAAGATCTAACAAGAAAAGAAGTAAAGATAAGAAAGACGCTGTGGTGATTGGGGGACCTCCAGTGTTGACAAAATCGAACTACAAGGTATGGTCGACCAAGATGGTAGGATTTATGAAAAACTATGATTTTTGGGACGTTATCGAACCTAAAGTCGACGTAGTTGTAGATAAAGGAAGATGTACACAACATTAGGGTACATAAAGAAACCCTACCAGAAGACATCTTGGTACAAGTTGGCATACTCAAGAATGCTAAGGAAGTATGGCGTGCTTTGAAGGTTGGATTTCTTGGAATTGATCATGTATAAAAGGAAGAATAGGAAAAAGCAGCTCAAGAAGCCGGTGAGAAAGAAATATTGTATGCGATTATTCAAGTAAAACAAGCACGTAAGTTGGAAGGTCAAAAATTACAAAGAAAGAAAAAGCTTTGCAAGCTGTTTTGGTAAGTGAAGAAAAGGAAAGACTGATTAAAGAAAAAGAAAGAATTGTGAAGAAGAAGAAAAGGGTGAATCTTTAGGTATGCTTTTTAAACTTAAACAACCTTAAAGATGAAGAAATTATTAAGATCCGTAAGCAACAACGAAGCAGAAAAACCTCCTACTAAACATGATGATGAGATAAAGGAAATAATACTGAGTGAAAGGAAGGATGCAGCTAAGAAATTTGCATATGTAGAAGCATATGCAAAAGTCAACAGTCAAGCATTTGTTGAAGAAAAATTAGAACCGAATGAAAATTTCAAAAGAATAGTCAGAAAGAAAAGCCCAAGAGGGTCGATAAAGAAAGTTAGACTAACCCAAATGAGAGTTTTGGGTCAAAGTCCGATTGCCAAGAATGTTTTGATGAGCAAAGAAAGAAAAGAAAAGTGAGAAAAAAGAAATTGTCAAAATTACACAAATGATGCAACAAATATTTGAAGATAGAAATGTTAAATAAACGAAAGTGAAGAATGAATCTGCATATGAGATGAATGTGGATTGGTTAAATGATGAGAGTGAAGAACCTGTTAAACAGGTGTGTTATAAACACCTAAAAAGAAAGAGTAAAGACATATCAATGATTGAAATTGAAGAATTGAGAATGTTGTTGGGGATTCAAGACCTTGGTGGTAGTAAGTCAAGAAAGTTTGAATCGAGTTTTAGGATTAATGGGGAGTGGGAAATGTTGAAAGTTAATCTTAAAACTTGTATGAGTTAAAAGTGGAAGGCCAAAGTGAAAGATTAACTTAATTAGTTTTTATTAAAGTTTGGTTTATTTTAGGTAATTAGTATTGTAATAGGTTTAGAAAAGGTTTAATTATCTTGGAGAGAAAGTTTAGTATGAATATAAATAGGGGTCTAGGTTATTGTTTTATTTGTCCATCTTTTGTAAGTTCGTTAGTTTGTTTGAGTAAATAAAAAGAGTCGTGGGTTTGTCCCCCGAAATATCTCGTGTTCAAGTTTGATCTATATGGGCCATCACTTTACATCTTTAACTAAAGTTTTTTATGTCACTTGATTAGCTTTTATTAAAGATTTATTTCTCTAATTAAATTCTTAGTCAAGTGAAACTCTTCACCATAATGGAGTCTTCATGGTGACAAACTCTCAAATAGATTTTTTATGTTACTTGATTAAGTTTTATCAGAGTTTTATTTCTATAATTAGTTCCTAAATTAAGTGAAACTCTTCAATGTGCATAGCTCTTATAAAAATAGTGCCATATTTGAGATACAAAGGAAATATACAAAGAAAAAAACACATAATAATCACACATGGAAGAAGTTTAGAGAAGGGGTGAACACTTGAAGACCCATATGTTGTGGAACTAAATAGAGAGCAATACTTTCTACACGACTCCACCACCTTTGCATCCTTATCCATTCCACATGATCTAATACTATAATTTTACCTGTCGTAGCCTTGGGACTGTGAGCAATCTCCGGCAGTACATAATACTTGGGCTGTTATACCTTATGAGACAGACGCGTTGCTAAGTACAGGCGCCAAAATTATTTTAAGGGAAGTGTGTGACATTCGCCACTTAGCATGGTTAACAATTATATCAACTACAATATTGTTGTTATTGTGATACTTTGACCGCACCATTATTTGTGTAAACATATCCTTGTAATAAGTGAACTTACTATGTTAGTAGGAAGCTCAAACAAAACTACAAGTACCCTACTATTTTAGAAACTTCTAAAACGTGATAAGCCAGTTGGCGAATAACCGGTGATTGTCCAAATATGAAAATTATTATCAACACAACCCTAACCATATCAAAATAAATTCATGAGTTGCTAGTTATATCAAAAAACGATGAAACTTTCCTCAAATGGAAGCTTCGGTTTCAAAACCAACAACAATCGTTACATGTGTAACACAACCGAAGACCGTAAGTCCAATCAATCAAATTATACTTCAAATACATCAATATTTGTCATTTGTAGTAAATTAAACCAAAAATACCAAAAGTTTCCTTAATTGGAAAACTTATTTGACAAACTGACAAAATTGATACATATGTAACACCATTACCACTTTTAGCAGTTTTAAAGTCTAAATAATTAAAACTATTGCTTAATTAATTGACCATACATATTGATAGAAAGATTTAGAGAAAAAATCATGACTAGACTTAACAATAAAACGCTCTGAAAAGCAGACATACGATGAAGACTTTTTGTTGCTGTTAGAAAAAGAAGAAGCCGCAACCCTACTCGAAGTGGAAGAAAAGGTATTATCCACACATATTGATATGCCTGTTGCATTTATAAAAGTTTTTTTTATTCATAATTAATTGTTTTCTAACATAAAAAATATATCAATTATTTTGAAATTATATATAATAATTCATTTAATCCTATTAATTTGATTTAAAAACCTAATAAATTATCATAAAAGCTCTCAGACTTGATATAATATATATATATATATATATATATATATATATATATATATATATAATCTAATTTAACACATTTAATCAAATGTATCCTAATCCCCTACCCACAAAAACCTATCTTCACTTCTAATCCCTTTTTAATTTTCATTCATGATAGAGATCCTATGATTATCTCAATTCAAATTTCAAATTTAAATTCTAGCTGTTGTATTTAGTTAAACAACTTGTGCAACAAGTCACCAGAAGTCCAAAACCTCCTCGTCCTACTCCCTTCATTAACCACGACCATGTCAGCCCTTCCTCCTTTCAATACCCATGAAATTCAGCCTTCTCTCCAGCCTCATTCCTTCTTAAAATGCGTTCATCAAGTGTTCAAGTCGTACAAGTGAAACTAGCATCACCATCTTCATTCAATTCAACATTAAGCCTTTGGTTTCATCTTGATTCGTTGCTTTCTTGTTTTGTGAATTAATTCATCAAACCGAATGCTAAAAAATTTAACTTTGTGGTAATAATGATAATAAAATATGAACATGAGGTTATTTGGCTGTTATATAATGATTTAATCACTTAAAACTCGTTTAACACACAAGTTGATGGCAATAATTTTTAAAATATTCAAAACCTAAGTTCATCGAGTCATAACTCAATCATAACTAAACTATTTTGGTCAATTCTTGAGCCTAAGATGTACTTCTATGAGTTAATAATTTAGTTAAATAAGTCTAAGTTAGACTTTGTGAATTTACTAAAACATGTGTCAAAACTGTTTTCGGATCAGGAACACCAGGGTGTCTTAGGAGGGTCATAACTCACTTAATATAAGTCT